>OZ035838.1:5249557-5948307 GCA_964034765.1 Knipowitschia caucasica | reverse complement strand
AGGAATGATAAGAAAGAGAGGTGAAGTGTAAGACGGTTGATTTTAGAAATTGGATGCACTCGGCTGCCGCTAGCAAAACACAGGAGTTTATGGAGGACACACGCGTTTTGTTTTACTTTTTAAAACTCATTGGACTCATTTTCAAATGGAGGATTACATATCTACGCTCAAACCATTAACTGGATTTAAACAAGGAACTGGTCTGAACCGAAGTGGACTGTGCAGGTCATTTATAAGGTATAGCTATAAGGTAAGACCCATAACTCATAGTTTTGCGTTTTGTATGAACAAACAATGCGGGCATAAAACATATTTTGCTGTAGCCAAACAAATTGTCCACTTGATTTATATGATGTATATGTTCATCTGATTGGGCTGAAGTCAGTGCTTCACCAGCCTCACCGCTCGTCACCGGTGTTTCCACATTCACAGTGTCAGGTGTTGGTGTTTAGTGCTTACAGAACAGTGAGAGATGAAGAGTGAACAGGACTTCAGCAGCAAAACAGCCTTTTCTAGATGGAAATATTGGCACTGTTAAAGGTAAAAATGCGCACGTCGGGTGCACATTATGTTCCAGAAAAAAACGAAAAAGTAACGCAATAGTTACTTTTACTGGTAACTAGTTACTTTTATAGTGGAGTAACTCCGTTAGTAACTCAGTTACTTTTTGGGAGAAGTAACTAGTAACTATAACTAATTACTTTTTCAAAGTAACGTGCCCAACACTGCCAACAACATGAGTGAGTTGCCTAAATACGTCCAATTACTATATACATCCACTTACATCCACTTACCTGCACAACAATGTCTATGTATATCATTAGACCAGAGAAATAACTAGTACCTTGTTTGAGAAGTGGAATAGGAGGCAGGGGACAAAACAACAATTCTGATACAAGCGTTGTTTTTCCTTGTGGCCTTTGCTGGCCTTGTCTCACTAGCATCCAGTTTAAGTGCTTATATGCTAGCACAAATGGTGTAGTAATGGTTCCTTCCACCACATTCCAAGAGTTTTTCTTGCTTAATTAAATGAAATTGGACTAGACAAGTGATCCAGTTGATCCACTATAGCGCCACATCAGCAAGGCAAGTGTATTCGAATAGCAGAGTACATACACAATGCAACTCAAAGTGAAACAATAGAAAACATGTTTTTTAACACTGTCAGAGAAGAGGCCTGTCTCACATTTTCAAGTAGATTTGTAGTCACATGAATCATAAATACTTTCTCTGCACGTATACAGTCCTGATTCTGGGCACCAGCAGAAGGCCGGTCTTTCTTGAAACATCCATTCATCCATTTTCTTCCCCTTAATCCATTTCTGGGTCAGGGGGGTGGCAGTCCGAGCTGCACCCAGTACACATAGCACCAGCCTCTCACTGATCCTCCTGCTGGGGGTTAGTCCACAAGAGCCGAGATCTTTCAGAGGGAGCTTCAGGCAAAGTGGGGTTAAGTGTCTTGGCCAAGGACACAACAACACAGACATCAGTGGGAGTCGTGAAGAAGGTCTTGTGGGGCTCAAACCCACGACCTTCAGGCTCAAAGGCCAATGCTCTACCAACTGAGCCACTGTCGCACTTTAAACATTAGTTATACATTACATTTAGAAACCAGTCACATACTGTTATTGCCATTTGTTTTGTGATCACTTTCTCTGTGTTAAAGGTGAGGTCAGTCGAGGCGTCGGTGTGGGTTTGATGTATGTGTCTGTAATGTTCCACAGAGGGCATTTCTTCACGAGGCAGAGACCAAAACAGTTTTGGTAACGACGCAATTCATCAGCAGCAGCATTCGTTCCAACGCACCGCTAATCTGTGAGGGGCGGTCTCTCTGTCACACTCACAAGGAATATGTCTTTTCTACAATTTTAGGAAGTCACACATTTGGTTTTCCTGTTGTGTTTTGAGCTGTAGCTTTTGATCGGCAAAGGGCAGCTTTTCTATTCAATTCCATGTATTCTTGTACAGCTCTAAATCACATCAGTATTTATATCTCAGTGGACTTCACACCAACACAGACCAGAGAAGAAATATAATGAAAATAAAACACATAGAGCCGTTGGTCCATAAGGGGCCGATGACCAATGTCCTTGAGTGTTAATTATATCGAGAGTCCTGGATCATCACCAGTGTCCTCAGACCATTAACACCCTTTTCAGCACATAGAACAGGTCCAAACCACAGCAGTGTGTGACATTAATCAAATGTGTTTCTGTAAACTCTCAGTCGTACACAGATTATTCCCTTCCTTTGTTTTTTATAACACAAGTTGACAGCCAAAAAATGGTCAGGGGTTTCTCAACTGATTTAGACTAATTTTTGGTGTTCTGAGTACAAATATCACATGCATTTTGCTCTATCAGGTCAACTTTTTGAGATACAGCCATAGTGTTACGGATTACGTATGTCTACGTTATTATGAATTCTGCTTATCAAATTTGATGGAGTATATAAAAACTGAATGACTTTTGATACGTTGACTTTTATTTCTTGAGGAAAACGGAAAAAACGTCAAGGGTTTCTCAGCTGATGATCTGCAGAAATTTGTTTTTTACGCAAAATCGATTTCAAAAAATATTTCTGTAGCAAAAAATCCTGACCTGATTGAGCAAAACCAAGGTCATTGGTCACAAAGCACTAGTGAAAACTGGATAGCCCTTTTTTACATATTTCAATTCAATTTAATTTATTTTTATAAAGTCCTACAACACGACAGCTACTCAAAATGTATTAATTCGCCAGAAACAGATTAGAGAAGAAAAGCTTTAGAACACAGGAAATGCAATAATAACAAACACATAGGAGCTTTGGTCTTGGGGGCTGTAAATTCACTGATACAAGGCCAGCAGATGCATGTAAGAACGCAGGGAATAGGCACAATGGAAATAGGGGCATTTTTTTTATTACAATGATGACTGTCGGTCCTCGCTGCAAATGTTCCGCGACACAGAAGCAGAACTTCACATGAATCACGGTGCGTTTAAGTTTGCTGCGGAAATTCAATGTGAAAGTCCTGAAGCAAACAAAATATTGGATGGTGGTTACAGCTTTAGCCAGGTGTGCTTTACAAAGTGTAAGTAATAATAATACAAAGTTACAAGATGCCTTTTAAACCAGCACAAATCTATACTCTGCTCTATCGAGTAAGTCCACTGCCTGTAGACCGGGACTAGAGACGTCAGACCGGTTTGAAAGCAATACTGAATCGACAATAAGCCTGCTACACCACCCTGGAAACAGGCTTAGCTCTCTCAGGGCAACAACGGAGAGACTAAAGAGGGGCATCTTCCCCCAGGCCTAACCTTCATGAACACTTTGGAGCAGTAGCTATTGTTGTTATGTATTATTTAACTGCAAAAACAAAACTAGGGACAGATGATATTGGTTCCTAGTCATTTCACTATTCCATCTTATTGACTGTGTTTTGTTATTATCGTATGTGACAAAATCTACATTGCGGAAGATAAGTTTATAGGGGAGGTCCTTGCATTGTTTACTGTTGAACACAATTTATACATCCGTCTATCTGTCGGTCTTGTGGCGGTGAATACACAAGAACGACAGATAGGAACCACGAAGGGCCAAAGGAGTCTCAGGTAAAAGAAAATATACACTGGATAATTCATAACTTTGAATGTGTAGATGAGAAAAACATTGTCACTAGCTTTTAAAAGTAAAGACGGCTAGTCCTGTCCAATGTGAAGTCCTGCTGCAATTTTTGTTGTATAAATGTCTTACCCATCAGCTCCCTGCGCTCAGAATGCGAGCACAATTTACTACTAAAAATACATCTCACACAAGCGCACACATGGAGCAAGCTCACCGGGGGCCATGCATATTCACAAGCTAATACCGTGGCATCTGCTGGTGAAGGGGCTCTGCGGGCTTCAGGATCTCTGCCAGAAGACTCGGGGAAATTTGCGGAGTAGTGATTGGAGCGAGGCTGGAAACGAGACGAGGTTTGCGCCCACTGGCTCCCATTCAACAAATTTATGAGGCCCCCGAACACTGGGCATGTACCGGAGCATGCAGGGAGTGGGGGAGTGGGGGGGGGGGGGGGGGGCAAAGTACTGAGCCAAAGTAGAAGATTTTTTTTTTTTAACGCTGGAATATGTAAGAGCTCGTGCAGAGATCTGTTCACAGTGTATGGCGTGATACTGAGATGATGTACGGGCGCTTGGAGGTGTATAGCTTTCTGGCAATCAATCCGGAAACCAATGGTATTCACAGTGGTATGAGAGTTAGAATAAAGTCGTACTCGCAGGATTTATAGAAAACCTTAGCTAGGTTATCTCTGCCGAGTCTTAAACCATGTTACAACCTCATCAAAAACTTATACCTGAGGGTTTTTTAGCCCTACACTGCAAAAAATGATCAAATATGAGATCATAATTGCTAGAATCGAGTTTTTTTTAACTTGACTTAAGTACATTCTGACTGTCTTAAAATGAGATTTGCCAATGAGACAAGCAATTTTGACTTGATTCAAGAACTATTGCTTTATTTTCTCATTCCAAGAGAAAAATATCTTGTATCTTTTTAAAACAAGACAATTTTTCTTGTTCCACTGGCAAATCTTGTTTTAAGGCAGTCAAAATGTGCTCAAATTTAGATACATTTAGCCAAATTTGAGCATTTTTTTGTCTTTAATTCTGTCATCTTTTGCAGTGTATCCATAGTAATATAAAGAACTTTTTGCACATTCACAAGTGTCCTCTTGCACCATCTGTCCAAATGCCTATTTTAATTGCTGTTGGAATTGTAATTTCTACCAAAAAACCCCAGGGTACCCTCACTTTACACTCAGACTAAAACACCGTTGTCTGAGCCTGATGCATCAGCCGGTTTTATTTCATTTTGTGGAAATTGTGTGGAATTGTAGCGTTATGATTAGTTTGCTCCACTGTGGGCGGGTACTTTTTTTGCGTCAGTAAAAACACTTCTACTCCCAACTTCTCTCCAAACTCGCTCTTTTTTCTGACTTTAAAGCTGCACTAACTCACTTTGTGAAATTTTTGAATGTGAGCGCTGTCCTCGCTCTTTCTGCTCCCCCTCCCCGCCTATCGCCCCCCACTACCCCCCTCCCACTCAGCCTGTGTTTTTACGGAGCTCACGTCTCACAATATGGATCGCACATTTGAACGTGGATGGCGTGACCATAGAATGAGAGGAGAGATGTGCTTTATTTATCTCACAAAGGAGAAATGTACATGATAGATGATAGAACCGGGAAGCGCGGAGGAACAAGACTTTCTTTTGGATGGATGTTTCGCTGTGTATGTAGTGACCGGTAACGAAGACACAATAACTTTCAGGTTAGCCTCTGCCGCTTGTTTACCTCCGCTGTCTGTGCTAACGAGAGACCTGTAGCTTTTCTCAAGAAAGTGGGGGCCAGTGGTCCGCTGTGATTGGTCACAATTTGGTCCCGAAACAAATTCTCTTCCTTGTTGCACAAAAACTCGATCTAAAATAAAATGTCACGCCAGCACAAATCTGCGCTACTTTTTCTTCAAAAGGACGTATATCCCAATGCACTGCATGGACATGGATTGAATTTTTGTAATTAATACAAAATAAAGTGAGATAATGCAGCTTTAAATCCGAGTTTTGTGGATGTTTTCACACACAGAATGTATGGCTTGGGCAACATAATTTATTGTTGAACTACAAGCAGGCACTGATTGGCCGATTGTACTTCCTGATTCTTTTTTTTTTTTCTGCAATACCTGACCTTGTAGCTGGAGTGAAATCAACCTGAGCTGAGGCACTAGGGGACGCCAGCCTGACCACTGTTGTCCCGGGTCGACAAAGCATTTCAACTCGTGTCAAAAATACTGTGGCCTCAGCGGCATGTCCCTGAAAGGTTGACCACAGAACCAGTAATTAGAAGCAAATGTGTATATGTTTTTATGTTAAAAGGAAAACCATTACATACTCTTTAAAGTCAGCTGCAGTTTGATTTGGGCCTTGAGGGTCTTGTGATCACTGATTGGGCTGCTTTTTTGTGAATTTCTCATGTCCGTTTTTGCAGCTTTGCGAGTAAATCACACTATGCTAAAAATATCTCACATAAGAAGAACTGAGTTTCCTAATACTTTCTACATCTAGATTCCCAACTCAAGACCTGGATATGATACATGTTTATCCATATTTTTCCTACTGATTAAAATATTTCCCTATCCAAAACATTTAGTACCCACAAAGGAGCAATGAGGGTGATGGGTGGATGCATCAAAATGCTAAAATAACGTTCATACCCATACACACCCACAGCTCTCACACAGCACAAAGTCAATCAACAACTTTTGACTTTCAATTCATGATGGAGTTTCTGTGAATAAGCAAAAGCCAAACAAAAACCTGGTAATACACTCTCTGCTGTGTCCAAACGTGTGGATGAATAGAAGATGAAGCCACTGACCGTTAGGTGTGAAACATGGCACTAATTACTGGAGAGTGGTCCCGCCCTCCTCATCAATAATGTCCATTAGAGCAGCTCTGAGGCAGCTGATGGCTTCACAAACAAGTGGCAGCGACAGTGTGAGTGTGTACAAGTGTGTGTGAAAGTGTGTGCATGTGTGTGAAATCAATCAGGAAAGAGCCCTTCCCCTCTGCTCTCTCAGGACGGTGTCTCCCAGCTCCTGACATTCCATAGTCTTCAATTCTATTTGCGAACCTTAAACCTTGTGGAATTAGTAGGACGTCTTTTTCTTGTTGTTTTCTGACCTGCTCAAACCAACGCAGTTAGATACAAATGTGTATTATTTTAACCTGAGATGAACCACACATTTTTTTAAAGGCCACAGATAATGGTCATATGTAGTCTCCATGAATGTCTGTGTGTGTTTGTGTGTGCGTCTGTTTATGTGTGTGTGTGTGTGTCTGTATTTATGTGTGTGTGTGTGTGTGTGTTGGCTGTGGACCAGTGGAGCGCACTGTGAAGACCTGCATACAGGGATAACATCAGGATGGATGCTGCTCCAGTGCTTGTGATTATTATTGTCATTATGTGGACTATTGCGTTGAAGTCTGTGAATGATCATGTTGATCCAGGAGCAGAGACCGACACAGACTCAATGTCTTCACTCAGAACCACAACATGTTCAAGGGTTCAGGTTTAGTGGCTCCGATAGAGATAAGAGCTCTACCTACCCTATCTACCTACCTACCTGCCTAACTACTTATTTACCTACCCACCTACCTACATATCTACCTACCCTAACTATCTACCTACCCACCTACCTACCCACCTACCTACATATCTACCTACCCTAACTATCTACCTACCCACCTACCTACCCAACTACCTACATATCTACCTACCCACCTACCTACCTACCTACCCACCTACTGTACCTACCCATCTACCTACCTATCTACCCACCTACCTATCTACCTACCTGTCTAAACCATGAACCAAATCAGCTGCAGACGCCAAGAAAACAGGCAGTAGGTCCATGGGGATGGTAGGTCTGATGTTCAGAAACTCCTCACGGGTGTAGGAGCAGGCAGAGACACTATTAAACAGTTAAAAAAAACTACAACAAAAACAAACAAAGAGCAACCAAAGAGTATGTGGCAAACATACGCGGCGGCATCTTGAATCGACAGGGAGCACACACGATATACAATATGAGTAGCTGCTATGTGTCTTAGCTAGCTCAAAAGGCTGCAATATCAATATTATACTATCTCTCTCACTCTCTTTATCTTTATCTATAAGTCTATCTATCTATGTATGTTTTATGTGGCTGAATTAAATATTAAAGGATATATCTAGCTATCTCTATCTGTGAAAATATAATTTCCAAAGGGGTGTAGGACTAGAGTACCTATCTTTTTAAGTTGAATACTTGATTTCTGTGCCTTTTAGTGTAAAAAGTAATTGAGATTGTGTATATAGTCAGCGCCCTCTGGCACACACACACAGTGGGTCAAATCTGGCTTCACTCTGGGACCACTCTCTGTAATTGTCTGCTGAAGCAACACACATGCAGGTCCTTTTAACTGTTTTTGTGTGGGACTTTAGTCCTGTTTCCACCAGCCCTACTCTATTCTACTCCACTCTATACTCGGCTCTACTCTACCGGACTTTACGCTTTAGAATCTGGCAGTGTACTCCAGAAACCGACCCACAACAAACCAGTTTTTATGGAAATTCTGTGGTAATTCAGCACTCTGGCCAATCACAGTCAGTCAGAACACTTCAGTACCAGCTCAGCCTGGACCAAGACCAAGAGGGACTAAACAACCCAGTACTCCCAAAATAGATAGAGACGAGCCGGGCCAAGAAGGGCTGATAAAGTTTTATTCTTAAAATAACAGGAACCATTTTTTTGACAATTTCTTTCTAATTGAAAAAGTAATGTTTTAATTGACTTTTAATGAAAACTCTTGTAAAGTTGCCTCACTTCCGCAACAACACGTGTAGTTGTCAGATCTGATGGCGGTAATTAACTGTCACAAATTTCAGATTTTATTAACATCAAGACAACACCGAAAGCAAACCCAAAAATCCCATGCACCACAAAGACTTTCTATCACCCGTTTGTATCTGTTACAACTATTGTATTGTACTGGGCAACACTAAAACAAAAACAGTGGCGCCACCAGCAGGTGAAAGCAAAATTCCGTCAGGCCTCCAAAGAGACCAGAGAGAGACCAGAGAGAGAGAGACTGGAGAAAAGCCAGAAAAAGACCCTATAGACCAGAGCGAGAGACCAGCGAGAGAGACCAGAGAGAGAGACCAGAGTGAGACCAGAGAGAGACCAGAAAGAGACCTTAATTGTGTGTATATGTCGTGAGGTACTAGAAACTTGCTGATTCCATATATTTCTCCGTGTACTGTGTTACTGTGGACATAATTAAAACCCAATGGGAACGAGGCCCTGGTTTCACTTTTCAGTCTTGGAGACGGAGTGAGTGACAGTCCCCTGCAGCCTTCTGACCATCAGGACTGAAGTGAGCTCTGAGTGCTGCAACCTAATCTTAGATCACAACCAAAAGATATCACCCACACAGGCTGGTCCCGCACATGTCGGCCCCCGGTGAGGGCTCCAACATTCCACTTGTCACTTCAGCCTTAATCGTGTCGCTACGCTGGAAACACAGATCTTGAATTACAGGTTCAATATTACACTTTTTGAATTTTCTCAGCATTAAACATAATTTACCCTCGGAGAAGTACAGGGACTGGCCTCCTGCTGGTGCCCACAGTCTAAACATGAGGAGGCGGCTATAGTGGCTCAGTTGGTAGAGCCTGAAGGTGGTGGGTTTGAGCCCGTGAGACCTTCTCCACCGATTCCCACTGATGTCTGCAGTCATTGTGTCCTTGGACAAGGCACTTAACCCCTAGTCCTGGGCTTCTACTCTAACAATGTTCAAATCCCGGTTAAAAACAGTTCTGTTTAGCTGAGTACATAAAGATTTTATATGTACTATTTTCTATATACTGTGATTATTTATGATTTGAAACCTTTATGTGACTGTTTCTATCTTGTTTTGTTCAGTACGTTGAGTTGCCTTGTGTATGAATTGTGGTACACAAATACCACACCAAAAAACCATGTGCGCAGGCGCTGGAGGAGCCGGCTGCCCGTCTCGTTGCGCTCTTCCAGTTTCAACCCTTTTTCCTCTTTATACCTGCTTTTATTCTTTTTTTGTAAATACCGTTTTTATATATCACTGGGAGAATAACCGAGTCACCCGGACTACACATTACCACGTCAAGTTCTGTTCTGCCATTCACCAGTCACTTTATTATTTCTGATGCTTATTCCGCTGCTAAAGTGCAAAATCTGTAAATACTTCTGAACCAAGTGCAATTATAGCCCCAGAGTTTATTTTATTTTATTTTATTCTTCATTTTATTTCAATTATATCGTCTATTATCTTAAACAATAGACTTATTTTATGTGTGCAATCTGAGTGCTCTTATCTCCTTCTTTCTCTGCTGTAATGTGCGCAACGATGACACTGAAATTTCTCCACTGTGAGACGAATAAAGGTTTATCTTATTTTATCTTATCTTATCTTAAATAAACTGCTGTGCCTTGATAAGAATGGACTGTGCAACATGAAGAGCAAAATATGGGATCTCTAAGTTTTGATTGAGCAAAGTTTGACAGAAACTTCTTTTTATAGTTTTTGGAGAGCCCAAAGGTGAACAAAGCACTTTAAATGTTAGCACTTACTATGTATTTTTTGTGATAAAGAAGGAAGAGGGTTTTTTAGGCGCAATTTTGAACATTTTTGAACTCCCAAAGACTTTGCAGTGTTGCAGACGACATTTGCTCCATTGTAACCTTCAACTATGTGAAAAAGCCTTTTATCAAAACCTTTAAAACTTTCTTTCACATCGAGCACCTTTAGACTTGTTTAGCAGCAAAACACAAATAATAATGTTAGTTTTAGAATCTGCAATCAAAACTACAATTGCTCTGATGATCAATTCTAAAAACTGCACTTATTTATGATCTTAGCAAATAAAAAGTGACAAAAGATTAAAAAGCATTGGTTTGAAAATTACAGAGGAGCAAGTTAAGGACATATTTTTGGGATATTTCTGGACAGTCTTCATCCTGCTCCCTATGAACCAATGCCTTCTGTGGGTTAGTTATCATTGAATTTCTGTTAGAACAGTTCTCTGCATTACAGTTCATTCTCTGATCTGTTGTTCTGTAAACTCGTGAATCGACTGCTTGGAGTAATCATGTTGTAGAACTGTTGATCTAACCTTGATTTGAACATTGTCAGAGAAGAAGTCTGCTTCTTTTCCAGATTTTAGATTTTACTCTGAAAGGATCCATGTTTAGTTTTGACTCTGGACACCAGCAGGAGGCCAGTCCCTGTGCTCCTCAGAGTCACCAGCAGGAATCCAGTCCCTGTGCTCCTCAGAGTTGGTCTTATGGCACTAACATATCACAGAGGTACTTAGGTGCGAGGCCATGGAGAGACAGAGCATATTTAAAGTCTATTCTCTGAGCCAAAGGAAGCAGAGACCTGAGAACGGGACTAACGTGACGGTACTTCCTGGTTCTAGTCTGGACTCGAGATTTGAATCTACTGCAGGTTTTTTCAGAGCTCGTTTGGAGATACCGTTGAGCATCCGTTACAGGAGACAAACACATGGATAAGACTGTCCAGTTTCTGTACCTTCTCAAACACATTGAACTCCATCCTCTCTGACAGCTTCACGGGCCACAGCGTCCGCTACATCACTGCGCATCACCGGTAATTAAGTGGGAAAAGGAGCGCCTTCGCACCTGGGGGCGGGTGGCGCAGGCTAATTGTGGTGTCTATATATCGGACGTGTGTGACAGCGGGAACAGGACGGCGCTGATCCTGGGCTGTTTAAGGTCAACGCACTCATCTCACACTGGAACACGCAGGATAATTACAGCTCCAGACGTCACTGAGGCGCAAAGAGGTGTTGGAGGAGCTAAAGGATGTAGCTAGGGATGCAAAAAATCTGGGAGTGATGTGAAATTTGCAAGGGAACGAATTTAAGGGAATTATCAACAATTAAATAATTTCAATCAGAAAAGTCCTGTTCTGACCGGGATTCCAACCAGGGATTTACTTGGCCATAATTGCTTGTGAAAGCTAGATTCCATCAGATCTCTGATGCTAAGCAAGCTAGGGCCTGATTAGTACTGTGATGGGAGACTTATGGGCAAACCAGGTGCCACAGTGGGACGGTTGTTGCTGTAAAGTGCCAAACTGTGGTTGTGTCCTTGGCAAGACACTTCACCCACTTTAGAATGAGTCTGGTTTGTGTTTGAATGGTCGGTGGTGGTCGGAGGGGCCGATGGCATATACTGATTGACTCGCTTCTGTCAGTGTGCCCCTGCGCACTGACAGCTGTGGCTACAATAGTAGTTTATCACCGCCCTGTATGAAGTGAAGCTTCTCTGAGAGTTTAAAAAAGCGCTGTATGAAACAATGCATTATTCATTCATTTTCAACCCCTTTAATAATCCATTTCTGGGTTGGGGGGTGACAATGAGAGCTGCCACCCAATGCTCATAGCACCAGTCCTTCACTGATCCTCTGCAGGTGGTGGGTCCACAGGAGGATGGCTGCTACATAAGTGGTGCCACAGCCTTGGTGTTTCATCGGGAGCAACAGGCAATGTGGGATTAAGTGTCTTGCCCAAGGACACAACAACAGCAGACATCAGTGGGAGCAGATGGAGTAGGTCCCATGATGGGCTCGAACCCACAACCTTCCGGCCCAATTATTATTGTCATTATTATTATTATTATTATTATTATTATTATCAGCAGCAGATCATTGGGAAGGTAAAAAGACTTGAGGACAGTATATTTCATCATAATCTTGACAAAAACAAACATTTACAAGACAAATACACATAGCACACTGCTGTTGAGACCACGCCCCCTGCTGGCACGTCCATGTCTGCGTCACATGTACAGAACAGTTCTAGCCTGGACCAAACCTTTGAGTCCAAACCACAAAACAGTTTTTTTTTTTTCCACAGGCTCAAATCTGTGCCTTCAAAAAAGTGCCTTAAGCTTTGATGATACTGGAGCTTGTTTTACCGACAAATACATTGACTTACCTGTTTTCTCATGACTTCTGTTCATATTTATGGTATATATGATGCACTTTGAATACATTGCAATTCAACCCTAGCTATGGAATACTCCCAACATTCTCCAGCCTAAATTCTTGTGGAAATTTACCAGAAATTTTCCGTAAACCTAACCTTAGGTGTAACAGGAAATGGTTTGTTTTCTCGACACATAATTGGGTAATGAATCTGAGTTTGAGGGCGTTACTTTTGAATCTTGAATGCGATGCTGAGTCTAATGTGGAGGATTTAATGCTGTTGAACCCAAAACAAACCATTCTATTGTTTCATAGTCTCTACAGATCATTAGGCTGAATTGGTTGTGTGTTATCTGGATTTATCTTTGTTTATTCTGCTATTTTTCTCACAACTTTCTGAAGCTGCTGTCAGAATTGATAGATTTTGTCATTTTTGCGGAACATAAATTATCTTGAATTTTTACTGCAGGCTTCACACGGTTGGGCAGAGTCGGAAAGCAATGGTAATAGATTGATCTTTTGTACAGGCCTAACTAGTTACAGCCATAGTAGTAGTTCTACCCATTGGTCCATACGTCTCTAGCGGTAGTAACATAGATTTGTTTCGGGTTTAAACTAATTTAGTCACTTATTTGAGACATTTGCAGTAATCTGTAAACTGAACACGGGATAAAACATGCCAAAAAAGCAATAACGGCTGTGAGAAGTCAGAGAAAAATCCATTCTGTTCCTGCCTTGTTCTCCTTCACAGCTGCAAACCGACTGAAGCCTTTGAATCATAAAGTACACATATTACAATGATAAAGGTACAACCTTGTATGAGCTTCTTGAAATGGTGGGATTTTTCTGCTTTATTTACATCTGGTGAAAGTGACAGGTGTGAGGTTCTTTGTGGATGTGATTTCAATGATAATGCTCTGAATGAGGCACTTACAGTAGGACATATGTAAATGTTTGTATCACTGTCCTCAGACCAGGCCAATCCAGTCTGATTATTATGGCTGCATTGATGGTTATGGACGACCATGGTGTGTTATACATCATCGTTTTTCTTAGGAAAGCAACCACATTGTATTTATTTGAAAGTTGGCCCTTTGGTAAGTAAGTAAGTAATCTTTATTTATATAGCGCCTTACACCAACCAGAGTCACAAAGCGCTTTACAATTGTGGGCATTGTCTCCCACTCCACACAGAGAGCAGGGTCGCCAGTCTAGAAGGTGCATGCCAGACCTATCGTTCATGTTTTTTAGTGGTAGGGGAAACTGGAGCACCCGGAGGAAACCTACGCAGGCGCGGGGAGAACATGCAAACTCCACTCAGAAAGGTCCTGTTCTATGAGGCCCCTAAGGCCTGTTCAGATTATATATAAATAGTGCAAAGACCATCTTTAGATCAACTTCAGAAAAGTAAATAAGAGAGAACCGCGTTCACTCAGCCCAAAGACTATCGTGACTCACAGGGAAGCCCTGTAGGTACCTCTGCATCAAAATCACAACTGTCGTCATCGCGGATCACTTTACAAGGTTGACAATTCATCAACGACAGACCGGAGAATAAAACAGTTTGAATACAAGAAATAAAATGATTATAAACACAAGCAGCAGGATGACCATTGTTCAGTAATGTTCATAAATGTCCATACATTTTAGTCAAATAGTGAGTCCCAGGGCTCTTACAAGTACGCCAAAGAAATCATGTTCTATTTTACTATGAAGACGTCATGTTGTGGTCTGATTTGTTCCGACATTTTTACATCTACAAGACTCTTTCTGTGGGAGAAACAAAATGTAGTATTAATGACGACAATAAGTCAAGTTTTGTATCTGCTTTAGGTTTCTTGTAACTGTCAGAAAAGGCCTCCGACCCATGCAGTGAAAAATTCCAGGTCGCAAAAGCTAATGAGACGGAGCACCAGAGACACATACCAGCTGAACTCGTACACACTCATGGTTCCACTGAGTCTGGGCAAAGATCCAGCTGTAATCTCCCTCACATTACGTTGCATTAGTCCTGAGCACATACCTGCCCTGTCCATTGTTTCTCCATTTCACACAGAGCCTTGTTACGGCCCCGCGACGCCTATTACAGCCCAGCCCTCTGTCATAACTCACGCCTGCCCCCTCCCCAGACGCTTCCCTCGGGCCCGTGCGAAGACGTCGTCAGGATCAATAGCTCCTTCTCCGCCGGCCAGACTCACGCTGCGCCGATTTTTACTGCTATGTTTTACAACCGTTCACTTAATCTGCGCTCTGTGAGAGTCTATATACGGGTTTGGCAGGTCGTCTGAGTCATAAAGGCTTCCAAAAGGGACTCCGGCGAAGGAGAAGGCATAAGTGAGTCAGCTTGTATGTGTGCAGGGAAGTCTCGGCATTGTTTTGTTGTTGTTGTTATAGAGAGAGGAGACAGCTGCAGAGGTGTGCGGCGGCGTGAAAGGAGACGGAGCATTTCTGGAGACAAAAAAGCGGGGGATTGGCTGGCATATGGTTTTGTTTAGGCGCGCGACTTTTCTTTGAATAAAACTGAAAGGGAAAATGTGTGTGTGCATGTTGAAATGTAAGCAGAGTGGTATTGGGCAGGGAGAGAAAAGTGTTCCAGGAAAACAGGTTTGAATAGCTTTTGTGTGTAAAAATATACAATTAGATTTCATTTCAATGTGTTTTTATGCAGCTATGAATCACAGTAGTCGTCTCGGATTTATTCATTTCATTAATTTAGTTTACTAGTTTATTTGACAGGGACATGGCCAAAAAGTAATTACAGTAATAAAACGCACTGAAACATAGAATTATCGGGAAAAGCGAGACAACAGAAATCACACAGATGTGGATTCTCCGATAATAGATCAGAGAATCAAACAGTTCCAATACAGGAAATGAACTAATAAACACGTAGAAGCTATTGGTCCACAGGGAGCGGGATGACCACCGTCCAGAAGTGTTGATAAATATGCATAAATCTGAAATATCTGGAACAATTTTGATCAAACCTTTTAAAGATAATAATTAAGAGACCCTCCATTCATCCTGCAGAGGGGAAATTCCAGTGTTGCATTACCAGTTTCAGAACGAGGAGCACACAGCACAAGATAAACAAACAATAACTCCATATTAACTTAAACATAACTAACTAACCATACTAACTTTAGCATAATAAAGAAGCAAGAATTAAGTTTACAATTTCCCATTTTTTTTCCAAAGTGTCTTTGTCATGAAGTTGGGCTTAAAACTCATAGACTGTAAATATTATCGGGACCTTTCATATGGCCATAGTCACTCCTTTCTCCGCCGTTCAAACTAATGTTCCATCACTTTCGCCCTCTTTGGGGCTTTCCAAAATGGCTGCGAGACCGGAAAATATGAAAAAACACATAGTTAGCTGCACTAGCCACATTCATTTAACGAGTACCTATAAGTAGACTGGTCCAAAAAAATACACTCTCCTCAGCATCGACACACATCTGGAACGTAGCGTTGGACCAAGGGCGACTTTTGGACCATCTTGTAAAACCATTTTTGAGAGGTAAGAAGATGCTACACATTAGCTGTGGCTTATTCTGGGTCCACCCCCACTGGCCTGGGGTGGTATTGCAAGCATGTCAGCGCGCATCATTTTTGAGCCGGGACCTGCCCCCACTGATAAAACCAGACGCAGCGCTGCTTTAAAAAACTCAAAAAAAAAATTTTGCGTCGACCTTGTCTCTGCATCGATCTGAGTGGTTGTTTGCGGGACGCGACAATGTGACTTTGACTCTGGGGACGAGGCTCTGAAAACAGCCCTGAGAGAACCACACTTAGCTGAATGTCCTTCTGGGTGAAGCGCTAACGTCGTATGGATTAAGACATTTATAAGAAACAGGAAGTCACAGAAGTGGGCGGACTGACCTTCAAAACGCCTGTAAAGTGGAGGATGACATAATTGCTTTTACATATTTTTACAAGTGTTGATGCGGCTGGTGCTGGTGGAATAATAACAGTGATAAAAGAGACTCCACGGCCGAGAGGAGATCCGGACACATTATTGGAAAAGTTTCGAATGACTGCGTCCATTTTCAGCCGATGTGCCGAGGCCTAAACTACTATTGATCGCGCCTCGAAGGGACGTTATCCTTTTATTTCATAACAATGTTGATGTTTGTGGTAAAATAACACTTTGGTCCAAACTGAACCCACTTTTAAAGGCGTCTTGTTTCTTGTTTTTGGTTTTTTGGCATGTCGATTTTGGCACATTGATCGCCGGACATTGAGGTTTGTAAGAATTTCAAATGGATGCAGCATCGGATCAGCATCACATCTGCAGCGAGAGAGAAAAAGGTTTTATCAAAATTTGTACCAGTTGCATGTTTTAACACCAGGACTCTACTCAGAAACTACTAGAACTCCCAAAGCCGTCATTTTGACAGCTCCAATTCAAACCAATGGCAGTCGGAGAAATTCCCTAAAATATGTTACGGTTTTCAAATTCAGTTTATTTATTTATTCCTGACAATCCAAGCACTTAAATTAACTTAAAATAACTTAAATAGCTGCCAATAGCTACAAATCAAAATAAGGCATTTACGCCATAATAATGATAATTTGGGGCTCAGCTTTCACAAACAATATCTGTCTAAAAAAAAAATCATTTTTTTAACTTTATTCACTTTCAATAATAGCTAAAACTGGTGAATATAATTAAAATACAGGAAAAATAGTTAGGCTAATGCTAAATGCTGCTACGTAAACAGTGTGTTTAGCCTAGATTTCAAATCTAGGCTCCTATTGTGATAGGAGACGTTATTACTGTGTATTAACTGACCTAAAGGTAGCATGTATATATTAAACAGAAAAGGCCCAAGGGTTGACCCCTGTGGCACTCCGCAGGTTTGGGCCAAGTGGTCTGAGATACAGTTTCCGATCTCCTCAAAACACATTCTGTCTTGTAGATAGGACCTAAACCAACTTAAGGCGGTGCCAGCGACACCAACAGTGTCGAAAGCAGCACTTAAATCCAACAAGATGGGTTTGTCCATTTTGTGAAAGCCGGATCTCACACCACAAAAAACTACATATGGATTCTGACAAAGTTAGAGAGAGCAACAACATACATACACCAAGTCACACATCTGTAACTCATTTCTGTTTTCCCAAAATTCAATCACGTTGTCTCAAAACCGAGCCTTAAAGCTGCACTAACTAACTTTATTTTTGTATTCATTACGAAAATGCTATCCATGTCCGTGTAGGGCATTGGGATATACGTCCTTTTGACGAAAAAGTAGCGCAGATTTGTGCTGGCGTGACATTATATTTTATATCGAGTTTTGATGAAACAAGGAAGAGAATGTGTTTCGGGTCGCGGATTGTGACCAATCACCGCGGACCACTGGCCCCCACTTTTGTGAGAAATCTACAGGTCCCTGTTAGCATAGACGGCTGAGTTAGCACAACAAGACGAGGAGCTAACCTGAAACTTCCTCGTCTTCGTCACCGGTTACTGCTTACACAGCGAAACAGCCATCCAAAAGAAAGTCTCTTTCCTCCGCGCTTCCCGGTTCTATCGTTCTATGCCATCCACGTGCAAATCCATATTTGTGTATTATCCATATTGGGAGACGCTAGCTTCGTCCCAACAGTGGGTGTGTGTGGGGGGCGATAGCTTCGTGGGTGCGGGGAGGGGAGCAGAAAGAGCGAGGCCAGCGAGTCTGCTGCTTCAAAATCCCAAAGTCAGTTAGTGCAGCTTTAAATACAAAATCTGCAAATATCCAACAAGCCTGCTTCTTCTTCTCCTTATTCTTTTTCATGCAGATGCGACGTCTCATCTCCGGCTCTCATTGTGAAGGAGTGAGAGAGCAAAGACGAGAGAAGAATACACAAAAATATAAAAAAGCAGGAGCTGATTGGACCCGACAGACACTAAAAACTCCTCGCAACGTATAAAGCCTGGTGCTTTTGGTCTGGTTTTTGGCATTTCTCGTTTGGCCCATTGAACGCCGGCCTCCCGTGAGGTTTGCTTGAATTTTAAAAAGACGCTTTTTGACACAGTGCGAGCAGATGGGAGAGAACTGAAGCAAAGCTCGGCCAGACGGAAGGAGAAGGAGAAGAGGGAGATGTGGAGAGAGAGCAGAAGGAGAGAAGGAGGTGAAGATAGAGGTGTAACTCTGTGAGCGGAGGGTCACTGAATGTTCCAATCAATTAAATAAAACCTGAACAAAAACATGTGCTGTGACCATAGGGCTGTGATAACCACACGCTTGTCTTTGTTTAAGTTTTTGTTTTGAGGGAAAAAAAACAAAACGGAATGAGCTGCAGTAAGATTTTAACTTGGCTTGAGGCCATTTGGATCGTCTTCTCTTGCAGATACACTTTAAAAATGTATGAATAAACAGAAATGTTAGATATGAGACCTTTTTTGTCCCACAGTGGGGAAATGTCAGTGTTGCAACGTTCAACCAGAAAAGTACTAAGAGCGCACTAGAAAATATTCATTGAAAAGTAGCTGTAAATAGAACATTCATAACCCAATTAGTTGTCAAGTTTGAAATAATCCAACTGGGTATTGTTTGCGGAACGTTTCTGGTCATTTCCCATGGGATTATAAAATGGGGAATGTTAGGAATATTCCATAGTTAAGATTACTTTGTGATGTAATTAAATTATGTCATATCTTTAAATGTAGCTTTAAAAATGAACAATACACTCTCCTCCACACAGGGAGGGTGGCTCAGTGTGTCACTGAAGCTACTCTCCAGAGCAGACAGTGTCCTGTTCGTGTCCAGTTTCTTTCTGTCTGTGTTACTCGATTACATGCAGACCTGTATTTTCAATCAGTGTACTGCAAAAAATATTACATAATCAGGGAATATGCTTGAATCGAGTGGTTTTTGTCTTTTTTAGTTCATACAAACTGTCTTGAAACAAGATTTGCGAATGGGACAAAGCCATTTAGTCATATTTCAAGAACTGTTGCTTTATTTTCTCATTCCAAAAGAGATTTTTTGTTAATCTTTTTAAAATAAGATCATTCAGCTTTGTCCCTTTGGCAAATCTTGTTTAAAGGCAGTCAGAATGTGCTGAAATTAAGATACATTTTCCAAATTTGACAAATTTTTGACTTCTAATTTGTCACTTTTTGCCGTGTGTTGAAATGCTCTGTCGACTCGGGACAACAGTTTAAAAGATTGGTGTGTTGTTTGGACCCGTGTTGGCTTTTCAACAAAGAAAAGTGTCAAAATAAAAGGGTCAAAATAACTTCAAACATTGAACATATTTTTTCTAAAGCCAGAGCGCAGTGAAGAAAATCCATTCATTATCTTCCTCTTTGTCCATTTCTGGGTTTTGTGAGCGAATCCCAATGAAAAAATTACTGCCCAGAGTTCCAGCTGCTTCATGACACATGTCCAAAGTCGAGCTTAGAAACTACATTCATCACTTGTTGATTCCATTGTGGGACAGAGGCTGAAATTCAAGATCACAAAATGCTTCCTATTTTTTGTTGTTAATAGTTGCATTAAAACAAGATCATTTTGCTTTGTCCCTTTGGCAAATCTTGTTTTAAAAAAGCAGTCACAATGTGGTCAAATTAAGACCAATTTTAAGCTATTACTGTTTGCAGTGCATCTACTGTACATGTTTTTAACGGTGGGGAAACCTGAGCACCCGGAGGAAACCAATGCAGACACAGGAAGAACATGCAAACTCCACACAGAAAGGTCCTGGAGGTGGAATCGAACCCGTGACCTTCTCGGTGTGAAGGAAATACAGTTGAGCATGTAACCAGTAGTTCATGAGTGAAAGTTTAGGACCATGTTTACAACACAGAGAAATGAATCAGCAGATGGTGTTTACATTTCTTACCATTCCATTAAAGGGCGTCTACCATACTTTTTCAGGAGGAGAGTTCAGGACTGTAAACTTATCCTCTTTTTGATTCTCTGGTATTCCTCCCACGTCTCTGCTCCCTCGCTCCTCCATGACGAGAGCCGGAGATGAGACGCCGCATCTGCATGAAAAAGCAGCATCGGTGGAAACTCGCTGGGTTTTTGTTTGCGGCACGGTTTGGAGACGACGTAATTGAATTTTGGGAAAACAGAAATGAGTTACAGATGGGAGGTTGTGTGGTGAATGTTGGCTTTGGGTGGATGAACGAGGAGTCGCACGGCCGGGATAATCAGGGTTAATTGAATCGACGGCAGTAATTAGTGTGAGGAGAGCTGCAGATGTCTTCAGTGTGTGGTGAGGGTGTGTGTGTGTTTGGTGAGGGGTTGTGTGTGTGTGGTGAGGCTGTGTGTGTGCGTGTGTTTGTGAGTGTGTGGTGAGGGGTTGTGTGTGTGTTTGTGAGTGTGTGGTGAGGGTGTGTGTGTGCGTGTGTTTGTGAGTTTGTGGTGAGGGGTTGTGTGTGTGTGGTGAGGGTGTGTGTGTGTGTTTGGTGAGGGTTTGTGTGTGATTGGTGAGGGGATGTGTGTGTGTGTGTTTGGTGAGGGTTTGTGTGTGTGTTTGTGAGTGTGTGGTGAGGGGTTGTGTGTGTGTGTGGTGAGGGTGTGTGTGTGTGTGTGTGTGTGTTTGGTGAGGGTTGTGTGTGTGATTGTGGTTGTGAGGGGATGTGTGTGTGTATGTTTGATGAGGGTTTGTGAGTGTGTGGTGAGGGGTTGTGTGTGTGTGTGGTGAGGGGTTGTGTGTGTGTGGTGAGGGTGTGTGTGTGTGTTTGGTGAGGGTTTGTATGTGTGTTTGTGAGTGTGTGGTGAGGGTGTGTGTGTGTTTGGTGAGGGTTTGTGAGTGTGTGTGGTGAGGCTGTGTGTGTGCGTGTGTTTGTGAGTGTGTGGTGAGGGGTGTGTGTGTGTGTGGTGAGGGTGTGTGTGTGTTTGGTGAAGGGTTGTGGTGTGTGTGTGGTGAGGGTGTGTGTGTGTGTGTGTGTTTGGTGAGGGTTTGTGTGTGTTTGGTGAGGGGATGTGTGTGTGTGTGTCTGGTGAGGGTTTGTGTGTGTGTTTGTGAGTGTGTGGTGAGGGGTTGTGTGTGTGTGTGTGGTGAGGGTGTGTGTGTGTGTTTGGTAAGGGGTTGTGTGTGTGTGCGTGTATGTGTGTAGGGTGAGAGGTTGTGTGTGTGTGTGTTTGGTGAGGGTTTGTGAGTGTGTGGTGAGGGTATGTGTGTGTGGTGAGAGGTTGTGTGTGTGTGTTTGTGAGTGTGTGCTGAGGGGTTGTGCGTGTTTGTGGTGAGTTGTTTTGTGTGTGTGTAGTGAGGCTTGTGCGTGTATGATGTGCGTTTTGTGTGTGGTGAGGTTGTTGTGTGTGTGTGTGTGTGGTAAGGGTTGTGTGGGTGTGTGTGGTAAGGGTTGTGTGTGTCTTTGTGGTGAGGGTTTGTGTGTAGTGAGGTTTTTTGTGTCTGTGTGTGGTGAGGATTGTCTGCGTGTGGTGAGGTTTTTGTGTGTGGTGAGATTAGGATTTGTGTGTGTGTGGTGAGACTTGTGTGTGAGATTTAAATGTTGTTTCAATGTATCAGTGACAAAGGCAGGTGTCAGCGTTTGTAAATAGAGACATTTGTGAGTCTGAACGACTTACTTTTCAATAATTTGGAAAAATGTCAAAATGTGTTAGAACCACATGAGTCACTGTCACTGTGTCCCAGAGCCTGATGTTGCTAACATAATACAGATACATACAACTATACAGTTTATTTTTTGAAATAAATAATATCTATCTATCTATCTATATGTCCTGCTCTAGAACATACAGTACTTTACACTTGCTTATTTATTATGCTAAAGTTAGAGATTTTATATTTACTTCTTTTTCAGAATCAGAATCATTCTTATTGCCATGTAAGTAACAGGAAGTCACAGACAAGGAAATTGCTTTGGCTCTCAGCGCATACAAGTCAAAAATAGAGAACATATACAAACATTTCTAAAATATAAAAATTAACATGATGGTGCTAAAGCTAGAGAAAGAAAAGTCTCCCTTGGAATGAGAAAATATAGCAACAGTTCTTCAAATAAGACTAAATGGCTATGTCCTGGTGTCCTAGGGCGACAGTAGCTCAGTTGGTAGAGCATTGGCCTTAAGGCCAGAAGGTCGTGGGTTCAATTCCCACCTCTGCACCTTCTCCACCGACTTCCACTGATGACTGCTGTCGTTGTGTCCTTGGGCAAGACACTTAACCCCACTTTGCCCAAAGCCCCCACTGAAAGATCAAGGCTATGCTCACAGTCAGAGAGCAGCCGTCCTCCTGTGGACTCACCACCTGCAGAGGGTCAGTGAGGGGCTGGTGCTGTGAGACTTGGGGGGCATCTCTGGTTGCCACCCCCCTGACCCAGAAATGGATTGAAGGGTAGAAAATGGATGGTTTTGCAGTCTAACCTTAACCTTAACAAACAAATCCTTGCGTTGTGATTAGTGCATTGTGTTGTGTGTTCGCTGCCTCTTTTTAGGCCCGAGCCCCGAACAGGGTAAGGGCCTATTGCTTTCACAATGGTGAAAACAAATGGTGGCGGTGCGTACTTACCAAAACGTGACGGTTGCGTGCGTAAACTCAAACGCTTTAAAATGATGTATCAGGTGCCATTGAAACCTTTTTGATCAGTGAAACATTGTTTGAGCAGCAGAGCGGCAAAATGTGACCTTTTTTTGGCCATTTTTGACAACATTAAATTTGCTCCCGTTTGCACATACCAAGTCTGATTTGCACAAAACTTTAATACATTGTTCAACTCTAGGGTCTAGGTCATTTGAAAGTGAATTGATTCAAATTTACACATTAGCGCCCCCTACAGACTATTTCAAAGTTTTAAATGGGCATTTTCAAATTTAGTTTTTTCAAAATGTTTGAAATTTTGCACCTAAATCTGTTCTGCCCTCTTGATTCAAAAAGTCAAACCAGCCGATTCGCCTCAAAATCGCTCCACATCATCTCAACACATGTACCATCAAAATGACTTCAGGGAATTTTGATCAGTGAAACGTTGTTCGAGCAGCAGAGCGCCAAATAGTGGCATATTTTTTTTCAGTTTTTGACAATAGAAAAATTGCTTCCGTTTGCACAAACAAAGTCTGATTTGCACAAAACTTGAATCCATGGTTCAACTCTTGGGTCTAGGTCATTTGAAAGTTAAAATTTTTAAATTGGCTCTATAGCGCCACCTACAACAGCCAATTTAAAAATACCTATGGGAGGGGTTCGAGGTCAAAATTGTTGTAGAACCATGTAATTTGGAACACATGTTCCTCAAGTCAAGACATGGAAAAAATATTGTTATGGATAAGCCCTCTGACAAACAGGAAGCCCATAAATTTCATTGTAAAATGGAAAAATGAAAACCAAATCATTTTCATACATGTCGGTTGGAAAGCGACTCCTCCTCGGCCGTTTCACCGATTGGCCTCAAAATGTCTCCAAATTATCTCAACACATTTATCTTCAAAATGACTTCAGGGATTTTTGATCAGTGAATTGTTGTTTGAGCAGCGGAGCGGCAAAATGTGAGGTATTTTTTTGGCCGTTTTTGACAACATTAATTTTTTTCCCGTTTGCACAAACAAAGTCTGATTTGCATTAAACTTGAATCCATTGTTCAACTCCAGGGTTTAGGTCAGGTGAAAGTGAAATATTTGAAATTGGCCCATTAGCGCCCCCTACAGACTGAAGCAAAGTTTACATGGGGAGCCAAACCAGCTTTACTTATCATATTCATTACAATTTGAGTAACAATCTTCTATGGCTACGGGAACAAATCATCACACGGCGGCGCCACCTCCTTTGAGCGGTGGTGCGTGGTACGGTGTGGTGCAGCGTAGTGCGGGGCGTTGTGGAGCGGCGCGTTGCGGCTTGGTGCGGGGCGGCATGATGCGGGACGGCGTGGTGCAGGGGGGCTTGGTGCGGGGTGGCTTGGTGCGGGGTGGCTTGGTGCGGGGCGGCGTGGCACGGGGTGGTGCGCGCGGTGCGGGGAGTCGCGCGGTGCGGCGAGGGCCGTTCGACGCCGCTTGCGGCTTTAATTTTCCTTTCTTCCAGTAAAACTAATGTTATTACTCTTCATTATTTCCTGATAAACAATATGTGTGTTCTGTGCTGTAGAAATGGCCACTAAGGACTATTGGAAGCCAAAAAGTAAAAAAGCAAAATGTGCTACTAGAAAGTAGTTAAATGAAAGCAAGTTAGAATCTTGCTTTCACCTCAGTTTGAGAAGCACAGAGCTGCGTCCTCAGAGAGATAGCAGGACACGGACCAGTGTGTGTGGTGATAAAACGCATAAATCATGTATTATTTATGCAGAGCGGCTCGGTGCTGTATGTTTCTGTATTAACAGTGACGGATGGTGTTTGGGGCTGTGTGGGACTGGCTCTCATTATCACAGCATTAATTACACCTATTGAATGAATGGCCATGTTTACAGTCCATTGTTTACTCTTTATGACTGTGGAATAGAAACAGTACAGTACAATAATACACCCACGATACCAGCGAGGTTTGGTGTCCCGCAAAATAACCCAATAAACTTCGAATGTTCCAAAACACAGCTGGCCGTCTCATCACACACACACCGACCTCCGTCAACCACATCACCCCTGTCCTCCGTCAACCACATCACCCCTGTCCTACGTCAACCACATCACCCCTGTCCTCAAACAGCTCCACCGGCTCCAATGCAAAATCCTGCTCCGTACATTCAAAGCCATGCCTGAAGCCCCCACTGGAAGATCAAGGCTCTTGTGGACTCAGCACCTGCAGGAGGACCAGTGAGGGGCTGGTGCTCTGTATACTGAGTGCTGCTCTGACTGCCACCCCCCGAAACCGAAATGGATTAAGGGGAAGAAAATGGATGGATGGATGGACAAGGTTCTTGAACCTATAGCGGCATGGTGGCTGAGTGAATAGACCTCTCGTCTCTCAGCAAGAAGCTCCTGGGTTGGAATCCTGGTCGGAACGGGGTCTTTCTGAGTGGAGTTTGCATGTTCTCCCCATGCCTGAATAGGTTTCCTCCGAGTACTCTAGTTTCCCCTACCGCTAAACACATGCTCACTAGGTTAAATCCTCCAGCTCCGGTTCCAGTCCTGACCAAGCTGAGCATCAACATCTGGAGATGGGTTCCCGGGCGCTGTTACTACGGCAACCACTGCTCCTGACATAGGCCTTCGTGGCATCAGGATGGGTCAAATGCAGACGATTGAATTGCCCTACAGGGATTAATAAAGTTACCTTTACCTAATGGTCGTGGGTTCAATCCCCTCACAATTCATCTTTCCTCCTCCCACTTAAAGAAGCTATACCCGATTTTTTTTCTAAGTAGTTGATAAAAATGCTTATTACTACATACAAGTTATATTATAATCCGTAATTTAATTGAAAACTTGAGGTAATTGATTCAGCTGTGTAAGAATTACAAGCAGTGAAAAGTGCTGAGTAGAGTCTGAGCGGGACATTCTCCTCCGCTCACAGAACAAGCAGCGAACAGCCTGCGTCCTCTAGCCTCTACAGCGCTGCTAAAAACAAGGGCTTAGCCTTAGGCTTCGAAATTAGCAAAAAATTCATATATATCCGAACACATATTAGACAGCAATGTATTCAATAACTGCAAATAAAATAGTTAGCTCCCAAAGGTTCCACCGGGACGTGCTAGCTCCCTGGAACTACATGTTAATGGTTACTTCCGGGTTTTTCGCGATCGCTTTTTGTCACATTAAAATAGTAATTTGGTCATGAAAACGATAACAGGAAATTCTGAAAAAGTCAGTGCATGTGTGTTAAGGATGTATGTATATGTATACTGTATTGTCCGATTAACATTTAATGGTGTTGATTGATAGATATGTAGTTGTTTATTGAGCGTGGCTAGCTCGGCTAGCTTCTCTCGTTGTCCTTGCGGAATAATGGCAGTATTTTACACACCTGAATTAGAAACAGAGATTGCATTGTCAAAGGGCAGCGGTCATTATTGGTTTGAGAGTTCTGTTATCAAGAAAAATGACCGGTAGAATTACATTCAAGTCAATGCTGCTGTGAGGAGCTGTATAATAAATACTCCTCACAAATAAATAATAATAATTAAATACTCAAATATATTCTAATGTTTTAATGAATACATTTGGATGCGAAACTAGCAGTATTCTTTTACCTATATATTGTGTTAGCAGTGCGTAGCTTTAGTACCATTTCATCAGTGATTGTTGTACAGCTTACAAGAAGTAGTGCTAATGCTAATGTTAGCATACATGTCGGATCGCAAATTGAGCTAGATGGCTCTGTGTTATGAGAGCGTAGGGGAAATGAGAAGCCATTGAGCGAGTTGGGGGGCGGTGCTAAACATTCAAACCTTGCAGAAACGGGTATAGCGCCTTTAATTCTGCTGCTGTTGTGTCCCTGGGCAAGACACTTTTTGCTTGAAACCCCCCGCTGAAGCTCAGATGGCCATTCCCACAACCCAGAAATGGACGAATACATGATTATATATATATATATTTTAAGCATATTTTGTTCTTTATTGTTTTGTTCTTTATTGTTTACATTTGTTTATCATGTCCGTATTTACGTTCACTTCTTATTACAACTGTCTATAAATAAAACGAATTTAAAAAGAAATTGACTAATAAAAGGGAATGAAAATTACTGAAAGGATGACAAAGAAAATGTCCTCTTCTTAAGTAAATTCTTTCATTCTGCCAATAACAAAAACCTATTAGAAATGCGGAATACAACTTTTGAACACATTTTCCAATACAAGATGTCTGATTTTGTAAATGTACTAAAGCCTTGGATAATGAGCCACTGGCGTCGACAGAATGTGTTTAAAATAGCCTCTTACTGCAGCGTGGAGCCTGTGTATCGCTGCATAATGTACAGGTGTTGTGATGGATGTGCTGAAATCATTTGCATAAATTAATTCTGGAGGAATCGTATCAGAGAAGGTTTAGTTCATAGACTGTAAATATCAACACATGTAGTGACGCCAATCCCCGCCGTTGAAACTAATGTGCCACCACTATTGCTTTCTGTGGGCTTTTTCAAAATGGCCGTGGGGGCTGGAAAATGTGAAAAACACGCATGTGCGCATGTGTAAAGGGACATTCAGGCCGCCGACGCTGGAACACAGTTTTTTTTAATCTTCTGCGTGCCTCAATTTTCCGCTCCTGCGCCTTTGCCGCGTAGTCCGTGCGTCTCTACCGCGCAATCCGTGCTTGCGTAGTAGAGACGCACCTGCAGTTCCACGCTCGAACACACGTCCCCATTGAGTTTGCATTGAAAGTCGCTGCATTCCCATTCATTTGACGGGTGTATTGTGAAGTCCACAGCGGCTAAACTAGACTGGTCCAAAAATATATACTCCCCACAGCATCTGGAACATAGCGTTGGGCCAAGAGCGACTTCTTGACCATTCTATAAAGCTGTACTGGTATCGATGCAACCGGCTTTAGTCACATTATCACAGTATTTTTTTTGTTGAGATTTTAGAGATCCTTCATTTGTCCGACACCGCAGTGGGAAACAGCAGGAATGCGGAACACAAATCTATTGCACTGTTGTTCATTGTGTAGTTTTATAACCTTTTTAACCTGGGCCACATGTAGCAACAGGCTATAAAACAGATTGGTTTTATTTAGTTCATCCGTGACGTTCACTTTATATTGTCCTCATAGGGTATTGCTAGCATAAGCCTGTCTGCAGCATGGGGGTGGATCCTTACTGCAGACTAAATTCACCAGAGCGACCAAGGAAATTTCCCCATAATAAAGGCATATAGGAGGATTTTCTACTTCCGGGTGGATCCTCAAGACCAATCGTAAATCATTCCGGCGATACGTGCTCGTCAAATAAGACTAGAGACTTTTGTTCAAAAAGTGGAGAGGGCGGTTCTTTCCTGAAATTTGGAAAAATCCTTCTATAAATCTTTAACTAAAATGTTTAACATCTATGCTGGACCATGACTGTCGCCCCCTGCAGGACACTCTGTCTGCTCTGGAGAGTAGCTTCAGTGACAGACTTATTCACCCTTGCTGTGTGAAGGAGAAGTTCCGCAAGTCTTTCCTTCCTGCTGCTGTCAGACTGTACAATGAGAACTGCCGAGCCTATACATTTCCTTAATCTGCAAATAGTCAATATTGTAATCATGTGCAATGTGCAATACTGCAATTCCACTGAAGGTCCACTGCATTTTACGTTTTCTACTTTTATCCTGCTAAGATATGTATTTAAATGTACACTATAAAGATGTATTGATATTGACGCATTTACAGCTAGCTAAGAAACATAGCAGCTTCTTATAATGTATATTCTGTGTGCTCCCTGTTTGCTCTTGTATGTGCGCTGCAATATTGAAATTTCCCCACTGTGGGACGAATAAAAGATCTCTTATCTTTCGGCCTCTATGGTGCGAGCATGGGCCAAACGGCAAAGACTATCGATTTGAACGGGCAGCCATCTTGGATTGGCAGGGCTTGGTTCAGCAGCAGAAAGACTGTACAATTTACCAGAGCGACCTGGAAGTTTATCCTCAGTTTTTTTCAGACAGAACAGAGCCAAAACAAGCTCTTGATAGTCAATGTTACGTCACACATGGAAAGACATACGTGTCACATCAAGAGACAATCCAAACATATTAGAGGCATAACACGGATACACAATCATAGCAGCTACGCAATCGGAGTCCTTGTGACTTACGCCAGGCCAGATTACGTCTATGTTTTGCGTGCGTTCGTCCACTTGCGTAAGCCATAGCTCGCCATTCACCATACCTTCAAAGTGGGTAAAATTCTGAAGGGTTAAAACCTCATAAATACAATATGTGTTCTTTCAAAAGAAAAACAAATATCGCCTTGAGCACAACACTCTCCACTCTCAGACGTGTTACAGATTTGTTCTCCGTCCTCTTTCATCACCGGAGGTCACTTCCCACCGCTCACAAAAGCTCAGTTGAAATCAAAGTTGGGGAATATACTTTCTTTCAAACTCCTCCGTTGGCTTTGAGTCGGACTTTGAAGCGAGGATGAATGGAGCGCCAGGCCGTGTTCGCCGCTGACCTGCGATTTATTGAAAAATGAACACGGCGGCGCTAATGGGCCCTGGTAGCAGCCTTGTTCTTTATCGCCCCATACATAATAATAGATTCCCAAGCACTTGATTATCAGAAGGCGGACAGGCTCAGAGCAGCTCACAAAGACTCATTTTTCACCAGTCAGTGCTCTGAGAAATGCCAGTAATGATTTCTGTATGAACACAGTCATAAATACGGTTTAGCTCATGCTTGTTGCGCGTGGGTTAGACATCACAACACGCACAAAACGACTCAAATGGAAGTGATGACAATGGTAGAATGTTTTAGTGCGAGAATCATTTTTTAAAGAGTTACACATTCAGTAGAGCCAATGTAGGAGGGTCTCTAAGGACAGTGACATGTCTGGACAGTGGTCATCCCTCTCCCCATGGACCAATGCGGGTCCTATGTGGTTGTTATTATGGCATGTCCTGTTTGATTCTCTGTAAATTCCTCCAAAAAGACCGCTGCTGTGATTTAGGGCTGTACACAAATAAATCAAATTGAGTAGCGTCTGCCTCTTTATGCAAAATCAAAGTCCCAGCGTTTTTATCCCATTCAGAGACCAAAATACAAGACAATACAATTCAAAACAGATTAAAGTTGAAGATTTGAGCAAGGGGAATAAACATTACACAACCTTTTGACATATTTTCAAAATGCAAATATCTGTGTTTTTACATTGAACGCTATATACAAATACATATCTGTGTATTTATTTTCATTGAATGTTGTGCGTACTATGAAGTACACAGAACACTTTGAAAGACACAAAGTACAGGGTATACAGATAGCCTGGTCGTATCACACCATAGTACAAATTACATTTCGTACTAAGGTCTGGATGTGCTCCATTGACTCCGTTTACAGGTGGGAGGGGTTAACTTCTTTTGCAGATTGAAACGATTGGATCTGAGTTTACCGTGACGTATGTATTGCGCCCGAGTCTGTTGTTAGAATTTAGCCAAGCCATCTCCTTTGCCGCTAACGGAGCCCGTGGGGAGTAGCGCCACAATTTTTTCCAGCGATTACATTTGCTAAACATTACCCTTGCTCCTGCTTCAATTTCTTGTTAGAATCAGACCGGATTAATTTACTATCGCATTTTTCGCCATTACCAAACTAAAACCTGCCTGTTCGTCGCAAACTCTTGACGTCACCCACAACTAACTACAACACCCGCCTCCCGCTCTCTCTGATTGGTCGGTCGAAATTCAACCGTTTGTAATCCCAAACACAGCGACCAGACCCAGACGTTACATGCAGTGAAATGATGATTGAGCGGAGAGTACAGATGGATAAGGCCAGGCTAGGTATACAGTATTCTGCAAACAAATACGACACAACAGAAATACAAAATTGTATTTTTTACATTTCTTCCAAATTATTTTTTTCTTCAAACCTGACATTAAAAATCCACACATCCTTACATTCAATTCAATGCACTTAAGAATTGTGTTTGTGCTCAAGGTAGAGTGTTATAGATGCAGTTTTGTGACATAATCAACTTCACATTGTCTTCACATTGTCTTCTGGGTATAATACATTTGAACCAATTCCACCCTCAAAATCTACTCATCTCATACTGTATGTCTATAGACAAGCCTCTTCACTTGCACAATAAAGACACCATCCTTTCTTAATGCTGTTTTTAACTTTGTCTTCAAAATATACTTTTTACTTGATACATGAGGTGACCTTGAGTGTCCAGAAAGGTAGCTAAGAATTTGAAATATATTTTCATTATTACTTACAAGATCAACCAAAGCACTGTTGCAGCTTTTACCCCTCACCGCCTCGACATGTATCTGTTTGAATCACCTCTGTTTGTGAGTAAAGCTTTATTTTAGTCCAAACAGCTCGAACCTTCCATCCCACACTGACAAACCTGCAGCCAACACTACAGACGCTCCACTCCTCTGCTGTTTTCACATCCTCCCGGACACAAACGCCACCCTCTGACCACAGTTCTCTGTCCAAACCCATGCCTCCGAACACCATGCAGGCCTGTTTTATTATCTGCATAAAAATATGAAAGGTCTACAGATTTTTTTACCCGCTGTCCGGCGTTCACTGGAGCCAAAAAAGCATTGCGTTTGGTAAAAGTAAAGTTGGAATAGAGCCCAGGGTTCAGGGCTGACTCCACTCCAGGCTTGAGTGTGCTGTTTTCTTATCTCTGTGAATCTTATTCTAAGCTGAGAAGCGAGAGACGCAAAATCAAACAATAAAATGTTAGCTTTAAGTTTGATAGACTTTGCACAGTGTGACGGATCACCCCAAAACACAACCGGGAAGTTATTTATATCCTTTTTTTAATCAAAAGTTTTGGTATATTCAAATAAAGCTTGAGGGAAAATGTGTTCTTGGTATTTGGTCATGGAAGCAGTTCGACTTGGAGAGACCCAAATGGACAAAAGAAGGTTTTAGAATTGGAATTATTGGTTGGCATGTTATCTGTAACTATATACATTAGCAAATAAGGCTATTATATGAAAGAATGACATTTGTTGCATGCTGTATGAGAAATGTGGTGGAGATTTGGCGCTTAGACCCCTGTAGAGCGCAAGAATGGGGAAATGAAAATAGAGATTATGAGATCAAACCCCCTGAGACTAGACTCTGGCAGTGGGAGCTCAGAGAATGGTTGAAGAGCTGGACCTGTCTGGCAATGCCCACCGCATTGCCAGACAGGTCCAGGGTAGGAGGAGGGTTGCAGCATGAATGTAAGCTTGATGCAGGGCGGTGCTTAAATGCTGCCAGTTGAGTGTGATTGACGGATGAGGACTGAGAGCAGTGAGTTTGTGGATACGTAGTTTCTCCAGCCTGAACCTCAGGTATAGCTTCTCTTGTCTCTCTCTCTGCTCTCTTTCTTTGGACTCTCTCTCTCTGGTCTCTCTCTGATGTCTCTCTGGTGTCGCTGTGGTCTCTTTCTGGTCTCTCTTTCTGGTCTCTCTCTCTTTGGTCTCTCTCTGGTGTCACTCTCTCTGGCTTGTCTCTGGTCTCTCTCTGGTCTCTTTCTCTGGGCATCTCCCTCTGGTGTCTCCCTGGTGTCTCTCTGGTGTCGCTGTGGTCTATCTCTGGTCTCTCTCTCTCTTTGGTCTCTCACATGTCTCTCTGGTCTCTCTCTCTTTGGTCTCTCTCTGGTCTCTCTCTCTGGTCTCTCTCTGGTCTCTCTCTGGTTTCTCTCTCTGGTCTCTCTCTAGTCTGCTTAATGGCCTGTATTCAGGTGGTTCCCAGATTACCGGTTGACGTACAGCATCTTTTCTTAATAATAAAATGAAAGACATTTTTACCACCATTATAGCCCACAATAATCCTTACTCCGGTGTATTTCCTGTGAGCAGCTTGTGGTTCTCTATTCCTTGGTCTAAACGGTCTTATCCAAGTCTAAAGTTTCATGTTTTTTCTCCTCATTTTGTTGTGACTAATGCACAAGACTGAGCCCACCTCTAATTGTTTAAAAAAAACGCATTTCTGCACCACAGATCTGCAGCCTCCACACGCAGCATTACCGTCTTCTAGAATCTCCACAATCCAAAGTCTCTGTTGTTTTTCGAACCCAGCGTGAATCCACTTGTGCAGATCCCTGGGCTTTGATTTTCTATACCTCCTCGTGCTTTCTTCATTGAACTCCCAGCAGAGGATTCTCTTATTAAAGGGGATGTATGCGGCCGTGTCTCTGCATGGACTCTTTACCTGCACTGCTGTGATGAGGGGGTCTGGGGGGGTCCCTGTGGTGTGAGGAGAGCGATGGGGGGAGACACAACCACCGTCCTGGACAGGCACTTTGAAGATGAAGATAATGTGTGTAATTATCAGACAGAGGAGACTTTAGACCAGGCTTTTACAACTATGTTTCTATCTCTCATATTACACAAGAAAATACAGGAAGAATCCAAGCACCAATTCAGACAAAGAGACGTAGGATTTTACATAAACTTTTACGCCTTAGTACAAAATAAAACACTTCACCTCATATTTAGTCATTAGTGTAAAGTGACTTTGGGATAATCAGAACAGGTGAATGGCACATGTACATACTTAGCAGTTCTCATTGTACAGTCTGACAGCTGTAGTCGTGGCATATAGCAAGGCAATTGTTGGTAATTTATCTAGCATGGATTCCAAGAGTACAAGTTAAACAGTATTCTGCAAACAAATTCATTAAAAAAGAAATATAAAACTTTTTTTCTTTCATGTTTTCTTTTCAAACCTGACTTTTAAGTTTGAAAAGCATTATTTAAATCAGACATTACGACAATCTGCTTTTCATATGAATTATACAAAATATGTGTGCCAAAAGTTTGACAAACTTGATTTAAAATAAAAATTCAATTGTTCCAAAAAGTGCTATGGTATTTGTAGCAGAAGACTCTTTCTACCTGTTCATAGTGGACAATTCTTGAAGGAAAGAGTTTATGTCTTATCATAAGAAAATAAGCAGTTTTAAGATTGTTTTAAATAAAACTCGGTCTTACACGCGTTATAATGACTTGTCTTTACAAAACAACCTAAGTTCCAGTTACATACTGCTGTTCAAAGCCGCTAAGTATTGGCCAAATAGTGGTCATAATACATTCAATTCAATGTATTAGTGTTCACCTCTGAATCACAACAGCGGTCGTCTCGTAGGACTGTACAAAGTTGTTGAATCCTATACAAAAGATTGAAGAACAATGTCCTTTTTCACTTCAGAATTGTCAAGGGAGAGTGTTTTAAATGCAACGTTTTGTGACATAATCCACTTCACATTGTCTTCATCTAACTATACAACTGTTGAACTATTACTTTATTGTAAGTGAGAGCCATGTGAGTCAGGATGTGCCTCTTTGGGCTGAGAGCTGGAGGTGACAGACAAACAAGTGAAACACATGATTAAGAATGTGCGCAGGGGATTGTCGAGAAACTTCAAACCGATTCACTTATTCTGCTTTTATTTCTGATTGTGTGACAGCAGAAGACATGTACAAAGCTTGGGCCGACCACAAAAAAAGAACAAACATTTTGGAAAAGACTCGCAGCCAATCAGAGAATCAATAAGAGAGAGACGGAACAGAAGGCGAAGTCAGAGGGCAGTGAACTGTACGAAGCTGGAGCCTTGTTTTTCTTTCTATGCATAACCTCTGACCTGCTCTTTGTCCTGTGTCTTTGTGCGTTTGTGCTGCTAAAACCTGTTTCTAAACTATACTTTTGTTTCTACCCTCAAACGAAACATCGAGAGGGGAGGTGGCAAACTTATAGCTCACACCAACTTTGAACCTGGGTTGTAAAAACTTTATTACGATCGGCAAAAGCATCGGTCTGAGTCGGAGGGGAGAGAGAAAGAGAAAGTCAAAATTGGCCTGATCCCAACAAAACAAAAAAAACACAGCTTATCAAATGATTACACAGACGAAAACAGTATAAGAGGATTTAACACCGGGACTTTGAATACATTTCACATATTCAGAGACACGTACCACCAACAAGCAGGTCTTACTTTTAAAACCAGCGCTAATGCTATTGTGCGGCGTCAGTGGATTAGCCTTAGCACTTTGTTCAAAATGAGATGAATAAATTTACTTAGCGACACTCAGCTCTCGAGGACAAAAGACTTCACTAAGCTAGATTAACTGCAAAGAGAAATTACCACACACTTTTAAAGATGCAATATGTAACACACAGGTCTGACTTTAAGAAAAATTACTGGCTACAACCGTAATGTGGACTTGGCAAAAACAAAACTGCATTAAAATGTCAATATCTTAATTCCCGTACTCTACTCTTCTATCTGGGACTGTATCCTAGCAACTCACAACAATCCAATATCTGTGGAAATTCCTTGGTAACCGTGGCTTCTTGCAGCACTCACAGCCAATTGGTAGAGCCTCGTAGGGCCGGTGGAGACGACAAATATTTCCCCGAATTAGCACAATATCAAATAGTTCACTACAAAAAATGAGATAATAATTGGGGGAGACTTTCTTTCATCTTTTTGAACAAGATCATTTTGCTTTGTCCCATTGAGAAATTTTGTTTTAGGTAAAAATGTGCTCAAATTGGGACAAACTTGAGACATTTTTTTACTTCTTTTTCACCACTTGTAAGCGACAAAGTTCACCAAAGGACAAGAAAAGCCAGTTACTTTATGGGTCATGTTTTCTCAGAGCGTTCTTACCTTTACAGACAATACTAATAACTGTATATCAACAACTGGCTTTGAATATAGGGTTCAGTTAGACACAGAATCATGCCGCCGTGGAAAAAGCATAAATATTGGCTTTTATATAACACACACATTGCAAGCAGTGACTCACTACAGTTGATAAAATAAAGTTTATATTGTATTGGGCTCACTCCACACTAAACTGTAAATGTGTTACATTTGGGTCAGTGAGACGAAAAAGTCCCGAAACGTCCACAGACCCAGACTCTTATTTTATTCCAACTGTTTTTCCATTGAAGGGGGCCTTACTTAAACAATGATTCATTCTCATCCGTGCTATTAACAGCTTTGGACGTAACAACAAGTGCGTCCAAAACTCCCAGTTTGTCTGCAGTTACAGTATTTAATCATATTTTTTGTATAACATATACTCTATAAATAGGGATTGATTATAGTTATGTCCCCAACTATAAACCGTTAAATAGCCCCCCCTGTCTTGTTAATTATACCATTCACAAAGCCTCCAACAGGACAATACAATTTTTTTGAAACGCGTCCATTTTTCTTGAAATGGTTTTGAGCTGCCATCTGAGATTATCATAAGTATATCTGTAAGCTACATAGTATTAAAGAATTATGAGGTACAAACATTTTTGGTTAATACATGTATTTTATTGCTGCTTGAAGGACGATTGACGCATTGTACAGTTTAGTGTGGAGTGAGCCATTATTCAAAAGACAGAAGAAAGACAGACATCACCGACACTCCATCACCCGACGCACAGCCACCAACCACCTGCTCAGACACCACTTTAAAGTAGATAAGAGAACCTTACCCTACACCGCAAAAAGTGATGAGAAATTGCTCAAATTTGGCAGTATCGTAAATCATAATTCTAACTGCACATTTTGACTTGCTTGAAATAACGTTTATGGAACAAGTAAATATATCTTGTTTTAAAAAGTTACAAGAAATGTCCCCCTTGGATTGAATACAATAATGAGATGAGACTGAATGGCTTTGTCCCATTGGTAAATCTTGTTGTCAGACTGTGCTTAGATGAAGGTAAAAACACTTGATTTGACCATTTATTTAATCACGTTTTTTTCTCAGTGTAAAGTTCCTGTTGTTGGCCTTCAGAGTATCCCATTTTCAGAGAATAACAATAACTCAACAACTTTTTGGAGGTGATTGTTTGAAGCCACTTTCATCAAGCAGCTAAGTTTTACTCAAAGGGAAATGGTTAAATTCCACTGGGATTTTGGTCCAAAGGTTTGTATGATTCTGACCTTGACTGGGTACTGGGTATATCCAATCCCAAATCATGGGTGAGATTGAAAATAAATCGTCATTCGTATTCTCTGAAAATGGCCTTGAATAGAGTCAAATGGTATCAAAGTACTCAACATTAGGATTTTTTAAAAAGTGTATCTGGCAGTTTTATTGTCTTGCAACTGTAATTGTCACATTTCATTTTAACACTGACAACAATAAAACTACAGTAAAATGTCTATATCATAAGTCCCATTTCCACCAACCCGACTTGGCCCTACTCTACTCTATACTCTACTCGACTCGGCTCTACTCTACCTGGTTGCGTTTCCATTACGCTTTAGTATCGGGTATCATATCCCAGCAAACCAACTCACAACAAACCAGAATCCGTGGATATTCCTTGGCACCCATGGCTTCCAGCAGAACTCTCGCCAATCACTGAGAATTAGAACACTTTTAGCACCAGCTTGGCCTGGAGAGAACAACAAGTATCTGGTACCGGTTTAACAGAAACACTCCATCAGTAGTAGTAGTAGTGTGGGAGTAGAGTAGAGTAGAGCCAAGTACTGTTTTTGGAAACCTCGCTACAGTATTAATAAAGTAGTAATTATAATAGTAATACTAATAGTAATTCCTATATTGAAGTATTTCCCCCCAATTGAGCACGTGTCCTTCTCTCCCCCGCCCCTCCCCTCTGTGCAGACTCGCTCGAGGACCCGTCCAGCGCCGGCGTGGTGGCGGGGGCGGTCATCGGCTCCCTTCTCGCGCTCCTATTGGTCGTGGCCCTGGTCGCCGTGCTCCTCAGCCGCAGCCGTCGGCAACAGACCCGCGGCTATCCCAGCAGCGGGGACTCCTCCATCGCCACCGGCAGCGGCAGCCAAGGCAACGGAAGCGGCAACTACGGCAACAAGGCCCGCCTCCTCTTCGGCCAATCGGGAAACGGTAGCAAGAACGGGACGGGGAACAACAACGGCCCCATGTACACGTATCGGGAAGGCTGCGATGCTACAGGAACGCTAACGGACAACCACCACCACGTCCATCACCACATGTCGGCGAATCCGGCTGATATTTTGCTCAACGACGAAATGGAGAAAGCGGAGAGGAGGAAGTTTGCGTTGGACGACTGTATCCACGACGATGCGGAACCTTTTGGAAAATTTGGAGTCGGGAACGCCATGCAACCGGTCTATCCCCTTGAGGAGGAGATGGACGTTTACCTGGATGACGATATGGAGTCGCAGAGAGATGGATCGGTAATTTCGCGGACTGCTATTTACGTGTGAGGGAGGCGGAGGAGAGATTTGGACAAGACTTGAAGAACATGGCGGCCACGCTGGCTCAGTAATCAGAAAACTAAAGCTTTGTTCAAGTGTAGCCGCGTTATCAGCAGAAGGACTGAAGATAAAGGGAATGTTCTGTGGTGTAACTGTCTTGTATATTTGGGAATTGTTGTCAGGCAAAACAATCAAGGCCCTGTACTCGGTTTTATACCCATGGCGAGAAATATATTTTGCCCCAGACGTGTTGTGAAAAGGTTCAAGGATTAATATTGCAACAACACATAATTACTTGGGTAAAACTAACTCGACGGTCTAGTCCAGCTAACGTCTCCTATTAGTGGGTGAAAAATCCAAGGCTTAGTAAATTCTGCTTCACAATGATAGAAAGAGCCGAGGTTGAAGGGTCAAATCAGTTCTCGACATCAAAAAGAAAATGGCAGCCCACATTTGACTGCAGGGCTTTGTAATCTCACAAAAACTCTGGGAATGCTGCTAGGTCTTATTAGCTCATTGGGATTGCGAAAGAGCTGAACAAGGTGATGGGTAAAGGGGAGTGATTTGAAGAAACAATAGGAATGCTGTTAATCTGGCAGCTCACGTTGATGGTAAAGCAATAATCTGTCTAAGTGAGAAACAACTCTGGACAGCATAATCCCGTTGAACTCAGACATAAAAATATTTGTTGACAAAAATGGTCTTCGCTATTTCTGGAAAGCTGCATTTAATGACCAAATTTGGCAATGGGTTCTTCGGTACATACGTTAGACCAAAAAGTATTTTGCCATGATCTTTGAATTTTACATTGCATACTTGTACCTGAGGTTATCTAAACTAGCTTGATTTTCAAGTTTCTATGACAATGCTAAAATCGACTACAGGGCCTTTCGGCAAACAAAAAAAATCCAAGCAACTCAAAGAAAACTGTTGCCGCTTCTGCTACATCGTGGTCCTTTCTGCTTTTGCAAGTCTGTGACAAATATGTGCCGCATATTGTTTGTATTTTCTATGGAACTGTACAGATCTACACACACCAGGATTCGAAGGAAAAGGACTTCATCAAACTCTAAAAGCACTCCATGGCGCCCCCTATTGTCCGCACTTAGACATGGCTTTAAATAGAATCGCTCAAAAACAACGTCCATCTCTGCGACCGGACCGGAGATTTTAGCATTAATTTCAACGGATTGGGAGACAGAAATTTGACTTTTTCTCTTTGCCGTGTTCTCCCTGCCGCCACAGCCACCTGGATTTCCCATTGTTTAGTTGATGATGCAGAGACATAGCCGCGGTGGGGGTTGCCGGTTCCATCGCAGGCTTAACCGCACGTTCTAATGTGGAACTGGCTGAGACGCAAATGGAGTGCAACATCTGTATATCGGTGCCAGCTCGCTCGTCCTCTATAGCACAGTGTGATGTTGTCGTTGAGTGTGTTTGTGGCTGTTTTTCTTCTCGTCGTTGTGTAATGGTGTTGATCTTGCTAAACAAAAGGCGCACCGGGAGCCTTGGGGAGCGGCGTACGATTCCCCTAATGATTCAAGATGTTCTTTACTTTGTTTTATCCCAACTTCCCTCACAGCGTTGTGTGTATTCTTGGTTTCTTTTTCATTGTCATCCAACGCACACGGAAAGACTAAGATCCAGCTCAGAGATGGCAGGAGATTACATGAGTTTGAGTAGTTTTGACTGAGAGAGTTTTGACGGAGTTTATGTGAAATATATTTTTACTTTGACCGGTGTTAAAACTTGCTTAAACCATTTAATTTGCCAAAAAAATTCAAATAAAAATTCAAAATTCAAATATTCAGAAACTTGCTCCACTTGATCCACTTTTTATCATGGAAGATTCTTTCAACGATGTGAACTAAATTACATTACACTTTGTCTCATAACTCACACATTAATTCTTTTCACAGACTGTGCTACATTTATACAGTAGCCACAGCTGTCCTGGGGCAGACTAACCAAGCAGAAGCTGACAATCTGCACCATTTTTTTTTTAATGTTTACTTGAACATAGAATAGATTTTTTTTTAAAGAAAAAAAACATATTCACGTTCAAAAGTAGGAAGAAGCCAAAGCTTATTAAATCCTACCCCTTTTCCCTATGTTAATTCAATATATTAAAATAAGTTGTAAAACAAATATCATAATGCATTGGTTTAATATTGCACTTTGTAAACACAATAAAGTCCGAGGAGGCAAACCTGAACTGTTAGCTTCCATGTCCGATGATCTATTTAAACAATAAACATGTGTCTTACAGCAACTAAACCTGGAGGGAGTCATGCTAATAATCCATAAACTCTGTTATGACAACAGCACAGATCACATAAAAACAAACCCTTTATATTTCATGCATCTGCAAGTTATGTGTTTTTAAAAAAATGAATGAACACAACTAGATGCCTGTAACCTAAAAAATTAATAATAATAATTTGGAGCATAAAAAAATCCTCCTCTAATGTTTTTCATATTTTACTGAGTTGGATTTTCTAAATCACATTTCAAGCTGGGAGGCTCCATCACAGACTTTACAGAAACGGCGTTCATGTGTGTGCTTGGAGTTGGGTTTGGTGGAGAGCAGGCGGGAGGGGCAGTGGTTTTGACTAGTAGCTACATCGGATGCTGATGCTAAGCCTGAATCCTTTACCGCACCTTTAAATCAGTGGTTCTCAAAGAGGGGGTCGTGGAACTAATAACATATCATTGTAATTAGACATATTAGCACAAAACATGACAAAAATAAAATCAATACCATGATTTTAGCCTGTTTTATTCTTCAAATTCATGGTGACTTCAGTGGATCACAAGTCTTTTTAATACTTTTATTGGGTCCTGACCTTGGTCGTAAAAGCAATTTGCTGTAACTCACTCAAAACTACTCATGGACAATGTTTTCAACCTTCAATGTCTGCGATGCTCTCACACACACATACACACACACACACACACGCACACACACACACACATTTTTGGCTTTTGTAAGGGCAGCTTATATAGTGATTGTGTTGTGTAGGAGATATTTCTGTTCCGATCTGGGGCAGATTCAACAAGAGGGAGATGGGAATAATGTATGAGCTGTTGTTTTTGATTCGGAGCTGCTCATTTTTCCTCGTGTCCCGGTGAATGTTCCGGGTGATGGATCAGATTAACGCGTGTCCGGGACAGAACAACACCGAACACATAAATTACAATGAGAGCGTGTGTAATCCTCAAACTGAATACACGTTTCTCTGGGGCTGTGTCTAAAAGTCCACACTATTCTCTGTCTATGTTTAGTGCTGCACTGCAAGAAATGATCAAATATGAGGTAATAATTGCTTGAAACTAGAGGTTAATTTGAGCACATTCTGATCGTGTTATAATAAGATTTGCCAAAAGGTCAAAGCCATTCAGTCTGATTTCAAGATCATTTTGCTTTTCCCATTGACAAATCTTGTTTAAGGCAGTGAAAATTGTAGTCATTCAAGATACATTTTGCCAAATTTGAGCATTTTTTGACTTATTTGTCATCACTTTTTGCAGTGTGTCTGTGTATCCAGCAGGTCAAAATCACTTCATACATTTTGAGAATTCACTTTTTTAGCCAATCATTCAAAATATACCACAAAATTCAGTCCTTCAGTTTATGTGAGGAAACTGGTGAGTACACAATAACATAAATAGGATAAGGTTAAAAGTACAGGAATCAAAAGTGCTGAAAACAATTGACACTGTGAGATTGATCCACTAAAACGGTTTCAGTACATTCAAGTGCTAACCATAACCCATTAAAGTGCTTTGTTTAAACTGATGACAGCTTGTGGAAAGACGCTAAGCAAAACAAACAAAAAATCACATGTTTATAAAATAAGCAGCTAGCTTCACTTTGGGCGTGATTAGCACTCTCGCATCTCAGCAAGAAGATCCTGGGTTTGTAAGTAAATAAGTAAGTAAGTAATCTTTATTTATATAGCGCCTTTCACAGACCAGAGTCACAAAGCGGTTTACAATTGAGGTCATTTGTCTCTGACTCCACTCAGAGATTGGAGCGGGGTCGACAGTACAGGAGGCACATGCCAGACCTATTGTACATTTTTAGTGGTAGGGAACTGGAACAGACATGGGGAGACTTGCAAACTTCACTCAGAAAGGCCCTGTTCCGTCCGGGATTCGAACCAGGACCTTCTTTCTGAGTGTTATCCACTCAGTGCCGCCCAAATCCCGGTCGGAACAGGGTCTTTCTGAGTGGATTTTGCATGTTCTCCCCGTGTCCGCGTAAGTTTCCTTTATTTGTGTCGGTTTACCCTTCCACTAAATACATGCACAATAGGTAAAATCCTCCAGTTCCTGTAGTCCTGAGCAAACCGGGTGGGTCCCTGAGAACTATACTATGGCGACCACTGCCACTGACGGAAGCCTTAGTGGCATCAGGATGGGTCAAATGCAGAGGATACATAATAAGGTGCACATTTACATTTAACTCCAGCAGATGGATTGCATCAGTAACCAGTGCTTAGCGGCTACAAAGGTCACAGACAGGAAGATTCTGGCACCAACAGTGTCATAGTGTCTTTACAAAACCAGTGAGAGAGAATATAACACCCTGTCCCTTCCAGACTCCATCTTAAGATTATTCCACAAATGCTTTAGATAACATCTTAGTACTCCACTCAACTTTTCTCCATATAGAATTGATCAATATCTAATTCGGAAAACCAATGTATACAAACATTGTGATACACAGACCCCAGATTCACATGAGGCTCGTGAAGGAAACACACTAGAATCACTAGAATGCTAAAAATAGTGCTGCGTGATGTAGTGAAGGAGAGATTAGAGACGAGGATGGAGATTTGGACACAGCCAAACTACACCGTCAACACCCACAGAAATATCTTTGTGTTGAAATCCATCGTCCCACTTTGCTTTTGAGTGTTTGATGTGTATTTATAGGCTGTAATCTCTTGATAATCCAAGAGCGAAGGTTAAGAATAGAACATTTCAAATCAAGTGTTTTTGGAGAGACTCATGGATCACTGTTGCCTTATTCAGTCCCTGCCATGTCCACTACTGTAAATGCATTTTCCTTTGAAACTGCAGAATCTACCAGTTTTGTTTTTGGGTTTTTCTTTCTTCAAACAACTTGAAAATCCTGATGAGGGGTTTATCATTTCAACATTGTGTCAAAGAATGTAACATGTTAAACTGTGTGAATGGAGAAATCCTTTTAAAATAAAGTGTATCAGTGTCAAACAGGAGTTATTGTACTTTACTGTTAAAGGTGATGTCTGAAACTTCAACTCTATTTCATCTTTAATATAATGCACAGTTCTGACCATGGGACTCTGTATTATCATAAGTACAGTAAGTATTTTTCATCAATAAATTTGGTGACATTGGCTCAGTTGGCAGAGACTTGGCCTTTGATCCTGAAGATTTTGGGTTCGAGCCCACCGCACAAACCGACTGCATTGATGTCTGCTGTTGCTGTGTCCTTGGGCAGGATACTTTACCCCACTTTGCCTATAATTGTACACTGCGTGCCTTGATGTGTAGAGGTATATGTATGTTCCTTGAACTGAAATTAAACCACTGTGGAAAAAATACATTTAAAATAGTCTCCCCCTTTGGCATAACTGGCAGAACATGTATTAAACCAATGATCAAATACTAGTGCTGTCCAAAATATCGTGTTATTAACGCGTTAACGCAAATCAATATTAACGGCGTAATTTTTTTATCGCGCAATAAAAAAAAAGAAAAAAAAGAAAAGGACTAGTTCAGATACATTGTAGACAGAGATTACAAACAATATGTAGTTGGAGATACAGGGGGCCAAAGAAGAAACCCAGAAGGGCACATAGGAGGGGGGGGGGACATGAAGTGGGAGATGGGGGGGATGGGTTAATAAAAAAGGCAATACAAGCAAACCGTATACAGTCATAGATATACCGAAAGTAAACAGAGAAACAGCATAGAGTATTTAAATGAACAAATTTACAAAATATTTACAGATTGTTTATCATCATCATAATGACACCATGATGTTTCTATACAGTCTATGGTCTATACCCACACATACACACACACACCCACACCCATAAACACACACACCACACACACACACACACACATACACCCCACAGATAAGATAAGATATAAAGTCTGCCCGCCTGAGTTTCACCAAGCTAAGCGGAACCCAGCCAACATCAAAACCAAATCCGACACACACAGACCCCCAAGCAGGCCCCCACCCCAAAAAGGGGGGGAGGGAGCCCACGCCCGGCCCATTCCCTCTCTTATTTTGTTCCTTTTTCCCAAGTGTTTTTCTTAACTAAACGTGTCATGCATTAAAATAAGCTTTCGCTTACCCTGACTTGTGTATTATCATTATATGCACATGCACATATTATTCATGTTATTATTATATTTATCTACTTATTCATTCATTTTTTATTTTATTTTATTATTATTATTAATTTTATTTTATTATTTTTATTTTATTTTAATTAATTCAAGGGACATAAAGAATAGATACAAATGTGTGACTAATTTGCGATTAAGACATTATTTCTTTGGAATAAGAATGAGACTAAATGTCTTTGTTCTATTGGCAAATCTTGTTTTAACACAGTCAGAATCAGAATATTTTTTATTGCCACGTAAGTAACAGGAAGTCACAGACTTGGAAATTGCTTTGGCTCAGTGCAACAGTCAGAAAGATAATAAAAATAAAGAATAAAAACACTTCTAAAGAATAAATTTAAATTTAAAATAGAGTTACAGTTACTATTTACAATATACAAGTGCACACGGTGCACACAATGTAAGGTGACAGCAGTACAGTGAAGTAAAGTGACGTATGATGGGCAGTAAAGTGACTTTATAAAGGGCGGGGGGACAGGTTAAGAAGTGTTCAAGAGTCCAACAGCAGAGGGGAAGAAACTGTTCTTGTGGCGGGAGGTTCTAGTCCTGATGGACCGCAGCCTCCTGCCTGAGGGGAGTGGTTGGAATAGTCCATGTGCAGGGTGAGAGGGGTCGGCTGTGATACGACCAGCCCGGCCTCGAGCTCGGGCGACTATAGTCAAGATAAGATAAAAACCACTACATTGAAGCACGTATTAACTCGTGTGTTATAATGTTTGCAGTGTAAAGGTCATCAAACATTCCCATGCATTGGTAAAGAACAAGAAACAGCAGCAGGGGTGCCATGAGAACCACTACACCTAACATGCTGATCCTGTAGAGAAGAAAAGCCAAACAGCTCACTTGGCTTCTTAGAAAAGTTGTTGTCTCTCACAGAAAAATACAACAAATTTTTCTTGTCCGACGTTCTGGAGAAAGTTTCCTCAGCACAACTTCACAATAATCTTTGCTTCCACCACATCAATGAATTCCAGTGGGGTTCCGGGTCGGCCCACAGTCCGCAGATGGGCCCAGACTGCAGATCAGGATTCTCCGTCTCTCCTCGTCGAACTGAAGTGGTCGGTTCTTCTGCTCCGGACTGTGGTTGGACTCAGTTGCTCTCACAGATCACAGAGACAGAAACATACTGTACGTGGGGCACCACAGGGGTCCGTCCTGGGTCCTACTCTATTCACCTTCTACATGAGTCAAATACAAAGTGCCCTGAACCCAAGTTTAATATTTACATTACGTTTGCATTGATGACATATTTTATTATGGCTCCCACGGTATGTACCTAATTTTAAAACGTATTAATTTGTAAGCTTAACAATTCTGTCATGCTAACCCGACATGTACTTAAATATGAAATAGAAAGTAAAAAAATCTTTGGCATTAATCTACAAAGACAATCCGTTTACATTTGGTCCAGTTTTGGTTCAATCCAAACAAACTATTTTGTGTGGAGGACCTGATTTTGAAACGTATGGTATATAAACGTAATTTGTAGGTTAGTGATATTTATTTATATAGCGTATTTTACAGTCCAAGATCACACAAAGCGCTTCACAATGTTCAAAGTTCAGATATTGTTCAAATCTCTCCACGCAGCGCTGATAGAAGCAAGACGCCAAACACACTGGACCATGAAAGCCTCTGACCAAACACCATCCATTCATTCTGTCATTAAATTCAGACCTAATGCACATGAATTTGGTGGTAGGGGAAACTTAAGCAGACACAGGGAGAATATGCAAACTCCACAGAAAAAGGCCTGGAGGTGGAATCGAACCCAGGACCTTCTTGCTGAGACGGTACAAAGACATCGCCCCTGAAGGAAAGAGCAGCTTCCAGATCAGTTTTATGCTCTGCTCATATTTCATGATTATTCAGGCAGTGTTTGAGGTCACAGGTTTTCATTGATCTCCAGAGTCGGATCGTAAAATGTTTTATTGTGTTTTGACTTTGGAATAGTAAATAATAGACCATGAATCAGTCCTGCGTCAGTCCTGGACTCGTGGGTCCATATAAATCAGACCCACATTCCATCTGCATTATCCTTCTATGTCAGAGTACAGCATCAGTCTCTCCTCAGTGAAAACCCAGAGTCCCTGATCACCTCCCTCTCGAGTCTCTCTCGAGTTTCTCTCTGGTCTCTCTCTCTCTGGCCTCTCTCTGGTGTCTCTCCCTGGTCTCACTCTGATCTCTCTTTCTATTCTCTCTCACTGGTCTTTCTCTTTAGTCTCTCTCTGGTTTCTCTCTCTCTTGTGTGGCTCTCCCTGTGGTATCTCTCTGGTCTCTTTCTAGTCTCTCAGGTCTCTCTCTCTCTCTGGCCTCTCTCTGGTGTCTCTCTTTGGTCTCTCACTGATCTCTCTCTGGTGTCTCTCTTTGGTCTCTCTCTGGTGTTTCTCGCTAGTCTCTCTCTACGTGTATTCAGACCTGCACATTTGCTCCACTTTAAACGGACCAGGATTCGTTTGGAACTCTGATCCGAATCTTTTATGCAGGTCTGAATACACACAAACGAATCCTGGTCCGGACCAAAGAACCGAACCGAGACCCACTTTTTGAGGTGGTCTCGGTCCGCTTCCAAACGAATTCTGGTCCAACTCGAATCAGGTCTGAATACATCCGGTGTCGATCCGACACAACTCCAAGATACGTGCGCATTTTTTGGGCTTAACAAGCCGCAGACAGAAACTGTGAGGAATTAGCCATGCAGCTGCTAACTATGATGCTAACTATGCTGCGAACGCTACACAACAACACTGAGCCGTGTGCAGACCTGGAGCAGTGAGGAGACGCTGTGCAACAGGCTTATGGAGTTACAACTGTTCACAGTATACATTGATGTTAATGGCAGCATCTTCAAACCATTTGCATTATTAAAAGCCTGACACGGTTTGACTCACGTCTCAAAGAGCAATATTCTGCATCATGTAGTGAATTGTGTTCTTTGGTTCCTACCTGATCCTCAGCGTCTGTTTGTCCCGTGGTTATTATAGATCCATGGTTTATCCACATGCTGCTGTCAGTAAGTTGTGGAACAGGGTTATTATCATAGATCCATGTGTGGGACAGGGCACGGAGCGCACAGACGGTCTCCTTCGGCTTTCTCCTCACGCATTCTCCGCCGCTGTTCCAATATTTAAAACAACGTGTTTCGCCTGCGTCATATGAGCTGATGTTGAAGGTGGTTTTGGTCTAAAAAGAGCAAACAGAGGCAGAGCAGACATGCTGCACATACGAGCCCTCAATGTTTTCCTCCGGTTCCTCGTCTATCCTCCGTGAGCTCTCGCTGTCCAATAGGAGCGCCGATCGTCACATGCGTCGATATGTTTATATAAAAAAGTTCACTTGCAAAAAGGACAGTCTGAATACGAACCGGAGCAAAAGAAAAAAGTTTGGTCCGCTTTTGATTCGGATCAAGCAAGCGGAGCAAAGGACTTTTCAGGTCTGAATACACCCTCAGTCTCTCTCTGGCCTCTCTCAGGAGTCTCTCTGGTCCCTCTCTCTACTCTCTCTCTCTGTCTCTCTCTCTGTCCTCTCTGGCCTCTCTATGGTTTCTCTCTCTAGCCTCTCTCTCTCTCTGGCCTCTCTCCCGACTCTCTCTCTCTCTCACTCTTCATCTTTATTATCCTTCCTTGTCACAAGACGGCGGTAAGTCTCTCCTCGGTAAAACCCAGAGGTCACATGACGATTCAGACGTCACTGGGTCCAAATGAAGTTCTGCCGATCGTTTGTAGAAACCCGTGTGTCTCGTTTGAACAGTGTTTAGGATCTCAGCAGCAGATGGATGTGTCCTCGCTGTCCCCTGAAGTCTCTCACTCTCTCTCCATCGATTGTTTTTGAAAATTACACAGCGTCTAGTTGTCTAGCGTGTTGTGTGTGTGTTGTGTCAGTGTTGTGGCTGCTGAGCCTCTGTCTGAGTCTGACATCTATAACGTTTATGGGACAGAGATCGGAAACGTCTCTCCTCAATGGAGCCTCTGAGGCCGCATCCGTCTCGCGTTGATCACCCGCTCGCTCGGCTCCGCGGTCGGGTTTGGAGAATGACTTTTTATGTTGATTGGTGTGAGTACAAGCACGAGCCATGGAGATCTGTTTACAAGTCAAATGGAACGAGGAAACGTTTGAAATAGGAGTGGCAAGTGAGGAGTTGATTTCGATAACCAGAAACAGATATTTGAAAAGATTAAAATGCTCCGTCCTGCACAGCGTGGCCTTGGGTCCTCGTTCTACAGCCTGAGTCCTGGATCTACAGCCTGTATTCCGTGGATCCCTCCCTCTACATGGGTCTCTCTGAGCGTTCCTACTTTCTATGGTAACAATAAAAAATGAAAAACCCTTTTATTCTCTCGGCACCCGACCAGCCCTTATATTATTTTACTCAGTCCGCAACCAAAATAAGTTCGACGCCCCTGCTCTAGATGACAAAGAGCCTCAAGATATTTTAATGATTTCAGCTTCCTGAAGGGCCGGGTCTAACCAAAGCTTTTCTCCAAAAACTTTCGCTTTTTCTAAACAGTTTGACTTTTACTTAGGTCAAAGAAAGTTATGTCCTTGGTAGATAAACAATCTCTCACATAAGTCCATGGATCCAAGTTGATTTAACAAAACAATAATAATAACTTCTTTAGGCAAGATATTGACTTTTCATTTCTACTTCACCTTGACTTTATGAAATTCCCTGTGTGCTTTTCTGAATAAACTCAATCGTACTCGTCCCTGTTCCTCCGGGGCCGACCCACACTGCGCTGCTTTGCTAAATATCGGTTTGTAATCACGACTTTTACGCCTAATTAGTCCCAGAGTCGCGTCGCTCTTCGTTCCCAGCGCGAAAACCCATCATCACCCGTCTTTAGCTCCAGCACACTTTCACTCAGACGCATTATCCATAAAACGCCACGACACCGCTCTCCATGGAGGCCGTGTTTACTAATGAATCCAGACCTGGCATCTGTACGGCTATAAATACCAATGTTTGAGACGTCCTCAGCTGTTTTCTGGTCCAAAGAAAAACGTTCTCTGCTTCCGAGGCACGGACAGACTGTGCAAACTCAGGTGAGGATCCTTTTGAAGTCACAGCAGCTTTCTGTACGCACCTGCAGGCGAAGGAACAAGGCTGCTGCGTCATGTGAGAACCCGTGGTGATTCCGAATGAACCGTGAGCCGCTTTTATTCCAAGAAGCTGTTCGAATACTTGCCTCATACTTCCCAATCGCCAACACCGCAAAAATGGCTGAAAAGTAAGTCAAAATGGCTCTAAATGTGGTTTGTTGTATCTCATTTTGAGCCATTTTTACTGTCTTAAAAAAAGATTTGACAATTAGACAAAGCAAAAGGATTATGTTTTTTAAAGGTATAAGAAATGTCTTCCTTGGAATGAAAACCTAAAGCTACAGTTATTTAAATAAGACTAGTCAGAATGCACTCAACGTTTTTTACCTCTTTTTGCGGTTAATGCGGGATCTGTCCTCTGCTTTTGCTCAGATTGGGATGTTTCACAATTCAATCTGATCCAATGTATCTATGTATCGCCCTAAATCATAGCAGCAATGGTCGATTCACAATTGTTCAGAGAATGAAACAATTCGAGCACAGGAATTGCAAAGAATACAAACACGGATCCATAGGGAGCGGAATGACTAATGTCCATTCATGTTGATGCCAATTATTATTTTATTTGATGTTATTTTGATCTTTAAGGTAAAAATAATGTCCATATTGTTTTTCCCAAAGACCATCCATCCGGTCGTTTTCCTCTGCTTTATCGGGGGTCGCTGGTGCAGCCGGTGGGATTGTTCTTCAGAGAAAAAAAATGTCCTATGTTCGAACTCTAGTCGGCGGCTTTCTGTGTGCAGTTTGCATGTTCTCCCCTTGTTTGTGTAGGTTTCCTCCAGGGGCTCCGGTTTCGTCTATCACTAGTGTGGCTTTTTTTGAGTGTCCAATAAACCATTTAAGTTTGATGTATTATTATTATTAATACTAAGAATGTACAGCAGGTGAAATTCCTCAGCGCCGGCCCTGACCAAGTTGAGATGAGCTCTTAGGGTGACCACTGCTTCTGATACAATGTCTGGTGTGTTGTGGATAGGTTGCTAGGATACGGTAGCAGATACTGGAACTGGAAACAAAACCACAAAGGATCAAGTCAGTCTGGTGGACTATGTATCCTATTTTTTCCTCATCTGGACATTTATCATCAATTATGGACTTTGGTGTCTGCCCCTTATGGACCAATGTGTTTTTATCATTGTAATTCTTGTGTTTTAAGTGTTTCATTCTCTCATCTGTCTTGGCGAATTCAACAGAGATAACTACTGTTGTGATTTAGGGCAATACAAGAACAAAAAATGAATGAAATGGATTTTCTTTCTGCTTGTGTCGGTGCTCTCCATCTTTGCCATTGAGAAAAAGACCAGGGATAGTTGAGGAAACAGCACAACTGTCAAACTCACGCGTCTGTTTGCACACGGACACACAACCTGACAAATGTACACAGCACCACATGACTCTTTCATAAGCTTTCAAACACAGACACATGGACAGGTGCAGGTTCTGCTCCCATCAGAGCCACAGCAGACAACAAAGCAATTCAATTCAATTCAATTTACATTCATACAGCCCTAAATCACAACATCAGTCGTCTCGGAGCAAAAACATCAAACACATAGAAGCCATTGGTCCATATGGAGCGGGATGACCAGTGTCCGTACATGTTAATACATTTGAAGAGACTGATTTGTACTGGAGGGAGGTCTAGATAGATATTTAGAGAGAGAGAGAGACAGCGAGAGAGAGAAAGAGATAGCGAGAGAGAGAAACAGTGAGAGAGACAGATAGATATAGAGAGAGCGATAGAGAGAGAGAGCGATGGAGAGATAGATAGAGAGCGAGAGAGATAGAGAAAGGTAGAGAGAGAGAGAGCGAGAGAGATCCCCTGTTAAAGATATCCAGTTGTCCAGCAGCAAAATCACATCCATGCAAACAAATAAGTACATCATTTCACATAAGTTACTATCAATAGTAATAAAGTGTGAGGTATCTATCCCAGTGGGGGCGGGTCCTGGCTCAAAGGGTCCATGAGCACATGCGCTGACATGCTCCTGGCCGGTGGGGGTGTACCCGGAAAAAGAATTATCCAGTGCATTGCAACAAAACCTTCGTTCCTCTCGAAAACGGCTTTACAGGATGGTCCAAAAGTTGGTTCTCGGCTCAACGCTTCATTTCAGATGTCTGTCAATTTCAAGGGGAGTATATGTATATTTTTTGGACCGGTCTAGTTTAGCCACTGTGGACTTTACAAAGCACTCTTCAAATGAATGGGGCTCGTGATGGCTGACGCATGCGCAAAAGCGTTTTTTCACATTTTCCTGCGGGAGGGGCTGCTGACGGCCATTTTGAATCTGCCCATGTCTGTGGCACATACATTTAAATGGAAGAAATAGGCATCAGTGCGTACGTTAATATCTACAGTCTATGATTTATATCCACTGTAAAACTTCCCCTAGGTCTCTGCCTCTGAGACTTTAGCTGTTTTATGAATATTATATCATACACAAAACCAAGCAAAAACGTGCAGTGATGTGATAAAGAATAGCAAGAATCTGGGATCTGATTTCACCAATGTTCAGATTATATAAGATTATTTCACCTCTTCATGAATGTGTCTGGTTCTGGACAGTTCCATGTGTAGCGAACAAACTGGATCTTGAGTTTCTTATCGTCCCGGGGACAGAGGAGCAGGGTCTGAGTCAACCTTGAAGCTTCTCTATCTGTCTCATTAAAATGCTTGTTGTTGCTGCTTGTGTGTTTGTGATAAGAAAGATCTGGATGTAATCTGTGAGAGTGGGACGGAAGGATGGATCACTCTGCTCCACGTCCCGGGACAAAGTGAGAAAAGAGTGGTCCATGTTCCTCTGTATCTGGAGGAATCGGACCTACGCTAAAGTCAATGAGTTTGATTTGAAATACTTTTTTGGTTAATCTCTGCTCTCTCTCTAAGCTTCTCTCTTCTCTTTCCCTACCTCCCTCTCTCTCTACCCCACTCTCTGCTCCTCTCTCTCCCACCCCTCACCCCTTCTGTCTCCCTATCCCTCTTTCTCCTCTCTCTGCATCTCTCTTCTCTCTCGCTGCTCTCTCTCTCTACCCCTCTCTCTGCACCTCTCAATTCTCTCTCTGCTCTACCTACCCCTCTTTCTCCCTACCCCTCTCACTCCACTCTCTACCTCTCTCTCCCCCTCTTTTTTTCTCTCTCTCTCTCCCCCTTTCTCCTTTCTCTTACCCTGCCCCTTTATCTGTACCTCTGCTCTCCCTACCTCTCTCACTCCACTCTCTACCCCTCTCTGCGCCTCTCTCTTCTCTTTCCCTACCCCCCTCTCTCTCTCTCTACTCTCTCTACCCTTCTCCCTTCTTTCTCCCTATCCCTCTTTCTCCTCTCTACACCTTTCTTCTCTCTCGCTGCTCTCTCTCTTCTCTCTTGCTCTACCCTTCTCTCTGCACTTCTCAATTCTCTCTCTACCTCTCTCTCCCCCTCTTTTCTCTCTCTCTCTCCCCCCCTCTCTCCTCTCTCTCTCTACCCCTCCCTTTTTTTCTCCCCTCTCTTTATGCCCCTGTCTCTCCCCTCTCTGCTCTCTCTCTCTCCCCTCTCTGCCTATAATCTGGGGTCGTGTGGAGGGCCCTGTCTGGATCATGACCCCCCTAAAGACGGAGCAGAGGGAGCAGGTCTGTCCAGGTCTGTCACTGCACCAGAGAAGATTTATCCCACGCAAAATACCAAGCTGAGGATCAGAGTAGAGGCATAAGCTCTTTCGATCGCGGACACCGATATGATATGTCTGTGCGTCGCAGAAGTAACACCATGAAACGTCGGCCTTTTAAAACCAGGCTTTGAAAACAGTTTTGATCTAGTCCAGGAGTTTATCAGTCGTGTCATTGGCTTAAAGCAAAGATAGAAGTGAAAAAGATCACAGAGTCCATATGACAGGAATCCAAAAAAAATATGTAAAGAGATCTGGGGTGACTACTAAATACCATATCTATTCTGCTGGATCAAAAAGTACAGACTTTAGACTAACCCTGACTAATTAACAGTTAATACGTGCTAGTTAGAGTACCAAACCCCTTACCCTGACCCTAGCCCCTGTTGTAGTATACAGCCTTTCTTCATCTGATCTCCAAAAACTGCAATATGTCCAAAACTCTGCCAATAAATAGATGCTTTATTGATCCCCGTAGGAGAAATTCAGGTGTCCAATAGCAGCAAAGATTTAAAATAAAAACTGATAATTCCAAAAGTAATAATTTTAATTATTTTAATTAGTAATAATGTGACCTGAAGGGCAACAGCCCTTCAGGTCACAGCAGCAGAGGTGCAGTAGCCTCTGGGTGGAGCAGGGTCACAGCAGCAGAGGTGGAGTAGCCTCTGGGTGGAGCAGGGTCACAGCAGCAGAGGTGGAGTTGACTCTGGGTGGAGCAGGACGTGTCAAAAGGTGGAGTAGCCGCTTGGTTCGGACCATTTTCTCTGCTCTAGTCCAAAGGAAAATGCTAAATGTTTTATTAGCAGTTTCCAAAGAGTTAGTGGATTTTCTCCAGATACGCTTGGTTCGTACCATGAATCCTCTCTGCTCTGGTCTGGACCAGTGTAAAACCATGAACACTGTGCTGCAGCAACATCTCAGGTAGAAAAAAGCAAGAAAAATTTAAATTGCAAAGCACAAAACAACAACTGTTTCAGAGCTACTTTGGACTTGCAACCGTTTTCCAGCACATTCGAAAGTAAACCCCAACATTTCTGAGTTTTGTCCTTTTTGTTTTGTGAATGTGTTTCGTCGTCGCTCTGATCTGATGTATGTAACCTGCTCCTTCTGTTGGGGGAAGAATAATCATCAGTTAAACAAAAACAAGATTTATGACAAAAATAAAAGCTCTTGGTTTGATGGATGTTGAAACACTGACACTTCATATTTCAGTCGTTCTTTTTTATACGACGTGGAACTTTATTGAGCTCGCGATACAGAAATGAAATTGTCTGGATTGTTTGAGAAATGAATCCAGCGCTGGCTTTATTAAGAGTAATGTTTCATTTAAAGCTTTGCCAAAGTCGTGCGGAGATTGCAACGAAAATATGGACTTTTTCTGATCTGTTTTGTGCTGACGTATAATTTAGAGTCGGAGCAGATTTAGACAAAGCTGAAGAGAAGCTCAGCGGGGCGTCGGACAAAACAGCATTTTGGAAACATAGAAAAAAAACACATCAAAATTTCAACCTAATATTTCTCTACTCGACTTTCTGGAATCAATGTTTAATGAACTGCCATGTCATGTTTAAAGCTGGGACTGTCATGAGCTCGAAAACAAAAGAAGGAACAAAATGTGCCCATATCTACATGTAAAGCCAGATCCCATCAGATCTTTGAAGCTGTGCAGGTCAGGGTCTGGTTAGTACTTTGATGGGAGACCTCTGGCAACACCAGGTGCCACATTGGGGCAGCTGCAAAGTGCAATAGAGCTGTTGGGTCCATTGGCAAGGCCCTTCACCCACATTAGAGAGATTCTGGTGTGTGTGTGTGAATTGCTGGTTGTGGTTAAAGGGGTTGATGGCACATACTCGCTTCTGTCAGTGTGTACTGTGGCTACAGTAGTAGTGTCCAAAAAAAGAGCTATATAAAACCAATGCGTTATCATTGTTATTATTAACATGAAGGACTGCAAATAAAAGTGTAACAAATGTAAACCAAATCCAGGATAATAGGTGCGTAAAAATCCAATCTAAAAACAGGGACAAGACATGGGGGAAAAACCACAAGGGGACAGGAGCACAGGGTCGAAATACACAGAGGGAGACACACAAACATATCGCAAAACAAGAAGAGAAAAAATATTTTTTAAAGAAAGAAAACTATGGCTGTCGAAAGTATCCTGTTAACGCACGTAAATCTTTTTTTTCCATTAATAGCGTAAAAAAAACCTAATTTACCGCATGTACGAATGACCATCGACCAACCACCATGACTATTCTCTGCTTGTTGTGTGCGTGTGTAACCTGTGTGTAACCTGTGATACACCTCTGAAGCTGGACTACCCCACTAAACATCCGACGTCCACTCAACCTCCAGATCACGTCAATATCGCGTCGGTCGGTCGTGACCTTTTATTTACGTCCAAACGACGTCTGTGCAAGGTGCGCATCTGGACGTAAAACAATGACCTCCCATATACGTGGATATGACGTCCAATCCCGACCTCCCCTAGACGTCGAAAACAGGTCATCGGCCGTCCGACGCAGTACGTCTTGATCTAGCAATAGAATATATAGGCTGTGAAGCGATCTCAGTGTACCTGACGGTAGTGTAGTGGTTAAGCAAACGTGTGCAGTCTTGGTTACGTGGGTTCGAGCCCACGTGTGTGTATTATTATCTTTATATATTTGTTTTGATTTTTAACGAACAATTTTTTCCTGTTTGGTTAAAGACTAATAAACACTCAACATAGGATTACGTGGTGGCTAATAATAAAACTTGTGAATGTATGCATTTGTTGTGCTAACAATCTCAAGTTTGCAAATAAGGGGTGAGCACTTGAGATTGTATGCAAATGCATGGGTTCACAAGTTTTATTATTAGCCACTACATAATCTTATGTTGAGTGTTTATTCGTTTTTAACCAAACAGAAAAATTGTTCGCTAAAAAGTAAAAAGTCAAAAGTTTTCCGACAGGGATTTGAACCTGCGTCGTTGGGACTGAAGTCTCATTACGCAACCGCTACACGACGGCCAGGCATTTATCCAGACTACTGTGACAAAGTAATACATAACACCCTAAACAACCGACGCACACTTATGCGCCGCGCGAGTATAACTTAGGCTTTACAGCCTGACACGTGAGTCGCTCGGTCAAGGACCTGTTTTCCACGTCTAAACGACGTAAGGTGTGCATCTGGACGTAAAGTAATGCCTTCCCAGACGTTGATATGACGTTGAATCTGTACCTCTGTCGCTGCCCTGCTTTATTTACTTGGAATCATCCTCTCTAGTAAGTACACAGTCTGCACAGTTTTTAGATATAGATGTATCATTTCCACTTTGAAAAGAGTTGGAGACAGAAAGTAAGTTGTTTTCTCACGTATACGTGGATTTTGTTAAGTATATTTTGTATATTATCTGTATTTTGAATTGCCAGTGCATGAATCTATAATAATAACGGCTGGCACCGCTCAGCTGAAAGGGAGACACCTTTTTTTTGTTTTTAAGTTAAAGTTTAAAATATGATATTGTTTTTCATATTTCAAACTATTTTTAACACATTAGAATTCTTAGGTTAGACTGTCCAACAAACTATGTGTTAAAAAAAGTTAAGATTCTTGAGTTTTAAAATAATAATTCAATTCTAAAATGTAAAGTTACTGTATATTTCACAATGGTTTATAAACTGCAAAAAGACAACAGTACTTAGTAAACTAAGTTTAAAAACAGGGAGATCAGCTTTACTATTTGGGACACTCCCATCATTTAGACACATGTGATGTCATCAGTTGGAGTTGAGTTCAGGTGTGGGACCATGTGGGACCATGTGGGACCATAGGAGCACACAGATGTTACCTGCTGCAGAAAGAGAGTTTAATGTTCATGTATTGCTTTGTTTAATAAATTGATTTAATGTCTTCCCAGGTCTTCAATGTCAGAGACTTTCACTTCTTCTCACTGTGGCTGTTTAAATGAGCCACTACAGTTGTTATTTTTGTTATTGTTAGCTGCAAATATTAAATATCCATTCATCTGCTGGTAGCAAGCTAACTAGCGCTTGCAACTCTATTCAATTTCTTACTTTTTCTTATAAACTTTAAAACCAAACTAAAGCCATATGTTAATTAAAATACATTTACCTTTGCTAATGCAGTCAATTATTGTGAAATCCATAGAGTATAATTTCATGATTGTTGCAATAACTAATGTTCTGTGTGTATTCCTAATGTGTCATGTGTGTTTGAGTCTTACAGGTGTCAGACTGTGTTGAAGGTGTTCAAAGGTAAGAATCACACTCTCACACATTGATTGTTGTTCTGTATTATTATGTTGTTTTTAGAATAAACCATTATTTGGTGTATTCTCTTTGAAAACATCTATCTTTTTCTCAGATTGTTCAGCAACTCACTCAAGATGAGCGAAAAGAGCAACAAGGGAAAAATGCCCCCTCGGAAATGCAACAGGGTAAGTAGCTTTCAGGGCTCATTTGTGTCCATGTGCAAAACAAATGCACATTTGCAATTGTTTTTTACATGGAATTACTCCAATGACCAAAGCCTTATCCCAAGTTTCTCAGACGGAGTGTCTTCCAGTGTCTCGAGCTAGTGCAGTGCCAAGGTTTGTATCACATGGTGATGGATCGAGTGGTTTGAGGCATTAATAGAAAGTTATGTGTTGTTATATCACTTTGCCACATTATGTTGAAACTGAACATGTTCCACATTTTCAGGTGCTGTGCTTGGACCTTATAATGAGACTGAAGACCAAGAGAGGACACATGTTGGAACCTCAACATTCAATAAATGCATTCTTCTGCCTTTCAGATTGTGTTTTTACATCTGGGGAACCTAGAGTGTAGCTTGTGCCTGTTTTAATACTGATCCAAACATAGGCGCTACAATCATGTTTTTTTACTTTGGCATGAACTGTTCAGTACAGTAGTGTTCATAACACTGTGCCCTGTGTGCTTTAACTTGTACTTTGATGTAGAGAAACATGATTTTTAATGCAGCTCCATTTGCAATAATGACTGATATCCTTCTACTACAGTTGTTCTAATGATTTTTGAATGCTGTGTTTATCGTTTATTGCCCAGAGTCAGAACTAAACATGATAAAGCTGCATTTCAGATTCACAAGGCTAAAATCTGGAACGGTCTTCCTGGAAATGTGAGACAGGCTTCTTCTTTGACAATGTTAAAATCCAGGTTTAAAACACTTCTGTTTCTGCTTCAACTGAGAGATTTTATGAGAGATTTTATTTGTTTCTTTTTAATTTACAGTCAATATTTATAATTGTAATGCCTTGTTTGATTGTTTCTATCTTTTGTTCAGTGCTTTGAGTTTCCTTTTGTTTTGACTGTGCTATACAAATAAACTTGCCTTGCCTATTGCAAAAAGTATGTCTCGACCAGTGAGTGATTCTGCAGAGGTTAAGTATGTCAATAGGACTGTAAATGGACGTCATATAAACGTCAATATTTTGGTCATATAAGACGTCGAGAGGACGTCGGACCCGACCGGTTCTGTACCACATTGCAACCTTGAATGAAGTGGCCGCGACGTCATTTGAACGTCCAGATAACGTCCAGATGACGTTGAAATGACATAGTTTTGACATCTGCTTGCTTAGTGGGAACAACGGAAAACGAACGTCATATAAACGTCAATATTTTGGTCATATGAGACGTTGATAGGACGTCAGACCCGACCGGTTCTGTACCACATTCAAACCTTGAATTGACGTGCCATCAACGTAACATTTGGAGGTTGAAGTGACGTCGGGAAACGACGTCGAGAAAACTTTCATTCTGCACCCACCAGTGACCTATATTCTACGTCGGACAACGACGTTCAAATTACGTTGATTCAACGTCGGCTTGCTTAGTGGGACGGAGCCTTATGCTGCGTTCAGACCAGTGGGGGCGGCATAAAAGTGGCCAAAATGACGTGCGCTGACATGCTTGCAATACCACCCCGGGCCGATGGGGGTGGACCCAGAATAAGAATTAGCCAATGCTAACATACAGCGTTGGCAGACCTCTCAAAAACTTCTTTACAGGATGGACCAAAAGTCGCTCTTGGCCCAAAGCTCCCTTCCACATGTGTGTCAATGCTAAGGGGGGTGAATTTTTTTGGTCCACTCGCCGGCTGACGCATGCGCAGATGCATTTTTTCACAATTTTCTTATGGGCGGGACCACTTCCGGCCATTTTGGATAGCTCCAGTAGAGCACATTTTTTGGCCCGTTAGTTGAACGGCGGATAATTAATATATACAGTACAGTCTATAGTTCAGACCAAACGCGTCCAAAGCGTCGGGTTTGCATTGAAAATACATGGGGGACGTGCCTCGAGGAGCGTCGAGAGATCCCGCGGCGCGTCACGCAGGCTCATCTTTCACCGCACCTCCTCCAAGCAAGCTTATATGTGTTTGTTTTTTGGCCTTTATAAAGAAAATAATTTTTAATTAAATAAATAAAAAATGTTCTTTTACTTTAAGCCCACCATTATTACCTTTCATATCAATAAATCAATCAATCAATCAAGTTTATTTATAAAGCATAATTCATACAGAGTAACCCACTGTTACCCAAGTGCCTGCTTCACAGGCACTTGGGTCAATGATGTGACGCCCTCTTTTTTTGGCCACACTGTTAAAATACATTTAAAAATAATACATTCTTAAAATAACAATCATCCATCCATCCATCCATTTTCTTCCGCTTTATCCGTTGCCGGGTCGCGGGGGGCAGCAGTCTAAGCAGAGACGCCCAGACTTCCCTATCCACACACACCTCCTCCAGTTCGTCCGGGGGGACTCCAAGGCGTTCCCAGGCCAGCTGAGAGACATAGTCCCTCCAGCGTGTCCTGGGTCTTCCGCGGGGCCTCCTCCCGGTGGGACGTGCCCGGAACACCTCCCCAGGGAGGCGTCCAGGAGGCATCCGGAACAGATGCCTGAGCCACCTCAACTGGTTCCTCTCGACGTGGAGAAGCAGCGGCTCTACTCCGAGCTCCTCCCGTGTGACTGAGCTCCTCACCCTATCTCTAAGGGAGCGCCCAGCCACTCTGCGGAGGAAGCTCATTTCGACCGCTTGTATCCGCGATCTCGTTCTTTCGGTCATTACCCACAGCTCATGACCATAGGTGAGGGAGGGAACAAAGATTGACCGGTAAATCGAGAGCTTTGCCTTTCGGCTCAGCTCCCTCTTTACCACAACGGTCCGATACAGCGACCGCATCACTGCGCACGCTGCACCGATCCGCCTGTCAATCTCACGCTCCATTCTTCCCTCACTCGTGAACAAGACCCCGAGATACTTGAACTCCTCCACTTGAGGAAGGACCTCTCCACCCACCTGAAGACGGCAAGGCACCTTTTTCCGGTCGAGCACCATGGCCTCGGATTTGGAGGTGCTGATTTTCATCCCAGCCGCTTCACACTCGGCTGCAAACCGCCCCAGTGCATGCTGCAGGTCCTGGTTCATTGGAGCCAACAGGACAACATCGTCCGCAAACAGCAGAGATGAAATCCTGTGGTCTCCGAACCGGACCCCCTCCGACCCCTGGCTGCGCCTAGAAATTCTGTCCATAAATACAGTGAACAGAACCGGTGACAAAGGGCAGCCCTGTCGGAGGCCAACATTCACCGGCAACAGGTCTGACTTACTGCCGGCAATGCGAACACAGCTCTGGCTCCGGTCATACAGGGATCGGATGGCCCTCAGCAGAGGACCTCCGACCCCGTACTCCCGGAGAACCCCCCAAAGGACACCCCGGGGAACACAGTCGAACGCCTTCTCCAAATCCACAAAGCACATGTGGACAGGTTGGGCGAACTCCCATGAACCCTCGAGTATCCGATGGAGAGTATAGAGCTGGTCCAGTGTTCCGCGGAACACAAAATAATAATCAAAGTCGGTTTAATAAAACATAGTCTAATTGCCTAGGATGTATCGTTTCTATTTGCATCTCTTTTGGGTGAACAATATGGTTTTTTAGGCAAAAATGTATAAGTGGTGTAACCCAAAAAAAATTGCAAAAAACTTACCCTTACTTAAAAATGGCTAACAGTCTGGCGTAATATTTCATTATTTATAATAATGATTGATGTAAACATATTCTTCCGTTTGGTTAGACTGGATTGTCTGAATCCGGGCATTTTTAAAGTCAAGCGTACTTCACCTAATGTCAAGGTGGTGGAACCGGTATTCAAGCGGCCATTTTGCTCACAATGCAAAATAAAATAAAAAGACAGTAAGTGACATCTGGCAGCAGGACCCCTGATGACACTACAGCAGCAGGTCCCCTGATGACACTACAGCAGCAGGACCCCTGATGACACTACAGCAGCAGGACCCCTGATGACACTACAGCAGCAGGACCCCTGATGACACTACAGCAGCAGGACCCCTGATGAGACTACAGCAGCAGGACCCCTGATGACACTACAGCAGCAGGACCCCTGATGACACTACAGGCAGCAGGACCCCTGATGACACTACAGGCAGCAGGACCCCTGATGACACTACAGGCAGCAGGACCCCTGATGACACTACAGCAGCAGGACCCCTGATGACACTACAGCAGCAGGACCCCTGATGACACTACAGTCGCATGTCAAGGCCAGTTTCTCTCTTCAAAATATGAAATCATGACATATTTCAGACATGAGGATGTATACAACCGTGTACATGTCAAATGGTATGACCCGAGTAAAACGTAAATAATTGATTTATAGTGTAGAAACAAATATAAGTAGAAAATATATGTTTAACAGATTACACAAAGACTGTGTTCATAGAGTAGTCCATGTTGATGAACTCCTCCACGAGGCAGTCCCAAATGGCTGTCACCACATCTGGGATGAGCATGGAGACAGTGGAAATGCCCACTTTGAAGCTCCCTGCTATGGTCCTGTAGGAGTCCCCAGTGGTAAAATATCGTTTGACAACCCCTCCTGGGGGCAACCACTCGGTGCCATTGGCCCCTCCCACCACCACCAACCAATTTCTCAGCATCCGTCAGTTTGTATAGGAGCAGTCATTGGAAACGTATTAAAAAGAGAAGTGAGTTGACGAAGATTGAAGTCTTTGTTGTGCCCATGCATTTCCCGCCTTCATTCTCGTTTCCCGTAGCAACATGTTTTGGTGTTCTGAAACGTTTAAACATAGCAAAAACAAAGTTAATCGTTCTATATTTTTGCTGTCACGGCGACCGCTTTGATATTCTCTCTCTGCGTCACTGGAGGTCAGGGCTCAAGCGTTCTCCTACAAACCCCGGCTGTAAAATTGCTCTATAATTAAAGTGACGGGCGTTCACACCACATTTGCACCTTTTCACTTCCACAAACAGCCCAGATGTTTAGCAGGGTTTGAAAGTTTTGCCTCATGATGGGTGCGTTTTTCTGACAGCGACAGCGTGGGCGCCATGGAAACCGCATTAAAAAGATTCCGGAGACGTGTGTGTGTGACGGTAAGTGGGCTCCTGCTGCGTGTGTTTGCGTTAAGTCTTTTGCTCGTTTAACCGGAAAAGTGGAAGAAATTGCATCGAAGACTCAGCGGAGAGAAAAGCACAGCACTGTCCATAGGAGAGGATTACTTCATACAACTTTATGCAACAACAATAATAACAACAACAACAAATCTAGAAATGGCCGGTGTGGATGCAGGTCTTCATTCCGACTCAGCAGGAGCATGCAACACTCCACCCATTTCCTCAGATCTCCAGGTTAAGACTGGATTCACTTATGGAAATGGACTGGATTGGTTTGGACTGGTTTGTCACCCCATCAAAAACACACAAGAGTCACACTGTCATCCAGCCAGCTTCAGCTCAAGCAGTATAGACATTGGATGAACCGAGGTGTGAAGATCAGGACTCTGGAATCCTGTAGATAGGTATACGAGTTTGCGTTTTTACCATTTATTTTTTATACGTTTTCTTCAACACATCACTGAAAGGACAGAAAAGATTTTAAAAAATGACCGGGCTAAACGTCGCCTTTCCTTATATAGAACGAGTTTGGTTTGCAGCTTTCATTTTGGAAATAAAGGTCCATTAAAGAGTTCTCACTTTATATCCACTCGGACTTTGAGTTGTCGATGCAGGTTGAAGGTCAGATATGACCCAGGACATTCATAGACAGTGGTCATTGTTATCATTCCATTTCCTGTGTTTGATCTCTTTGATTCTCTGATTTGTTTTGGCAAATCGACAACCGTAAAAAGTATTTTTCTATCTTCTGAATCAGAAAAAATGCAAGGGGACTGATGCACTCAAGGGTATACATACAGTATATAGAATAAACATGAGTGGACAGGGGCTCTTTGTGTGTTTGTAGATAAGTAAGTAAGTAATGTTTATTTATGTAACGCCGTCTCACAGACCCCCTACAGAGTAACACAAACAACAAGTTATAACTCTACAATTAATATAGTTGTATGTGTACATCCGTAGGGGGTCTGTGACATCCATCCATTTTCCTACCCTAATCCATTTCTGGGGTTGGGGGGTGGTGGTATCAGAGTTGCACCCAGTTCACAGAGCACCAGCCCCTCACTGATCCTCCGGCCAGCTTGTAAGTCCACAGGAGGATGGCTGCTCTGTCACTGCCGTGGCTTCAGGCAAAGTGTGGTTAAGTGTCTTGCCTCAAGGACAGAACACAACACAGCAGTCGGAGTTTATTGTGGTGGGCCCAAACCCACGACCTTCAGGCTCAAAGGCCAATGCTCCTACCAACTGAGCCACTGCTCCCTAAATAGATGTTTTGTTTGTCCAAGAAAGGAGGTTCTTTTAGACATAATTGGAGGGCTGTGGACTTTAAATTTAAAAGGCCACAATAGACTTTTATCCAATAGAGCAAACGAGGGGACGCAGTAAATCCACGGTGGATTCTGCAGTTAACAGCGCCGCAGTCGGAGAGAGAGCTCTTCCTTTCTGGGCATCAGCGTCTCGGCTCTTATCTGTCACTGTCGAATTTCTCAGAACTGCACTTTGAGATGCGAACGCTGTTGTTATACTTTTCAAGATGTTGGAATTTCATTTGAATCTGTTTCATCCTTTTTCCCCCCACATAAAATAAGATACTTGTCTGCAAAGCCTCCTCATTGGTGCACGTCTCGCTGAGGCTGAGAGATTGGTGCTGATTGCTCTGTCTTTGAGACCCACTTTTGGCGCCGTCTGATGTCGGGAGCCAAGAACACCTCGAGTTTTCTATGTCTCGCAAATTGTATTCTGCAGAAATATCTGATTTAAAAAAGCCCTACACTTTTTCAATAACAGTATTTAAACACATTCATACACTGGTTGATATACTATAATATATATTTAAAGAAGCTATACCCAATTTTTTTTTTACTGAGTCCATAAATGCTTATTACTACATACAAGTTTTATTATACTCCGTAATTGAAATTGAAAACTTGCGCTCATTGATTCAGCTGTGTATGAATTCAGGCCGTAAAAAAGTGCTGAGTAGAGACTTTAGCGTGACGCCCGCTCTTCCTCCAATCACGTCACCTCTAGCCTCGACGGCGCTGTTACATAAACTGTAGCATGTTAGCAGAATTGGCTGTAACTCCTCCGGCTGTAACTGCAGACACAGCAAAACAGCCCAAACGACACAACAGTGAGGAAGAGAAGATGGAACTAAAGCCAAAAAATGATCAGAGAGAGAAATTAAGCCCGGGTGAACATAGCTAGCATACATCGTATCCTCTGGAGAGACCTGCGGTGCGGACCGCCTCAGACTACATTTGGAGGCGGAGCTAGCGGTAATTCTTTCAGTTATATATTTTGTTAGCAGTGCGTTGCTTTTGTACCATTTCATCAGTGATTGTTGTACAGCTTAAAAGAAGTTGCACTCATGCTAATGTTAGCCTATGGATCGCAAATAAAACTAGATGGCTCTGTGGGAGTAGAGCGTAGGGGAAATGAGAAGCCTGTGAGTAGGCGTTGGGGGCGGAGCTAAACATTCAAACCTTGCGAGAAACAGGTATAGCTCCTTTAAACCTTGACCATGTCCAGAATTTTTCATAAATGTCCTGGATCATCATCACTGACCTTCAACCTGCACGACAACAACTCCAAATCCGAGTGGAGGAAAAGTGACGCATCAAATCACAAAAGACCATGTGATTATTTCCAAAGTGAACGTTGCAAACCCAAACTAGTTCTATGGGATTGAGTGGCACGGTGGAAGAGTGGTTAGCGTTGTCGATTCTTGACTGGAAGGAACTAAGGCAGCCATAACTCGCTGTGTGAAGGAGAGGTTTTGCAAGGTCCTTCCTCATTACTTACTGTACAGCTGTGCAACGAGAATGTGTCACAATAACTGCTGAGTCTGTACAAGTGTCACTGATAATTCACTAGTAACATAGTCCACTTGTGCCTGCTGTTATTATTACTGCATTCATCCAACATCTGATATTTCTGTCATTCACCATTCATTTTTTACCTGTTGAGTTTTATTACTGATGTCTATTCTGCTCATATTCTCCGCCGCTAAAGTACAATATACACATCTGTAAATACTTCTGAACAAATGCAATTATAGCTCCATAGCTCCAGAGTTCCATTTTATTATATTTTTACCTTACCATCTCAGTATCTTATTTTATTTTTAATGTCTATTATCCTTAAATAACGGACTCTTTTTGGCGGTGTGCAATCTGGAGTGCTCTTATGTCCCTTCTTTTTCTGCTGTTAATGTGCGCAACGATGACACTGACACTTCCCCACTGTGGGACGAATACAGGAATATCTTAACAGAACGTGCTCCAATTTATACTTTTTTTTTCCAAACTTTTTACAGCGCTCTGAATGAATAAATCCCCTGTTGCCCCTGTTCCATGATGATAGTCAACACTGCAGACGGAGATTCACGTTGGATTACGGTTTGTAGGATGTGTTTGTCGACGTGCCCTCGGTGTGGTTTCCCAAATACGTGTGATCTCTGTCAGTTTGAGTTATGACAGACTTTAACCTGAAACTTAAAACACAGCCCAAAGATTGTCTGCAATAGATTAGTATCAAACCTTTGCTTCCAGGCGGATGTTTTAAAACCATCACTGTGGACAAAATTCAATTACAGAACATATTTTCTTCTTGGAAATAAAAGCCATATTTCAAAACTGAGGAATATTGTGCTTTTGCCGACCCCTGTAGCTCCGGGTTATTTATTAATGGAATTTACAATCGCCGTATGGATTACAATGTAATAAAACAGACCAGTTCCCAGTCCCGGGCAGTGTCGGTCTGTCCTTTTACATGGTCGTACCAAAGCCACAACTGCTCTGCTCAATTACTAATATTATTATTTCCCTTTTGAGCATAAATGGCTGAAAAACACTGCCAAACCATCTGCTTATCACTACTATTGGAAAATACAAGCCTGGCTCACACGGCAGGAGGATAATGACGCTTCTGGCCTTGATTCTTCCCCTTCCGACAATCTTAAAGGACGCCTGATCATGATAGAATACGTTCTCATGAGGGGAATGGACCGTAGTGGCTTGGACATTTGGTCAGAGGTTTTGAGGACTAGGGTTAAGCTTAAAAGTATATAGAAGGATTTTCTACTTCCGGGAGGATCATCAAGACTATGGGTCCTCCCAGTTGTCAATCATTCTGGTGATACAGTTTGTCAAATAAGACCAGAGAGGTGCAGAGGGCGGTTCTTTCATAAAATTTGGGAAAATCCTCCTGTGTATGTTTAAGGTTAAATCAAATGACTGTTTATAAATAGTGTTTGGAATCTTTGCATTTTCTCTGTTTTTACGGTTTGATTCTCTGATCTGTGTTAGCGATAAAGAAACTCATCTAGCATCGGTAACTGCTTGTTCGCGCTCCAATGGCTCTATGTGTTGTTATCATTGCAAAAGGGGAAAAAACTGGAAGTCATATTCAGTTTCAAGAGACGCATATCCTGTGTTTGAACTGGTTGATTCTCTGATCTGGTTTGGCGAATCAATGATTTAGATACTACAAATATAAGAAAAGAAACGTCAAAACAACACAAGGTATGAAAATAATCACAGGACATTCAAAAGAGTAGAAGACACAATCCTTCATTTGTACAGACAGCTAAACAGAACGTGCTAATGCAGTGACCCCATGCACCCCCAACCTTTTTCACCCGGCTACTTTCCCAGAGCGAAAAAGACAGAGAGCTAACTTAAGACCTATAATTGGTGACAGCGAGCCTGATGAACTAATTCATTTTTTCATCATCACATATTCTTTACCTGTGAGTTATAATAAATAATAAAAATGCACAACACATATTGTATTTGATATTTTCCACTTCTAAATCCGTTGGCGGGCTACCTGGACTAGGGAAGTGGGAAGCTTCTGGTGGCTCTCATGCTACAGGTTAGAGACCCCTGTGCTAAAGTTTTATCAAATCTAAAGTTCGACTGATTGTAAACTTTCGAGTTGATTGGAATTTCATGAAACGTGGTATCCTTCACCTAAAGATCAGCCACAACTAGTTGTATCTTCCTCTTCCTCTCCCTCCCTCGGCAGCTTTGAGGCTCTCCACATACATTGTCTGACGTCTCCCACAAATTGTTTTAGATCGTGTAATTACTCAATCAAGCTCGGCACCGCCATAATTACAACTCGTCTCTCTAGCGAAACAGCTTCTCAGTAAATGCCTGTTTTTTATACTTCCCACGATCCGTGAACTTGTTCAGCAGAGAAAAATACTATGCATGTGTTTGTGATGTTGCTTGACCTTATACCTGATCTTGAGATGTTTTCGAATGAGAAGTTACTATATAGAAAACAATTATGAAGAACAAAATTCTCCAGAATGAGGACAAACGCTCCACCATCTTGTGGTGGAAGTTAGGAAATAATCTTAAACCCAAGCAAGAAGCACGTGTTGGCGGCTTTCAGGCCGCCAACGCATGAAACGCTGAAGCCCCGCTCACCAGACCCGTATTCTCTAGTGTTTCAGACGCAGAGGTCTTCACACCGAGATGTCCTGACCGCGGAGCCGGAAGTGCCGGAAGTAGCCGGCTGGCTATGCTGATAACAGAGCCTATGCTAGCGGCTTCTTGTGTGCAGAATCTTCTCCAATATGCAGCTTTGCAGCGTGTCTTTGCTCACAGACCTTCCACAGGCTTTATATAACAGTAGTATGTGTTCACGGAGGTGCGCCATAGTTTTTCAAATTATTCAACGGTAATTTCCGCATCGGCGAACACACTCGAAGCAGTCTTTGCATAAGGACACGGGAGCATGACAACGCATATTTTTACAAGCACAGAGTCCCCCATTGTCAACCCTGGATTGTGAGTTCTGGTGAAGCCTGGTGTGGGTCCACTTTTGACCCTTTGCGGCTCATCTGATTGGTTGTCGCATGAACGTCCTAAGGAATGGATGAGCTGAAGTCTATCTCCTTTTGGCGTTGATTTTTCGCTCTGCTCCTCCCCTTTGAATTTCCCGCCAAGGTCCGTGCGTCTCTACTGAACAATCCGTTTGTGCGTGCCGAGAGGCGGTGCGTGTTTGACTGCTCGAACGCGGCGTCACCAGAGACTTTGGCATTGAAAGCCGACGCTAAACGCCATGAATCTGGTTCCTGAAAGCCCCATTAAACTACAGAGGGCCATGCACAGATTCTCCTTTTTTATGGTGGTGGGTTTAAGAATCGTACCATGTGTGGACAACGTTGGGTTTAGCCGAGGATCAAGGCTGTTCATGGCTCACTATGGCTATTTTTATTATTTTATTCCCCATGGTCTTGTGAGTTATTAATGTTTAATGTTTTTTATTTACTTCGTGTGATTTCGTATTTTTTATTTTTTTTCGGGGAGGACGGTGGGGGGGAGTGGCGGGAGGGGGGGGTTGGGGGGGGGGGGAGGGTGGGTGAAGGTGGCGGGGGGGGGGAGGGGGGGTTGGGGGTGAGGGTGGGGGGAAGGGGGGCGGGGGTCGGGGGTGGGGGTGTGTTTAGGAGGGCTTTGGGGGGGGGGGGTCGGGGCGGGGGGAGGAGGGGGGGGGGTAGGGGGGGAGGGGGGGGGGGGGAGGGGGTGGGTGGGGGGGTGGGGTTGGGCGGGGGGGGGGAGGGGGTGGAGGGGGGGGCGGGGGGGGTGGGCGGCGTTGTGGGCTGGGGGGGGGGGGGGGGGGGGGAGGGGGTGGCTGGGGGGGGGCGGGTGGGGGAGGAGGCGCGGGGGGGTGAGTGGGGGGAGCGGCTGAGGAGGTGGGGGGGGGTGGTGGGCGGGGGTTGGGGGGGGGGGGGGGGGTGGGGGGGGGGGTGGGGGGCGGGGGGGGGGGGAGGGGATGGTGGGGAGGGGGGGAGGGTGCGGGGGGGGGGGGGGAGGGATTGGAGGTGGGGTGGGGGGGGGGAGCTAGGTGGGGGCCGGGTTGTGGGGAGGGGGGGCGGGCGGGATGCTGTGGGGATGGAGGATGGGGGGGGAGGGTGGGTTGTGTGGTGGAGGGATGGGGGGGGTTGGCGGGGAGGGGGGGGGGGGCGAGGGGGGGACGTGGTGGGGGCTGGGGTGGGGGACGGGGGTGGTGGGGGGAGTGGGTGGGGGGAGGGGGGGGGGGGGGGGAGGGGGCCTGTTGAGGCGGTGGGGTGTTTGGGGGGAAGCAGTGGAGGGGGGGGGTGGGGGGGTGGGGGGGGGGGCCGGGGGGGGGGTCGGGGGGGGTGGGGGGGGGGGGGTGGGTGTGAGTGGGGCGGGTGGGGGGACGGTGGTGCGGGGAGAGGGGGGGGGGGGAGGTGGGGTGGGGTTGGTGGGCGGGGGTTGGGGCGGGGGGGGGAGGGGGCGACGAGCGCGGAGGGGGGGGAGGTGGGGGGGGGGGGGGGGGGGGGGGTTGTGAGTGGGGGGGGTGAGTGGGGGGGGGAGGGATGGGGGGGTTGGGGGGGGTTGGGGGGCTGGGGTTGGGGACGGGGGGGGAGGTGGGGGGGGGGTGAACGGGGGGGAGGTTGGACGGGGGGTGGGGGTGGGGGGGGTTCGGGCGAGGGGGGGGGGGAAGGGGGGGAGTGGCCTGGGGGGGGGGTGGGGGTGGGGGGGTGGGGGGGGGGGGTGGTCTACGGGGGGGGGGGGGTAGGTTGGTGGGGGGCTAGGGCCGGGGTGGGTTGGGGGCTTGGTAGATGGAGGGGGTGAGGGGGAGTGGGTTGGTGGTGTGGAGGGGGGGCGGTGGAGGGGGGGTGGGGTGGGGGGGGGAGGGGGGGGGGGGGGGGAGAGGCGGTGGGGGGGGGGGGGGGGTGGGGGGGGGGGTTGGGGGGTGAGGGGGGTGTGGGGAGGGTGGGGGGGGGGGGGGGTGGGGTGGGGGGGGTGGGGGGAGGGGGGGGGGAGGGGAGAGGGTGGATGGTGGGGTGAGTGTGGGGGGGAGTAGGGTCAAGGGGTGGGGGGGGGGGTGGGGGGTGGGGTGTATGGGGGGGGGGAGGGGTTGGGGAGGCGAGGTGGGGGGGGGGGTGGGGTTGGGTTAGGCGGGGGGGCGTGTAGGGGGGGGGGCGGGCGGGGGGGGGGGGGGGGGATGGGGTAGTGGGGGGGTTGGAGGCGGGTGGGGAGGGAGTACGGGGGGGGTGGGGGGAGGGGGGAAGGTTGGGGGAGGGGGGGGGGAGGGGGGGGGAGGAGGGTGGGCGGGGGGGGGGACGGGTGGTGGGGAGGGGGGGGCGGTCGGGAGGTTGGGCCGGGAAGGAGGCGGGGGGGGCACAGGGGTGGGGTGGGGGGCTGCGGGGGTGGGCGTGGGAGGTTCGGGGGGGGGTGTGGGTGGTGGGGGGGGGGGGTGGGGGCGGTGGGGGTTGGGGTCTGTGGGTGGGGTGGGGTGGTTGGGTTGGGGTGGGGGGGAGGAGGCGGAGGGGGGGGGGGGGAGGGGGGGGGGGGGGGCGGTGGGGGGGGGGAGTGGCGGGCGGGGGGGTGGGGCGGGGGGGGGGTTCGGCGGGGGAGGGTATGGGTGGTGAGGTGGGGGGCGGGGGAGATGATGGGGGCCGGGCGGGGTGGGGGGGTGGGGATGGGGGGGCTGGGGGGGATGGGGGTGCGGGGTGGGGGGGGGGGGGGGGGGGGGGGGGGGGGGGGTGGGGGGGAGGGGGGGAGTGGGGTGGGTCGGGGCGGGGTGGTGGGGGGGTGGTGAGGGGGGGGTGGGTGGATGTGGGGGGGGGGGGGGTGTGGGTGGGTGGGGAGGGGGGGCGGGGGGGGGGTGGGGGGGGGGGGCGGAGGGGGTGTTGGGGGGGGTGGTGGGAGGCCGGGCTGTGGGTGTTTTTTTTCTTTCTTTGTTTTTCTTTTTGGTTTGTTGTTTTTTTTAGTTTGTGCTTTTTTCCGTTTTTTTTGGTTTTTTTGTTTTGTGTTTGCTTTGTGTTTTTTTTTTTCTGTGGATTGTGGTGTGTGTGGCTTTGTTTTTCTGTTTTTTTTATTTTTTTTTTGTTTGTTTTTTTATGTTTTTTCTTTTGTGTTTGTTTGGCTTGTCTTTTTTTTGTTGGTTTTTTTGATGTTTGTTTTTTTTTTTGAGGTTTGTGTTTCTTTTGGTTTTTGTTTTTGTTTTCTGTGCTTGTTTTTTTTGGTAGTTATTTTTTTGTTTTTTTTGGCCTCTTTTTATGTGTGGTGGATTTGCTTGTGTTTGTTGGTTTTTTGTGTTTGTGTGTGTGTTTTGCTTGTTGTCTATTTTTATTGTGTTTTGTTATTTTTTTTTGTTGCCGTTTTTTTGTCTTGTTTTTCCTTGTTTTTTTCTTTGTTTTTTGTTTTATTTTTTTTTTTGTTATTTTTTTTGTCTGTTGGTTTTTTTGCGTTGTTTTGTTTAGTTATTCTGGCATTGGTGGCTGGTTTGTTTGTTTATTTTTTCGTTTTGGTTGTTGTTTTTTTCTTTTTTCGTTTGTTTTGTTTTTGTTCTTTTTTATTTTTTGTCTTGCTTTCTTTTGCATTTGTGTGGTTTTGCTTTTTTATTTCCTTGTTTTTTATTTGTTTTTTTTTTTTTTTTGTTTTTTTTTTTTGCTTGTGTTTTTTTCTTTTTGTTGTTTTTTTTTTTTTTTTTTTGTTTGTTTTTGTTTTTGTTGTGGTTTCTTGTTTGGTTTTTTTTTTTTTTTCTGTTCTTATTGTCTTTTTGTTTTTCTGTGTTTTTTTTTTTTTGGTTTTGGTTTTGTTTTTTTTTGTTTCTTTTTTTAGTTTTTTTTTCTTTTCAGTCTTTTTTTTGTTTCTTTTTTTTTGTTTTTGTTTTGCGTTGTTTTGTTGCTGTTTTTTTTTTTTTGTTTTGGTTAGTTTTGTCTTTTTTTTTTGTTTTTTTTTTTTTTTTGTTTTATTTTGTTTTTTTTTTGTTTGTTGTTTGTTTTTGTTTTGCTTTTCTTGTTTTTTTTTGTTTTTTTTTTTTTCTGTTTTTATGTTTTTTATTTTTGTGCTGTTTTTGTTTTTTGGTGTTCTTGTTCTCTTGGTTCTTGTTTGGTTTTTTTTTTTTTTTTTTGTTTTTTGTTTTTTTCATTCTCTTTTTTTGGTTTTTTTCTAGGTTTTTTGTTTTTTGGTTTTGTTCTTTTTTGTTATGTTTGTTTTTTTTTGTTTTTTTTGTGTTTTACACTTTTCACAAACATGTTTTTTGTATGAGGCAGACAGACCGGCCCAAATATGGGCATCGGCCCTTCGGGCATTGCCCGGTACGCCCGATGGCCAGTCCAGCCCTGTCCCCGTGTCTGCGTAGGTTTCCTCCGGGTACTCCGGTTTCCCCTACCACTAAAAATATGTACAATAGGTCTGGCATGCGCCTCCTGTTCGGCGACCCCGCTCCCATCTCTGTGAAGTGAGAGGACAGATGCCCAAAAATATAACCATTGTAAACCGCTTTGTGACTCTGGTCTGTGAAAGGCGGTATATAAATAAACATTACTTACTTACTTACCAAACCACTCAATACAAATAGGGGGTCTAATTGCTATCGCTCGCAGCTAAAATCAATCCCTGGGAACAAAAAACGCAGTGACGGTGACTGACAGGCTGTGATGCCGCCTTTTAAAACTTTTTTTCTCAAAATAACACAAGCGGATTTGCCTGAGCTCTACGCAAACCCACAAAGCCTCAGTACTGGGGTTGTCAGCCGAAACAATGGGGGGATTAAAACTGAAGTGTATCACAATAATACTCACAAACGGAGCGTAAGAGTGTGCCCCGTGGTGCTTGTCAAGGCTCTATACGTTCAAGAGGCTCACCCCAAACAGCTTTCACATGTCATGCTAGCATCAAAACCACAGCTGCTGCCTCACAATTTGTTAAAAAGCATCAAGCCGGGGAGAAAAAGCCGAACATATCAAGTCTGAAGGCGAGATGACAGAGGAAATTTGGCATCTAACAGTGAGGAAAAATAAGAGATTAGGGGATTACAGCTCTCCGGATGTTACTGTGTCGGCAGAAAGGTAAGCCGTATAGAAATGAGAGCCTGATTGTTTGTCGTTGTTGCGTATTTTACAGATCGGATAGGATTTTGTGTGTCTGCCGCGGGGGTCGCACACATGCAGGAGGTGGTGAAGAGAAAGCAGAGTTCATATCGAGTTTGCAGATCAAACTTTGAAGGTTCGGCTAAGGATAGATATGAATGCAAATGTATTCATTCTTATGTGCAATACCATTAAATGTTCTTTTTGAAGAAGAAGAAGAAGAACAGAGGAGATTGAAGAGTACTTTAGGCTGTGGTGTCTGGAATGGCATCGTTTTGACATTGTAGAAATCAAATCAGGACGTCCTCCATTACTATAACAAGAGATAAGAAGTCACATATATTAAAGAAAGGCCCAGGTTTTAAAGATTTCACCCACAGGGAATAAAAAATAATTGTTAATTAAAGAGTAAAATAAGAACTAAATTCACCAGTTTGACCCGTATTTCAAGGTCAACTTGCCAAAACATATAATTTAGGAGTCGATAAAGAAACATGGAGCCAAGATTTCTGGCATTTCTTTGTATTTCTGTAAAGTTTGTTTTTAGCTCAACTTTATTGTGTCCATTGTTTTGCTTGAACCTTTTTGCATTTTGAAGATATTTTGAGCAAACTATTTTCACCATACAATATTCTGTTTTGGTTTTGCCTGGACTGACCCAAAACTGGCATTATTAGGTCCTCAGGCCACAGTTTTCCCAGCTGTAGTTTAAACAGAAACAGACGTGCCAGAAGTTCCTCATTGTTCAGTAGATCGAATGGAGCTATTTACATGTCCAGAGATGTTTTTGGGAGAGAGAACAAAGTTATAATAATAATAATAAACTCAGACAATAATACATCTGCTTTGATACATTTTCAGTCATTCTGTGTGTGCCAGTTGTGTTTGTGTTTGTGTCTGTGGTCCCTCTCCCTCCGTTCTCGTCTGAATCTGCGTCAGTCTTTCTGAATAAACCCCGCACTCTTCTCCGTGAGCTTTTTGCCCAAACCCAATTTCACATTGTTTACCGTCGCATCAGTGCCACTCGCCATCAAACACAACGGCCTCAGCTCTGAAGGCGCCGCTGCTCGGTCCAGCTGCTCCACAATAAGGTCCAATACTGAGGATCACGCCATCAATATGGAGGGTTTTCAAATACACCCTCGGCATAAAATGGAAAATAATACACTGCAACAAGTTAAAAATATACTTATAGGCAGAGTAAGTTCAAACAAAAAAATGCGTTGGGCTAGAAACAGGAAGAATTGAAAGAAGAAATATCATTCAAAAATCACTAATCCCAGCTTCCTGGTCTGGCACTGAAAGATGATTTTAGAGACTCTTGAAGGTGTTCTAAAAACAACTTTTTGTCATAAATCTGTGATACAATCTGCAGTGTTGTGACTGCATTTTTTAATAAACAAATCACTTGTTTACTGGATCATTGTGCACGTTTTTTCTGAACTTTTCATAACTTTTTAAAGCTAAAATTATACTTTATTTTCCCCGTAGAGAAACGTGTCCTCTGCATTTGACACTGATACCACTTGGGCCTCTGTCAGGAGCAGTGTGAGATCACCCAAAATCATGGTGACCTGTCCTTGTTGAGTGGGACATTTTGGAGCTACTTTTAGGCCCCTCCACAAAGTTGCAGTGAGCAGTCTTACCTATTGTGCATGTTTATAGTGGTAGACACAGGGAGAACATTCAAACTCAACTCAGAAATATCCTTCTTACCGGTATTCAAACCACGACAAATACTGGTGATTTCTACAGTATTTAATTCAATTCAATTCCCTACCTTTTTTGTCTAGCCCTAAGCCACAACAGTAGTTTTCTGGGGGGAGTTAACAAAGCTGTTGAATTGCCCACACAGATCAGAGAATCAAACAGTTCAAACACAAAGAGCCATTGGTCCAAAAGGGGCGACCAATGTCCATGAATGCTAACAGGTGTCGTTGAATGTCAAATGTTGTGGATCATCATCACCACTGTCCTTAGACCCTGCTGCATCGGCAAAGGAACAACTCTAAAAACCCAGTGTGAGAAACCCAGTGGAGGCTCATGGACAGACTGACTTTAGATCCAGGACTCAGACCATACCCTGTGGGCGACGGTACCTTTGAGACACGGGTGAGGAACCAGGGGAGATCAAAAAGAGAATATAAAAGAAAATAAATGCATCGCCCTGAAAAAAAATACGTTGTGTCTGTAACTACAAAGCAAAAGAGTTTTTTTTGCATGTTTTGTCCCAATTTAGAGAAAAAAACTTCTCCTTTTGTGATCCCGACTTCAGTTAGCTCACATTTCCAGCCCATTAGCCGCCTCACAAGTCGTTGCTTTTACACAAACTCCCATCTCGTGTTGAGGCCAGTTCTCAGCATATGTTTCATGTTTCCGATGGGACCCATTACCACCGTATATATATTCTTTGGATGCCGCGACGGCTAGAGCTAATCCGGCGCCAAAGAAAATAAATGTGCGACAAAACGCTGTGATTTTTTGTCCCCTTCCTTCTTCTTTGAGCCTCCTGCGAGCGCCTCGAGGCTCTTCTATCCATCGGCGCATCACAAGCCGCTATTTTAATCAATAAGCATTAAAGTTTACAAAGACACGCCGTCCCATGTGGCGCAGGAGCATCTTTGCTTATTGCCTTTTTACATGTAAACATATCTGAAGCTGTCACACGCACTTTAAAGATGTGAGCGCGTGTTTGGTCTTTTTATAGGAGCGAGGAGCAGATGGGAATGAGGCAGGGGACTCGAGGAGACAATAGAGGAGAGGGTTTGATATGAAAGGACTGCTAAAAGCAGTCATAGACTGTATGTATTAACAGACGTAGTCACGCCTATCTCCGCCGTTCTAACTAATGGGCCAAAAATTGGGCTCTCATGGAGTGATTCAAAATGGCAGCAGGGGCAGGAAAATGTGAAAAAACGCATCTGCGCATGCGTCAGCCGGAACGAGCCTCATTCATTTAAACGAGTGACTTCAAAAATTCACAGCGACTAAACTAGACCGGTCCAAAAAAATGCACTCCCCTCAGCATTGACACACATGTGGAACGGAGCTTTGGATCAAGAGTTAACTTTTGTACCTTCCTGTAAAGGTGTTTTCGAGAGGTAAGAAGATGCTATGTGTTAGCATTGGCTAATTCTTATTCTGGGTCCACCCCCATTGGGGGTAGTATTGCAAGCATGTCAGCGCACGTCATTTTGGCCACTTTTGATCCGGAACCCGCCCCCACTGGCTGGAGTCTGCATGTACAGCTGCGGTTGTAGCGTCGGCCCATTAGTTGTACTTTTGAAATCTGAGCCGTAGGTTGGAGCTCCTTGGCGTAACGGAAGAGACTGAATACGTAAATATGAACAAATGTTGTATACCACATCCCTACAGATCAATATTGAGATCTTGAATGTGCTTAATATTGGGTACGGATATGATTTCGGTAACAATTTAGGTTACAGATATCCATATTGGAAATTAGAGCGACTGGGGAAAAAAAACAAATAACATGTATTTGTAGTAACTAAGAATTTCATACGTATATTTTGCATTCAGTATAACATGAATGAACACGTACACAAGTATACTTTAAAAAATAGCGTTTTAAAAAGGGTTGAACGAAGAAAACACAAACACACAAAGATTATAAACATGATATTATGAGCTATTGTACAATGCCGAAAGCCTCTACACAAAATCGTAATATACTCTAATGTAATTTAATATAATATTGTTACATAATTGTTACTTCCTGACTTTATATGCAATAATGAACGGCGGCTGTCAAGGATTATTCAATTCTATTACATTTATTTGTGTGTAGCCTTCAATCACAACAGCAGCCAACAGAGGCCAACACAGGAAATACAATAATAAAAAAACACATAGGAGCCACTGTCCTTCTATATGTCCTTAAATCATCGGTCGATAACAGGAAGAAAATTGTTATGTCTTCTTTAACATTTCATCCGAACGATAAGTGCACTCGTCAGACGCACCACATCTGTGAGTGGAGCTGAAGTGACCTGAAGATGCAGATCTGAGGCCTGGGCTTCTACAGGACGCCATCAGAGGAAGCAGGGTATGAGCACTTCTCCACAGCACTTTGCTCCATCAGAATCAAAGGGAGTTTAAGACCCTGCAGACAGGAGCTTTCATCTCCACGACGACCAGAGAGAGAAACCGACACATGCTGGAGATTCTGCCATCACGCTCACCTGAAGGCACTCTTTTCATGTTTGAGGAGGATCTACACACCAGAAAAGTGAAAGGAGCCGTCTGTTTTACACGTGTGGAGCACAGGGACGGGTCTTAGTGTCCAGTCTCAATCTATGGAGTTAAACATGTGTGAACCAGGTGGAAAAGCTATAATTTCCTGGTGTCTCTTTGTATGTATCTGTGACATGTTAGTGCCATATGAACCAACCGGGACTGTGAAGGGAGCACAGGGACTGGTCTCCTGCTGGGAATCTGAGGAGCAAAGGGACTGGTCTCCTGCTGGGACTCTGAGGAGCACAGGGACTGGTCTCCTGCTGGGACTCTGAGGAGCACAGGGACTAGCCTCCTGCCAGTGCCCAGAGTCAGGACTAAACATGGGGAGGCAGCATTTCAGATGAATTCAGCTATAATCTGGAAAAGTCTTCCTAGAAATGTGAGACAGGCTTCTTCTCTGACAATGTTCAAATCCAGGTTGAAAATATCTCTGTTTATCCGTGCATACAACTGAAGGATTTAATTCATAGCCTGTCCATTCGTCGGAGCAAATCCGTCTCTCAATGTGGGTCTCCCTGAAGTTTATCACTTTTTCCCCTCTGGGTTTTTTCTGAGTTGTTCCTTGCTGATGCAGGAGGGTCTAAATACAGTGATAATCCGGGACTTTTACCAACATTTATGGACATTTATCATCCCGCTCCCTATGAACCAATGTCTCCTGTGTGTTTGTTATTATTGCATTGCCTGTGTTCGAACTGTTTGATTCTCTAACCAGTCGTTGATGAATCGACAACTTTGTAAAGTCCTCCGAGACGACAAAAAAAAGGCTATACACACAAACAAATTGCATTGAATTCTCAGAACCCTAGTCTTACTACGAAACACATCTTTTACCATGAATAATTGAATACCACTGAGCACATAAGTCAAAGAACTATAGGACATACTTTTAGCACAACTTGACTGAACACGCCACTGTAGTTCACCAGACTATAGTCCAGGGGCCGACGTCACAGGCGAAAATACTGTCTTGACTGGCATCATGCTGTTCTGAGCTTTATTATGATCCATAAATGAGCTGAAGTTGGCTGAATGACAAATGTTTACCATCTCACCAGCTCCAGTAGCACCATTAACGGAGGTTTGAGACAATCAAAGAGCATTTCAGTAAAGTTTGTACAAATAAAGTCAACGACTGAAATCCAGACGTACTGGGCTTTAGAACGAGTTACGACACATCTACAGTATATTGGCTGAGCTGAAGTTGGATGGATGACACAATGAACTAGTGTTTACGATCTCAGAGACTATTAAGGGTTAGCAAGGCAGAGGGCCACATAAAATGACACAGAGGGCCGCAGTTGACCCCTGGGCCTGAGTTTGGACATGCCTGGCCTCTATAGACATTTATTGATTACTGATTGATAAAGGCTGTCTTACAATCTTCCACCAGATTTCCATTTTTTAAACATAAAATAGCAATGCCTCTGCCTCACATGACCAGTCACTTAAAGATATATTCACTAAGAAAACATAAACAGAACTACACCATTTGAGAAGAGGTTGGAAGAAGCAGAAGCTGTACATTTTTCGAGTCTGGGTAAGTGCTATTATTTATCTGTGCCGTCTCCAAACACTCGCGGCCGTAGAGTAATTTGCAGGGAAGTGGATGACACCGAGACACAAGCGCTGCTGCCGCACTGCTCCAATCTCCCGCCTCAAACACCATCATTACCCAGGCGGACTGTGGAAGGGACTAAAGCAGAAATAACACCTATGCAGAGGCGGCGAGGAGACACCAGAGAAACCGAGAGTGCCGTGTCTAAAGGGCCCTCCAAGAAAATGTGCTGTTGTTGTTTGTCTTTCAGAGGAAATCAAAAGAGTGGCATAAACTGTGGCAAAGAGGGCGGAGGATGTAGAAATGTAGGTGGCTTTCTGTTGAGGACATTTGAGCAGATTCGTACATGTACTCGACACCAGTGCTTCTTCAGCTGTGTTGTCTTGTCTACTCTGTGGGCTGTAGAGCAGGCAGGTTCAAACCGAGGCCCACGAGCCAATCTGGGGCCTCTGTGTCATGTTCTGCGGCCCTCTGTTTGGGAGGGCTGCAGAAGTAGACATTGAGCTCATAAACACAAGTTCCCAGACTCATCCAGCCAGCTTCAGCTCCACCATTGAATACAAATGAACTAACTAAACAAAAGACAAAAGTTCTACACAGGAGAAGGCAGTAAAAACGGTAAAACAAGCAAAACAGCGGACAAAGTACCCAGTCTGACCTTTGACTTAGACAGACTTTATTTATCCACAAGGGAAATTGCGTAATCACAGTAGCTCGCATAGTGTTTCACAATAAAAAATAAAAATAACATGAAAGTAATCATCTGAAAATAATAATAATAAGATAAGATAATATTGTGAGAAAAAAAACTCAACATCTGTTAATATACAATTTATACAAGGACAAGGCAGATAAACTTGAAGTGTGTTTAGATGAATGTGTTTTCTGTCACAGAGCGATGACAGATAATGGTACGGATCTCACTATAAAACAATAACTATATACTGACATTTGTGTTTGATTGTGTCACAACATTACTTTCTCACTTCAGCCTGAGCATGAGACAAGCTCCTCCTCTGATATATCTGCAAATAGTATTAAAACTAAACTGTTTATCTGTTCATACAATGGATCATTTAAGTTCTACTTTCACAATGACTTATATAAAATATAGGTTGAGCGATTAATTCTAATTTTAAAGCTTCCTCTCTTGTTTTGTAATCTGCTTTAAGGGACTCTATGTATAGGAATTGTGCTATAAGCTTGCAAATAAACTTTAGAACAATATCCAAAAGCCTTTGCGATTACATAAAAGTGTCTATGAATACTTCTGTTATCATTTCTATCGCTTTTTCTCCCGTTTACAGGCAGAGCTAATTATTACTGCATTTGTTTCCATATTTTTTTGTCTCCTGTGCTGCACTTTTAAAACGTCTTGTCGTTTCAAAGCGCTAAGTAGTGGATTGAAAGACGCCCGCCCTCTCCAGACTTCCAGACGTAAGGTTCAGCAGAGAGATGAGAGGATTCTTTGAGTTTTGCACTTGTTTACCTGCGTCCGTCGTTCTCCGAATCAAAGGCAGAGTGAACAGAATGAGGCTGCAGAGATGAACATTACTCTTAATTGGCCTAATGCAAATATGACCTACTTCTTCTTTCTTCTGGTTGTTTTACTTTCAAATTAAATTGTTCTGTTTGGTGGATCTCGCTGTACAGGTGCTGTGTGTGCCTCACGATGTAATGTGCATTTCTCTTCAGCGTTTCAATCAATCTTTAAATGGTAGAGCGCCTCTGAGCATGTATTGAGTAAATGTGTTATTTTGATTTGTCTGTATAATGTATATGAAAGGGTACAGGCCTCGATGAGCTCTAGCTTCTGTCTACTCAATTTTCAGAACTCATTTATGATTTTTTTCCCCAAGTGCCTGAAATTGTTTTTGAAATATCTGTATTAAATAAATTGATAAACTGAATCTGAATTGTATTTTTGTGTTAGCATGCACACATTTCAGGGTGCACAACATAGTTTGGTCTGAGAGCAAAATACAGACCTCAAGGAATTCACTAAAAGATCATGTTGCGTGGCGTTTGCCTGATACTTCGTCCATCTTACATGTTATTGGCCAAACACTTCTGAGCAGTTTGGGTTTGGGTCTAGACCATAACTTCAGCGCCTTTCCCACAGAGGGCAACACAAAAATCTCCTTTCATACAGACGATATAAATCACAAGGTAATAAAAACCATCTCAAGGGATTAAGATAATAAATGACAATAATGCAGTAAAAAGAGTTTAAATCCTTCAGTTGTATTCACAGGCAAAAAGAACAGTCTATAACGTGGATCTATTCACTCTGAAATATATGGATCAATTCGACAAAAAGCAGAGGCATTTCAACTCAAATAACGTATGAAGGCAGAGCGCCAGAACAAATGCGTTTTGAAAGGTGAATATTTTTGCTTTGCTGCGTACAATACAAGTTATAATATGGCAAAGGTTTTTTCGTGTGTGACAATAGTGACCCGGAAGCCGAGAATGAAAGGAGCAAGAAACACTGACTGGACCAGGAAGTACGGCAAGCGTCCGACGTGAAATGCAGAAGTGTTTTATAGCATCAATCAACACCTTTTTTTTTTGTAGAGCGCCTTTCCTACACAAGGCAACACAACGCGCCTCACAACCCACATCACATCAGGCATAAATTGTAGACATTCAAATCCACATAAACATTAACAATAAAATTAGAATCCCAAAGGGCTTTAAAAACACACAATGAGATCACAAGAAAAAAAATAAAAAATAGAATCACACAAGTAAATAAAAACATTAAAACATTAAAATCACACATGGGATTAAAATAATAAATAGCCATAGTGTGCCTGATCAGCCTTGATCCTCGGCTAAACCCAACGTTGTCACACATGGTACGAAACACCAAGATTATAGTGCATCCCTCTAATGGTGCTTTCAGACCAGATCATGCGTTGCGTCGGCTTTCAATGCAAAGTCTCTGGTGACGCGCGTTCGAGCGTCAAAACGCACCGACCTCTCGGCACGCACAAACGGATTGTTCAGTAGAGACGCACGGACTTGGCGGGAAAGTCAAAGGGGAGGAGCAAGAGCGAAAAATCAACGCCCACAGGAGATAGATTCAGCTCATCCTTTCCTTAGGACGTTCATGCGACAACCAATCAGAGAGCCGCAAAGTGGTCAAAAGTGGACCCACACCAGGCTTCACCAGAACTCAAACCAGGGTTGACAATGGGGGACTCTGTGCTTGTAAAAATATGCGTTGTCATGCTCCCGTGACCTTATGCAACTGCTTCGAGTGTGTTCGCCGATGCGGAAATACCGTTGAATAATTTGAAAAACGTATGGCGCACCTCCGTGAACACATACTACTGTTATATAAAGCCTGTGGAATGTCTGTGAGCAAAGACATGCTGCAAAGCTGCATATTGGAGAAGATCTGCACACAAGAAGCCGCTAGCATAGCTCTGTTAGCAGCATAGCCTGCCGGCTACTTCCGGCACTTCCGGCTCGCGTCAGGACATCTCGGTGTGAAGACCTCTGCGTCTGAAAACTAGAGAATACGGGTCTGGTGAGCGGGGCTTCAGCGTTTCAGCGTTGGCGGCCTGAAAGCCGCCAAACGTGCTCTTGCTTTGGGTTTAAGATTATTTCCTACTTCCACCACTAGATTGGAGCGTTTTCCTCATTCTGGGAATTTTGATCCTTCATAATTGTTTTCTATTTAGTAACTTCTCATTCGAAAACATCTCAAGATCAGGTTAAAGGTCAAGCACAGTCACAAACACTGCATAGTATTTTTCTCTGCTGAAAAGTTCACGGATCGTGGGAAGTATAAAAAACAGGCATTTACTGAGAGCTGTTTCCGCGGAGACGAGTTGTAATTATGTCGGTGCCGAGCTGATTGAGTAATTACACGAATCTAAAACAATTTGTGGGAGACGTACAGACAATGTATGTGGAGAGCCTCAAAGCTGCCGAGGGAGGAGAGGAAGAGGAAGATACATTAGTTGTGGCTGATCTTTAGGTGAAGGATACACGTTCATGAAATTCAATCAACTCGAAAGTTTACAATCAGTCGAACTTTAGATTTGATAAACTTTAGCACAGGGGTCTCTAACCTGTAGCATGAGAGCCACCAGAAGCTTCCAACTCCCTTCCAGGTAGCCCGCCAAAGGATTTAGAAGTGAAAATATCAAATACAATATGTGTTGTGCATTTTTATTATTTATTATACTCACAGGTAAAGAATATGTGATGATGAAAAATGACTTATTCATCAGGCTCGCTGTCACCAATATAGGTCTTAAGTAGCTCTCTGTCTTTTTCGTCTTGGGAAAGTAGCTCGGGTGAAAAAGGTTGGGGGTGCCAGGGTCAGCATTAGCCCGTTCTGTTTAGCTGTCTGTACAAATGAAGGATTGTGTCTTCACTCTTTTGAATGTCCTGTGATTATTTTCATACCTTGTGTTGTTTTGACGTTTCTTTTCTTATTTTGTTCGTATCTAAATCATTGATTCGCCAACACAGATCAGAGAATCAACCAGTTCAAACACAGGATATGCGTCTCTTGAAACTGAATGACTTCAGTTTTTCCCCTTTTGCAATGATAACAAACACATAGAGCCATTGGAGCGCGAAACAAGCAGTTACCGAGCTAGATGAGTTTCTTTATCGCTAACACAGATCAGAGAATCAAACCGTAAAAACAGAGAAAATGCAAAGATTCCAAACACCTATGTATAAACAGTCTTTGATTTAACCTTAAACATACACAGGAGGATTTTCCCAAATTTTATGAAAGAACCGCCCTCTGCACTCTCTGGTCTTATTTGACAAACATGTATCACCAGAATGATTGACAACTGGGAGGACCCATAGTCTTGATGATCCACCCGGAAGTAGAAAATCCTTCTATATACTTTTAAGCTTAACCCTAGTCCTAAACTCTGACCAAATGTCCAAGCCACTACGGTCCATTCCCCTCATGAGACGTATTCTATCATGATCAGGCGTCCTTAAGATTGTCGGAAGGGGAAGAATCAAGGCCAGAATCGTCATTATCCTCCTGCCGTGTGAGCCAGGCTTTATTTTCCAAAGTAGTGATAAGCAGATGGTTTGGCAGTGTTTTTCAGCCATTTATGCTCAAAGGGAAATAATAATAATAGTAATTGAGCAGAGCCAGTGGAGGCTTTGGTACGACCATGTAAAAGGACAGACCGACACTGCGGGACTGGGAACTGGTCTGTTTTATTACATAGTAGATCCATACGGCGATTGTAAATTCCATTAATAAATAACACGGAGCTACAGGGGTCAGGCAAAAGCACAATATTCCTCAGTTTTGAAATATGGCTTATATTTCCAAGAAGAAAATATGTTTGTAATTGAATTTGTCCACAGTGATGGTTTTAACATCGCCCTGGAAGCAAAGGTTTGATACTAATCTATTGCAGACAATCTTTGGGCTGTGTTTTAAGTTTCAGTTAAAGTCTGTCATAACTCAAACTGACAGAGATCACAGTATTGGGAAACTCACACCGAGGCACGTCGACAAACACATCTACAAACCGTAATCCAAGTGAATCTCCGTCTGCAGTGTTGACTACATCATGGAACAGGGCAAAGGGGATTTATACATTCAGAGCGCTGTAAAAAGTTTGGAAAAAAAAGTATAAATTGGAGCACGTTCTGTTAAGATATTCCTGTATTCGTCCCACAGTGGGGAAGTGTCAGTGTCATCGTTGCGCACATTACAGCAGAAAAAGAAGGACATAAGAGCACTCAGATTGCACACGCCAAAAAGAGTCCGTTATTTAAGATAATAGACATTAAAAATAAAATAAGATACTGAGATGGTAAGGTAAAATATAATAAAATGAACTCTGGAGCTATGGAGCTATAATTGCATTTGGTTCAGAAGTATTTACAGATGTGTATATTGTACTTTAGCGGCGGAGAATATGAGCAGAATAGACATCAGTAATAAAATCAACAGGTAAAATGACTGGTGAATGACAGAAATATCAGATGTATGGATAATGCAGTAATAATAACAGCAGGCAAAGTGACTAAGTTACTAGTGAATTATCAGTGACACTTGTACAGACTCAGCAGTTATTGTGACACATTCTCGTTGCACAGCCTGACAGTAGTACTGAGGAAGGACCTTGCAAAACCTCTCCTTCACACAGCGAGTATGGCTGCCTTAGTTCCTTCCAGTCAAGAATCGACAACGCTAACCACTCTTCCACCGTGCCACTCAATCCCATAGAACTAGTTTGGTTTGCAACGTTCACTTTGGAAATAATCACATGGTCTTTTGTTATTTGAAGCGTCACTTTTCCTCCACTCGGATTTGGAGTTGTTGTCGATGCAGGTTGAAGGTCAGTGATGATGATCCAGGACATTTATGAAAAATTCTGGACATGGTCAAGGTTTAAAGGAGCTATACCTGTTTCTGCAAGGTTTGAATGTTTAGCTCCGCCCCCCAACGCACTCACAGGCTTCTCATTTCCCCTACGCTCTCCTCCCACAGAGCCATCTAGTTTTATTTGCGATCCATATGCTAACATTAGCATGAGTGCAACTTCTTGTAAGCTGTACAACAATCACTGATGAAATGGTACAAAAGCAACGCACTGCTAACAAAATATATAACTGAAAGATTACCGCTAGCTCCGCATCCAAATGTAGTCTGAGGCGGTCCGCACCCGCAGGTCTCTCCAGAGGATACGATGTAAGCTAGCTATGTTCACCCGGGCTTAATTTCTTCTCTGATCATTTTTTGGCTTTAGTTCCATCTTCTCTTCCTCACTGTTGTGTCGTTTGGGCTGTTTTGCTGTGTCTGCAGTTACAGCCGGAGGAGTTACAGCCAATTCTGCTAACATGCTACTGTTTGTAACAGCGCCGTCGAGGCTAGAGGACGTGATTGGAGGAGAGCGGGCGTCACGCTAAAGTCTCTACTCAGCACTTTTTACGGCCTGAATTCATACACAGCTGAATCAATGAGCTCAAGTTTTCAATTCAATTACGGATTATAATAAAACTTGTATGTAGTAATAAGCATTTATGGACTCAGTAGAAAAAAAAATGGGTATAGCTTCTTTAAATATATATTATAGTATATCAACAGTGTATGAATGTGTTTAAATACTGTTATTGAAAAAGTGTAGGGCTTTTTTAAATCAGATATTTCTGCAGAATAACAATTTGCGAGACAAGAAAACTCGAGGTGTTCTTGGCTCCGACATCAGACGGCGCCAAAAGTGGGTCTCAAAGACAGAGCAATCAGCACCAATCTCTCAGCTCAGCGAGACGTGCACCAAGAGGAGGCTTTGCAGACAAGTATCTTATTTTTGGGGGGCTAAAGGATGAAACAGATTCAAATGAAATTCCAACATCTTGAAAAGATAACAACAGCGTTCGCATCTCAAAGTGCAGTTCTGAGAAATCGACAGTGACAGATAAGAGCCGAGACGCGATGCCCAGAAAGAAGAGCTCTCTCTCCGACTGCGGCGCTGATAACTGCAGAATCACCGTGGATTTACTGCGTCCCTGTTTGCTCTATGGATAAAAGTCTATTGTGGCCTTTTAAATTAAAGTCCACAGCCTCCAATATGTCTAAAAGAACTACTTTCTTGGACAAACAAAACAACTATTTAGGGAGCAGTGGCTCAGTTGGTAGAGCATTGGCCTTTGAGCCTGAAGGTCGTGGGTTTGGGCCCACCACAATCAACTCCGACTGCTGTGTTGTGTTCTGTCCTTGGGCAAGACACTTAACCCCACTTTGCCTGAAGCCACGGCAGTGACAGAGCAGCCATCCTCCTGTGGACTTACAAGCTGCCGGAGGATCAGTGAGGGGCTGGTGCTCTGTGAACTGGGTGCAACTCTGACTACCACCCCCCCCCAACCCAGAAATGGATTAAGGGTAGGAAAATGGATGGATGTCACAGACCCCCTACGGATGTACACATACAACTATATTAATTGTATGTATATAGTTATAACTGTTGTTTGTGTACATCTGTAGGGGGTCTGTGACATCCATCCATCTTGCACTAGAATAAAAAAATAAGTGTAAAGAGCATTGTGACTCTGGTCAGAGAACGGCGTTACATAAATAAACATTACTTACTTACTTATCTACAAACACACAAAGAGCCCCTGTCCACTCATGTTTATTCTATATACTGTATGTATACCCTTGAGTGCATCAGTCCCCTTGCATTTTTTCTGATTCAGAAGATAGAAAAATACTTTTTACGGTTGTCGATTTGCCAAAACAAATCAGAGAATCAAAGAGATCAAACACAGGAAATGGAATGATAACAATGACCACTGTCTATGAATGTCCTGGGTCATATCTGACCTTCAACCTGCATCGACAACTCAAAGTCCGAGTGGATATAAAGTGAGAACTCTTTAATGGACCTTTATTTCCAAAATGAAAGCTGCAAACCAAACTCGTTCTATATAAGGAAAGGCGACGTTTAGCCCGGTCATTTTTTAAAATCTTTTCTGTCCTTTCAGTGATGTGTTGAAGAAAACGTATAAAAAATAAATGGTAAAAACGCAAACTCGTATACCTATCTACAGGATTCCAGAGTCCTGATCTTCACACCTCGGTTCATCCAATGTCTATACTGCTTGAGCTGAAGCTGGCTGGATGACAGTGTGACTCTTGTGTGTTTTTGATGGGGTGACAAACCAGTCCAAACCAATCCAGTCCATTTCCATAAGTGAATCCAGTCTTAACCTGGAGATCTGAGGAAATGGGTGGAGTGTTGCATGCTCCTGCTGAGTCGGAATGAAGACCTGCATCCACACCGGCCATTTCTAGATTTGTTGTTGTTGTTATTATTGTTGTTGCATAAAGTTGTATGAAGTAATCCTCTCCTATGGACAGTGCTGTGCTTTTCTCTCCGCTGAGTCTTCGATGCAATTTCTTCCACTTTTCCGGTTAAACGAGCAAAAGACTTAACGCAAACACACGCAGCAGGAGCCCACTTACCGTCACACACACACGTCTCCGGAATCTTTTTAATGCGGTTTCCATGGCGCCCACGCTGTCGCTGTCAGAAAAACGCACCCATCATGAGGCAAAACTTTCAAACCCTGCTAAACATCTGGGCTGTTTGTGGAAGTGAAAAGGTGCAAATGTGGTGTGAACGCCCGTCACTTTAATTATAGAGCAATTTTACAGCCGGGGTTTGTAGGAGAACGCTTGAGCCCTGACCTCCAGTGACGCAGAGAGAGAATATCAAAGCGGTCGCCGTGACAGCAAAAATATAGAACGATTAACTTTGTTTTTGCTATGTTTAAACGTTTCAGAACACCAAAACATGTTGCTACGGGAAACGAGAATGAAGGCGGGAAATGCATGGGCACAACAAAGACTTCAATCTTCGTCAACTCACTCACTTTTAATACGTTTCCAATGACTGCTCCTATACAAACTGACGGATGCTGAGAAATTGGTTGGTGGTGGTGGGAGGGGCCAATGGCACCGAGTGGTTGCCCCCAGGAGGGGTTGTCAAACGATATTTTACCACTGGGGACTCCTACAGGACCATAGCAGGGAGCTTCAAAGTGGGCATTTCCACTGTCTCCATGCTCATCCCAGATGTGGTGACAGCCATTTGGGACTGCCTCGTGGAGGAGTTCATCAACATGGACTACTCTATGAACACAGTCTTTGTGTAATCTGTTAAACATATATTTTCTACTTATATTTGTTTCTACACTATAAATCAATTATTTACGTTTTACTCGGGTCATACCATTTGACATGTACACGGTTGTATACATCCTCATGTCTGAAATATGTCATGATTTCATATTTTGAAGAGAGAAACTGGCCTTGACATGCGACTGTAGACTGTCTGTGTCATCATCAGGGGTCCTGCTGCTGTAGTGTCATCAGGGGTCCTGTCCTGCTGCTGTAGTGTCATCAGGGGTCCTGCTGCTGTAGTTCTGTCCTGTGCTGTAGTGTCATCAGGGGTCCTGCTGCTGTATTCTCAGTCTGTGTAGTGTCATCAGGGGCTGCTGTAGTGCTGCTGTAGTGTCATCAGGGGTCCTGCTGCCAGTGTCATCAGTCACTTACTGTCTTTTTATTTTATTTTGCATTGTGAGCAAAATGGCCGCTTGAATACCGGTTCCACCACCTTGACATTAGGTGAAGTACGCTTGACTTTAAAAATGCCCGGATTCAGACAATCCAGTCTAACCAAACGGAAGAATATGTTTACATCAATCATTATTATAAATAATGAAATATTACGCCAGACTGTTAGCCATTTTTAAGTAAGGGTAAGTTTTTTGCAAATTTTTTTTGGGTTACACCACTTATACATTTTTGCCTAAAAAACCATATTGTTCACCCAAAAGAGATGCAAATAGAAACGATACATCCTAGGCAATTAGACTATGTTTTATTAAACCGACTTTGATTATTATTTTGTGTTCCGCGGAACACTGGACCAGCTCTATACTCTCCATCGGATACTCGAGGGTTCATGGGAGTTCGCCCAACCTGTCCACATGTGCTTTGTGGATTTGGAGAAGGCGTTCGACTGTGTTCCCCGGGGTGTCCTTTGGGGGGTTCTCCGGGAGTACGGGGTCGGAGGTCCTCTGCTGAGGGCCATCCGATCCCTGTATGACCGGAGCCAGAGCTGTGTTCGCATTGCCGGCAGTAAGTCAGACCTGTTGCCGGTGAATGTTGGCCTCCGACAGGGCTGCCCTTTGTCACCGGTTCTGTTCACTGTATTTATGGACAGAATTTCTAGGCGCAGCCAGGGGTCGGAGGGGGTCCGGTTCGGAGACCACAGGATTTCATCTCTGCTGTTTGCGGACGATGTTGTCCTGTTGGCTCCAATGAACCAGGACCTGCAGCATGCACTGGGGCGGTTTGCAGCCGAGTGTGAAGCGGCTGGGATGAAAATCAGCACCTCCAAATCCGAGGCCATGGTGCTCGACCGGAAAAAGGTGCCTTGCCGTCTTCAGGTGGGTGGAGAGGTCCTTCCTCAAGTGGAGGAGTTCAAGTATCTCGGGGTCTTGTTCACGAGTGAGGGAAGAATGGAGCGTGAGATTGACAGGCGGATCGGTGCAGCGTGCGCAGTGATGCGGTCGCTGTATCGGACCGTTGTGGTAAAGAGGGAGCTGAGCCGAAAGGCAAAGCTCTCGATTTACCGGTCAATCTTTGTTCCCTCCCTCACCTATGGTCATGAGCTGTGGGTAATGACCGAAAGAACGAGATCGCGGATACAAGCGGTCGAAATGAGCTTCCTCCGCAGAGTGGCTGGGCGCTCCCTTAGAGATAGGGTGAGGAGCTCAGTCACACGGGAGGAGCTCGGAGTAGAGCCGCTGCTTCTCCACGTCGAGAGGAACCAGTTGAGGTGGCTCAGGCATCTGTTCCGGATGCCTCCTGGACGCCTCCCTGGGGAGGTGTTCCGGGCACGTCCCACCGGGAGGAGGCCCCGCGGAAGACCCAGGACACGCTGGAGGGACTATGTCTCTCAGCTGGCCTGGGAACGCCTTGGAGTCCCCCCGGACGAACTGGAGGAGGTGTGTGTGGATAGGGAAGTCTGGGCGTCTCTGCTTAGACTGCTGCCCCCGCGACCCGGCAACGGATAAAGCGGAAGAAAATGGATGGATGGATGGATGATTGTTATTTTAAGAATGTATTATTTTTAAATGTATTTTAACAGTGTGGCCAAAAAAAGAGGGCGTCACATCATTGACCCAAGTGCCTGTGAAGCAGGCACTTGGGTAACAGTGGGTTACTCTGTATGAATTATGCTTTATAAATAAACTTGATTGATTGATTGATTTATTGATATGAAAGGTAATAATGGTGGGCTTAAAGTAAAAGAACATTTTTTATTTATTTAATTAAAAATTATTTTCTTTATAAAGGCCAAAAAACAAACACATATAAGCTTGCTTGGAGGAGGTGCGGTGAAAGATGAGCCTGCGTGACGCGCCGCGGGATCTCTCGACGCTCCTCGAGGCACGTCCCCCATGTATTTTCAATGCAAACCCGACGCTTTGGACGCGTTTGGTCTGAACTATAGACTGTACTGTATATATTAATTATCCGCCGTTCTAACTAACGGGCCAAAAAATGTGCTCTACTGGAGCTATCCAAAATGGCCGGAAGTGGTCCCGCCCATAAGAAAATTGTGAAAAAATGCATCTGCGCATGCGTCAGCCGGCGAGAGCGAGTGGACCAAAAAAATTCACCCCCCTTAGCATTGACACACATGTGGAAGGGAGCTTTGGGCCAAGAGCGACTTTTGGTCCATCCTGTAAAGAAGTTTTTGAGAGGTCTGCCAACGCTGTATGTTAGCATTGGCTAATTCTTATTCTGGGTCCACCCCCATCGGCCCGGGGTGGTATTGCAAGCATGTCAGCGCACGTCATTTTGGCCACTTTTATGCCGCCCCCACTGGTCTGAACGCAGCATAAGGCTCCGTCCCACTAAGCAAGCCGACGTTGAATCAACGTAATTTGAACGTCGTTGTCCGACGTAGAATATAGGTCACTGGTGGGTGCAGAATGAAAGTTTTCTCGACGTCGTTTCCCGACGTCACTTCAACCTCCAAATGTTACGTTGATGGCACGTCAATTCAAGGTTTGAATGTGGTACAGAAAAATATTGACCGGTCGGGTCTGACGATCCTATCAAACGCATCTGGTCTCATATGACCAAAATATTATACGTTTATAAAATGACGTTCGTTTTCCGTTGTTCCCACTAAGCAAGCAGATGTCAAAACTATGTCATTTCAACGTCATCTGGACGTTATCTGGACGTTCAAATGACGTCGCGGCCACTTCATTCAAGGTTGCAATGTGGTACAGAACCGGTCGGGTCCGACGTCCTCTCGACGTCTTATATGACCAAAATATTGACGTTTATATGACGTCCATTTACAGTCCTATTGACATACTTAACCTCTGCAGAATCACTCACTGGTCGAGACATACTTTTTGCAATAGGCAAGGCAAGTTTATTTGTATAGCACAGTCAAAACAAAAGGAAACTCAAAGCACTGAACAAAAGATAGAAACAATCAAACAAGGCATTACAATTATAAATATTGACTGTAAATTAAAAAGAAACAAATAAAATCTCTCATAAAATCTCTCAGTTGAAGCAGAAACAGAAGTGTTTTAAACCTGGATTTTAACATTGTCAAAGAAGAAGCCTGTCTCACATTTCCAGGAAGACCGTTCCAGATTTTAGCCTTGTGAATCTGAAATGCAGCTTTATCATGTTTAGTTCTGACTCTGGGCAATAAACGATAAACACAGCATTCAAAAATCATTAGAACAACTGTAGTAGAAGGATATCAGTCATTATTGCAAATGGAGCTGCATTAAAAATCATGTTTCTCTACATCAAAGTACAAGTTAAAGCACACAGGGCACAGTGTTATGAACACTACTGTACTGAACAGTTCATGCCAAAGTAAAAAAACATGATTGTAGCGCCTATGTTTGGATCAGTATTAAAACAGGCACAAGCTACACTCTAGGTTCCCCAGATGTAAAAACACAATCTGAAAGGCAGAAGAATGCATTTATTGAATGTTGAGGTTCCAACATGTGTCCTCTCTTGGTCTTCAGTCTCATTATAAGGTCCAAGCACAGCACCTGAAAATGTGGAACATGTTCAGTTTCAACATAATGTGGCAAAGTGATATAACAACACATAACTTTCTATTAATGCCTCAAACCACTCGATCCATCACCATGTGATACAAACCTTGGCACTGCACTAGCTCGAGACACTGGAAGACACTCCGTCTGAGAAACTTGGGATAAGGCTTTGGTCATTGGAGTAATTCCATGTAAAAAACAATTGCAAATGTGCATTTGTTTTGCACATGGACACAAATGAGCCCTGAAAGCTACTTACCCTGTTGCATTTCCGAGGGGGCATTTTCCCCTTGTTGCTCTTTTCGCTCATCTTGAGTGAGTTGCTGAACAATCTGAGAAAAAGATAGATGTTTTCAAAGAGAATACACCAAATAATGGTTTATTCTAAAAACAACATAATAATACAGAACAACAATCAATGTGTGAGAGTGTGGATTCTTACCTTTGAACACCTTCAACACAGTCTGACACCTGTAAGACTCAAACACACATGACACATTAGGAATACACACAGAACATTAGTTATTGCAACAATCATGAAATTATACTCTATGGATTTCACAATAATTGACTGCATTAGCAAAGGTAAATGTATTTTAATTAACATATGGCTGGTTTTAAAGTTTATAAGAAAAAGTAAGAAATTGAATAGAGTTGCAAGCGCTAGTTAGCTTGCTACCAGCAGATGAATGGATATTTAATATTTGCAGCTAACAATAACAATAACTCTGTGTGCTCCTATGGTCCCACATGGTCCCACATGGTCCCACACCTGAACTCAACTCCAACTGATGACATCACATGTGTCTAAATGATGGGGAGTGTACCAAATAGTAAGTGATCTCCCTGTTTTTAAACTTAGTTTACAAGTACTGTTGTCTTTTGCAGTTTTATAACCATTGTGAAATATACAGTACTTTACATTTAGAATGAATTATTATTTTAAAACTCAAGAATCTTAACTTTTTTTTAACACATAGTTTGTTGGACAGTCTAACCTAAGGAATTCTAATGTGTTAAAAATAGTTTGAAAATGACAAACAATATCATATTTTAACTTTACTTAAAAAAACAAAAAAAAAAGGTGTTCCCTTTCAGTGAGCGGTGCCAAGCGTTATTATTATAGATTATGCATGGCAATTCAACATACAGAAATATACAAAAATATACTTAACAAATCCACGTATCGTGAGAAAAACAACTTACGTTCTGTCTCCAAACTCTTTTCAAAAAAAAAGTGGAAATGTACATCTATATCTAAAAACTGTGGCAGACTGTGTACTTATAGAGAGGATGATTCAAGTAACTAAGCAGTGGCAGCGACAGAGGTAACAGATTCAACGTCATATTCAACGTCTGGGAAGGCATTACTTTACGTCCAGATGCACACCTTACGTCGTTTAGACGTGGAAAACAGGTCCTGACGATGCGAACTCACGTGTCAGCTGTAAAGCTAAGTATCCTCGCGGGCGCATAAGTGTGCGTCGGTTGTTTTAGGGTGTTAGTATTATTTGTCACATTGAGTCTGGATAAAATTCCTGGCCCTCGTGTAGCGGTTGCGTAACTGAGGACTTCGGATGCAGCAGGGTCTAAGGACAGTGGTGATGATGATCCACAACATTTGACATTCAACGACACCTGTTAGCATTCATGGACATTGGTCGCCCCTTTTGGACCAATGGCTCTTTGTGTTTGAACTGTTTGATTCTCTGATCTGTGTGGGCAATTCAACAGCTTTGTTAACTCCCCCCAGAAAACTACTGTTGTGGCTTAGGGCTAGACAAAAAAGGTAGGGAATTGAATTGAATTAAATACTGTAGAAATCACCAGTATTTGTCGTGGTTTGAATACCGGTAAGAAGGATATTTCTGAGTTGAGTTTGAATTGTTCTCCCTGTGTCTACCACTATAAACATGCACAATAGGTAAGACTGCTCACTGCAACTTTGTGGAGGGGCCTAAAAGTAGCTCCAAAATGTCCCACTCAACAAGGACAGGTCACCATGATTTTGGGTGATCTCACACTGCTCCTGACAGAGGCCCAAGTGGTATCAGTGTCAAATGCAGAGGACACGTTTCTCTACGGGGAAAATAAAGTATAATTTTAGCTTTAAAAAGTTATGAAAAGTTCAGAAAAAACGTGCACAATGATCCAGTAAACAAGTGATTTGTTTATTAAAAAATGCAGTCACAACACTGCAGATTGTATCACAGATTTATGACAAAAAGTTGTTTTTAGAACACCTTCAAGAGTCTCTAAAATCATCTTTCAGTGCCAGACCAGGAAGCTGGGATTAGTGATTTTTGAATGATATTTCTTCTTTCAATTCTTCCTGTTTCTAGCCCAACGCATTTTTTTGTTTGAACTTACTCTGCCTATAAGTATATTTTTAACTTGTTGCAGTGTATTATTTTCCATTTTATGCCGAGGGTGTATTTGAAAACCCTCCATATTGATGGCGTGATCCTCAGTATTGGACCTTATTGTGGAGCAGCTGGACCGAGCAGCGGCGCCTTCAGAGCTGAGGCCGTTGTGTTTGATGGCGAGTGGCACTGATGCGACGGTAAACAATGTGAAATTGGGTTTGGGCAAAAAGCTCACGGAGAAGAGTGCGGGGTTTATTCAGAAAGACTGACGCAGATTCAGACGAGAACGGAGGGAGAGGGACCACAGACACAAACACAAACACAACTGGCACACACAGAATGACTGAAAATGTATCAAAGCAGATGTATTATTGTCTGAGTTTATTATTATTATTATAACTTTGTTCTCTCTCCCAAAAACATCTCTGGACATGTAAATAGCTCCATTCGATCTACTGAACAATGAGGAACTTCTGGCACGTCTGTTTCTGTTTAAACTACAGCTGGGAAAACTGTGGCCTGAGGACCTAATAATGCCAGTTTTGGGTCAGTCCAGGCAAAACCAAAACAGAATATTGTATGGTGAAAATAGTTTGCTCAAAATATCTTCAAAATGCAAAAAGGTTCAAGCAAAACAATGGACACAATAAAGTTGAGCTAAAAACAAACTTTACAGAAATACAAAGAAATGCCAGAAATCTTGGCTCCATGTTTCTTTATCGACTCCTAAATTATATGTTTTGGCAAGTTGACCTTGAAATACGGGTCAAACTGGTGAATTTAGTTCTTATTTTACTCTTTAATTAACAATTATTTTTTATTCCCTGTGGGTGAAATCTTTAAAACCTGGGCCTTTCTTTAATATATGTGACTTCTTATCTCTTGTTATAGTAATGGAGGACGTCCTGATTTGATTTCTACAATGTCAAAACGATGCCATTCCAGACACCACAGCCTAAAGTACTCTTCAATCTCCTCTGTTCTTCTTCTTCTTCTTCAAAAAGAACATTTAATGGTATTGCACATAAGAATGAATACATTTGCATTCATATCTATCCTTAGCCGAACCTTCAAAGTTTGATCTGCAAACTCGATATGAACTCTGCTTTCTCTTCACCACCTCCTGCATGTGTGCGACCCCGCGGCAGACACACAAAATCCTATCCGATCTGTAAAATACGCAACAACGACAAACAATCAGGCTCTCATTTCTATACGGCTTACCTTTCTGCCGACACAGTAACATCCGGAGAGCTGTAATCCCCTAATCTCTTATTTTTCCTCACTGTTAGATGCCAAATTTCCTCTGTCATCTCGCCTTCAGACTTGATATGTTCGGCTTTTTCTCCCCGGCTTGATGCTTTTTAACAAATTGTGAGGCAGCAGCTGTGGTTTTGATGCTAGCATGACATGTGAAAGCTGTTTGGGGTGAGCCTCTTGAACGTATAGAGCCTTGACAAGCACCACGGGGCACACTCTTACGCTCCGTTTGTGAGTATTATTGTGATACACTTCAGTTTTAATCCCCCCATTGTTTCGGCTGACAACCCCAGTACTGAGGCTTTGTGGGTTTGCGTAGAGCTCAGGCAAATCCGCTTGTGTTATTTTGAGAAAAAAAGTTTTAAAAGGCGGCATCACAGCCTGTCAGTCACCGTCACTGCGTTTTTTTGTTCCCAGGGATTGATTTTAGCTGCGAGCGATAGCAATTAGACCCCCTATTTGTATTGAGTGGTTTGGTAAGTAAGTAAGTAATGTTTATTTATATACCGCCTTTCACAGACCAGAGTCACAAAGCGGTTTACAATGGTTATATTTTTGGGCATCTGTCCTCTCACTTCACAGAGATGGGAGCGGGGTCGCCGAACAGGAGGCGCATGCCAGACCTATTGTACATATTTTTAGTGGTAGGGGAAACCGGAGTACCCGGAGGAAACCTACGCAGACACGGGGACAGGGCTGGACTGGCCATCGGGCGTACCGGGCAATGCCCGAAGGGCCGATGCCCATATTTGGGCCGGTCTGTCTGCCTCATACAAAAAACATGTTTGTGAAAAGTGTAAATCCGTTGAGAACTGTTCGAGGGGGCGCGCGTGTCCGCGGGGCACCTGCTGTATGTACTGGAACGGGATTCCACCACCTCAGCGGCCGCAGTGTTCCCGCATCCAGCGGCTCTGAGCTGGACGCAGGAACCGCTCACCGGGAACCGCTCACAACACAACACGGTGAGCGCGTAGCCGCAACGTGACCATGTACCCAAGACCATAAACGCGCACAAGACCATGCGTGTCTTTTCGTAATTTGTGCACCCAATAAATACACCGCTGCAGGAAACAGTTCGCGTCTCCCCTCTCCTCTAAATTAAAGCTCGGGTACCTAAATTTTCCATTGCATTAAAAGTTCATGTTTGAGCCCAAAAGTAAAATGTTGTGAACAGATTAAACAGATTTAGAGCCAGCTAATGGCTGACAATATGCATTTCAGACATTTTTGACCAATTCTCATCCCTGTAACAAACAATAGTGTTGTCTGTGCCCACTTCCCTCACTCTGAGACATGTTCATTACTCTGTTTAATGTAGACTATTGTACTTTATGTTATTGTTGAAACTGCAGACATCCTGATCCTCTACAGTATTTGCTTCCACATACTGTATAAACCAGGGGTCGGCAACCTTTAGTGCCCCTAAAGTGGCTCCAAAATGTCTGAAAATGGAGTGTGAGGGCTATATTTTATTTCTAGTTTGAATGTGGTTTCTGTAGGAGGAAAAACATTCTTCACGTTTTTTAATGCTGCAAAAACTTGTATAAGTAATATTCAATTTTAACTGTGTGTGCGCATGGATCCCAAAGATAAAGAGAGAGAGTCGATAAGACTGGACTAAGAATGAGAATGACCATTTACTTTCAGTCAATGAGGAAGGACTGCTTCATGTTTGCGATGTAATGAAAAGTTTTGTTGCAACACGAGGAACAATGAAGCTTTAAACACCGTTCACTGAAAGATTCATTCATCATAAAGTCAGAGCACCTATTTTCAGACTTCAAATACCTTCGCAAAGACAGTGAAAGAAAAGGCCATTAAGGACATTCAGCTCCAGCAAACTTCAGCCTGTGATGGATATGAACAGACAGTGATGCAGGTGAACTCGGAGCCAAAAAGCAGATTTATTTACTGTATTTGTACAGTTGCATGAAGGTTAAACTTAAAGCAGAGTTGTCACGTGGTGCGTCATTCTGTCCAGGACACGCTGCAATGAAAATATACATTTGATAATCATGAATGGTTTTTATGTGTTTGTAGCCTTTACTTTGTCATTTAGATATTAGGCTAATATAGCTAATATAGCTAATGTAGCTTCAGCCCCTGTTACCTTTATATAAGCCTTATACAACGCTGTTTTGTATTTTTTGCGGCTCCAGACAGATGTTGTCTTTAGTTTTTTTAGTCAAATATGGCTCCTTGAACCTTTTGAGTTGCCTGGGCCGCTAAGAAGGAAAAAATGCCCGGGCCGTTTTTTTGTCCCAGTCCAGCCCTGCACAGGGAGAACATGCAAACTCCACTCAGAAAGGCCCTGGTCCGACCGGGATTCAAACCCAGGACCTTCTTGCTGAGAGGCGAGAGTGCTATCCACTCAGCCACCGTGCCGCCCGTGGTGGAGTCATTGGTTTTTCTGTAAAAAATCACTTGTTTCTAAATCAATAACTTACCTCGGGACCTGTGCTCCCCAGTCCATCCCCAACAAATAACACGTTGATGAAATTAGGTACATGTGCTTTCATTTTTGTCTTTAAATGTTAAGAAGCTAGCTTATGTACCACGTTTTGAGTGTTGATTTCCGTCTATGTCAGAGGAGACACAGCTGTTGTTACCTTTTGAGTCTCTATCCGACTGACCCCTGTGGGCTCTGGATGAATGAGTCCCAAGTGTGAGGCAAGGTGAAAGCCCCCTCGTCTCTGTTGATGGTCTGTGTGCCCAGCTTCCTGATTTCAATTGCCTCTCGCATCCATCTTTTTTGTTCGTTCGACCATAATGCAGTGAGATGTCATTGTTCAAATCCAATTCTGTCGAGCTCTGCAGACAACTGAAGGATTGTTTCTTCACTCTTCATAATGTACTGAGATTATTGATGTGATAATGTTTCGTTTTGTTAAGCACTCTGAGTTGCCTTGTGTTGTCAACTACAAATAAACTTTCCTTGGTCTTAACGTCATTCATTTCTGGCTAAACAGAAACAGAAAAAAGAAACAAAAAATCAGTGCATTATTCTTGTGTTTAACTTTAGAATACAGTTTCTTGTTTGTGATTAAGAGTTTTCACCGTGAGAGGATATCACACCAATTAAACATTAAAGCCGTGTACTTTGACAGTCAGACTATGTACTGTAGGAGTTAGTGCAAACATTGATCAAAGGCTAAAGTTTCTCTGAACAGTTCGCACGCAACGTAGAAGCAGTTATTTAAACCAAATTGCTTTTCTTCGCATGTGAAAAAGCACATCAAGACAACATCACGATTTTACTTTCACCCATTCCAGCTCGTTTTTACATTGTTTTACTAGTTATATGCACAAATAAATCAAATTAAATGATTAAATCATGTTTTACAGTTGTATACTAGTGATATTCACGATTACATCATTAAATGTAGTGTTGTTCTTAAGTGTTTGAGATATTTCATAATCACCACATTCCTCTTTCACTCATCCACATTCACCGATGTTGTAAAAGTAGTAGAAGTATCATTAATAGTAGTAAGAGCAGTAGTAGTAGGAGCAATACTAGCAGCAATAGTTGTAGAAGTAGTAGTAGTAGTAGTGATAACATCTATGTAGGACCACGACTGTCACCCCCTGCAGGACACTGGAGAGCAGCTTCAGGGACAGACTGACCCACCCTCGCTGTATGAAGGAGAGGTTCTGCAGGTCTTTCCTTCCTGCTGCTGTCACACTGTACAACAAACAATGAGAACTAAACTAGACCTGACCCCACACGTTAATGCATCCGTGCAATGATTTTAACGAATCTGAATGATAGAACCACACGTGTCACTTTTAGCCAGAACTTCATGCTGCAAAGAGGTAGAAGTATCATCACTGTGAATATCTTAACCCTCAGATGGAATAATGTACTACCCAAATATTCTTACACTGGAGTTTATCAATATATAACAAAATAAAACAAAACAAGTGTTTACAGTATTTTTCCATTTTTCCAGCTTAGTCAGGCTAAGCCAGCGGTCTCCAACCTGTAGTAGCTCGGGAGCCACCAGTAGCTCGCCAAAGGATTTAGAAATGAGCAAATTAAATAATATACAGGATATTTCAAATTGTATTATTCATTACCATTATTTATTATTGTAAATGCACTTACTTGTTCACATCAATATATCACCAATTTTTTGTCCCAGGGTCGCTTAAAAGAGTAGCTCTTGGGAAAGTAGCTCTCTGGGTGAAAAAGCTTGGAGACACCTGGGCTAAACTAAAGATAGACTGGTCTTACCACACCATCGTACTAATTTCATTTCCCACTAAGACCTGAATTTGCTTCGTGGAGCTCCGTTAACAGGTGGGAGGGGTTAACTCTTTTTGCAGATTGAAACAGTTACAGTAGCAGCAGTAGTAGTAGTTGTAGTAGTTGTAGCAGTATCTGTAGTCATGCTAGTAGTAGTAGTTGTAGCAGTATCAGTAGTCATGGTAGTAGTAGTAGTTGTAGCAGTATCAGTAGTCATGGTAGTAGTAGTAGTTGTAGTGCAGCAGAAGCAGTAGTTGTAGTGCAGCCACAGCAGTAGTGGTAATAATAGTGGCAGTAGCAGTAGCAAAAGTAGTGGTAGTATTTGTACAGCAGCCACAGCAGCAGCAGCAGCAGTAGTAGTAGTAGCAGTAGTAGTAGTAGTACAACAGCCATAGCAGTAGTAGTAATAGTAGTAGCAGTAGCGGTAGCATTAGCAGTAGTAGCAGTAGTACCATTACTTCCAGGATCATGGAATCTAAACCGAGGCAGATGAATGAGGATTACTGGACGTGCATGTAAACATAATTATTCTTTGGGGAGTTTAATTTTTAACTAATTTATTCTTCACACAAATAAATCCTTTCTTTTGTATCTTGGTCCAAAACCCGGCACCAGTCCGCTCCACGCCTGCTGCTTTCTCCTGCTTCACGCCTGCTGCTTTCTCCTGCTTCACGCCTGCTGCTTTCTCCTGCTTCACGCCTGCTGCTTTCTCCTGCTTCACGCCTGCTGCTTTCTCCTGCTTCACGCCTGCTGCTTTCTCCTGCTTCACGCCTGCTGCTTTCTCCTGCTTCACGCCTGCTGCTTTCTCCTGCTTCACGCCTGCTGCTTTCTCCTGCTTCACGCCTGCTGCTTTCTCCTGCTTCACGCCTGCTGCTTTCTCCTGCTTCACGCCTGCTGCTTTCTCCTGCTTCACGCCTGCTGCTTTCTCTTGCTACGGGAATGACTCTTGCTTTGGCACACTGTCGTAATCTCCGGTGTAGTCCTGTTGAGTTTCAGACTTAAGCGTTGCCAGATATATTTATAATCTGTCTTTTCACCCCCTCTTCTCTCTCTCTCTTGGCTCCGGCGCCGTTTTCGGATTCACTCCAAGTTCCCCCTCGTTCTAACTGCCGTGACAATAATATTGAAATCTTGGATGAATTCGATTTTTTTTTAAAGTGTATCATTTGACGTGGGGGTAATGAGCTTTCGGAGGCGGGAGCAGCCGGCAGGGAGGTCGCGTGTCTTCATTAAAATGCATAGAGCTAACCTGTGTCGCTACTCACCTGTAGCTCGTCTGTCAAGCTAGGCTAAAAAGCTGTAATTTGTAACCATGACGATGCCATCACTGGTTTTAAAGAGGTGATAGGAGATGGAAATGAAAAGACGCCGGCTGGTTTGGAGCGAAGGTTCCCGTCGAGCTTGTAATGGGCGAAAAGGGGCACGATTTTCAAACAAAAGCGACAAATGACAAATGGGTTTTAGGTTTGAGAAAGACTGCATTTCACTGCACAGTCTATAATACAGGATTAATACAGTAACTACTCACTTATAAAGATATTTGGTTCTTTTGTACAAGACAATAGTAATTTAGCAATGTTATTACCTTACTATTTATCTCCACTAAGAAGAGTCTTGCATGCAAAAGCCAGATCCTGTCAGACCTCTGAAGCTAAGCAGGACAGGGCCTGGTTAGAACTGTGATAGGAGACCTCTTGGGCACCCCAGGTTCCACAGTGGGGCGGCTATGACTGTGAAGTGCAAAACTTGTTGTTGTGTCCTCAGGCAAGATACTTCACTCACATTAGAATGAGTCTGCTGTGTGTGAAGGTAAGTAAGAAACAAATTTTAATTTATATGGCGCATTTTATAGAACAAGGTCACGCTTTAAAGAGTTCAAAGTTCAGATATTTTTCCATTCTCTCCACACAGCCAAAAACACTGGTCCATCAAAGCCTCCGACCAAACACCATCCATTCACTCACTCATTACTTTCATACCTATTGTGCATGTTTTTAGTGGTAGGGGAAACCGGAGCACCCAGAGGAAACAGGAGACGCAGACACGGGGAGAACATGCAAAGTCCACTCAGAAAGGCCCTGTCCCGACCGGGATTCGAACCCAGCACCTTCTTGCGGAGAAGCGAGAGTGCTATCCACTCTGTCACCGTGCCGCCCTCACACCATGTGTGTGTGTGTGTGTGAATGCCTGGTTGCCTCTCTTCTGTCATTGTGCCCCAGGGCAGCTGTGGCTACTGTAGTAGTTTGTCACAACTGTGTTTAGAGTAAATTAATAATGACATGTGAAGTGTTTTTGAGTGTCCAGTGATGATCCAGGATAATTTGTGTGATTCTCTGATCTGAGAATTGACAACTTCCAAGTCCTCTGAGGCGACTGCTGCTACACACAAATACATTGAATAGAATAGTCTCCTGCTGTATAACTTATAAAAACACACTAACATCTCTGTTAGTGTGTGTGGTCGTGTTTCTGTGCTCAAACCTTTTAAACCGACAGAACTCACATTTCCTTTGATCCATTGGACACAAAACTCTTCACATTTGTAGATCTTTCAATGCAGAAATGTGCCCGCTTTTTACTCTGCCGCAGTGAACGAGAATGGATATGGTGCGCATTACATCATGAAGCATAAATTTGATTCCTCACAGACTGGTTTGCGAGGAGCACATTTGGACGTATCTTTTAAACCAGGCGAACATTAACCGCCGTGACTTTGGCTCTTGTGAAATCAAAGCGACAGTCTCCTCTGCACCTCTGCCTCCGTCCTCCATCCTCCGCCTCAGACTCTGTCCTCTTCACCGCGGTTCAAAGGCAAACGGCTTAAGCCTCGTCAGGATCAGGACTCATTAGCATACAGACGTTAGCTACACCGGGGCGCCAACGTATCGCTCTGGAGCTTTCTGTGGCTCGTTTTCTCCATGTCCAAGTCGCTCCTCGAAAATATTGAAACACCAAAAATATGCAGGACGTTTAACATTTTCAGATCCTGACAACTAGACTGTGGTAAGAAATTCTACTAGATTTTGTTTTCATTGCAGCGGCTCTTAAAAAAAGCAAGACATTAAGCTAGGGGGTGCGAGAGAGATGCCGAAAAATATCTCAATGATTTGGTCTGTAAATAATATTATTGAGACGCAACACACACACATTGAGAGCCCAATCTTACAAGTACGCTGAAGATAAGCTTTTATGATTCTCTATTGTTGCTGGTATAAAACACGATTTAAATATCTTGACATTTTACTCAACACGGTAATGCCATCATCAAATCTGCCTTTTACCACCTTATAAATATACAGTAGTGAGAAGAAAAACTCATTCAAGACGTTCAATCATTCAAACATAAAAAATGTGTTGAAAGTTTCCAATGTTCACATTTCCCCACAACTTCTCCGCGCTAAAAAAATATAAAATATATAGATATTGAGTGAAATACCGGGGGCTATGAGGGGATGCCAAAATAAACGATCAATGATTTTATATTCAGGATGAAACACACAACCAAGTACGCAAGTATGGACAAGAAACGGTGTGGGTCCATAAACTCAATAAATATACACTCTCACACACACACACACACAGTCCCCATAACCCCCATAGTAAAGGTATCAATGGTATTTCAATACAAAGAATCGTAGACACAGGTGACTTTACCAATAGACTCACATTAAGAAGAAATCTACTGTAAGAATATTTTATCAAAGAACAATTGTGAATAGAAGCTGCCGCGTCATTTCAAGTCTTTTGAACAAAACTTTGGATTTAAATACAGTTGTGACGAAGGAGCGTGTCTATCGAAATCGACACGAGCACAAACTGTCGATAAATAACATGTTTTTCTCAGTTTAAACTTGACTATTTAGTTGCTTTTGACTCACTGCAGTGACCCTGTTTGACTTGTAGAAGTTATGTGTAAGAAGAAAAGAACGCTGCTGGCTACGACTTGTGTGAGAGAAACCAGTACTTTCAGTGTCATATGGATATCATTTCACATTTGCACATAAGGTCATACACACATAGTTGCAGATGGAACAGTGATCGCATCTTTCCATTATCGTCCTATAGTAAAGTAAAGGGGAGCACGAGCAAACATCCAGCAGATTTGTGATGTTTGTAATGGTCTGTGACACGCACATGTTAATGCATAGGGTCCTTTACAAATGCACATCAAAGACAACAATCATCTTGGTCCAAATGAAAGGGTCTCAGCGGCTTGTTTCTGCTCTTCTCCTTGTCTTTGTTGTGGAGCTCATCCAAAGACATGTATTAGAAGTGGACTTACCGAGGGCTGGCGTCTCCATAGTATTTGCTGAATGCCGTAAAAGCCAATTTGAACGTAAGATAGCCGGAGCCGATGTCCTTATATGGATATTTGTTACAATGGCTGGTGGGCTTTGCTCCGTGTGAATGAAGGCTCTAAATGTTTCTTCCGTTTGGCTCATTTCTGGATTTACAAAGACAATATCAAAGTATTACGATTAAGATTAAGAGATTCTTTATTCGTCCGACACTAGGGAAATTTCAGTGTTGCATCACAAGTTATAGAACAGTAGGAAAGAGGAGCAAACAGCACAAGATAAGTGAACAATAGCTCTACTAATTGAAATAAAACAAAATCTCTGAAACACCAGAATCACATAGAGCGATAAACCATGACTTTTAAAGCCAAAACGGTTTCTGAGCCAGAAACAGGTCAACAGGAGCCAAAGCCAGAGCAAGTCCATCTATATGTAATCTATGTGATCGTCATGTTACTTGGTTCTTCCCCATTACTCCAAAATCTCCTTTTATAAACGTTCTGCCAAAACCTAGGACAACAAGCCTGGAATGGAATAAATGTGTATGTTGGTTAATTGTTTGATTAATTGAAGATATTGTATTCGCTGACCGTAACAACAACAAAAAAGGATTGGCTTAAAATAAATTGCTGATGTAAGCCGATCCTGACAACACAGTACAGCTCAATAGTTACTTAAAATATATATTACAAACTGTCTCAAACACAAAATACTTATTTACTAGAACAATATATTTTTAGGCACCAGTCTATATGAAAAGTAATTAAAAAAAGAAGTACAAATTGGCAAAAATGTATCTTAATATGAGCACACTGTGACAGCCTCAAAACCAGATTTGCAGATGGGACGAAGAAAAATGATCTTTTTTAAAAAAGATATAGGAAACGTCTCCCTTGGAATGAGAAAATAAAGCAACAGTATTTGAAATAAGATGAAATGGCTTCGTCACATTAGCAAATCTTGTTATAACGGAGTCAGAATTCACTCAAATTAGGGAAAAAAACCACTCGATTCAAGCAATTTTTTAATTACAATTTATCACCTTTTAAGAAGGTGATAAATCTTTTAATGAAATCATTAATTCTTTTAATATGAATTAGTGCTGTCCAACGATTAAAATATTTAATCGCGATTAATCGCATGAATTTCATAGTTAACTCGCGATTAATCGCAAATTAGTCACACATTTGCGTGCTGTGTGCAATTGCTTTTTTAATTGAAAACAATGTGTAGTGTTATATTACACACTAACATTTGATGCAAAATCATCAATAAATGGATGACAAAATAAATAATTGGTAACAAAAAGCCCCTTCAATGTGTGTGTGTGGGTGTGTGTGTGTATGTGTGGGTATAGACCATAGACTGTATAGAAACATCATGGTGTCATTATGATGATGATAAACAATCTGTAAATATTTTGTAAATTTGTTCATGTAAATACTCTATGCTGTTTCTCTGTTTACCTTCGGTATATCTATGACTGTATACTGTTTGCTTGTATTGCCTTTTTTATTAACCCCTCCCCCCATCTCCCACTTCATGTCCCCCCCCCCCCCCCCCCCTCCCCTCCTATGTGCCCTTCTGGGGTTTCTTCTTTGGCCCCCTGTATCTCCAACTACATATTGTTTGTAATCTCTGTCTACAATGTATCTGAACTAGTCCTTTTCTTTGTTTCTATGTGTTTGTCTGCAATAAAAAGTAAAAAAAAAAAAAAAAAAAAAAACTTTTTTTTTTTTTTATCGCGCGATAAAAAAAATGACGGCGTTAATATTGATTTGCGTTAACGCGTTAATAACGCGCTATTTTGGACAGCCCTAATATGAATTAATGATTTCATTCCTCCAACCCTTGAAACAGCTTCATAAAACATAGAAAGCCAAAGTAAATATTCTCAAGATGGAGTTGAACAAAAACTGATATTTTCTCTTTAAGTTTAAAGAACAATTATTAGTTTTGTTTAGTATTGCATGGTTTTATTCCTTCTCCGTGGTTTGAGATTCCACCTGAAGTGAAACGGCGTCTGCAGCTCGCACTTCCTTCTCCTGCTGTGGATTTTGGTGAAATGTGGTGAAACACGCTGAATCGTGCGGCGCTCTCTGGGTGGTGTCGCTATGGGAGACGCACCGAGGATTCTGGGTAAGTCGTCCGGAGAGGCGAGAAAACAGGAGCGAGAAAACAAGAGTGAGAAAGTGTCAAAGTGTTTGAACACAGAGCGACGCCTGAAGAGAAGAAGTGCCAGCAGCAGAACACAGCAGAGGAGGATCCGGACCTTTGCACCGTCCTGCTCCACCTGCGGCACCTTTTAGAATTATTTATTTATTTGTTTTGTTTGTTTTTATGGATATGTTTCTGCTGCTACTGGACACCTGAATTTCTCCTACAGGGATCAATAAAGTGTCTTTCTATCTATGGTTGAAGGTGAAATAGTTTTGATAATCTAAAAATACATGTTGGTTTGGGTTGTAGTTACACATGGCTCTATAGACCACTGTGATGAAAAGTAAAGGCACTGTAAATATTGTTCGAATTTGGCAAATAACATATCTTAATTTGAGCACATTCTGACGACAGAAAGAGATGTGTACCTTTTGTCCATGTTATAGGAACCTGCCATGTTTATCACATACCTGTAACTCCACTCTCTTTTTGAAATGAATGGTAATTAGCATAAACTGTATATTAGGAATGAACTGGCTGAGTGCTAGCATCACTATAGTGTTAGCCTTAATAGATAAATAGATAGATACATTATTGATCCCCATAGGAAAATTCAGGTGTCCGGCAGCAGAAGACTCATACAGGTCTGTTGTGCAGTCTGACAGCAGCATCTGACAGAATGCGGAAGAAGCCGATTTGAACATAAGCTAGCTGGAGCCAATTTACTTATATGGGCATTTGTCCTGACGAGGTTAGGTTTATGCTGCAATAAGATAAGATAAGATAGACTTTATTGATCTCACTGAAAAAATGTACATGTCACATTTGGCACAATTAGAATCACTCAGATTTTGCAGACGACAGAAGTGTGTAACATGTTAAAGGTTACAACAGGGGCAGACGTGTTGCAATGATGGTTGCTATGTCAGTCTGATTCAGCAATCCTTAAAGCTCATAACTGGATTTATCGTAGAGAGCCTATTTTTGTACATTTTTTGTGGGGCGACAGTGGCTCAGTTGGTAGAGCATTGGCCTTAGAGCTTGAAGGTCGTGGGTTCAAGCCCACCACGAGACCTTCTCCACCTACTCCCACTCATGTCTGCTGTCGTTGTGTCCTTGGGCAAGACACTTAACCCCACTTTGCCTGAACCCCCTGCTGAAAGATCAAGGCTTTGTTCTCACAGACAGAGCAGCCATCCTCCTGTGGACTCACCACCTGCAGAGGATCAGTGAGGGGTTGGTGCTATATGACTTGGGTGGCATCTATGACTGCCACCCCCCCCCCGACCCAGAAATGGATTAAGGGGTTAGAAAATGGATGGATGGACGTTTTTTTTGGTCAATAGCAGCCAAAGCGAGTCGGCCCAAAACTTCACGCATGAGCACCCGCCTACTGTTGAGCTAGCGGTTTAGCATTGTCCATCTATATGCAGTTTATGTCCTGTAGTCCTGCTTTTAACTCGGCTGATCCAGTTTCTGCTTCGCCCAAAGGAATAAGGACAGTGTCGTAAACGGAAAGTCCAATATGTCGATGATGCAGGTCAACTACAATGGAAGCCAACTGCCACAAACATTACAAAATATGGAACCAGAAATGAATTTGCAGCAGTGGATAGAGCTCCAGGCCATGTTCCACTGACACACTTTCTTTGCTGCATCATGCCAGTCCTCGTAATGTCTATAATAACAACCCGCCACAATGCAACTCTCGCCTCTTGCTCTTTCATCTGTTGCTTTCCGTCGACGACAACTGTCACCACTCGGCTCCATTTAACCTGATGTTCACACACACACGCACACACACAGTCACACACACACAGACACACACACACATGCCTCAGGCCAATGGACTCGCCGGCACCGGGCTGCACACCTCACCTTATTCAGCTCATAATGAAGTGTCAAATCAACAGTCAGCAGGAATATTCTCACATTACTTGTATTTCCATGGCATGTGTCGGGAGTGACATCACACCTCTGGGTCTGGTTTGAGCCTCTGTTGGTCCTGATTGTGGTCAAGTGCTAGTTTAGTCCTTGTATAGTCCAAGAATCGGATTTAGTTTATTTAGTCCTGTATTTTCAGCCAGCGTGTGTGTACCTTTGCGTGTATCTTTACTGGTACACCAAAAATTAGTGTGGTCTGTGAAATGCGCTATATCAATAAAGATTACTTACTTTAACGAAATGTATAGCAGACAATATTGTTGGAGTGTATTAAGTCCAATATGTGGGTGTGGTGCGGTCCTCATATACTGTATAGATCAGGGGTCTCCAACCTGTAGCTCGCCAGTCTCTTTCAGGTAGCTCCCCAAAGGATTTAGAGATTAACCCATGATCCTGAATGAATATATTTTCAGTTATTACATATATTCTATTCTAAGTACAAATATGAAGCCAAAGCGCAAATTCAGACTGAAAGACCGGCCACAGCTCTCACCCATCCAGGGCCATCCAATCACACAGCCTCTCGCCAACCCAATGACAGCAGAGCGGGCAGTTTAAAAGCCACTACCTCCCCAGCGGCTCCTCAAGCTCCTGGTTCCTGCTCTGGCTCCTGCTCTGGTTCCTGCTCTGGCTCCTACTCTGGCTCCTGCTCTGGCTCCTGCTCTGGCTCCTGCTCTGGCTCCTGCTCTGGCTCCTGCTCTGGCTCCTGCTCTGGCTCCTGCTCTGGCTCCTGCTCTGGTTCCTGCCATGGCTCCTGCTCCGCCTACGCCCCATTCACACCATGCATCTATACAGTATCCTGGTTTACATCTGGGTTCTTCATGTTTTGTGGTAGTTATTATGTAGACCTTTTCATACGACTACAAAATGGAGATGCTCTCTGCCTCTTCTGTTGTATAAAAGTAGCTCTCTGATCTAGAAAGGTTGGAGAGCCCTGATATAGATGGACAATGCTAACCTTCGATTGCAGGATATAATTATGCCACTTTTTTAATGTACATAATTATATCCTGCACATACAATATTTTTAACCTTTAACAAGTTACACACTTCTGTCTTTTGCCCAATCTGAGTGGTTCTATCTGTGCCAAAGTGACATGTACATTTCTCCAGTGTGACATCAATAAAGTCTATCTTATCTTATCATAATAAAGCCCAATAGGGAAGTGCTCATGGACGAGGTTTTTCTCAAACTTTCGCAGGATCTTTGTTACAATCAATTTTTCTCTCAGATTCTACAACACAAATTATGTCAAACAAACTCTATACAAGGCTTTCTTGAATGTGGTAATTCTAGATTCAGTTTGGGACCGATTCATGGGAGTCTCGCAATAAACTCCATCATTTTAACCAAAGCCTAATAAACGGTAAAAGTTCTCTCCTTGGGAAGTGCATAAATGAGATGTTTTTGACATGAGCGGGCGACGTGACCGAGCTAAAAGCTTTTTATGAGTGAGTGCTCAGAAACACAAATACATGATTAGCATAATGGAAGTTAATGTGATAAAACCTGTTAAATGTGTAGCAATGGAAACAGCAGGAAACAGCGATGGAATAACTTCTGGTCAGAAATTCCAGTGAATTCAGTGATTGTAATTTTCGTCTAATACCAATAATGACTTAAATGAAAACTTTGCATAAAGATGACCAGACCGTCTCTTGCTCTCTCTCTGCTTTAAAACAGTCCTGGCCCCATGTCTAGGGCTAAGGGCGACTTTCCTGGTACACTAAAGGTCAAGAAATAAATTCAATTATTTTAAATGGAGAGAGGTTTTTCTCACACATGCACAAGTTAGACCCGCCCCCACAAGTTCCTGATTGGAAGCAATGAATTCCATTCCTCGATTGACAGCTCAGGCCTCTCCCTATTGGATCCTCTCCAGCAAAATCTCGCTCACTTCCGCTCCAATCAATGTGAGCCTCAAACTCTGTATTTGCGAAAATCACACTAAACATTTGTGAATCAGGTCATGACCGATAACAGCCGACCAATCAGGAGCCTTGTCCAATCCCCAAATTGGTTTTGATTAGTGTGAGCTCTGAATTCACGTTTTGGTTTGAGCCCATGATTGTGTGTAATTTAGGTCTTGTATATGGGTTTAGTCCAATGCCAACCCGAACCCTGTTATCCCTACATTTATCACAATAAAAGTTGAATTTATCTCAATCTTTAATGCAAAAAACTACACTTAAACAGACAACTAGGAAAAACCTTGATCCAAAAAGATATGGTAAAAATAACTAAATTAGCACAGCACTATACACTGCACGTTGATCTAAACTGCAGACTCTACTGATGGAGTCTATTAATTGTAGGTGTACTGACCGATTCTCTATTTAGTTTGGTCGTCGATAAGTTCCAAGCTTCAAATTCCAGCCCATTGAGATTCTTAGAGCGTCTCAAATTGGCTTCTGGGAGGACACTGCCAACGTTAACTCACTCCTCACAGTCTACGTGCCCAACACGGACCACCACCAGCACGGACCACCACCAGCACGGACCATCACCAGCACGATAACCACTAGTGACTTTATTATAACATCCATAGAATCTGTATTTTACCATTGGCGCAAAACCCATTTAAGGAATTTGGCTCAGGCTAGCTTATGTTCAAATAAATGAATGAATGGATACTTTTTTTCAGGCTATGGCAAACAAGAACAAAGAACAACAACAAACCAGCAACAGAATAGAAAAAGACACAATATATGATAATACAAAAATATACAGTCTGGATTTTTGAATAACAAAAATCCAGCTCGAAAAAGAGTGGGAAGAAGTTAAGATCGGTCCACTCCTACAGTATATGATGGTCTTCTGTTTTTAGTTATTCATTATTTGTTCTAACTCTTATTCATTTTGTTGCTTCTAATGTCCAAATTATGGCTCTTACTTGTTTATTCCATCTCTTCCTTGGAGGACATCACCAACATTATCCCACTCTTCACAGTCTACGTCCCCAACACGACCATCTCCATCACAATACCCACTTGTGACTCCATAACGACATCCGTAGAATCAGTATTTTAATCAAACGGGGCAATCTCTTTAAGTGACAATTAACCAACGCTGGATCCATAATGACGCAGAGTAGATAATCTGTTTCATAAATGTCATCTTCAAAAACAACTCTCTACTCAAACTTCAGGAGGACGTGCTTTCTTCCAAATCGCTTTAATCCACTAATAGTTTTTGAGTCTTTTCCAAAAGAGAACCATTAGACGCACAAGTTGTGAGTGCTCGGTCAAACTGGGGTCTTAAGTTAATGTTTTGAGGCCCTTAAAAGCAGCGCGATTCATAAATGATTAAAAGAGTGGTACTTTATGGACTTCGGGGACAAATAACCAATTTTGGACTAAACTTTGAGGACTATAAAGGCCCACTTAGGCTCTTTCTCTTGAGATAGCTTTAACAATGGTTGCGAAGTTGGCTAACGCTGGGGAGAAATAGTCTTGGTTGTTGTGTCTGTGGGTTTAAAATGGTGCAGGGGGAAATTGGGAAAGTGAGTGTTCTGCAGTGGTCATTATAGATGTTTTTATCACCCGCTGTTGTGGAGAGAGATGGCACTGCAGGTCAGCGAAAGAGAACGACTTTGTTTTTGTGCATTCAAAACAGACGCCGATGGGAGCAGCAGCTGAGAGGTAAAGAAGTGGGTATAAAAATATGTGGGACTCAGATCCACTCTCCCTCTCACTTAGACTTCCAATCCATTATAAACGTGTTTACTGGGTCCTGAAAGCAGCATATGGCGTGCCACTGTGCCGAACATCCTGGAGGTGGGCTCATGCAATAGTAATATGGAAATGTGTAACTTGGAGGGGGAAAGCAGTAATTATGCTAAGTGACTTCATCTTGTTTTAGTGAATTTTCTTGAGGGCCAGGTCTCTCTTTGCTCATCGCGCCACCACTTTGATCAATTCACTTCTGAAATCTTGTCAGAATGGATCTATTTGGCGGCGTGTGAAATCTTAATTCAATTCGGTTTATTTTGGTAAAGCCCTAAATAGGTAGGTCTCGGAAGGACTTTACAAAACCGTTGATTCGCCAACACAGATCAGATCAGAGAATCAAAAAGTTCAAAAACGAAAAATGCAATGATAAAAAACATAGTCATTGGTCCAAAAGCTCCTTAAAGCTGGGTATCTACATTTTCCCCCATGAATAATATATTGTAGCGCCATTTCCACCAACCCTACGTTATACTCTACCCTCCCCTAATAAAAACCGTTTTTGCAAGCCCCTCTTAACTGGTACCAGGTACATTTTTAGTACCTTCTTGGCCCTGGTTCTGTCCAGGCCGAGCCACTATAAAATGAAAAACTTTGCTTTTGTCTGTTTATGATTACATTGTTTCTGTATATTGTAGAGAACTGATCCCGGAGGCAGTGTTCGGCTCCAAATTTCAAGACCAAAATCGACATCATTGCGTCCCTATGGTTCTTATCCAGCTGTTCTATAGAGCCAAACTTTAGAATACAACGTTTTTGTCCCCAAACTTGTGAATCCTTTTGATAAACTCTAAAACTCCCGCTCCCATGTGTTCAGACCAGCATGGTTCATTTACATGCACTCAGTTCTTTCCCCTGAGATGCATTCTTAGAGGGGGACGACAGGTCTGGAGCCGCGTCCTCCATTAGACAATTAGAGCAGAGACTGTCACATCCCGCAGGTGCAGAGCAGAGAGCATGATGGGTAATTGTCAGTGATGAATGGCAGGGCGTCGCCGAGCTGACAGAGGCCGCAGTGACAGGACGTCCCACTTAGGAAGGAGGGGCGTCTGCGCTGGCACCAACACGGCTTCACCAGCACCAGGCGAATACACTGATGCAAACGACAAGATGACATGGACTTAAAGCTGGGGTACCTTACTTTCAGACTATACAATATGGAACTATGTATCACGACCCATCTGAGTTCCTCGATCTAAAATAAGTTGCTTTCTATCACTTAGATTAGATTTTTCTGTGGTGCGGAAAAGTGACGCAGTGGTTAGAGCTTCACGGAAAGAAGGTCCTGAGTTAGATTCCAGCTTGCATGTTCTCCCTTGTATGGCTGCTTAGGTTTCCTCCATGTGCTCCGGGTTCCCCTATGCCCGCAGCCATTGTAAAGCGCTTTGTGACTCTTGTCTGTGAAAGGAGCTGTATAAATAAAGATTACTTACTTTATCAGACAGAAAAGTAAATAATTAGGACTACGCTCAACCGGACAGAGTTTTATTTATTTGCTAAACCTGTGAAAAGCATCTGATTTGGCAGCGTTGTGCAAGTTTATTTCTCTGATCCAAAGTTCATTGTGTGCTAATTTCATATGTGGTCTGAGCAGTGCCTTTGGAGCATTTATCGTGACCAGTTTTCCACTTGCAGAGAGCAGGTATAATGGAAGGACTGAATAAGTGCAAACCTCTTCATAAATACATTTAGATCAATATTGAGATTTACGTGTACTGGGTGCATACTACATTCTTAAAAACATCCCTAGATACCAGGGAGTACCAGAAGAGAACAGAATCTGTATTGTGTGTGTGACTGAGGTGTGGTTGAAGATGATGTATCTTTTTTTCTCACAGCTCTTTGTCGTGATTTGAGGAATAATTTATATATGATCCTTCAGAAGAAAAAAACTGATTTGTTTTGGCTGTCTGATGGTCTTTCTCTGCTCTCTCTCTCTCTCTGCTCTCTTTCTGGTCTGTCTTTGGTCTCTCTCTCTCTCTGGATTCTCTTTGGTCTCTCTATATCTCTCTCTGTTCTCTCTTTGTCTTTGGTCTCTCTATCTCTGGTCTCTCTCTCTTTGGTGTTTCTCTCTCTGGTCACTCTTTCTAGTCTCTCTCTGGTCTCTTTCTCTCTCTCTGGTCTCTCTTTTTTCTTTCTCTCTTTCTGTCTCTGGTCTCTTTATCTGGTTTCTCTAGTCTCACTCTCTCTTCAGTGTATGTATCGCTCTCTCTCTCTTGTTTCTTTCTGAAGGTGAAATGTTATATTGGTAATTCAAATATAAAATGTTTTGTTTCGTCACTTGGACGCCCAGACAGAAAACGCTGTATCCAAAATGGGTTAAAATAAATCCATTCGTTCATTCACTTTACAATAATAACCCACAGTGAGGATCTTGGCTTGGTAGAAATGTCTTGAAACTCATCCTTGGGCAACCACGACCCAGAACATCATTTAGTTTACCACTGCACATGTGTATAGACTTCCACATAGACTCCTTTCTTCTTCTTACCGACAGCACAAACATGTATTTAGTCGAGTGTCTCTCTTGAGTTTTGAAGCAGAAGTGTCTGATAAGGCGGCAGATGTTGTGATTGCTTTTATTCAGGCGTTCAGACGGACTCCCTCCACTAGTCTTGTCAATGAGCGACATTACATTTTACATTAATCCTGGTGTGTGGTGTTTAAACGGCAGCTGTGCCTCTCGTCAACATTTGGCAGTGACTGTTGTCATTAAAGAGTAAATCTGTTCTGTGCGACGCGCTGTCAATCAACCGCAGCTCGAGCGAAAGCATTTTTCTCGTCTACTTACATTCTGACATTTCTGAACTCTGCACAGCCAAAAATGTCAATGGAATGGGAGTAACATGAAGTACACTTTAAAAGTATTGACTGAACTAATATATAATCATCTGAATTGTGTCAGAATGTGGAATATAGAGCCACATGTGTCCCGGTGCCTCATGCTGCTAACATGTACAGATGGAGACTTACAACTAAACAGTTATTGCACAAGGATATACAAGATTTCACACTTTATTCTTCTAAAGCATGAGATTTTATACTTACTTATTTATTATTTACATTTACTTTCATTCATTTTCTTCCCTTTTACTAGTCAATTTCTGGGTTGAGCTGGGGGGGTGCAATGACAGCACCAGTCCCTCTCTGATCCTCTGCAGGTGGTGGGTCCAAGGGAAGATGGCTGCTCCGTCAAATGTGACACAACCTTGGTCTTTCAGCTGGGACTTCAGACATTGTGGGGTTAAGTGTCTTGTCCAAGGACACACCGACCACAGACATGAGTGGGGACAGTTGGAGTAGGTCTCGTGGGGGTATCAAACCCATGACCTTCAGACCCAAAGGTCAATGCTCTACCAATTCAGCCAATGTCGCCCGCAAGATTTTACAATTGCTTCTTTATTATGCCAGCGTCAGAGATGATATGCTTAATGGTAGCTTCTTTATTATGCTAAAATGTATTCATTATATGTATTGTTTTTATTGTTCATTTATCTTGTATTGTGTGTATTATAAATGGAACTGATCCCATGTGGAGTGGATAGCGACCCCTTGTGGAAGCCAATGGCAATGGAGCTCCAAATAAACACATTAATCTCATCAGTGCCTGTGGAAGGAAACGCCATATTCTGTAATGATTTGGTTAAGTGGGAGAATTTAATCATGAATTAAGACCGGCCCTGGTGCGAAACCCTGGGGGACACCGGAGATGATTAGATTATGGTCGTGCTTGGCTACCTCCTTTGCTTTTACTTTGGGAGAAAAAGGCAAATTAGATTTGTGTAACTGAAGAGTTACACTGGAGACTCTTTACTCCGTCCTTTTACGTTTTAGAATGTGAAATAATACCCAAATTTGGAAGTATTTGGTGAAACCAAAAACAGAAATGGGGAAAACAAAATGCTGTCCATGCTTTTCATTTTGCTTCACCATTTGAATATTACCAACTAAAAACACAACCCACGATTGTAAAGAAAGTCTGAGAAATTACCAAAATTAGTCATAATGGTACATTGACATCATACTGTTACAGGACTGAGACGGGGACTTTAAGACAGAGGGGGCGGAGCTACATGTTTGTGTCAGAAGTCCCTGATATTAGCGTGGCAGGATTTAGAAAAACAACTGATTTCGATGAGAGAATAAAGTTGTGACACGCTTAAAAGCTCAAATACATAGTTTCAGTTCAAGTTTGATTATATGAGTTCAGGGCAAAAAATACAGTTAATATGACAACAAAATAAATTGTTAAAGTTTTGCTAAGTTTTGGTTTGCTGTGCATACAACTGAGAGATTTTACCTTTTATTTATTTTAATTATTTATTCATGATTTTTTCTGCCTTGAGTGATTGTTTCTCAGCTAACTGAAAGGGTTAGGGTTAATATTATTTTATTTCATTTTGTTAGTTAATTTGACATGGGCATTGTGCATTAATACACATTTATGTAAAAGCACCACAATTAGCCAAGAAAGCAATTTTTCATCTACAAATCACCCGAAAGATAGAAAAAGTAAAAAGTCATACAATGATAAAATGTCATAACTGTGCCATACGAATAAAAGTTCCTTACCTTGCCTGATTCCTATATTAATGCAATATTCTTTCTCATTTCAAGTAGAACTAAAACACCTACTTTCAAAACCTTGAAGCAGAATAATTGAACGTGTCACTTTGAACTGTCACTCAAGTCAATTCAATCAGTGTCCCGGTGTCTCCCATGGGGTCGAACCGTCTGCAGCCTTCACCTTCTGGCTGACATCCTCTCACTCCTGCTTCTTTCATGCCTGGTTTTGTTCGGTGAGAGCTATCGCGTCATTAGCAAAGCAGCTACAAGCGCCGCACACCTGCTCCCCATCTGGCTCCTTCACCTGCACCCGCCGCCATGTGTCCCCCGAGAATAATGTTTGCTTGTCAGAGTCTTTCTCACCTGTTCGCGGTGTTTCTGGTGCAGTGAGGGGAGCAGGTGTGGGGAGAGATGGAGGTGTTTGTGTGTTTGTGTGTGTGTGTGTGTGTGTGTCTGTGTGTGTGTGTCAAGTCAAGTGGCGTGAATAGCCAGCCCGCAGTGCTCAAAGGAAGAGCTTGTGACGGAGAAATGCAAGGGTATTTACACCTGGGAGCGCAAAACCAAGAAGGCAGAAAATGTTCACCCGGTTCAGTGCGGCGTTGGCTGAAGTGGCGGCGAGTGTTGAGGTTTTTGTCTCGCGGTCGGGGTTTTGTGGCGAGAGATTTCACATGGGAAAGTTGTAAATCTTTATGTAGTGCTTAGAATCAAAACATAAAATCATTCAACATCACAGTACATTGGAAAGAGAGGAAGTACAATCCTTCAGTCGTGTGGACAGCTACAGAGAGTTCTTTTTAATCTGTAATTTAACGGGAAAGAGAAAAGGAAGGCTGCATACGTCTGAAATTCTGTCTCCTCAAGTTTCGTCTTGTGCTCCTCAGAGTACCAGCATTAGGCTATTCCCGGTGCTCATCAGAGTCCAAGTCCTTGTGCTCCCCAGAGTCCCAGTCCCTGTGCTCCTCAGAGTCCTAGCATTAGGCTATTCCCTGTGCTCATCAGAGTCCAAGTCCCTGTGCTCCTCAGAGTCCCAGCATTAGGCTATTCCCTGTGCTCATCAGAGTCCAAGTCCCTGTGCTCCTCAGAGTCCCAGCATTAGGCTAGTCCCTGTGCTCATCAGAATCCCAGTCCTTGTGCTCCTCAGAGTCCCAGTCCCTGTGCTCCTCAGTCCCAGCATTAGGCCAGCCCCTGTGCTCCTCCGAGTCCCAGTCCCTGTGCTCCTCAGAGTCCCAGCATTAGGCCAGCCCCTGTGCTCCTCCGAGTCCCAGCCCCTGTGCTCCTCAGAGTCCCAGTCCCTGTGCTCCTCAGAGTCCCAGCCCCTGTGCTCCTCAGAGTCCCAGTCCCTGTGCTCCTCAGAGTCCCAGCATTAGGCCAGTCCCTGTGCTCGTCAGAATAACAGTATTCTCCAAAGTTGTGTGCTTTTTAAACAGGTTTCAACACTGAATCTTAGTCCCCACAGCGACACAGCAGCAGTATACAGCTGACTGTACATGTATTTCTTCCTGAATCAGCGCCGCAATTATCATCTTGTAATAATTTTTCATTGCACCATGCTTTCGCACAGTATTTATCCTCGTCGGTTTTTCCGCCTCTAAATACGAAGCATAACAAATGGTAGCAATGGTTAGTTATTGCGTCAAATACATATAGTCCAACTCGCAGCTTTAGCGGAGGGAGCCAACTGAGAGAGGCATGGATTAGTTTTTAATTTCCAGACATTGCTTGCTCTAATGTTCCCCTTTAGCTACAGCACACACACAAACACACAAACACACACACACACACACAGACTGCTCCCCTAGCGCAGTCTGCACACACATCCTTCGCCTAAATGCAATGCAGAAAAGCTTAGCTGTGACTTATAGGCCATTATTCGGGCGATAGACGAGAAGCCGCGGACTACGGAGGTGGGAGATAGCACTCCTCGGGCACTTAGCTCCTTCTAGCTGGACCCACTGCTTATCACATAGGTACAAAGCAAGCGAGACCACATATAGCGAATGGTGGGAGTGGGCCATCCATCCCATATTGGTGTCAAAGTTATCACCAAAGGCCAGGAGGAATGGAGCGCAAGATGACGAAGACAAATGGGGAAAGTATGAAGGGTAATACATGCTTCCTGCCTATAGCTCCCTGTGCTGCCACCAGAGGGAGGGGTTGGAATTATATGTGTTTTTCAAAATTTGAAAAGTATCAGCTGCAAATACACTTAGAAAATGATCAAATATGACGTAATAATTCATTGAATTAAGTGGGTTTTATCTTAAATTGGTGTGTATTCTGAGACAAAACCATTTAATCTTATTTCAAGAACTGTTGCTTTTTCTTATTCCAAGGGAGACATTTCTTTATCTTTTTACAACCAAAGGATTTTGGTTAGAATGCGCTCAATTTAGGATAGATTTTTGCCAAACTTTAGCTCTCTTTGTAGGGCACAGCCTTGAGATTGTCTAGAAAATCTGTGGTATGACCAAAACTAATCAATTCAATTCAATGTAATTTTGAATAGCCCTAAATCACAAAAGTAGTTATCTCGGAGGACTTTACAAAACTCGCCAACACAGATCAAAGAATAAAACAATGATTAAAAATGTGTGTCCTGGATCCTCACTGTCCTCAGATCCTCCTGCATCGGCAAGAACTCTAAAAACCCAGTGGGAGAAAACTGAGAAACCTCTGGGAGAAACCCACATTGAGGGAGCAATCTGCTTCCAAGAACGGACAGAAAATAGATCCAGGACTCAGGCTGTAGAAGGAGGACCAAGACCAAAATCCAGGATGAAACTAGTTTATGGGCAATACTTTTGTTTGTGTAGTGTGATGTCATAGTGGTACAATGACTACAATGACGTCATACTGTTGTAGAACTGAGACAGGAGCTTTTAGACAGACGGGGCAAAGCAACAGAGATGGGGAACTTCATAATGATAATAATACATCAAACTTCTAAAGCGCTTTTTTGGACACTCAAAGACGCTTTACACATAATACATTACACATAATAATGAACCCTGAAGAACAAAATTAAGGAAAGGCAAGCTGAGACAAGTGGGTTTTGAGAGGTGATTTAAAGTTCTGTAGTGAATCTGAGTTTCTGATGGGTTGTGGAAGTGAGTTCCAGAGAGTGGCGACGGCTGCAGCAGAGGCTCGGTCTTCCAAGGTTCGGTGTTTAGTCCTGAGGGGAGTGAGGAGGTCGGAGTCTGTGGATCTGAGGCGACGGGACGGACAGTGAGGTCTGTGAGGTAAGAGGGGGTCAGGTTATGGAGGGACTTGAAGGAGGACCTTGTATTGTAGGCGGTAAGGAACAGGGAGCCAGTGGAGTTGTTTGAGGACAGGGGTAATGTGGTCCTTGGAGCGGGTGTGGGTGAGCAGGCGGGCAGCAGAGTTTTTGGACATGTACGGAAGGGAGACCAAATAGGTATCTGCTGCAGTAGTCGAGTCTGGAGGTGATGAAGGCGTGAACCAGTATTTCAGCTGTGGATTGAGAGAGACGGAGGGGAGGAGATGGAAAATTGGCCCGAGAAGTAAAAATGACATTTTGGAGATGAGGTTAATGGTGGGGTTTAAATGAGAGCGTGGAGTCCATAATAATGCCGTCAATGTTGAGGGAGATGTTTTGAGCAAAACTTGGCTCCTCCTAGCCGGACCCACTGCTTATCACATAAGTATAAAGCCAGCGAGACCACATATAGCAAATGGAGGGAGTGGGCCATCCATCCCATATAGGTGTCATAGTTATCACCAAAAGGCCAGGAGGAATGGAGCGCAAGATGACGAAGACGAATCGTACGTATGGGAAAGAGGAATGGTGGGAGAGAGAGAGAGAGAGAGCAAGTTTTGAGGGAAAGAGAAAGATGTGAGAAGCTGTCAAGCGGTGTGCACAGCAGCGTGGAGGGAACGGTCAGTGTGTCGGAGATCCAGACAGGAGAAAGACGGGGGAAAGTTGTTAATTTGCAGTCCACGCAGGTCGGAGGCTGTCTGATGTAACGGGTGAGAGAGCCGCTGACCTGAGCAAAGAACCAGGCAGGTTGGACTAATGAGCCGGCCGTGGAACAAGGCGTCAGGGTGTAGGAAAGCAGCTAATAGAGCAGCGGTGATTCAATATTGAGGACGTGAGAAGGTGGAAAGGTTTTTAATACACTGAAAAAAAAAACAGAAAATAAGAGGTAATAAATGCTTGAATCGAGTAGGTTTGATCTTCATTTGGGTACACATTCTGATCGTCCTAAAACAAGATTTGCCAATGGGAAAAAGCCATTCAGTTTTATTGTTGTTTCATTTTCTCATTCCAACATTCCAAGGGAGGCATTTCTTGTATATAATTTTTTGTCCCTTTGGCAAATCTTGTTTTTTATGCAATCAAAAAAAAATCCAGATTTGAGCAATTTTTGACTAAGTTTTCATCATATTTTGCAGTGTAAAGGTGATATTTTAAAGGACATGTCATAGTTTTGTTGATGTTTTTAACCAAATTTGTCATTGAAAGTGTGATTTACTGAGGTGTACAACCAGAAAACAGTCAGTCACTAAAATGTTTGGATAATAACACTTGTCCAAACTGAGCCCAAGAATGCAAGAGAAGCTGGACCGGTGGTGTCAAAATGGTCCCCAAAGAACCGATGTGGCTTCAGGTTTTAATGATCCACCCAAGCAGGAGCACACTGGACTCCACCCATTTCCTCAAGTGAGTCCAGAGAGAGTTTCACATTCTAAAACATGTCAAATGACAACGTAAATAGTCTCATTATCATTTGTAACGATCAAAAAGAATGCATCATATTTCTTCTGTAAAGGAGCAGTATGTAAATATCTGGCCAAAAGTGGTACTGCAACCTCTCCCTGACTCGGGTTGCCAGATATGCAGACAAATCCAGCTGGGACCATCATATCTGAACAGACAAGAGTTTTGTAAACAACAAATCTATAACCAACACCTTTTTCACAAAGACCCCGATAGAAATCCTTATTTTATTCCTTGTTTTGTTGTTAATGATTTGAGAATCATAACAAGACCTTTTTCAGTTCTGTGGCCACATGTACTTTAGCTCGATTAGCTCAATACAATACAATGCACAATACATAACAATTTATTCTTGTATAGCCCTAGGTCACAACAGAAGTCATCTCAGAGGACTTAACAAAACCATTGAAATCACCAACACAGGTCAGAGAATCAACAGTTAAAACACATGAAGAATATAAAGCACACACAGAAGAAAATGTCCATACATGTTGTAGAATGCTAAAGTGTCCTGATCATCACCAATCCTTTCTGTTGGACACTAACTGTCCAACAAGACCCTCCTGCATCAACAAGGAAAAACTCTTAAAAAACCCAGTGGGAAAAAGTGAGAAACCTTGGGGAGAACTAGGGAAACCCACAGGGAGGGAGACCCATTTGAGAAAGGGATCCGCTCCTCCGGACGGACAGGCTAATGATCCAGGATCTAAGCTAGCTGCAGAACGTGGACCAGTGGCCGCTCAATGCGGTGAGTTCTGGTGCCCGGATCACGGACTTTCTGATTGGTAAAACGGTGGTAGGCGGGACATCAAAATTAAAACAAAAACAAGATTTAGGGGCTGAAAAACTCATTTTGAAATCCAAATATCTGTGAATACTCTGATTAGTTAAAGAAGTATCAGAAAAGAGCATGTTTTATTAATGCCTTTTAGGAAACAGGGTTGCATTGCACATGTCCAAAATTATATAATATTCATGACGTTTCAGCTTTTTACCTTTATCAGATCATGTTTTTTCATATTTTTGTGTGCGATGTTACCCCGTTTCCTGATATTTTGATTCTAGCACCTGCACCTGCTCATTATTAATGCCTTTGGACAGATTAGGGGCATTTAATGATGACTTGACATGACAAACTTACATATTGATACTTTAAGTCCCGTTATATTACACTATTTAAATGCGACAGCGGATTAAAAAAAACATCTTTAAGTTTGTTGAGAAGTTATGAGTTTATTCAACACTAATTTGTATTCTGAATCCCAAAGAACAATAAAGTAAGTTTTCTGAATAAGTAGTTAGCTGCAGATCCTGGTGCATACTGATCGAACACAGCTGTTTGGCATTCGCCTCTTGTCAAGAGAAAAGAGCAGAAACTGTGCCTTCGATTACTCGTGATTTTTTGATTATTATTGTCAGGAATGTGACTCCGTGTTTTGAATGGACTTTCTGTGGTCACTTCAGTTCGAGGTGAGTTCCAGGGACCACATCAGTCCAGTTCTCAAGGTCTGCTTTCTGTGGCTCAGAGAATAGACTTTAAATTAGCTCTGGACTGGATTAGTCAAGACTGGCCTCCTGCTGGGACTCTTAGGAGCACAGGGACTGGCCTCCTGCTGGGACTCTGGAGCACAGGGACTGGCCTCCTGCTGGGACTCTGAGGAGCACAGGGACTGGCCTCCTGCTGGGACTCTGAGGAGCACAGGGACTGGCCTCCTGCAAGAGTCAGGACTAAACATGAGAAGGCAGCATTTCAGATTTATGCCGCTGAAATCTGGTACAGACTTCCTGAAAATGTGAGACAGGCTTCTTCTCTGACAATTTTCAAATCCAGGTTAAAACAGTTTTGTTTACCTGCAATTACAACTGAAGGATTGTATCTTCAAGTCAGTTTAAATGTCTAGTGACCTGCACTTGGACTGAAGAACCAGCTCTGGTATTTCCACTTTTTATCGTACATAATTCTATCCTGCAGACTCTATTTTTAACTTTGCACACTTCATGTCTTTTTGCTCATTCTGAGTGACTCTATCTATGCCAATGTGACAAGTACATTTCTCCATTGTGAGATCAATAAAGTTTATCTTATCTTTATTAGTTCCATAACCATTTGGTGGATCACCTTTAGGGTCACTATAGCCACTTAAAGCTTGTAACTGAAATCGATCTTTGGGGCATCTCTATCACTTGGTTTGAGGCACTTTGACAAATAAAAATGTTATTAGTGTTCCTTCATCTTTAAACAACAAACTCCTAATTTCTTTAAGGAATGATCATCAAAGGGTCAATGTGCCCTGTGCTCATATGATTTTAATGAATGCTTTGTGTGATTGTTTTGTCTTGTTTTGTTCAGCACTTTGAGTTGTGTATGAACTGTGCTATACAAAAAACAACGTGCCTCGCCTCTCTTCTCTCAGACTTCTGTGTGTGTGTCCAGAGCGACGTGGTGTCAGTTCGTACGTTGTGTTATTTGTCGATCGAACGCTGCTTCTTCACCTTTTGTCTGAAGGTGGTGACCACAGGGACAGGAGCAGACACAGGGTCCACACAGGCCACGTCCCCCAGGAGCACAGGGACCAGGCTTAATGGAAGAAGAAGAGCTTTGGGGACCAGGGCTCAGGGCTCCGTTGTCCTTCATTTAACACGTGTTTCGAACAGGCCAGAGCAGGCGTCTGGGGAGGGGGAAGTCTGAGGATGATGGCCAGGCAAGGAAAGATTATTTGTGTAGGACAGTTCATACGCAAGCCAACTCAAAGTGCTGAACAAAACAAGATAGAAACATTCACACGAGACATTAAAATCATAAATAATCTCAGTACATTGTCAGAGAAGAAGCCTGTCTCACATTTTCAGGAAGATTTTAGCGACATACTGTAAATCTGATATGCTTCCTGTTTAGTTCTGTTGGACAAAGACGGAGGGACAAGATCAGGACATTGTGAATCCGTGGGGTCTGTGGGATATCTCTGCTGTTGTCACATTATTTGCTTTGAGGGCTGCAACCCCACCCACCTGGAAGCCTCTTCAGTCCTCGTTCTACAGTCTGACTCCTGGAGCTACAGCCTGTTTGTCCTTAGAGGCTGATCCCTCCCTCAAAATGGGGCTTTCTGAGGTTTATCATTTTTTTTTCCCACTGCTTTTTGTTGTTTTGTTGTTTTTTTGCAGGAGGGTCTAAGGACAATGATGATGCGAGACACTTATGGACATTCATTTACATTTCTTGACTGTGATCATCCCGCTCCCTATGAACCAATGGCTTCTATGTGTTTGTTAATATTGCATTTACTTTTTAAGAAACAAGCAGCTTTTTTCTTGGAATGGCTAGAAAAATAGCTCTGAAACAGTTGTTATTATTTAGTAATTGTTTTTTTTCCTGCTTTTTTCTATGTGAGATGTTCATGGTTTCGCACTGGTCCCGACTGGAGCAGAGAGGATTCATGGTCCAAACCAAGCGGATCAGCCAAAAATCTACTGGAGGAATGCTAACTTTTTAAAGAATGCTAATGAAGCATTTAGCATTTTACTTTGGAGCAGAGCAGAGAAAATGGTCTGAACCAAGCGACTACTCCACCTTGTGACCCGTCCCGCTCCACCCAGAGGCTACTCCACCTCTGCTGCTGGGACCTGAAGTGCTGTTGCTTATTATTACTATTGTTAGCTTTTTAGAATGATCAATCCATTTGTGTTGTGTGTGTGGATGGATGTGTTTTTTCTGCTACTGGACACCTGAATTTCTCCTACGAGGATCAATAAAGAATCTAACTATCTAACAATTGTTTCCCGTAAAGGCTCAGGTCCATGGAAAGTCCACTGTTTCCCACATTGTTTTCTGGTTCTTTCGCTGCTCCCTGAACCTCAGAGGAAGCCGCCTGTGTGGTTCAACTTTTAAATTGCAAAAGTTTTAAGCCCCTAGAACTCATATTATTCCAGTTGTTTGTGTTGCACTGCTGCTGTGTCATCCAAACACTTCCTCCCTCTGCATCTTGGGAGGTTTTTTTTTTTTGGGACGAGACCTTTTCCCTTTTTTTTCTCCAAAGCCATTCATCTCCCCCTCGATGCAACGCAGAAGCGCATATTGCAGGTCGCGGCGAAGGGAGAAGGAGATGGCGACCACAGATCATAATGTCTGGGGGATTACCTCGACAGCTCTGCACCCGGAGTCTCGGACACTTACTGCAGGAGCGGATTGAAAAACGCACAACTGGCAACGACAGCAAAGTGTAACCGCATTGATTTTTCTCTCACAGATATCAAAATCCACAGTTTGAAACGCCATTAAATGATATCACTCGAGGAATATTTGGAACACTTTGCGATAAACGCCGCTGCGATTCTCTCACTTTGCATCTTATCTGTAAAAAAGCCACGGTAGTCTTGCCTTTTTCCAGTTTCAGCGGGTATGAAATGGTTGTGTACAAAATATGTTTCACCTGTTTTAAAGTGGAGCAGGCGTCTCAGGCACGAGGCTCCAGATAAGTGAGTGGATTACGGCTGGAAGTGTTTCGAGTGAGAGGGCAATCACGTTCAATTTGAGCGGCAATCTCCAGCACGGATTATTCTCAGACGTTTGAATGAGGGTTTGAATATTTGTGTTAATGGATGAAAAATAGAAACCTTTCTTAAATCTGCTCCCCAATTCTACACTTGGACTATGATTACAGCAAATATTCCATTACCAGTGCGGGTTGTTATTGTGCTTCTTTTTTTAGAGGATTCTTGAGCATAACTGTTAAGGGATTCATGTGTTTGGATGATCATATTAATAAGTGTGTTTAAGTTTAGACTAAAGTACACTTTTGGTTGGCCATTGTAATTTTTTTAAATTCAGTCCAATTCAATTTATTCTTTGATAGCCTTAAAGGAGTAGTATGTACAAATCTGGCCAAAAGTGGTACTGCAGCCTCTCCCGCTCTCCCTGACTCATGTTGCCAGATATGCAGACAAATCAAGCTGGGACTATATTATCTAAATAGACAAGAGTTTTGTCAATGAAAAATGTATAGCCAACACCTTTTTCACAAAGGTTCGATAGAAATCCTAATTTTATTCATTTTGTCGTTTTGTCATTAATTATTTGAGAATCATAACAATCATTACTTTCTCAGTGAGATTAGTTTGACACAGTGAGTCCTGGCAACCCGGATCATGGATGAACCGGTGGAGGGCGAGACATCGAAATTAAAACAATATTTAGGGGCTTTAAAACTAATTTTGAAATTCAAATTTCTCTCAACTACTGTTATCAGTGAAAGAGAATTGGACAAGAGCCTGTTTTATTAATGCCTTTCGACATATTAGAGCCCTTTAATGATGACTTGACTTGAAATGTTACACTTTACTACTTAAAATTACAACAGTAGTTATTTTGGAGGACTTTACACAACCGTTGAATTCGCCGACACAGATCAGAGAATCAAAAAGTTCAACCACAAGAAAAGCAATCGGTATAGGTCCATAAGGGGAAGATGACCAATGTACATAAGTGCTGATGCGAACCCTCTAGCTCCAGAAAAGCCCAATAGAGAAATGTTCATAGATTAAGTTTGAAATACCTTCCACATTAAAGCTAACTCTAGAAATCTAATATCGAGTCCATCCATTTTCCATTAAAAGTCAGTAAAAAACTTTAGAACTGACTTACTTTAAATACATTTTGAGAAAACATTTTTTGGGGCAATTTCCAGCTTGCCATACTAAATTGGTTTGGATGGCAGCAGTCAAAATTGAGACAGTCCTAGAGTTAATGACAATAAAAATCTTCTCTTTCTTTTCCCAGATGTTTTTCTTCCTGATTTTCCGTGGCTCCGGTGTTGTGCTGCTCAAGGCTCAGGGGCATCTCTCTCTGTGGTTCGGAGTTTAAGCCTAAACACAAACATGAGGAGGTTAATTACTGTGTGTTTTTACTGCGTTCTGAAAACAGCTGAAGCTCTGGAGAGGTTTACCAAAGTCAAGTATCTGTCACCGAACTGTTCAGGCAGACCGCGCTTAATTAAAAAAAGGATAATTGAACGCTTAGTAAATGTGCTACCGGAGGTCGCACTCAAATATATACAAACACAGAGACAGGTGTGGAATAGGAAATGGCGGCGTGAACTATAGAGCCAGCGAAAAGACTAATCCTACTCACAATTAAAATGATCAAATGCTCTCGCTGCGGCTGATAATGTTGTCCTGCACATTTCATACAAGGTGTAGGATTAAACAGAATCTTTATCTATCCCACAGAGGGGAAATGCCAGTGTTGCAGGAGATGCCAGTGTATACAGGAGATACATAGCTGGGAATATTCAAGAATTAGTCAAATGCTTTCTTTCACTTAATGATAAAAAATGATGCATTGGTTTTATACAGCGCTTTTTTGGACACTCAAAGACGTATCATTATCCTTAGACTCCATATATAAACTAATAGTGTGGCCACAGCTGCCCTGGGGCACACTGACATAAGCCAATATAAACCATGGACCTGTGTACGCACTTTAAAAAGCAGATGTGGCAATTTACCCAGTAGGCTGTAGTTAACAAGTTTAAGCTTTGGGACCTTTACCGACATTTATGGACATTGGTCTTCTGCCCCTTATGGTCTTTTTTATCGTTGTATTTCCTGTTTGATTCTGTGATCTGTGCTCGGGCGAATACACAGCTTGTAAAATCATGCGAGAAAACTTCCGTCGTGACTTAAGGCTGTACAAAAATGAATTGATTTGAATTTAAATGAGGGTTATATTTTACACTATAATACCATAATAACACTCATGCCGCGGACACATGCGTGTGTAAGATGGGGGAAGAGCAGGTAGGCCCTCTGGGAATTCAAGTTTTGAAAGAATACACGTGTGACCGCGGGGCACTTGTTGTTTCCTGTAAGAACTCTGCATGATGAGCTGCGGCCACAGCGCTCTGGACAGCAGCACCACTTCCAGCGGCTGTGATCACGGCGAACGGCGCTGCGTAATGGGATCATATCCAAGACCACGCACAGAACTATTACAGAACTATTCTCTAGTTCTGTAATAGTTCGTACGTGTCTTTGTGTAACCGATGCACACAATATGTACAGCGCTGAAGCTGGACTGCGGAGCCTCAGTCTCCTCCGTGTCTTCTCCCGAAGCGCACTCGCTAAATTAAAGCTGAGCTACCTAATTTTCCTTTCGACCATCAGTTCATGTTAGTTGTGCCAAAAAAAGTAATGTTGTGAGCAAATCAAACAGATTTAATGACATTCTGCATTTCAGACTTTTTTGAAATGTCCCTCATCTGTAACAAACAATGGTTTTGGTCTGAGTCTAAACAGAAAGACAGAATGGTAATAATGTTGATTCCATTTTATATGGATTTATTGTTATAACAAACAAACACATAGGGCTGGGCGATTAATCGATTTTAATCATTAATTCGAGTTTTACATTTAGGGCGATTTCTTTTTTTAAAAATTTGATTTTTATTTTCTCCAGCGCAGAACTACAGCGCTAACGCGCTAACCGCGGGTCTATGGTGTTGAGCAGTCATTTTGAAGCTAACCTAATGCTAACAGTCTCCCTCTGGCCTGATGCTCGCTCTCACAGTTGGTGCTGTTGCAATAACACTTCAAACGTTCAAGAATCAGACTTTATTTAAATCGCCAGAACACACACACACACGCACGCAGGCTCCGGTCGCTATGTTCGTACGCCATGTTCGTACGCCACATCTTTCACGCTCTCTCACGCTCGTTATTCCAAAGCGCCCGTGTCCGTGGCGCGCACACACTCGTGTCCCACTGAGCCGCTGCACTTTGGGGAAAGACACGTCTCACACATTGCTCTCATTGCTCTGATACAAACAACGTGTTCCCCGCTGTCTGTTAGCTACAGTAGCTGCTACAGTAGCTGTTAGCTACAGTAGCTGCTACAGTAGCTGTTAGCTACAGTAGCTGCTACAGTAGCTGTTAGCTACAGTAGCTGCTACAGTAGCTGTTAGCTACAGTAGCTGCTACAGTAGCTGTTAGCTACAGTAGCCGTTAGCTACAGCATCAGAATGTAAACAGGAAGCTCGCACAATGCGGGAGTCACTGAAGTTAGTATTAGCGCCACCAGCTGGACCGAGCGTTGTACTACAGCACAGTTACTCAGGCACAGTTGAAAGAACAAGCATGAAAACCCGAGGAGGCTTTTGGAAAAGACTGTCTGTTACAACATTTCTATTTTGAGTAATCAGTTTTAAAAATGTGATATTTCATGTAAATAATGCATGTGTTTAATAGGATTGATATATTTGCGATGGGCCTTGTTTGTGTGATTTAAGTTATTTTGAAGGTGCATAGTGTCATTGTAAGTGAAGTTATTATAAAACTGTTAAGCTACATTTTCACTGTTTACAATGGCAGAGCCAATGGCAGGCTTAATTCCTGTTACACTGATGGTGCGTTCAGACCAAACGCGATTTCTGCGGCCAAATCGCGTCTATCGCGCGGCTTGAGCCGCTTGTGACAAATTGTGGCAGCCGCTGTCACAGAGAAACTTGGCCGCGCGGCCAGGACACTAGAGGGCAGCCGCTGTCACAGAGCGTTGGGAGCGTCTAGGGGCGGGGCTTGTCTCTTTTGCCTGTAGCTTCCCAAAATGGATGTCAGCGAAGGAGTTGCTTTATCTGATAAATAAAGCCAGACACGTCGTCAAAGGGCGAATCGACGACGTGTCTGGATTCATCAGATAGTCCGTAGACGGTTGGAGTTTGGTGAGTTTCACCATTTGCTCCGGGAGCTGCGCTCGGATGAGGGTCGCTTTCAGCGGTACTTTCGTCTCTCCCTGGCCCAGTTTGACGACCTACTGACCCGCATTGGCGCTAGGATCTCCTACCAGGACACCAACTACAGGCGCTCTATTCCAGCTGAAGAGCGCCTGTCCATCTGTCTGCGGTTAGTGTTTTTTTACCCCATTCAGAATTCATAACTACTTACAAAGTGTGTCATTTTTCAATCACAATCCACAATGTAATTGCTCAGAAAACAGTATTATGCAACAATATGGTGTCTATGATTACTGTCTATGATGTTTACTGTCTACTAGTTTAACGTATTTTATGCTACACAAGTTTTGTCACGTGATTTTTATGAATGTAATTGTGATAAATATGTTCATATCATTTTGTAATTGCAGGTTTCTTGCCACTGGGGACTCCTACAGGACCATTGCGGGGAGCTTCAGAGCGGGCATATCCACCGTCTCCATGCTCATCCCAGATGTGGTGGCAGCCATCTGGGACTGCCTCGTGGAGGAGGTCATGGCTGTGCCTGGAGCAGAGGAGTGGAGGTCCGATGGAACTTCCCTCTGTGCTGTGGGGCCATTGATGGGAAGCATGTGGCTGTGAAGGCACCCCCCAACTCTGGGTCCATGTTTTTTAATTATAAGGGGCACCATTCCCTTGTGCTCCTGGCTGTAGTGGATGCCCAGTACAGGTTCAGGGTGATTGATGTGGGAGGGTACGGCAGATCCAGCGATGGAGGCATCGTGTCCAACTCTGCCTTTGGTGAGGCTCTGCGCGAGGGCACACTCGACCTGCCTCCTGACCAGTGCATACCTGGAGCTGACCACAGAGGACCCCAGCCCCATGTGTTCGTGGCAGATGAGGCCTTTTCACTGCGCTGCAATTTAATGCGCCCTGCCCATCTCCAGGATGAGGATGAGGATGGCTGGAGATGGGCAGGTTCCTGCACCGAGGGGAGCTGCTGCCGGTGAAGAACCACTTCCAGGCGTGCAGCGGATGGCCGCCTGGAAGCCAGCAGTGGACATAAGGAAAGTGTTCATGGCCCACTTCAGTGAGGAGGGGCACTGCCGTGGCAGCCCACAGAGTAGTCATGTCCACCACAAGACTGACCCACATCTGGCCATAGTCCAAACCCATATTGATTTGCACTATTCTATTCACCTGTATACCTTCTGTTTCTAGGTAATGACTGCCAGACTCCACTGCGACTCCACTCCAACTTCAGGTTAATCATATGCACATTCAAGCTTTTCCATAATTACAAGGTTGTTAAAACAGTAAAAGGTGAAATGAATAAAAAATACTGTCAACTACTGTATCGCTCTTTAAGTGTTTGTTATTCCATCTTCTATAAAACCCAGTCAGCTCTTATAAAAGTAAATGTACAAATATAGAATAGCCTTTTCTGTCAATATTATATGAAAGGTAGTAATGGTTGGCTTGAAGTAGAACACATGAGGTTTGAAAAATATTTTCTTTATAAAAAAAGTAACAAACAATGAAAAATAAATGAAATGTACATATAAACAAATGAAAAGGAGCTTGCTTGGAGGAGGTGCGGTGGAAGAGGAAAGGGACACATGTCTGTTTCCTCCCCTGCAAAAGGTGTCACCTTAGGTAAAAAAAACTGTACTGGCCAATGGTTCCAAATTAAGCAGAACGGTGCTGCTTTCATATAAAAGTTGGTACATTTTGAATTTCACAAATTCTTTTGACTCTGGTGCCACCCTTTGCAGGAGAGGAAAGAGAGAGCAGGAACTGATGTTCTTCTGAGTAGTCGGGCGGTCCGGCTGCTTTGGTCCGTAGAGTCTCCAGCAGCTCCCGCTCCCACTCTGAAGGCCCACCAAGGAAGAGGGCTCGGAAGAGGCCCACGTCCGTAGAGCCGCCAACAAAGAACACAGGGCAATCACAGTGTTAAAAAGTGGAACATGTATTTCAAAAAAGCAAAATGAAGAGAGCAAATAATATCTGTATTAAAGCCAGAGTGTGTAGACATAGTTAAACACATGTAAAACACTTTTAAGTTGTGTGTTTGTTACAATTAACTTGAACATTGCAGTTATCAATGAAATTACTCACACATGCACAAATTTCGACAGTTACAAACTAATATCTCTGAAGTGTATTTCGCAATGAAATTTGAAATTGGCTGTAAAAAAGTAATACTCTATTGTCTGCATTAAACAGGATAGCTGCCATCTTGTGGCAACCATTGCATGTATTTGTTCAGTACTTTTATAGCATAAGGTATTTCAGTAGTATGTTTTTATTCAAAGAAAGAGGGAAGATGTGTTGTATCAGACCAAAGCTTCTTTCCACCTGTAGTGCCTTGACATCTTGTCGTTTCTCTGTAAATTTGTCGTCTACACTGATGTAACAGCCCTTGGGTAATTTTGGCATATTATGCAGTAACATTTTGTTTATATGAACAGTCCTGTAATAAGAATAAAAATAAAACAATGATTAAAAAAAGCCACACCTGTAGGTGCAGAAGCAGGGGAAGGTCCAGCCCTCACAGAAGAAGAACCGGCTGAGGAAGCAGCAGCAGCAGCAGCAGCAGGCAGCTCAGGCCAAGATGTCTCACCTTGTGTGGTGGTGGCAGTGTCTGTGCCAGAAGAAAACAAGAAATACAATTATTTCATATCATGTGTACATTGCGCTTATGACATTTATATGTACATAATAATGTACATTATTATGTACATTTAAATGATTTGTTCATATAAAAGGGAAAAGTGAAATTTAACACAACACATGATCAAGATCTATCCTGGTTTGAAAATAGCCAATGCCTATTTTCACCTGGCCATGATGTTAAGAAAGCATTAAAAGAAATGCATACACAGAAAGCAATATAAATGTAAAAGTCAGCAAAATGTGGGTAATAGAAAGGAAAGAAATGTATTTTTTCCAACTGTTCGAGGTCTCCGTTTGCTGCATGACACCGACCTTCAGCACCTCATATGTGTCCCTCAGATTCTTCCACCGCTTTTTGCAAACTTCCACTGAATAAACACATCAACTCGTAAGCAGGAAAGTAGTAGTTTTTTTCGCGGGGAAATATTTACAACATTGAAAAGTTAAAATAACTTACCCGAGACACCAACCACCTCGCTAACCCTCCTCCAAGCAAGCTCCTTTTTATTTCGGTCCCGGTAGCTGTGGTCCGCAGTGTTATATAGCTCAGAATGAGCACCGACCTGAGCAATTGACGTGTCCTCCATAGCTGTCATCTACCAGTGTTTTTCCGGTAGTGAAATGCGTCACTACGTCACTGGAGGAGAAAGCTCCTGATTGGTCGGCACACGCGAATTCTCCCAAAAAGTTCAACATTGTTCAACTCTAGCGGCGGCCGCGTTGGAGGCACGAATCGCGCGAAACGCGCGTCAAAACGCTTGACATCTCAAAACACGCCGCGCGAATCGCGCGAAACGCTCGAATTCGCGCCGCTCTGGCCGCGCGAATCGCGCCGCGTGATCTCTCGCCGCTCCTTGGCGCGCGTCCCCCATGTTGTGTCAATGTAGACCCGCCGCTTTGGCCGCAGAAATCGCGTTTGGTCTGAACGCACCATTATGCTCCATGGGGATTTAGATTGAACTGCATAAAGGACAATCTATTTCTTTGTCAGTTGTAGTTTGTTTTTAAATAGAAAAAAATAAATCAATTAAAATCGAAAATCGGATTTGCTGTGAAAAAATCGGAGATTTTTTTTTTTTGCCATATCGCCCAGCCCTACAAATACAGTACATATGTTCACTAAGCTGTCATTTATCCTTCCATTCAAACAACAATTTACAGAAAAATATGGCATAATTTTGCCAATAGTTTGAAATGCGATTAATTACGATTAATTAATTTTTAAGCTGTAATTAACTCGATTAACCCTTTAAGGATCACCTAATTTTGCCTGCTCCTTCTCGAATTATGATACCCAAATGGAAATGCTTATTGTGTGGACATCTTGTGTCTGATTTTGTGTTATGAGGCCTCATTTGAAAGGTAACACCTTCTAGTTTCTGAAAATGCATGTTACAGTTTGTTAGGAAGGACACAGTCTGCACTACAGCTTCTCAAACATGAGTCAAAGTTAGTTTTTTTTGTCTCAAAAAAAAAAAAAGGCCATTTCAAAAGGTTCTTCTGAAGACATACTTTATGGTATGATGTTCAAACTCACCAGAGCAGATGTTTGTGGTGTTGGAAACACCTGTATGAAATTTTAGACCTTTAGGTGGAACTATTTTGATGCTGGGGGCTTTTTTGTAACTAATGGGCACATTCGGCACAAGTGGTCCATTTTTGTGCCAATTGTGCAAAAGTGTTTTACATGCAAATTATCAATGTTTTTACACCAAAAATCCATTTATATAATTTTTTGGCTATTACTCTTGCTATAAATAGCATTTTTTCCAGATATTGAAATGTTTGCAGAAAAGCTATTATTTATATAGTTATAGCGCGTGTTCTCCGTGAAAAAGGCTCCGTCTTCCTCTTTACGCATTCAAATATGACGGGAACAGTGGGAGGAAGCTAGAAGTCCGACACATCGCCTGAAACCTGAGATTATTGGCTACAAGATGATTTGATTGACATCCAAATCGGCCAATGGTAGTCAAGACAATGCTGTCATGACGCACAGATATCTATGTGAATGGAGCGCTAAATCTAGGTGCGCTTGTTTTACTCAACTTACTCCACCTTCCAAACCATAGCACTGAAAAGTCCGGGAATGGGCTTGTTTTGAAGGGAAGACTGAGAGGAAGACGAACATACCCAGTGACGCTAGCTAAACAGTAAAATGTCCTCTTCATACAGTGCGCAAAGAACAGGTTTTGTTTTTGTTTGTGCAACTTTCAATACTCAAATATGTTGTTGCAAGTGGATATCTACTATAAGGATGACTTTGAAGAAAAAACAACTGGATATAATTATTCTCTAGACCCTATCGAACAAAACAAATGCACACGTGTGTGGATTAGACGTGATTTGCCCCAGAATATTAGCATGAAAAGGTAAGAAAGGACGATATATATTTTAAACATATATACAGTTTGACTACTTATTCTTACTTTTGGTTATATTTAATGTTTATTTGAACATAATACGTGTATAGAGGTGGGAATAAGCTTTCAAAAGAGATATAGCTTGACTTTATTGACACAAGTGAATTCTAATACTGATGCTGTTAAATGAAAAATAACTGAATCCTCCCTGTACAGGGAGGGTGATCCTTAAGAGGAAAAATTAATCGTTTGACAGCCCTAATTATAATATTAAATAGCAGCATTAATGGAAATAGGCAACAATGGCATGTTCTCCATTAATAAGAAAACAACCATAATATTTAAATCCATGAGAAATGTTAAGCCAACATGTAATTAGAAGTAAGTATTATTATGTTTTTTACGAGTCTTCAATTATTTTTCTTCTTAAAGATATGAAGAAACATTTCCCAATTTTCTTAGGAAAGAACCACCCTCCGTTCCTTTTGAACAAAACTCTCTGGTCTTATTTGACGAGCACGGATCACCAGAATGATGGACAGTTGGGAGGAGCTATGGAGAGTTGATGATTCTCCCAAAAGTAAAAAATCTTCCTATATACCTTCAATATTTGGTTTTAGTTCAGTCCACTTTTCTAATCAGAAAAGAATCTCCAATCCAACAAATGTGAAACAAGTCATTTATTTAGATACCTTCATATTCAAAGAAATTTAATGAATGACACCCACTTATTCTTTTGGCCCCTGACCAGCCCTTTCTTTTTTTATTCAGCCCTCAAACAAAACAAGTTTGACACCCCTGGTTTACATCGACCTGGATCAGACTCACTTTGAAAGCACATCGCTGGACATAGGTGTGATAAGATCCACGACTTTTACCTCAACAACTAAAAGCATTTAATCCACGACGCTGACATATCCTTCACTAAAGTTTGTTTGGTTTTGTCGGGGATACGATCGCGCTCAAAGAAATCCTTCAAAGTCATCCAAAGCTTTATTCAGCCTCCCCTCTTTATCACCACCTGCTTGATCTCTCCCTCCCCGTAGATAACGCCTCCTTATCTCTCTGTATATGTAAAGCGTTGTACATTTTTTATCACATTCCTCTTTAGAACAGTGACCTCAGATCTAAACGATGACTGAAGCGGGCGCCGTGATCGACCGCGGATCCTCACTCAACCCGTTTCAAAGCGCCTCAGATCTGGTCTCTCTCTGTTCCCCTCGAATACATACGTACGCTCGCCGCATTCTGATACCTGTATTTACATTTCACAGGTTCAAGAGAAGCACCAAGAAAACAATACAGAGTGAGATTGAGATCGTGGGTTCTCTTTTGACTTGAGCTCATTCTGGTGGTGCTCTGGAACATTCTCTCAGACGTGGAGTTGATGTGGTACCTTGGATCTATTGTAAAACCTGGAGAGGGGGATCCAAGCTTGAGTCTTGAGACCAGAATACGCCAGTGGCATTCCAGTAAAAATTCCATTGGCTTACACAGCATTTTTCCCCATAGACTGCAATACAAAAAAAATTTCCCCAAAGGTTAAATTTTGAGGAGATTTGTAAGTTGTAAGGTTTATTTACAGACCAAGGTCAACTAAAGCACATTACAGTTGTTCAGAGTTCAGATTTTCCGGTTCTCTCCACACACGGTGATGATGGAAGCGAGTTGCTGAACACACTGGTCCATCAAAGCCTTCAACCAACACCATCCATTCACGCACTCATTGCATTCAGACCTACTGTCCATGTTTTTAGTGGTAGGGGAAACCGGAGCGCCCGGGGGAAACCTTCACTGACACGGGGAGAACATGTAAACTCCACTCAGAAAGACCCTGTTCCACGCAGCCTTTATTCATATTACATGTTCTGTTCTGTCTCCACTGTCGCACAAAGTATCGTGATGGCAATGGCGTTACTGCGGGGGACTCTCTGCTAATAGCTCCCAGCAGGCACGGACCACAGCCCATTGACCTGAATGGACGGATGTCTTGTAAACCCGGGGGAAAAGAGGGAAATGGATTATAATTCATAGCATGGATCTTGGAGAATCATGTTGTCATAATGATAAATGAACGGTTCGCTGGTACCATGTCTGCTCTTCCGGTGGCCGAGTTCCCGCTACCACTAAAAACGTGTACAATACCTGCATGTAAAGCCAGATCCTGTTAGAGATCTGAAGCTAAGCAGGGCAAGACCTTTTTGAGAGTCCTGAAAAGAGCTGTATAAAACTGATGCATTATTATTATTATTATTATTATTAGCGCATCCTGCGTCCAAAAAACGTCTCTAAATTTTTCCCTGACCCGGGAAACTGCTGTCTTGTTCTTAATCAAATCCTCAGGGGTCTGGGAGAGTCTCAGCAAGAAAGTCCTGGGTTCGATTCCACTTACTATAGACAGGGCCTTTCTGAGTGGAGTTTGCATTTTCTCTCTGTGTCTGTGTCAGTTTCTTCCGGGTACTGAGTTTCTACCAATAAAAACATGTACATTAGCGTCCCTCTCTCTGGGGCCAGGGCTCCACTGAACGAGAGATTTCAAAATGTGTGGGACTTTCCTGGTTCAATAGAGATCAATACATCTACAAAAACCACTGAACAAGATTATAACATATTTTGCCAAACCACCACCAGGACCTGCTGATGTTTGAGATAGGTTCTGGTCCCATTTTACAAAGATCTCCATCTGAGTCAGAGAAAAGAGAGCCCCTTTGCAATACTATAAACCATACTTTAGTTCAATTTGATTCCATAAATTTGCTGCTGCTCTTAAATTTAGGAGAAGTAATAGTCGTGTCCATTACATTGAATATTTCCGTCTGACAAATCTGGGCTGAAATGTCATTAGTTAAAACATTCCATTTGAAGCCTGTTCCAAAAGCCGCGGTCTCTTGACTCCGGCGCGTCTGCCAGTTGTAGATTTATGGAGCTGAACCCATAGATGTTATGTCATGTTAATGGACTATAATTACATTTCTCATCTTTTATCGCGCTCTAAATCAGACCGTGTCCACTTAAACTCTGGCATCTGCAAATGGCTCCTTCCTCAGATGTGTATCAAGATGTTTTATTTCTCCGTCTTTTACGTCCGACAAGAGATTTTTACACTTTTGCCTTGGGGTTTTTTTTTTCTCGATGGACAAAAACGTGCTCTCTCTCTCTCTCTCTCTGGTCAAAGAGGCCAAGTGTAGAGGGGTTCCCAAAATGTGGTAATGGAACATGAACGGTGTCCTCTCATCCATACAGTGCTTCAGACTTTACTCTTGTGAATAAAAGATGCACTTTTTAAATATTGGATTTGGTGAAAGCATTCTGCGGCGTTTGACCTGAATCTCACAGTTTGCTTCAGTTTGATGATGGGACGGAGTCAGAGGTTCTACAGACAAGACTTCATATTGACATTGCCTCAAATGGATTAGTAGATCAGTGGTTGGAGGCTGATGGCGAATTTGTCTCTGTCAGTCTACGATTGTGTGTAACTGGTTTTACAATCTATAATTTTATGACATTGTGTGTAACTGTTTTTTATATATGATCTGTAAAAGTATGTAACTGTGACATTTGTCCAGGACTCCCTTGAAAAAGAGGTTTTTAATTTCAATGGGACTGTCCAAATAAAGGTTAAATAAAAGATAAAAATATCTCGGCAGAAGCATTGCTAGCCATGCTAATTTAACATCGACAACTTCTAAAACAGTGTTATCGAAGCGACAGAAAACTGAATGTAAACAACCAGACCTGGAGTTCACAAATTAGCCTCAGAAATGCAACATCTTTTCATGTCATCACTTCCTCCAATCTAGATAATTCCCTACAGTAACTCTTTTACCCCATACATCAGAGCCACAGCTAATTATTTCCCATACATCTGCCGGTCGGTACATCCACGGCCACACAGCCTATTGGTCCACAAGCCTCCGTCTCCATGGTTACCTCCCGTCGAGCCCAGGCTTTAATTGAAGATTTCTTAATGAAGTTCGGTGACAGCGGCGAGGTGAGGATTGATGAGGCGACTGCGGCAGACTGGGGCACGTCCACGGCTTACGGAGGCTCTGGCCACATCTATGGATCATATTGAGTGTTTCTTTTATAAGGGTGGGATGAGGGTGTGCGTCTGTTTCTAAGAATATCTCCTAAAACACACACGGGGGTTCTGAACCGTAGAAGCAGAGCGCCACGTGTCCAAAACTGTGGAGGTGGTTCATACACAGTGGGCAACACGGTGGGGCAGAGATTAGAGATGATGTTTCCAAGCAAGAAAGTCCTGGGTTCAATTCCAGCTCCAGGTCTTTCTGTGTGGAGTTTGCATGTTCTCCCTGCGTCTGTGAAGGTTTCCTCCTGGTGCTACGGTTTCCTCTACCGCTAAAAACATGCACAATAGGTCTGATTGTATCGGATGATGGTTGAATGTTCGGCGTCTCGCTTCCGTTGTCACCGTGTGGAGAGCCTGGAATAATATCTGATCTCTGAAATTTGAGATTGAGATTAGATTAAGAGATTACAACAACACATCATCAGTAGGGTAAAACTAACCTGTCTCATGACGGTTTAATCCCAGCTCACGTTCCCTATTAGTGGGTGAACAATCCAACGCTTGGTGGGTTTTGCTTCACCGTGATAGGAAGAGCCGACATCGAAGGATCAATTATTTGATTATTATTCGTCCCACAGTGGGGAGATTTCTGTAAAGCACTTTGGGGGACCTTGGTCTATAAAATGTGCTATTTAAATAAACGTTACTTACTTACTTACAACCAAAACAGTATGATATGTGAGGCAACAAGGTACTTATGGCAAATTCCACTTTAATAATAATAATAATAATTAATCAGTTTTATACAGTACTTTTCAGGACACTCAGAGACACTTCACATGTCATTTTTATTTCACTTGATTCACAGTGGTGATAAACTACTACTGTAGCCACAGCTGCCCTGGGGCACACTGACAGAAGCGAGGCAACCAGTCTGTGCCATCCGCCCCTCCCACCACCACCAACCATTCACACACACACCAGACTCATTCTGATACAGGCCTATACTGTTTTATTGTTTTTCCATCCGTGGGAGTTAATCTCTCTCTCAATATGGATTTTTATGTTTGAGTATTGTTCATGTTTCACCTCATAGAATTGTAAAAAAAGAAAATATTACAACTTAACTTTAACTTCTGAGTGCTCGCTGCTCCTCCTTCGCAGACCTCCAAGATATTATCAATCTGACATGTGTTTTCATCGTCCCATTTGAGAGGATGATTGCAAACAAGGATCTGAACTTTACTTTAAAAATAATTAAGAAGGAAGCAGCTGCATTCATCACTGTCAGAGACTTGGGCTGGGGATGCTCTGAGGTGAGACGCCGCATTCAAATATTCATAATGTTTGTTTTGAAGACATTCTGTACCACTTGACTTCTACCTCGTATTCCAAAGAGTTTCCCGTCAGAAGGATGACTAAAATCACTGTCTTTGATGACTTTGCCAGCAGTTTTTTGTAGCAGTTTTTCATTCTTTCTTAAAGAAGCTATACCCGATTAATGTTCTAATGAGTTCATAAAAATGCAGATTACTACATACAAGTTACACCAACTCATTGACTGCCATTGACGAATTTGGCTGAGACTGGTGATGTCCTTCAAACTTCCCTCCATTCAACGGGAGATTACAGGAGAACAAAACTAGCTAGAAACCAACATATTTTTGCTGATGAAAGTAGACAGTCCAGTCTTTCGCAACCTGGCTTCATATTTTACATAGTCACAGCACACGATATTCTGTGGGTCTTAAAAGTCTATGAAATCATCAAGAACGGCCGGCAGCCAGTCAGTTTAAATCCGTAATTTAATTGAAAACCTGAGCTCGTTGATTCAACTTGTGTATGAATTCAGACCGTAAAAAGTCCCGGGTAGAAACTGAAGCGATCTCTCCTCCAATCACAGAACGAGGAGCGGCGCCGATACAAACAGGCCGCCTCTTCTAGGTAAACACAGTAGCATGTTGGCAGAAAGTGGCTATACCTCCTCTGGCTGTAACTGCAAACACGGCAAAACAGCCCAAACGAGGCAACAGTGAGGAATAGAAGAGGGAACTAAAGCGTAAAAATTATCAAAGAAGAAATCAAGCCCGGGTGAATAGACATAGAGTTAGCTTGTGACAGCCCGAGATCACATTCGGCTGTGACACAGGTGAGCTTTACCGACTGATCCTGTTTAAACTAACATTCAAACACCTTTATGTGCAGTCGTATCTCCAGAGAAATCCATCCGTCGGCTACAAAACAAAAGGGGGTAAATCTCTGGATATTTCTGCTTTTCGGAATACTTCCCTGTGACACAAAACGACTGTGAGTGCGACACGTGCAGATCGCTCACTGCTCAATCCACCGCTTCACTGGTTTCCTCATTCCCATAACCTCGTCAGCCTCCAAAACCAGGACAGAAAGAGACAGAAATAATACAAGAAGTCAGCAGAAGAAGAAAGAGAGAGAGAGAGAGAAGAGGCTTGTGGAGATGGTACACAGATGAAAGAGCCGCAGATAATGGAAAAAATGGAAAAATGGGTGAGAGTGGTGTCGTGTGGAATGGGAGAGAAATGGAGCCTTACAATGGGGTTCCCTTCTACCTCCTCTGTGCTTTTATGTTCCCGACCGTTCAGGAGCAGAATCAGAGAGAAAGAAGATAATGGAAGCATGTTTTTGTGTGTTCTGAAAGAGCAGGTCTTTTGTCATAATGCTACAGTTGCACGAGGGCTGTGATAGATATTGAAAAATCGTAATTTCTATTTTTCTCAATCTCGATTATAGACTCATGGGGCTGAAGAGGAGGTCTTTTTGTGCTTTCTTCTAAACTCAAGGGTTTTTTGGGAAGAGAACGGAGCCAGGGACAGGTCTTCGCGGTCTCACATAATGTTTGACCTTCCTTGTAGACGTAGAAGGGTCTGATCCAGGACATTCCACATTCAACCACATTTATGATCAGCTTTTAGCATTTAAGATTGAGATTAAGAGATCTTTTAATCGTCCCACAGTGGGGAGCACACAGAACAAGATTAATGAATGATGTTGCGAAATAAAATATAATCTCTAACTCTAGGATCAAAGAAACAAGTATAAAATCTCTCATGATATTGCACCGATGCAAGACATGTAAGGTCAGGTTGGCAGTGTTTGTTTTACAGTCTGACATTTATGGACATTGGTCACCTACTCCTTATGGATCAATCCCTCCATGAGTTTTTTGTAGTGTTTGAACCGCTTGATTCTCTGATCTGTGTCGGGGAACTTTTTGATTTTCTGATTTGTTTTTGGTGAATCGGCAGCTTCTTTAGTCCCATATGAACCAACTGGGACTCTGAGGAGCACAGACAATGGCCTCCTGCTGATGCCCAGAGTCAGAACTAAACGAGGCGACAGTGACTTTCTCCACCGGCCCCCACTGTCTGCTACCGTTGTGTCCTTGGCAAGACACTTAACCTCTGGAAACAGCAGGTGCCACTGTGGGGCGGCTGCGGCTGTAAAGTGCCAAACTACCGTTGTGTCCTTAGGCAAGACACCTCACCCCCATTGCCTAGAATGAGTCTGCTGTGTGTGAGTGGTTGGTGGTGTTGGGAGGGGAACATACTGGTTGCCTTGCTTCTGTCTGTTATTATTATTATTAAACATGGGGAGGCAGCATTTCAGATTTATGCAGCTAAAATCTGGAACAGTCTTCCTGAAAATGACAATCAGGCTTCTTCTCTGAAAATGTTTAAATCCAGGTGAAAAAACAGTTCTGTTTAGAAGCCTACAGCTGAGGGACTTTATATGATCAACTTTATTTTAAAAGTATAGTGATTATTTTTGATTTAAATGCCATGTGTGATTGTCACTATGATTTGACTATGATGACAGTCCTTCGTGACAAAAACTGTTGTGATTTAGGGCTTTATACAAAGCTAAATGGACTTTATCTCACTGGGGCCAGCACCAGACAGAATCCATTTGAGTTTGAGCAGTGGATAAGCAAAAAATACCATTTGGTTTCTTTTGGGTGAAGTTGGTGTCTCGCGCCAATCCCCAAAGGCAGAGTTCATAAAGAATCAAATATATTCAGGCGGAGTATTATTCCCATTTCAACAGATGAACACAATCTGACACAAACAGTCTCTTGGAATAGTTTTGGCTGGAGTTATGAAACCCACTCAGACCTGACTTCCTTTTGTGATGAGCGGAGACAGGAATCAGCTGTTCTTTCTGTTCAAGGACAAAGACGAGATCCTGACTCAACCTCAGAACAGACTTTAATCAAAAGCTTTTTATTCTCTGGCTCCAAACCTCATCAATCCACGATTCATCCTCTGACCTTCGCTCGCTCCTTATTCTTCAATGATCTTGATTTTTATCTTGTCTCAGTCACAAAGTCTTTTCATGTAATTATGTCGTTTCGCTGCTTTCCATCCGCAGACTGGTCTCGGATTGACTGAGTTGCAAATTCGAGCTTTTTTGCAAGTCTCTGATAAATGGCAGCGTTTCAGACTCGTGCAGCAACTAATCTTGGAACAGTCTTCTTGAAAATGTGAGACAGGCTTCAAATCCAGGTTAAAAACGGAATACAACTAAAGTAATGTATCTTCGCTCTTTTCAATGTGCCATGATTATGACTGATTGGCCTGGGGACAGATGCACAGACTGTTATCTTACTGTCAGGAACTGTAACTTTGGGTGTAATGATTCATCCGAATGTAACTTTGCGGGTACATCTGATTGCCATTATTCTTTATTTGTTTGAAATTTGTACCACACTTTACATATATCGCTGCTAACTGTAACTTGGTATTGCACCTTATTGGACTCTATTTCAATATAGACTTTGGTAACACTTACACTTTTTACTGAACTGTATTTGAATATTTATTTTGGTAACCTGCAATTATTATTTGAGCTGTTTTCTAATATCCAGGTTGTATGATTGTATTGCCAAGGACTGCAGATGGAAAGTAGCTGTTTCTAAATCTGGAGCAGCCATTTCTTTAATGCACATTGTCCATAATAAATGTAACTTCAAACTTTAAACTTGGATGCCAAGGAACACTACTTGTTCGGGTAGGTGCAATACGTCCTTTTCAAAAACGGGGAATGTGTTTCCAACTGCACAAGCACTTTGTTGGGGCAAGTGCAATGTACTTCTTTATCTGCACAGCATGAGCACTTTAGTCTTTGTATGTACTTTGTTGCTCATTGTGTAAACACTGTTTTTCTATGCGGTTTAACTAGTGTATTATTAAGTATCCTTGCACCGATGGGACTATGCGATATTCTTGGTATATTCTTGTGTTGTAGCTGAGCAGACGATTGTCCTGCTGTTGTGAGTCTGTTGTGTGTTTGTGTCCAATAGTACTGAGAGCCTAACCTGGTTGTACCACACTTTAGTACAAATTACATTTCGTACTAAGGTCTGGATTTGCTCCATTGAGCTCCGTTAACAGGTGGGAGGGGTTAACTCCTTTTGCAGATTGAATCGATTGGATCTGAGTTTACCGTGACGTATGTAGTGCGCCCGAGTGAGTCGTTAGCATTTAGCCTAGCCATCTTCTTTGCTGCTAACGGAGCCCGTGGGGAGCATAGACTGTAAAAATTAACGGACAGAGTCACACCTATCTCCGCCGTTCCAACTAATGGGCCAAAAATATTTCTCTACTGGAGCTATCCAAAATGGCCGCGAGTGGTCCCACCCACAAGAAAATGGTGAAAAAACGCATCTGCGCATGCATCAGCCGGCGAGAGCTCCATTCATTTGAACGATAGACTTAAAAAATTCACAGCAAGTAAACTAGAGTGGTCCAAAAACATTCACCCCCCTCAGCATTGACACACATGTGGAACGGAGCTTTGGGCCAAGAGCCAACTTTTGGACCATCCTGTAAAGACGTTTTCTAGAGATAAGAAGATGCTATATGTTAGTATTGGCTAACTCAGCGCACGTCATTTTGGTCACTTTTGAGCCGGGACCCGCCCCCACTGGTGGGGAGTAGCGCCACAATTTTTTCTAGCAATTACATTTGCTGTGTGTGTTTGAGAGAGAGAGAGAGTGTGCAGTGTGTGTGTGTGAGAGAGAGAGAGTGTGCAGTGTGTGTGTGTGAGAGAGAGAGTGTGCAGTGTGTGTGTGTGAGAGAGAGAGTGTGCAGTGTGTGTGTGTGAGAGAGAGAGTGTGCAGTGTGTGTGAGAGAGAGAGTGTGCAGTGTGTGTGTGAGAGAGAGAGTGTGCAGTGTGTGTGTGTTGAGAGAGAGAGAGTGTGCAGTGTGTGTGTGTGAGAGAGAGAGTGTGCAGTGTGTGTGTGTGAGAGAGAGAGTGTGCAGTGTGTGTGTGAGAGAGAGAGAGTGTGCAGTGTGTGTGTGTGAGAGAGAGAGTGTGCAGTGTGTGTGTGTGAGAGAGAGAGTGTGCAGTGTGTGTGTGTGAGAGAGAGAGTGTGCAGTGTGTGTGTGTGAGAGAGAGAGTGTGAGTGTGTGGGGAGAGAGTGTGTGTGTGTGTGAGAGAGAGAGAGTGTGCAGTGTGTGTGTGAGAGAGAGAGAGTGTGCAGTGTGTGTGTGAGAGAGAGAGAGTGTGCAGTGTGTGTGTGTGGAGAGAGAGAGTGTGCAGTGTGTGTGTGTGAGAGAGAGAGTGTGCAGTGTGTGTGTGTGAGAGAGAGAGAGTGTGCAGTGTGTGTGTGTGAGAGAGAGAGTGTGCAGTGTGTGTGTGTGAGAGAGAGAGTGTGCAGTGTGTGTGTGTGAGAGAGAGAGTGTGCAGTGTGTGTGTGTGAGAGAGAGAGAGTGTGCAGTGTGTGTGTGAGAGAGAGAGAGTGTGCAGTGTGTGTGTGTGAGAGAGAGAGAGAGTGTGCAGTGTGTGTGTGAGAGAGAGAGAGAGTGTGCAGTGTGTGTGTGAGAGAGAGAGAGAGTGTGCAGTGTGTGTGTGTGAGAGAGAGAGAGTGTGCAGTGTGTGTGTGAGAGAGAGAGAGTGTGCAGTCTGTGTGTGAGAGAGAGAGTGTGCAGTTGTGTGTGTGAGAGAGAGAGTGTGCAGTGTGTGTGTGTGAGAGAGAGAGAGTGTGCAGTGTGTGTGTGAGAGAGAGAGAGTGTGCAGTGTGTGTGTGTGAGAGAGAGAGTGTGCAGTGTGTGTGTGTGAGAGAGAGAGAGTGTGCAGTGTGTGTGTGTGAGAGAGAGAGTGTGCAGTGTGTGTGTGTGAGAGAGAGAGTGTGCAGTGTGTGTGTGTGAGAGAGAGAGTGTGCAGTGTGTGTGTGTGTGAGAGAGAGTGTGCAGTGTGTGTGTGTGAGAGAGAGAGAGAGTGCAGTGTGTGTGTGTGAGAGAGAGAGTGTGCAGTGTGTGTGTGTGTGAGAGAGAGAGAGTGTGCAGTGTGTGTGTGTGAGAGAGAGAGTGTGCAGTGTGTGTGTGTGTGTGAGAGAGAGAGTGTGCAGTGTGTGTGTGTGTGAGAGAGAGAGTGTGCAGTGTGTGTGTGAGAGAGAGAGAGTGTGCAGTGTGTGTGTGTGAGAGAGAGAGTGTGCAGTGTGTGTGTGTGAGAGAGAGAGTGTGCAGTGTGTGTGTGTGAGAGAGAGAGAGTGTGCAGTGTGTGTGTGTGAGAGAGAGAGTGTGCAGTGTGTGTGTGTGAGAGAGAGAGTGTGCAGTGTGTGTGTGTGAGAGAGAGAGAGTGTGCAGTGTGTGTGTGTGAGAGAGAGAGTGTGCAGTGTGTGTGTGTGAGAGAGAGAGAGTGTGCAGTGTGTGTGTGTGAGAGAGAGAGAGTGTGTGCAGTGTGTGTGTGTGAGAGAGAGTGTGCAGTGTGTGTGTGAGAGAGAGAGAGTGTGCAGTGTGTGTGTGAGAGAGAGAGTGTGTGCAGTGTGTGTGTGTGAGAGAGAGAGAGTGTGCAGTGTGTGTGTGTGAGAGAGAGAGTGTGTGCAGTGTGTGTGTGTAGAGAGAGAGTGTGCAGTGTGTGTGTGTGAGAGAGAGAGTGTGCAGTGTGTGTGTGTGAGAGAGAGAGAGTGTGCAGTGTGTGTGTGTGAGAGAGAGAGTGTGCAGTGTGTGTGTGTGAGAGAGAGAGAGTGTGCAGTGTGTGTGTGTGAGAGAGAGAGAGTGTGCAGTGTGTGTGTGTGAGAGAGAGAGTGTGCAGTGTGTGTGTGAGAGAGAGAGAGTGTGCAGAGTGTGTGTGTGAGAGAGAGAGTGTGCAGTGTGTGTGTGTGAGAGAGAGAGTGTGTGCAGTGTGTGTGTGTGAGAGAGAGAGAGAGTGTGCAGTGTGTGTGTGTGAGAGAGAGAGTGTGCAGTGTGTGTGTGTGAGAGAGAGAGAGTGTGCAGTGTGTGTGTGTGAGAGAGAGAGTGTGTGCAGTGTGTGTGTGTGAGGAGAGAGAGAGTGTGCAGTGTGTGTGTGTGAGAGAGAGAGGTGTGCATGTGTGTGTGTGAGAGAGAGAGTGTGCAGTGTGTGTGTGTGAGAGAGAGAGAGTGTGCAGTGTGTGTGTGTGAGAGAGAGAGTGTGCAGTGTGTGTGTGAGAGAGAGAGTGTGCAGTGTGTGTGTGTGAGAGAGAGAGTGTGCAGTGTGTGTGTGTGAGAGAGAGAGTGTGCAGTGTGTGTGTGAGAGAGAGAGAGTGTGCAGTGTGTGTGTGAGAGAGAGAGAGTGTGCAGTGTGTGTGTGTGAGAGAGAGAGTGTGCAGTGTGTGTGTGTGAGAGAGAGAGGTGTGCAGTGTGTGTGTGTGAGAGAGAGAGTGTGCAGTGTGTGTGTGAGAGAGAGAGAGTGTGCAGTGTGTGTGTGAGAGAGAGAGAGAGAGTGTGCAGTGTGTGTGTGTGAGAGAGAGTGTGCAGTGTGTGTGTGTGTGAGAGAGAGAGTGTGCAGTGTGTGTGTGTGAGAGAGAGAGTGTGCAGTGTGTGTGTGTGAGAGAGAGAGAGTGTGCAGTGTGTGTGTGAGAGAGAGAGAGTGTGCAGTGTGTGTGTGTGAGAGAGAGAGTGTGCAGTGTGTGTGTGTGAGAGAGAGAGTGTGCAGTGTGTGTGTGTGAGAGAGAGAGTGTGTGCAGTGTGTGTGTGAGAGAGAGAGAGAGTGTGCAGTGTGTGTGTGTGAGAGAGAGAGAGTGTGCAGTGTGTGTGTGAGAGAGAGAGAGTGTGCAGTGTGTGTGTGTGAGAGAGAGAGAGTGTGCAGTGTGTGTGTGTGAGAGAGAGAGTGTGTGCAGTGTGTGTGTGTGAGAGAGAGAGAGTGTGCAGTGTGTGTGTGTGAGAGAGAGAGTGTGTGCAGTGTGTGTGTGTGAGAGAGAGAGAGTGTGTGCAGTGTGTGTGTGAGAGAGAGAGAGTGTGCAGTGTGTGTGTGTGAGAGAGAGAGAGTGTGTGCAGTGTGTGTGTGAGAGAGAGAGAGTGTGCAGTGTGTGTGTGTGAGAGAGAGAGAGTGTGCAGTGTGTGTGTGTGAGAGAGAGAGAGTGTGCAGTGTGTGTGTGTGAGAGAGAGAGTGTGCAGTGTGTGTGTGTGTGAGAGAGAGAGAGTGTGCAGTGTGTGTGTGAGAGAGAGAGTGTGCAGAGTGTGTGTGTGTGAGAGAGAGAGAGTGTGCAGTGTGTGTGTGAGAGAGAGAGAGTGTGCAGTGTGTGTGTGTGAGAGAGAGAGTGTGCAGTGTGTGTGTGAGAGAGAGAGAGTGTGCAGTGTGTGTGTGAGAGAGAGAGAGTGTGCAGTGTGTGTGTGTGAGAGAGAGAGAGTGCAGTGTGTGTGTGTGAGAGAGAGAGTGTGTGCAGTGTGTGTGTGAGAGAGAGAGTGTGCAGTGTGTGTGTGTGAGAGAGAGAGAGAGTGTGCAGTGTGTGTGTGTGAGAGAGAGTGTGCAGTGTGTGTGTGTGAGAGAGAGAGAGTGTGCAGTGTGTGTGTGTGAGAGAGAGAGTGTGTGCAGTGTGTGTGTGTGAGAGAGAGAGAGAGTGTGCAGTGTGTGTGTGTGAGAGAGAGAGTGTGCAGTGTGTGTGTGTGAGAGAGAGAGAGTGTGCAGTGTGTGTGTGTGAGAGAGAGAGTGTGTGCAGTCTGTGTGTGAGAGAGAGAGTGTGCAGTGTGTGTGAGAGAGAGAGTGTGCAGTGTGTGTGAGAGAGAGAGAGTGTGCAGTGTGTGCGTGTGAGAGAGAGAGTGTGCAGTGTGTGTGTGAGAGAGAGAGAGTGTGCAGTGTGTGTGTGAGAGAGAGAGAGTGCAGTGTGTGTCCATTATAATGTACAATCCAATAGATGGTATTTCTATTGTACGCACATTACTGTATCCATGTATTTTATTCATGTAACAGGGACTGCAGATGGAAACAGCTGTTTTATAATCATAACATATGTGTCTTTGAGCTTAATGTCTCTGTACACTGTCCCTTCAAATAAAGACTAAACTAAACTAAGTGTGTGTCCTTTTCTGCCTCGTTGTCCTTTGACTATTCTGACTTTAGATCGTTTTGTAATTCATTCAAGTCAAAGTGTCATATGTAATATACAACCTAGATCCTGTTTTAAAGTTTTATAAGATTTCCAGTGTAGTGAGGTTTTGAGTCAAGAAGTATTTTATCTGATCTGAAAAAAAAGAAAAACAGTTGAGCTCGGACCAATTGAGTGTCCATGTCCTCTTCCTGTATAAACACAGTCACTGAACATGCTTCACCGTTCTGCCAGAAAGTTTGAATTGATTTTTAATGCACACAGAGTAATCTAACATTTCTAACCCCAAACACAAATATTAAAGAGATAGTGATACACACATAATTACTGTAATGAGGTATAAATAAAAAAAAAGAAAAAAAAAAAGGTATAAATGTCCAAATCTCTTAGGAGTTATATAAGTACAGCAGCAGCTCTAACTAATTCTACTTTGTTTATTATGAATTTGTTTGGTAAATGATATTGATGATTTTTGTCAGATATACGCAATTAGCGGCGCCACCTGTAGGTAAAAAGCCGGATCCTGTCAGACCTCTGAAGCTAAGCAGGACAGGGCCTGGTTATTGTTGTGATGTCAGCTGTAACGTGCCAAATTGTTGTGTCCTTAGGCAAGACACTTCTCCCACGTTAGAATGAGTCTGGTGTGTGTGTGAAAAGTTGATAGTCGCTGCTGTCAGTGTGCCCCAGGGCAGCTGTGGCTACAGGTGTAGTTTATCACCAAAGTGTATGGAATCAATGACTTTGTTCAGTCTCTTTGAGCATCCAAAAAAGCGCTGCATAAAACCAATGCATTATTATGATTATTATTATTGTTATGAATAATATTAGAATAGATGGAACTGAACTCCAGGTAAAAGCAGGTACAAGAAAACAAAATGCATATCTGTGAGTATGTTTTCCTCACTCCCCTGGTGTGAATCAAAAAGGTTTACTAGACAATGATAAACTCTGATATGCAAATGTCTTTTGATTGCCGTATTGTTTTATAAACTCTAAATTTAGTTCAGCACTGTACTGTACTGTTATTAGCATTTTAGACACAAACGCAACTTCAAACAATCGTTGTTCTATAATTGTCTTATGAAACCCGTAAATAATGTGTTTTCACCGACAAACGTCTCTTTCCAACGCAACAAAAGATCCCACACCAAGAGGACGAACGGAGCCTCGTGAGTCTCCGTCGCTCGGCCTGGACCGATGACCATGTGTTTTATTGCTGATGAAGGTGCCGCAAGTTCAGGACTTTTGAGCCGCTACTTTTGTCTATTTCTTTGAACCTTGTGGCTTGTAGAGCAACGTGGCTAGCAGTTTGTATTACAAGCTTCAATCGTATAGTTCCGCCTTCCTCAGAAGTGTAAGACAGGAGGTAAGTAAGTAATCTTTACTTATATAGCAATTTTTTTGAGACAAAAGTCACTCAAAGCACTTGACAATTGTTGAGCGTTCAGATATTGTTCCATTCCCTCCACACGGTGATGGCGGAAGCGAGACGCCGAAGAGATCGCTAACTAACTATTATCTGGTGTAAAAAGACCAAATAACTTGGGATAAAAGGTACTTTTTTTTTTAATTTAGGTGGAGCGGCTTATACAGTATATAGGTGCCGCTTATAGTCTGGAAAGTATATTAAGTTTTTAATCCAAAGAGCATTTAAAAATTCCCTCAATAATCACTGAAGCAAACTCATGAGTATCACAAGAGTAGAAACCGTTTCAGGCTGACATCGCCAGACCCGATATTGCAGGTATAGAATTGGGTTTGAAGTAGAAGATGGTTGATTGTTTCCTGGGAGGCAGATGTCGAGCTGGAGAGATACGAGACAGATATGAGGAGAGGGCAGAGAACTGGAGCTGGACACACACTGAAGCAGACAGGGGAAAAAACAAAACATAGTAAGTATTCAGAAACAGAATCATTTGTATTGCCATTGTGAGTAACAGAAAGTCACACAAAGAACTTGCTTCACAAAGAAAGGTAGCTCACCCATCATCTGTACTTCAGTTAGGAGGTTTTCTGATGTATCGTTCTTAAACCAATGAACTTTCTCAAGGAAATGAAAATTCAGCTGCGAAACTCAGATTAAAACATGTGGGTTTGGTTAGACACCCCTGATCCTGAAGCTAACTCATTAACACATTTTCTGCTAAGATTGCTGAGGTTAGGAACAGGTCTAATGATCCTGCTAGGCTAACAATCCTAACTCATTAGCATGTCACTGACCTATTGTCCTGTAAGACTGTTCTAGTGAAGAGCAGGTCTAACGATTCTAACTCATTAGCATGTCACTGACCTCTTGTCCAGCACGACTGCTCGGAGGAGAGGTCTAACGATCCTAACTTATTAGCGTGCTACTGACCTATTGTCCTGCACGACTGCTCGGTAGGAGAGATGGTTTAACGATCCTAACTCATTAGCATGTTACTGACCTATTGTCCTGCACGACTGCTCGGGGGGAGAGAAGGTTTAACGATCCTAACTCATTAGCATGTTACTGACCTATTGTCCTGCACGACTGCTCGGGGGGAGAGAAGGTCTAACGATCCTATCTCATTCGCATGTCACAGACCTATTGTCCTGTACGACTGCTCGGATTGAGAGCAGGTCTAACGATCCTATCTCATTTGCATGCCACTGACCTTTCCCTGTTGGATCTATTATTTGGCCGTTTGTTTTTAGGACGTCATAACAAAGAACAGCTGATGGGTGAGCAAACTTTCTCAGTTTCGAATAATACCTGCACGACTGAGAGCTTTCACAAAGATATAAGCATGCATCCAAAAATGCCTTAAAATTCAGGTAAAGCATAAGAGGAAAACACATCAAGAATCAGGCCGAGCGTAGAAGCACTACTTAATGCGACGGAAAGATCTGGTGCTGTAAACAGATGGGCCTTTGAATGTTGTCTGATGGTGTGATTGGTGCAGCTGTACAGCTCCACAGGTGCAACACAGTGTCTCTCAGGAGAGAAGGGAACAAGAGGGAAGGGGGAGAGCTGAGGGAGGGGGAGATATAATTTTATGTAAACTTTAACTGGAAATATGTCAACGTGTTCCCTGCATTTACAACAGCGTAGAACAAGCAAAACGCAAAAAGGTACAACTTAGGATGTTACACAAATAGAATACATACAACATTTTCATATACGCACTGAAAACATACTGGGTGGACTTTCACTTCTAAATATTATTTATCTCTGTCGGGTCCGTCGTCTATCAACTTCAAATGTAAACTATTGACAAAGCAGAAGTTGCAATCTCAAAAGCAAAAGCAACAAAAACAAAAAACGGATATATTTCTCTACATTAATCATTATCGCTCTTCTATCTTAATTAATAATGATCAAATAACCGGTAAGCAAATACAAGAATGTACAAAGACAAATTAAATCAAAAAAACATTCCTTGATTCTACGCACCGCCTTAGAATCAATATCTATATCTATATCTTCAACCGTTACATTAGCTATGATGGAGGTTTTGGATTCTGAGGTAAACTGGAGCACCCAGAGGAAACCCTGGGAACCCTTTTCTAGGTGAGAAAAATGCGAACTCTACACAGAAATACCCGAGCTGGCACAGGATTGGAACCAAGTGGGAAAGGAATGCTTGGTAAAGATTAATAGTAGTTTTAAAGTGAAGGAGTGAGATCAAAAGGTCTTGTTTTTTTCTTAATATACAGAAGGTAATGCAAACCTCCACAAGACAACTCTAGAACAATAAACGCATCACATAACTGTCACTTTAAACATTCATGCAACAAGTTGAAGGCGTTGGCCCTTTCTGTCTTGTTGCTGACTACCCTTCTCTACCCTTCTTCTGTTCTGTTCATCTCGGAAGTCACATTAGAAACTTAACCAAAATTGAATAACTGAGGAAAACCAGAAAATATGTTGAATGAAATCCTACGCAATTCATGCAGTTTCACCAGTTACCTCCGCCCAAAAGGGATCACCAGCCTATCTCTGTGAGCAACACAACTCAAACTGTGATGAGAGTATTGCCCAGTGAACATTTTGAAGGCGATCTGAGTCCCTGTCTGGATATTGGAGATTAATATTTTTATTATTTTGATCTTTATCGGAAGCTTTAAGAACAAAAGTGACAAATTGAAGTAAAAAATGCAAAATAAAAAAAAATCTTGAAATGTATACAGTGTAATTGTATTTATTTCATTTTGGGATATGTGTGTGTGTGTCACTGTTAATGCCGAATACTATCACAGAAGTTGTATTACTGTTGTCTGTATCAGTTGTAACGACAGTGTTTTAGGACATATTTCTTTTAAGTAATTAAACTTCTCTCGGCGGATGTTTGTGGTCTACGAGTGCTCTTTTCTAGTTATTGTATTGTTTCTAGACGCAGAAAACCGACTCATGGTTGTAAACTTGTGTTACTTGTATTACTACTTTTTTACACCAATGCAACTTTAACCCGATACAAAGTGTGTCCTCTTGTCTCTGAATCCCTCTCCTCTCACACACAGTCTCCCCAGAGCATTTCTCGGGACGTGACTAAACGCTAATGTCTTTATTTTTGTTTAAATCACACCTTCACATATCACTTTTAGTTTGAATTCCATCTGAAGCTGAAAAGCAGCCGGTCGCACATTAGCAGCGGGGTGGAAATGATGATGGCTCGGTGACGCCGCGTTCTGGTGATGTCACAAAACACTCTCACCTCCGCGGCCTAATGCCTGTGAACTGGGAACAGAAATTGCTTAGTTTTTTTGGATATTGGAGTTCATTGGAGTTCTGACGTTGAAATACATTACAGGTCCCTCATATCTAATGGTTTTACCTCTACCTTTCAATGTTAGCTTTCATGACTCCTTTACCATTTGCTTCCATGACTCAATACCCGTTAGCTTCCATGTTCCTTCACTGTTAGCTTCCATGACTCATTCTGTGGAGTGGTCTGCCTCGGTATATTAGACCGGCGGACTCACTTCTGGTGGGGCGACAGGAGCTCAGTTGGTAGAGCATTAGCCTTTGGGCCTGAAGATTGTGGGTTCGAGTCCACTATGAGACCTACTTCAACTGCTCCGACTCATGTCTGCTGTTGTTGGGTCCTTGGCCAAGACACTTAACCCCACGTGGCCTGAAGCCCCCGCTGCAAGACCAAGGCTGTGTCACTGTTAACAGAGCAGCCATCTTCTTGTGGACTCACCACCTGCAGAGGATCAGTGAGGGACCGGTGCTATGAACATTGGGTGGTAGCTCTGATTGCCACCCCCCAACCCAGAATGGGACTAATAAAGGGGATGAAAATGAATGGATGAATGACTCACTTCCTGTTTTTAAGTCACTTCTTAAGACTAATCGTTTTACTTTGGCTATGTAACTCAGTGGGTTGACTTTGCAATTTGTATTCTCTTGTATATGCTTCTGAAATCCAATGACTTCACCTTTACCTTTCCTATAACAATAGACTGGACATATTTCATCCATTCGATCTAGCTTGTACACTAATTGCTAATCTCTATGCTAATATTGAAGTTAGTAAGAAACAAATTAGCGTTCCACAGTATTTACAAACCCATCTGAAAGAAGTTCCACCTCTTTAGTTGAGAGCAGAAGTGTCGTTGTGTGATTGTAGCCGGAGTCTCAACACGATCGTTCCCAACGCCACGGTCCCAGATGTGTCTCTATGTGACGCTGCTTTAATGAAGCGATAACCGCCGAGTTTTCTCAAGTTGGTAAAGAATCATAAGCATTTATAGAACACATTGTTATCTCTGATTGTGCAAACTTTTAATCAGAGCGAATGAGACGCCTCCTTTGAGTCATTCAGTCGTGTGAGAGGCAAATGCCCAAAAAATAACAATTGCAACCGCTTTGTGACTCTGGTCTGTGAAAGGCGGTATATAAATAAAGATTACTTACTTACTTACTTACTTGAATATAAGCCTTTGGTTTTCATGTTGTAATGTAGCAGAGACGAATGATGACAAGATTTAAAGAACATTAGCTTCCATGACTCATTCATGGTTAGCTTCCATCGCTCGATCACCGTTAGCTTTCATCATGTAAGTAAGTAAATAGTAAGTAATGTTTATATATTTATATAGTTGAGCACTCTTGTGAGTTCAGATATTGTCCAATCACTCCATACACGGGGATGATGGAACCGAAACGCTGAACACACTGGCACGTCCAAGCCCCCACCCAACACCATCCAATCACGCTCACGTTTACATTCAGACCTTTTGTACATGATTTTAGTGGCAGGGTAAACCTACGCAGACACGGGGAGAACATGCAAACTCCACTCAGAAAGGCCCTGTTCTGACCAGGACTCGAACCCAGGGCCTTTTTGTATGAGATGCAAAAATGCTTTCCACTCAGCCACCATATCTTCACCGTTAGCTTCCATGTTTCCTCACCGTTAGCTCTCATCACTCCTTCACTACAAAAGTGACGAGCAGATTTGAAGAAACATATGACATATTTGCAATACAGAATTAATATAATCTATATAATCTTTATGACAGAATGGTATATTTATGTATTTTGATGGAAGCCCTTTGAAAGACTGAACCCTGCTCAAAACAACTTATTATTCATCCAAATTTTTCCTTGTGTTTGGAGCTGTCTTTGTTGGTTTCCTCTTCAGCGCTTTCGCCAAAAGTGTCCAGAGGAAACCGCAAAGGTGGAGGTTGGTTCTGTGTGCGAGTGTCTGCTCCCCTCAACGTGACGAGTGGATCCAGCCAGAGACAGAAGGGGAGGAGGAGAGGGGGAGGAGGAGAGGGGGAGGAGGAGAGGGGGAGGAGGAGGGAGAGGGGGAGGCATCTGAATGCGTCAACAAACACACAGGCGCAGGTGGACGCGAGAGCCGAGGTTAAACAAGGTGCAAATGTAAGTCAGACAAACAGAGGCCGGTGGAACGGACACAGCTGCGATTTTTCATGTAACGTTAAACAGAATCAGCAGAATATTCTCACCTTTTTCTCGACTATTCTCAAAAAGGATTATATTAGTTCTCGGAGATAACGGTGCTTTGAGGAGGTTGTTTTGTTAGCCTGACCAAGAGTATGTTGGACTTGTTGGACTATAGCTGCATAATAGAAGTGGATCAACTCAACACAATGGATCTGGGTATTCTCTGGATTAATCAATAGTTGTTTAAATCTCTCGGGGTTAAGATATTTGTAAACAAAATTGGACAAAACTAAAGCCAAAATGGTTATCAACACACCACCGGCATGTAAAAGACAGCCTGGTTAGTACTGTGATGGGAGACCTCTGGGAACACCAGGTGCCACGATGGGGCGGATGCAGCTGTAAAGTGTCCAGCTGTTGTGTCCTTGGGCAAGGCACTGTCTAGCTTGAGTGTGGCCTACAATTTCTAGAGTGAGTGTGGCGTACTGGAGTTATGGATCTACAGTCTGTCCGTCTGTGGGAGCAGATTCCTCTCTCAATATGGCCCTTTCTGAGTTTTCCCACCGTTTTTGTCTTTCTCTACCTCTTTCATAATGAAGAAGCAAAAATAAAGACATTAGCATAATAACAAAGTACGTATGAATTTACAATTTGTTGCATAATAAAGAAGCAAGTATAAAGTACTGTATATTCCGGTGCAAAAAAATACATAGTTGTGTGTTTACATCTGGATCTGACTAAGTGACAGTAACACATGTGGCTTCATAATGCCCAGGCTCTCCATGTGCTGAGGTGTTTGCTCTGCGTGTGTATCCTGACCCCCCTCTGTCCCACACAGGCCACCGTAGGCCGTCATCTCTCTCTCAGGACTCTTAGCTCCCAGTCCACGTCGGCAGCAGCAGTAAAACTCTTTGCGGAGCTCAGAGCCGCGGCGCGTCCCTCTGAGTGATGTATAGAAAACAAAATGAACGTCATGCTCCACTGACAAATGCAGTTGTTATTTTTTCCCTGTGTACTTTTTACTTTTTCATTAATTCATAGGTCAACAGCCTCCTCTCCCTGCGGACCACAACACAGGACCCTTCAGATCTCATTCACATTCTTAGCGCGTCGCTCTGGGTCCTGCACCTGGCTGTGGCCCGGTTAACCACCGTCTAAAAACAGAATTCCCGTTCGAATGTCCCCCTCGCAGACAGACAGAGGCCGTCCCCAGATCTCATACCTGCTCGTGACAGATGCGGGGCGAAAGGAGAGCCGAATGGGCGGCCGTGGCGAGCCCCCTGGCCCTGCCACAAAGCACTATGGGTAATGGTCGGTGAAGCATGGCGGAGGGGTTGTCATTCTCAGGGTTGCGTCAGAGGGAGCGGGACAAGACCCTGTATGGGGGTTTCTGTTGAGAGAAGAAGAGAGTACAAAAAATAACATTAAGATTAAGAAGAAGAGGTTGTTTAATTGTCCTGTGGTGGGGAAATTTCAGTGTTGCATCACCGGTTATACAACAGTAGGAATGAGGAGCACACAGAAATTAAACTATACTAGAATAAAACACAATCTTTTACTTTAGCCTAATAAAGAAGCAAGTCTAAAATCGCTAACTTTAGCATAATAAAGAATCTTGCACAAAATTGCTAACTTTAGCCTAATAAAGAAGCTAGTGTAAAATCTTTAGCTTTAGCATGGATTCAAGTGATCAGTTTTGGCTTTTTTATTTTTATAAATTGATTTAGTTGTCTGGCTTTTACAAAAAGATATAAATCTACCTTGTTTATTTTGTGTAAAACTTGCATAATCGACTTTGCTCAGACAAGCAGTAGAAAGTGGCGGCGATATGAAAAAAGGGGGAACTTCCCATGAATCCGGGCCGGGGAAGACAGTCCACAGGTCACGGTGAAAGAGGCCCAATTCAGGGGTCCCATCACCACGCCATGGAACATACTATGGGGCAGCGGGTGAATAGCAATGAACAGACTGCAGCTGAGGTCTTGATAATGACAGACAGAGAAGGAAGAAGAGAGGATGAGCTCCAACGGTGTGATTTTCAGGTCTGTTGTAATGAACCAGTGAACCCTGGAGCCCGTGTGAGGAGGTAACTGTGGGAGCGGTGTTAAAATGTATTTTTAGAAACGTGCTATTGTGCTACTGAGGTCACTTTGTCTCCATAACGACAGGTTAGCCATTCCGCGCACACATCGCTTATCTGCAATACATCGAAACGGGAGCAGAGGTGATGCGGTGGAGAATTCAGTTCATTTAATGGAAAAAACATGCATTTCGCATTTTTGGACGTTTAGTTCTAATTTTAATGGTATTACTAGGAGTTTTACACGAGACTTGTCAAAACAAACATTCTATGGGCCGAGTTGAATGATTATTTGTTTATTTGGCTCAATATTTTTCTTTAGGTCAATCACACTCCTGGAACATACAGTATCTCTGCTTTTTTACATTAAAATTCATGTTTTGTTTACTCCCACGGCAGAGTGGATGGGCGTTCCTATGGATACAGGTTGTATCAATTTCTAGCAATACAAAAACCAAAACAGGAGAGAAAGTTACGTGATTTTAGCTGTGGGTACCTAACTTTAAAACTACAATAATGGATTGTTGTGGTAAAATCCATTTAACTAGTGCATGACTCTCCAACCTGTAGCTCGCCAACCTCTTCAAAGTACATCCATCCATCCATCCATTTTCTACCCTTTAATCCATTTCTGGGTCAGGGGGGTGGCAGTCAGAGATGCCACCCAAGTCTCATAGCACCAGCCCCTCACTGACCCTCTGCAGGTGGTGAGTCCACAGGAGGACGGCTGCTCTTTGAGTGTGAGCATAGCCTTGATCTTTCAGTGGGGGCTTTGGGCAAAGTGGGGTTAAGTGTCTTGCCCAAGGACACAACGACAGCAGTCATCAGTGGGAGTCGGTGGAGAAGGTGCAGAGGCGGGAATTGAACCCACAACCTTCTGGGCTTAAGGCCAATGCTCTACCAACTGAGCTACTGTCGCCCCGTCTTCAAAGTACAGTAGCTCTCAATATTAACGTTTTGCGCAAAAAAAAAGATAGATTGTTTTATGGGTACAGCACTATTTTTTATTTATTTTTCATAGCCCGATATCACAACAGTAGTAATCTCAGAGGACTTAACACAACGGTTGAATTTGCCAATACAAATCAGAACAATCTGAAAAACACAGGAAATGCAAAAATAAAAAACCTTTAGTCATTGGTTCATAAGGGGCGAATGACCGATCATCATCACTGTCCTCAGACTCTCCTGCATCTGCAACAAACAACTCTTAAAACCCAGTGGCAGAAAAAATAAAAACCTCTGAGATCCACTCTGACCTGGCTCCAAAAGATCCATGAGCACGTGCGCTGACATGCTGCGATCTCACTCCAGGCCCTAGGGGGTGTACCTGCAAAGAGAATTACCCAATGCTTTTGTATTCTTCTTTCCTCTCAAAAACGGCTTTACAGGATGGTCCAAAAGTCGGATCTTGGGAGTTTTTTTTTTTTTTTTGGACCAATCTAGTTTAGAGGATTTTTTTTCACATTTTCCTGCCCAGTGGCCATTTTTAAAAGCCCCCCAGAAGGAAAAAGTGGTGGCACACAAGTTTCAACGGCGGAGATAGGCATGACTACATCTGTTCATATTTACAGTGTTTGGCTCCGACAGACAAATGGGCTGTAGATCCAGGACTCAGGCTATAGATTGAGGACCTAAACTAGTTCCTCCTCTTAGCCCAAAGCATCAAAATGTGACTCACTGGGCTCTTTCTTACACATATACAACAGATAATGTGTTTTTTAATAATATAAAGACAATATTATTCACAAAATGTTTCTTTCACAAGACACAATTTTTAAGCTACTCTGAAACAACACAAAAATAACACTTTCCAAATTTATATTCTATTCTCATCTGGTTTTTGCAGTGAAAATGAGTGGACCAACCATATCTTTCTATGAACCGGGAGAAGGAGGGGTATATCCATGTGTAGCCTTCAGTGTACATTTCCAACCACATGCATTAGGAAGCATCCAGAAGCTACAGTAATACCCCCGCAGTAAAAGCATGTCAGTGCATCTGCAAGTCTCATATAATCCACTGTGCTCCTCAATAATGCAGTGAAGGATTCTGGGAAAGCTTACGGGTTCCTGTCATCTCCATTTTAGCTCGGCCTGGATCTGAAACCGGACTATCTTCAGTGAGAGTTGTGATCGTAGAAGTTGCTTATGGTCCCTTTTTATTCAACAGAGAATAACGTAATGAATAAGACGATAAGAAAACACCCGCCCAAACCTTAGACAATCTTTTCTCTGCCAGAAATCACGATTCATACACAAGGCAACTCAAAGTGCTGAACAAAACAGGATAGAAAGAATTTCATGTGGCGTTCAAATAATAAACAATCACAATAAATTAAAAATATTATGGTTTGAAACAATAATGTCTTTCTCTGCAATATTCAATCAATCACATTTACTTACGAAGCACCATTCCTGCTGTGTAAACCAAAGTGCTGCACATGACAAAATCAAAATATTGGAACTAACAACAGACAAAAAGTACAAGCACGTATAAAGCATTGCATTCAAAATTAAGTTAAACAAAAGTAGTCAAAATTATTTAGTTTAGTTTAGTTTATTTTAGTTTATTTATTCAAGATGACAGGGACAGTGTACAATAAACATTAACCTCAAAGGGAAAGAGCTCATTACCACCCGTACGTATTCATTATTTAACAGTTGTATGGAGGCTCAAAAGAGTCATACATTTCTAACAAGTGTGGTTAGAATTTCACATGGCTGGTAGCCTGGTCGTACCACACCATAGTACAAATTACATTTCGTACTAAGGTCTGGAGGTGCTCCATTGAGCTCGTGAACAGGTGGGAGGGGTTAACTCTTTTTGCAGACTGAAACGATTGGATCTGAGTTTACCGTGACGTATGTAATGGGCCCGAGTCTGTTGTTAGCATTTAGCCTAGCCATCTCCTTTGCCGCTAACAGAGCCTGTGGGGAGTAGCGCCACAATTTTTTCTAGCGATTACATTTGCTGAACATTCCTATTGCTCCGGCTTCAATTTCTTGATAGAACCAGACCAGATTACTTTGCTACCGCATTGCCATTGCCAAACTACGACCTTCCCGTTCGACGCAAACTCTTGACATCACCCAAAACTAACTACAACACCTGCCTTCCGCGCTCTCTGATTGGTCGGTCGAAATTCAATCGATTGTAATCGCTAACACAGGGACCAGACCCAGACGTTATATGCAGTGAAATGATGATTGAGCGGAGTGTGCGGACATCTTTTGTCCCACGGTCGCACTCACAAACACACTGTCTCTTTCACCCTGCACAGGTTTTTAGTGATAGGGCAAGCCGGAGTACCTGGAGGAAACCTATACGCAGAAAGGTCCTGTATGTCTCCTCATTCTCCTACAGGGGATCAACAAAATATCCATCTCCACACAGCAGATATGTTTGACCAGAAAGTCTTTGATCCAATTGGAAAGGAAGTAAATAAGTAAGCAATTCAAAAGACACATTTCTTTAGTGATAGTCTGTAACTAACTATTAGGAAATGTGTTAAATTGACCTCCTGGCCTTGAATGTTGATATAAAATAAGTCATTTTATTAATTCTAATATTACGGGCAAGTCCCGCCTTCCCTGCTCTTAGCTATAGTTCAGAATCCACGATGCCGTCGAGGTTAACCAATCGAGTCATGCCAAGGGCTGTCAATCATCGGCGCTGATGCTCGCAGCTGCGCGCATGCTCAGTTGTTTGTTTTCACGGAGCCTCTATTAGGCTCTGGAACTACATGAAAACTGAACAAAGAATTCTGAACATCTGCGCTGAGGTACTTATATATATACTGAACCTATATCCATAATCATTTATATACTGAACCTATATCCATAATCATTTATATACTGAACCTATATCCATAATCATTTATATACTGAACCTATATCCATAATCATTTATACACTGAACCTATATCCATAATCATTTATATACTGAACCTATATCCATAATCATTTATATACTGAACCTATATCCATAATCATTTATATACTGAACCTATATCCATAATCATTTATATACTGAACCTATATCCATAATCATTTATATACTGAACCTATATCCATAATCATTTATACACTGAACCTATATCCATAATCATCAATCAATCAATCAATCTTTATTTATAGGGCGCTTTTCCTGCACAGGGCAACACAAAGCGCCTCACAGTCCACACCACACAATGCACAAATCATCACCATTAAAATACAATTAAAAACACATATGTAATTAAAAAGCATTAAAATCACATAAGTAATTTAAAAACATAAAAATCACACAAGTAATTAAAAACAATAAAATAGTTAAAAACACAAAAAGTTACAACAATAAATAACAAGGTGTGTTAAAAAGATAAAATTCTCTAGTTGTATGCACGGGAAAAAAGAAAAGTCTTTAACATGGATTTGAACATTGACAGAGAGGCAGCCAGTCTCACATCCTCAGGAAGACCGTTCCAGACTTTAGCTGCATAGATCTGAAAAGCAGCCTCCCCCTGTCTAGTCCTGATTCTGGGCACTAACAGGAGTCCCGTCCCTGCGCTCCTCAGAGTCCGGGCTGGTTCATATGGGACTAGCATATCATGGATGTACTTTGGTGCAAGGCCATGGAGAGACTTGTACACCAGGAGAGCTGCTTTAAAGTCTATCCTCTGGGCCACGGGAAGCCAGTGCAGAGACCTGAGGACCGGACTAATGTGGTCGTACTTCCTGGTTCTAGTCAGGACTCGGGCTGCAGCATTTTGAATATACTGCAACTGTCTTACTGCATGTTTGGAGATACCTGTGAGCAGGCCATTGCAGTAATCCAGCCTACTGGAAACAAAAGAATGGATAAGAATCTCCAAGTCTGCCCTGGACACAATATTTTTAATAATAATCATTTATATACTGAACCTATATCCATAATCATTTATATACTGAACCTATATCCATAATCATTTATATACTGAACCTATATCCATAATCATTTATATACTGAACCTATATCCATAATCATTTATATACTGAACCTATATCCATAATCATTTATATACTGAACCTAAATCCATAATCATTTATACACTGAACCTATATCCATAATCATTTATATACTGAACCTATATCCATAATCATTTATATACTGAACCTATATCCATAATCAGATCCTCTGCAGATGTGTTCTATAATGTGCAATTCATGATAATAGCTACTTCAGGGTTTGCCGCGATCGCTTTTTTATGTGCATAAAAACATATTTTTTTTCATTAAAACGTTTACAAATAATTCTGAAAACCTCCGTGCATGTGTACTAATAATGTATATGTATAATATGTTCTCTGATTAACATTTCAAAGTGTTACGGAAACGTAGGTGTAGACCAATCAGAGAGGAAGGGGGAGGAGCTTGCGTCAGTTTTTTTCAAATCAAGCACCTCTCTCTTTCTGACAAACTCCAGACAATCACTTTAAGTTTGAACCATGAGTGATGCCTCGTCCCTGACTTCAGCCTCTCTCTGACTCTCCTCAAAAAGGCCTTGGCACAAAAAGCTTTTCCCAAAATCAAAGGACCAAAAGTCACGTACATGCATTTTATCTGATGGAGTATCCGGGCCGACACGGAGTAGTTTGCAGATAAAGTGGACCTATCCGAACGAAGCTGCCGGTTGTGTGCGTGGAGCTCATGCCTTCAGGAAATATTGTAATATAATTTAGAATCATTCCCAAACATGACTTTCCTATGCATAAAGCAAACAGTGCATCCTTCCTGTTTCTCCAGGGTTCATTTTTAAAAGTCTAACTAAAACAAACGGCTCTAATGTTTCAGGAAATGTGTGTTTTATTTATGGTGGAGGTAAATGTCTCTCTAACAACGCTGTAACATTATCCTCAGGTATCCGACCATCAGCGGTGAAGCTTATTCTCAAGGCTCACTCTCATAATTTAGAAATATAGTGTCCAGGGCAGACTTGGAGATTCTTGTCCATGCATTTGTCTCCAGCAGGCTAGACTACTGCAATGGCCTGCTTACAGGTCTGTCCAAACAGACCTGTAAGCAGCTGCAGTACATCCAAAATGCAGCAGCTAGAGTCCTGACAGGAACCAGGAAGTATGACCATATTAGTCCGGTCCTCAGGTCTCTGCACTGGCTTCCTGTGGCTCAAAGAATAGATTTTAAAACGGCTCTGCTTGTGTACAAGTCTCTCCATGGCCTTGCACCAGAATACATTAGTGACATGTTGGTGTCATATGAACCGGCCCGGACTCTGAGGAGCACAGGGACTGGCCTCCTGCTGGTGCCCAGAGTGAGAACCAAACATGGGGAGGCTGCGTTTCAGATCCATGCAGCTAAGATCTGGAACAATCTCCCTGAAAATGTGAGGGAGGCGTCTACTCTGTCAATGTTCAAATCCAGGTTAAAGACTGTTCTGTTTGCCTGTGCATACAACTGAAGGATTTTATCTCCATTTTTAATGCACTGCTGTCATTTATTTATTTTTTTAAATTTCTTGTGTAATTTTGAAAGTTTTAATGGTTTTATTCTTTTGTGTGATTTTAATGTTTTAATTGTGTTTTAATCTTTTGTGTGATTTTAATGTTTTAATTGTGATTCTGGTGTTTGTTTTATGTGATGATTTGTGATGTGGACTGTGAAGCGCTTTGTGTTGCCATGTGTATGAAAGGCGCTCTACAAATAAACTTTGATTGATTGATTGATTGATAATTAGGTTTAGAGTTTGTGAAGAAATGATGTGTTACTTAAGAGCCAGTGTAAACATAATGGAACCAGAGCCAGGTCAGCAGAGACAGGAGTCTGCTGAGGCTGATGAAGAGGAGGCTCAGTCCAACGCCTCCTGGTCTACTCACTGATTCTAACGCAAAAGGTTCAAGTATCTGTTTATCTTTCTACCAGTCTCTCTCTTTTTTGTCTCTGTCTCTCTCTGTCCATCAATCAATCTACCAACCTGTTCTCTTTCTCTTACTGTCTATCAATATACTGTATCTACATCTCTCTCTCTCTCTATCCCTCTCTATATCTCTGTCTCTCTCTCTGTCTCTCTCTTTCTCTTCTCTATCTCTCGCTCTCTACCTCTCTTTCCTTATCAAAATGTCTCTGTCAATCTCTCTCTATATCTCTCTGTTTCTCTATCTGGCTCTGTATGTGTGTGTATGTGTCTCTCTCTTACTGTCTCTCTTTCTCTTCTCTCTTTCTCATTCTCCCTGTCGCTCTCTCTTCTCTTCTCTTTCCTTCTCTCTCTCTCGTTGGAATTTTTTCACCACTTTTAGACACATTTAAGATAAAATAAGACATGTGCTGACAAACATCTTAGTGACAGCTTTTGTTTCATGTGGACAGGGATCACAGAGAAAAAGCTCTAACCTAAGACTCTAACTCCCCCCATCAATCTACCGATACTGAGGTTTCAAACCGATAGAGGTAAATAGGAAATGTGAACCTGAATGTATGCATCAGGGTTAAAGATGCAGTCAGTGATTTTTTTTCCGGAAGTATTTTTTAAATATTGTGGGAAAACGTCACTAAACCCTAAAAGTAGTTTTTTCAAATAGTAATGGAATTGACCAGATGCCTATAGTCTACAAAATGTAAATAAAAATATTATGGAGCGGACCGATAAAAATAAACCAATGGGTGCAAGGGGTTAAACGCATCCCATTGGTTCGTTCATGCCAATTTCACGTTTGCTTCACTCTTCCTGTTGTGACAAAGAAAAGAAAATGCTGGATATTTGGTTTGGTGGAGAGGCGGGGGGAGGGGGGAGTGGTTTCCAGTTGGTGCTACGGCTAAGCTAACAACATCGCTTACTACACCTTTAAATGGACTATTATTACATCTAAATTGTTATTTTCTTACCATCTTACCATTGGTAGCTTGTGTGTAGTGTAGTTCAAACACAGGTCTCGTTCCAGGGCAAAGCGGATAAATAAAAGAAAAAAGACGGAGGCTCTGTTTTGGAAGTGCGGCTTTAACACGATCTAAGAAAAGAGTCTGCTCATTAAAAAGAGACCTGGAGCAGTTTTTAGCTGTATTTTATCTAAAATATTCTGTTACAAAGACACCCTCCGGTCCCATGTGTCCAAATGCGTATTATTCAGAGGCGTTTTCTGCCTTTTTAAAACAACAAAAATATCGCTCCCAATTTCAGTGGGTTCTTTACATCTGTGTATCTTCGTTAAGACCACATCATGTTAGAACTAAAACTAGTGCAAAGAAACGTTACAATTTCACGAGTTCAGTGTTTTGCTCATTCTTTTAATTTAAAACAGATTTTTTTAAATTTTAACCAAAACATTTTCTACTCAAGAAATGTTTCAATACATTCATTCATTCATTCATTCATTCATTCATTTCCAATCCCTTTGTTAGTCCATTTCTGGGTCGGGGGGTGGCAATGAGAGCTGCCACCCAACGCTCATAGCACCAGTCCCTCTGATCCTCTGCAGGTGGTGGGTCCACAGGAAGATGGCTTCTTGACGCAGCCATGTTCGTTCAGCAGGGGGCTTCAGGCAACGTGGGGCTAAGTGTCTTGCCCAAGGACACAAGTTGGAGTATTGTAGTTTCAATACAATTCATTATTTTTTGATAGGCCTAAATCACAATTAATCTACTATAGTACACTACACCAATAAAACACAAAATTCTGAAAGTGGACTGGTTCAATCTATACCAAAACTCTCTCAAAGTCTGCTCCACATTGGTCCGTCCCTTGCTCTGGACTTCCTGTGCTTCCACTCTCATTTCCTGTTTGGCTGTAGATCTCTATCAGCGCCGGAGCAGAGAGACTTTTCATCTTGACGTTGGGGCTAATGAGAGTGTGGTGTGTGCCTCACAATCACCCACCTGCTGCTGCTCCCATAATGCAACGCTCCTTCACTGCTCCATGGGACACCAGCCATTCAACACATCACGTCAAATACAAAGGACTGAGAAGGGTCTAGGAAATTGATTACCTTTAGTGGCACCAACAGAGACTGGGTAATAGGTATAGACGGAAGTAACCCACTATAGCTGTAGCTTTGAAGTAGAGTATTCTCAGGGACAAAATATGGCTCCTACTCACTTTGGCTCCATTCCCTTTAATTGAATGTGATCCTGGTGTTGTCAATGTTGTCTTTGTATTGTCTTTTGTTGCAAAAACACCAATTCAATTAAATTCAATGTAATTTTGTAACAGTAATTATTTAGGGAAGACTTTGCAAAACTGTTGAATTCGCCAACACAGGTCAGACTCAAACAGTTCAAACAAAAGAAATGCAATGAGAGAAATCACATTGTTATTGGTCCATAAGGGGCAGATGACCAATGTCCATAAATGTTGTTGAATGTTGAGTGTCCTGGATCATCACCACTGTCCTTAGACCCTCCTGCATCGGCAAGAAAAAAACTCTGAGAGATGAGAAACCCTAACCCACATTGAGAGAGAGATCCGCTCCCACAGACAGACGGCCTGTAGATCCAGGACTGAGGCTGTAGATCCAGGACTGAGACTGTAGATCCAGGACTGAGGCTGTAGATCCAGGACTGACGCTGTAGATCCAGGACTGAGTCTGTAGATCCAGGACTGAGGCTGTAGATCCAGGACTGAGGCTGTAGATCCAGGACTGAGGCTGTAGATCCAGGACTGACGCTGTAGATCCAGGACTGAGTCTGTAGATCCAGGACTGAGGCTGTAGATCCAGGACTGAGGCTGTAGATCCAGGACTGAGGCTCTAGACCCAGGACTGAGGCTGTAGATCCAGGACTGAGTCTGTAGATCCAGGACTGAGGCTGTAGATCCAGGACGGAGGCTGTAGATCCAGGACTCAGGCTGTAGACCCAGGACTGAGGCTGTAGATCCAGGACTGAGGCTCTAGACCCAGGACTGAGGCTGTAGATCCAGGACTGAGTCTGTAGATCCAGGACTGAGGCTGTAGATCCAGGACGGAGGCTGTAGATCCAGGACTCAGGCTGTAGACCCAGGACTGAGGCTGAAGATCCAGGACTCAGGCTGTAGATCCAGGACTCAGGCTGAAGATCCAGGACTCAGGCTGAAGATCCAGGACTCAGGCTGCAGAACGAGGACAGACTGGACTGAGGCAGCTCCCAGGCGGGGAGGGGCTGTAGAAGTCATTACCTCACTGTCATAGTCAATTGCTTTAGTGGATGATTGGTCGTAACTGGTGGGTTCTAATTCAATTAAACACAATCAGTGCCATCGTACTGGATTGATTGGTTGAAATTCTATTATAATTTAAGAGATAAAAGGAAATCTAATCTGGATGCAGCAAAGTGGTTTGAAACGTGGCTTTGTTTCACATATTTCAGGGTCTCCAGCCCTTTCCCCGGAGAGACACTTCTTCGAGGCAAAAATGTCTGAGCTACTACTACAGACAGTTGAATTTGAGACTCAAGATAAGACAAACTTTATTGATCTCACAATGGAGAAATGTTCAGGTCACAATTGGCATAGTGAGAGAGCGTTAGTGTGTGTGTGTGTGTGTGTGTGTGTGTGTGTGTGTGCGTGCAAGTGTGGGAATGGGCCGTGTGAGTTGTGTGTGTATGTGTGTTTGACCAGTATAAATGAGCAATATGAATGTGAGGTTTTAACAAATTGTGCACGTGAAGATTTGTATTTTTTCATTTCATTTATTTAAATTCATTTCATTCAACAGCATTTAGCATGAATGAAAAGGAGCAAAAAGAAGTAAAAACGTATATCTTCCCCTATCAACACAAAATCATTTACAGTTCCAGCGCATTTGAGCCTCTAATGCAACTTTGTCAATTCCAAACACAAAATTAAAGTTACAGCTGATCCGCAGTGATGTATTTCTGCAACATCAATAATTATACAGACTTTTTAAACACAAAATCGGACGTAGAAGTTTTGATATTACAATCCAGACTGTTCCACAGATCGACTCCTTTGATTGAGATACATAGACGATCGAAACCTGGGTTTGTTAAAAATCTCGGTTCCTTTTAATATTTGCTTTTCTCTTGGTGAATCTGTTTTGCAAATTCATGGCTAAATTTGTTTCATAAGATCGGCCTGCCCAGGGACTACGGGTGGAAATTAGCTCCCGAGCCTGGTACAATCAAGCCCGTATTCAAATGAATGGTTTGTGCTCAGTGGCGCTTTTTGCCGGCACGGTCACTGACATAATAGCTGAACCCACCTAGAACTCGCAAAGATCTATGGGAAACTCTCCTGTATTTGGGCATCGTGTGGTCCTCCCGGTTCTGTGCAGTGGATGATCTCCCATAATGCTTTGCGCCAAATACGTGTGTGTGGGTCTCACATGGGTCTCACGCACGTGCACAGAGGGGCTCGGCTGCGCTCTGACCAATCAGAGCAGTTCATCAGAGCGGGAGTTAGAGCAAGAGCCAGACGAGCAGAGTTTGTGGATTTAAAGAAAACCGAAGGATTTAAGAAGAAAAAAAGTTCAGGATGACAAGGGACACAAAAATCCCCACAAAATCTGACCTTTATGAAAGCTGTAGGTTCTCTGTCAGCTGAGGTCGAGCTGTTTTAATTTACATCGAGTCTTATGGGGAACATTTCTGGGTAGCCCACGTGAATTTAGTCTGGTTTAGTGTAACGCGCAGTGCGGCGAGAATCCCGTGAACACATGGGTTCTTCACCTCCAAGCTAATACCCTATCCAGTTATCATAATAGATCCATGGGTACAATGCATCTTTCCCTTTGAGGTTAATGTTTATTGGAACAATTGTTTTGTTCCTGTCATCTTAAATAAATAAACTAAACTAAACTAAACTCATATTGTGCAAAAAGACATTAAGTGTGCAAACATGTAAAAAATATTTGATATATTATGCACAATAACAACATTAAAAATGGCTATAGCAGTGCGAGTTTTTTCAGTCCTAGTGCAGGTTCATTATAGGGATTAAAGTGACTTATTGTACAGTTTGACAGCGGATGCTCTGTGACAGCGCTCCTTCTTGCACTGAAAGAGCTTAAAGGGGTTCTACAGTGACATAAAGAACAGAAATTATGGTTCTGACTTGAACCTTAAAACATGATTTTCAAATGGAAACAAAAGCTTCTGGGTTGATTAGTTGAAACTCTATTCCAACTTCTGCAGTAACGATGTCTTTTTATCTGGAGAGGCAGTAAATTGGTTTGAAACGTGGCTTTGTTTCACACGGTCTCCAACCTTTTCCTGGAGAGATAATTCTTTGAAACTAAATGGTAGTACGCTGCTGAGAAAGTAAGTCATTTTTATTTTTGTAGTTCCTTTCATTGACTCAAGTCACAAAGTAAAGTTGAAGCTGAAAATAATAACACACAAATTAAGGTCGTACATTGATTATTTCTCAAATGGATTTGAATACGTCGTTCTTAAGACCCTTTTTATTAGTTATTGTTATTTAACTTATTTGCAGTGGGTTTTATCTACCCATACAGTACAACAACCTGTTACAATGATTGTGACTCGCAAACCATATTACAATTATATCACAATATTTCCTGAAGGCACAAGCGAAGGATCTGTCAGATCAATCCACTTCATCTGCGAACTATTCCGTGTCAAGCCGAGTTACACCATCAGATAAACTGCATGTTCCTGACTTTTATTCCTTTGAATTCAGAATAAAAAAATATCTGTGACTTCTTTGACTAACGGTCACTCAGTTTCTCCCTGATCCTCTAGGGAGCTGTTAGTTCTTGCACGATTGGCTGACTTTATGGATCCCCGTAGGGCAATTTATCTTCTGCATTTGACCCATCCTGATACCGCTAAGGCTTATGTCAGGAGCAGTGGTCGCCGTAGTAACAACACCCAGGAACCCATCTCCAGATGCTTGGTCAGGACTACCGGAGCTGAAGGATTTAACCCAGTGTGCATGTTTTTAGTGGTAGGGGAAACCAGAGTTCCCAGAGGAAACCTACGCAAGCACGGGGAGAACATGCAAACTCCACAAAGAAAGACCCCGTTCCGACCGGGATTCAAACCTATGACCTTTTGGCTGAGAGGCGAGAGTGCTATCCACTCAGCCACCGTTGCCGTGATCAAACTATATGGATCTCACAATGGAGATATTTACTGTACGTGTTACATTTGGCTTCAATAAGGTCACTCAGTGCAAATCGGCAGTTCATACGTAAACAAGATAAAAGGTGTTTTATGTTTATTAGAGGTACAATAGTTCTTAAAGGAGCAGTATGTAAAAATCTGAACTACTGTTATCAGTTAAAGATGTATTGAAAAAGAGCATGCTTTATTAACATTTGACAGATTAGGGCCATTAAAAAGTATTTTAATTTTTTTTGGTTGTTTTAAAAAGATACAATAAATATTTCCCATGGAATGAGTCCCTTTGACAAATGCTGTTCTAAAGCCTAGTGTATACTTGCGCGGCGCTGCTTGCGTTAGCGGTTGCGGTGGACCTACGCAAGCACATTTGTGTTTATACTCCTTGCGGAGTTTTGAGGAGAATGTTGTAATCCCACAACCAACCACACGATGGCGATCTCACAGGAGTTGCTTGAGCTACCAAAGCGGTCTCATTTACGCTGCTTCTTTCTCCTCTTCAGAACAAAAACATGAACAAACCGAGCTCTTTGAGATCATTACATGTGTTTCTACTGTAGGTTTATGTGACAGTTCTATGGACTCATTATTTCTTAACTCATTTAACTGTGATGTTGTGAAAAATGACAGAGTTCTTGTTGGAAACATAGTTATTATTAAATTGTATTCAGCACAAACAGCAAAACAATAAGTGGTAAATATCTGAGGCAAACATGAACAATTTATAAGTGCAGGAGGAATGGAACAGACGTTATAAGCTACGAGTGCAGATTCAGACAAAGACAGGAACAGTGCAAAACAAACGACTGCACAGTTTATAAGTTATATATATGTTAGATATTTGTTAGATATGCAACAGAACTCTAGTCCACAGTCTCCCCGTATATCAGGCTCTGAACCCAAACTGCTTTTCCTTCATTTCCTTCGAAGCACAAAGCAGTCTGCTCTATAGTGCCTCCTCCATGTCCCTGCTGCAGCCGCTTTATGCTTCCACCCAATACACACACACGGACCAATCACAGCGGAGCTTCCTTGCGGCGACCGTTACGTAGTTAGAACATTTCGATGCTGCGTGGCAGGCAACGTAAGGGCCTTGCGGTGACCAACGCGTTACGCAAGTGACGTCACGTCACCTCCGTAAGCTCCGCGCCGCGCGAGTATACACTAGGCTTAAGACTGTCAGAATGTGCTCAAATTCTCATTACCTCATATTTTATCATTGTTTTGCAGTGTACATAGAATATAACACCCAGAGGTCTCCCATCCCAGCACTAACCAGTCTCTGCCCTGTTTAGCTTCTGAGGTCAGACTTAGGGAGAATCCAAGCAAAGCTATAACCAATAACCTCCATGGGAACAAGCAGGAAGCAGACCAGAGACTTGCTCCCTGCTTTTCCTGTATAGATGGTAAATATAGACAATGTTTTTTTGTGTCATTTCTTTCTCCGGGTGTTTTGAATCTTTTCGTTCCCGTCCTCGACCCTGCGGCTTCCTCGCTAGTGCCACTGTCTCCTCTCTGCAATAAGCCGCAGCACTTCCCATTTAAATCAAGGCCTCAATTAATTAGAATAAAGCAAATCCAATCAGGAGGACTGTGGGGAAATCACCTGAGTATGGATCGGCACACACAGAGCAGAGCTGGGGAAAGAGCAGCTCTTTGTGAAATGGACTGGTTTAGAATCAAAGAGAAACAAGAGAAGAAGAAGCCAAACGGAGGTCGGGGATCGCTGTGTTCATAGTATCCATAGAATAATCTAGAATAGAAAAGGTGGTTATTGATAATGTATATTAGTATTTCTGTCTGGGAATGCTTGGTTCTCAGATTGGTTGGAATGAAAAGAGAATTATAACTAATATATTTGCATTGGGCGGTACTTGGATACTTTGGGCACAGGCTTTGAGAGATGACACTTCCAAATCAGTGCAGCAAGACGATAAATAAGATTGTAACAACTTGTTTGTTGGTTTCTCAATTTATGTACATGTCGGGGCGACAGTTGCTCAGTTGGTAGAGCATTCGCCTTTGAGCCAGAAGGTCATGGGTTCGAGCCCACCTCAAGACTTTCACCAAGACTGTCGTTGTGTCCTTGGCAAGATACTTATCCCCATTGCCTAGAATGAGTCTGGTGTGTGAATGGTTTATGGTGGTCAGAGGGGCCTGTGGCAAATACTGGTTGCCTCGCTTCTGTCAGTGTGCCCCAGGGCAGCTGTGGCTACAGTAGTAGTTTATCACCACCGTGTATGGAGTGAATGAATAATCACACGTGAAGCGTCTTTGAGCGTCCAAAAAAGCGCTATATAAAACCAATGCATTATTATTAATTTAAAAAAATCTAATTTTTGTTGCTTATTTTACAGATTTTATTTTATTTTATTAGGAACCCTTGAGATGCAGCATCTCATGAGACCAAAATGAGACCAGAGAGAGACTGGAGATAGACCAGGGAGACCACAGAGAGACTAGAGATAGACCAGGGAGACCACAGAGAGACTAGAGATAGACCAGGGAGACCACAGAGAGAGACTAGAGATAGACCAGGGAGACCACAGAGAGACTAGACATAGACCAGGGAGACCACAGAGACAGACTAGAGATAGACCAGGGAGACCACAGAGAGAGACTAGAGATAGACCAGGGAGACCACAGACACAGACTAGAGATAGACCAGGGAGACCACAGAGAGACTAGACATAGACCAGGGAGACCACAGAGACAGACTAGAGATAGACCAGGGAGACCACAGAGAGAGACTAGAGATAGACCAGGGAGACCACAGAGACAGACTAGAGATAGACCAGGGAGACCACAGAGAGAGACTAGAGATAGACCAGGGAGACCACAGAGAGACTAGAGATAGACCAGGGAGACCACAGAGAGACTAGAGATAGACCAGGGAGACCACAGAGAGACTAGAGATAGACCAGGGAGACCACAGAGACAGACTAGAGATAGACCAGGGAGACCACAGAGACAGACTAGAGATAGACCAGGGAGACCACAGAGAGAGACTAGAGATAGACCAGGGAGACCACAGAGAGAGACCAGAGAAAAAAACAAGTTACCAACTGGATTCCAGAGGTCCTGAGCTTTAGCATTGCTGGTGAAGCTGAAGTTGGCTGGATGCCTTGGTTAGCACATGCCTGGCGGATACCCCCTTTATCTCTGCTGCCGTCTTTGTTGTTGCGTAGCTTTTGACATGTTTACACACAAGAGATAAGGCTTATTTCTCTGCTAAAGATTATGAAACGAAATCATGTAAGTATTTGTTGTCATGTGTGTAAATGTGTGTGTACTGCCCACGCACCGAGCCACAGCCGCCCCTTCTCCACAGCCGCATTCATTAAAACCATGTCTCGTGTTTATGTACATACAAAACCTCTGTCCTTTGAACCGCGGCGTCCGTAAAAGCAGTGATGAATATTGCGACTTGTTTGAAAAGCTCAGTGGGACGTGTGTTTTCAAAAGAACATCGATGTTAAAGACCGAGAATTACACCAGCGAGAAACAGACAAGGCGCTCAAGTTCATTTCTAATAAATCTGTTTCTGTACAGCCAGCAATGGTAATAGTCGACTGAGAGAGACCAGAGAGAGAAACCAGAGAGAGAGACCAGAGAGAGAGACCAGAGAGAGACTAGAGAGAGAGGCCAGAGAGAAAGATTTGAGAGGGACCAGAGAGAAACTTAAGCGAGAGAGAAAGAGACCAGAGAGAGACCAGAGAGAGGGACCAGAGAGAGACCAGAGAAAGACCAGAGAAAGAACAGAGAGAGACCAGAGAGAGAGAGACTAAAGAGACAGGCTGCTAGAGACAGACTAGAGATTGACTCGAGAGAGAGACACTAGAGAAGAGAGGCTAGAGAGAGAGATCAGAGAGAGACTAGAGAGAGATATCAGTGAGATACCAGAGAGAGAGACCAGAGAAAGAGACCAGAGAGAGACTGGAGAGAGAGACGAGAGAGAGACTGGAGAGAGAGACGAGAGAGAGGCCAGAGAGAGACTGGAGAGAGAGACGAGAGAGAGACTGGAGAGAGAGACGAGAGAGAGGCCAGAGAGAGACAAGAGAGAGACCAGAGAAAGACTAGAGAGAGAGACCTGAGGGAGATCAGAGAGAGACTAGAGAGAGAGTAAAGGGAGACTAGAGAGAGAGACTAGAAAGAGAGGTCAAAGAGAGACAAGAGAGAGAGGCCAGAGAGAGAGACTAGAGAAAGACTAGAGAGAGAGACCAGAGAGAGACTAGAGAGAGAAACCAGAGAGAGACTAGAGAGAGAGACCAGAGAGAGACTAAAGAGAGAGACCAGAGGGAGACCAGAGAAAGAGACCAGAGGGACCAGAGAGAGACCAGAGAGAGACCAGAGAGAGACTAGAGAAAGAGACCACAGAGGGACCAGAGAGAGACCAGAGAGAGACCAGAGAGAGAGAGACAAGAGAGAGATAAGAGAGAGATAAGAGAGAGACCAGAGAGAGACCAAAGAGAGACCAGAGAGAGACCAAAGAGAGACCAGAGAGAGACCAAAGAGAGACCAGAGGGAGACCAAAGAGAGACATATAAACCCTTCTTTAATGAGTGAGAGTCCTTCGTTTTCATCTCTCTCTCTCCTCTCTTGTAAAACTCGCTGCTGCAGCTTGTGGTCGTGATGATCCGCTGAAGGCCATCGGTGGCGCTCTCTCGTCTCCACACTGGCCTCAGGTTAACTACGATGGCGGAGCAATAAAAAGCTTATTCAAAATCATTGTGTGGCGCTAACCTTGGTCAAGTAGCATCAGGACCAGAGAAAAGAGAGCACACACAGGTTTAATTGGAAAAACAGAAATATCGGCTGCTTAAGTGAACAAGTGAATCAGGATCAAAAACATTTACAGGTGAATATGATTATTGCTCCTGGGATGGATTAAAGCTAGATTCATGAATTAAAGTCACATTATTTTATTAAAGTCACCTTCATTTATTAAAGCTACATGAATGTATTAGAGAGAGAGAGAATAGAGAAAGATTAGAGAGAGAGACCAGGGAGAGACTAGAGAGAGACCAGAGAGAGAGACCAGAGAAAGAGACTAAAGAGAGAGGTTAGAGAGAGAGGCCACAGATAGAGACTAGAGAGACCAGAGATGAGTGACCAGAGAGAGACCAGAGTGAGACCAGAGAGAGACCAGAGTGAGACCAGAGAGAGACCAGAGTGAGACCAGAGAGTCACCAGAGAGAGACCAGAGTGATACCAGAGAGAGACCAGAAAGAGACCAGAGAGAGACCAGAGAGAGACCAGAGAGAGACCAGAGAGAGACCAGAGTGAGACCAGATAAAGAGACTAAAGAGAGAGGTTAGAGAGAGAGAGACCAGAGAGACTTGAGAAAGAGAGAGAGACTAGAAAGACCATAGAGATACATTCATGAATTAAATCTAGATTCATGTATTAAAGGAATGTGCTCTTGTTAACACATGTGCTCAGGATGGACTGTGAGACGTGAAGAAGAGCAAAGTATGGCACCTTTAAATCTGATGCTTGAGCAGATCCCTCTCCTTCAGGGGTCTCACTTTTCCCACTGGGTTTTTGAGTTGTTCTTTGCGATAAAGGAGGGTCAAAGGCAGAGATCTCCAACATTTTACAACCAGAGAGCTACTTTCCCCTCTCTGTTCTCTCCTCTCCTCTCCTCTTTTTCTCCCATCTCCCTTCTCTCTATTTCCTCCTCTCTTCTCTGTCTTTTCTCTTCTCCCTTTTTCCTTCTCTCCTCTCCCCTATCTTCTCTTCCTTCTCTCTCCTTACTTTTCACACTCTTCTCTCAATCTCCTCTTTCTCCCTCCTCTCCTCTCTCCTCTCCCTTATCTCCTCCTCTCTCTCCTCTCCCTCCTCTCCGTTTACTCCCTCCTCTCTCCTCTCCTCTCCCCTATCTCCTCCTCTCTCCTCTCCCCTGTCTCTCTTCTCCTCTCTCTCCCTCCTCTCTCCTCTTCTCTCCCCTATCTCCTCCTCTCACCTCTCCCCTGTCTCTCTTCTCCTCTCTCTCCCTCCTCTCTCCTCCTCTCTCCCCTCTCTCCTCTCCCCTGTCTCCTGTCTCTCTTCTCCTCTCTCTCCCTCCTCTATCATCTCACTCCCTCCTCTGCCCTATCTCCTCCTCTGTCTCTCCTCCCTCTACCTCCCTCCTCTCCCCTTTCTCCCCCTCCTCCCTCCTCTCCCCTCTCTCGCATACACACAATTGAACATGACATTTCACACGTTTCACTTTTCCTTCACACACTCTTTCCTTCTCGTCTGCTCCCCGATCCTCTTTAAACCCCAGACCTCTCGTCCTGAAGCGTTCGTCCCCATTAAAATAAAAATAAAAAAACCTTAGACTTCCTCCACTGTCTCCGTGAAGAACCCGTGCCAATGTTCTGCCCGTGTCTTGAAACATCCACCGCTGTTTGACTAATAAGGAAACTGTAGAATCTGAATAAATTATGCGTGAAAACAGTGAATGAAAAGTGAATGTCAATCAGACGGAGGAGCAGAGGAAGCACTTGGCCTCTTGACCTACGCCTTGGTCTGATGTTTCTGCAGGAACTGCATTTGCATTTTTATTCGCTCTTCAGATCCTAATCAGACGTGTTTTAATTCATAATGACGTTCTATGGTTTTAATTAAATTGCTTTGAGAGAAGAGACTGAGGGCTTTGGATGCTTCACATACGAACAGTATATTAGGCCGAGAGCGTTCGACTCGGTCCTCAAAGGGACACGTTTTCATTCCAACCAACCTGTAAATCCTTTTTTTATTATTATTTTAAAGGCAAGGTAAAGCAAGTTTATTTGTACAGCGCAGTTCATACACAAGGCAACTAAAAGTACTGAACAAAACAACATAGAACCAAACACACAAGGACGTCAAATCCAAAATAATCACAGTAAATAAAACACATTGAAAGGCAAATTGAAATATATGTATTTGTATAGTTTGAATCCTCCGAGCCTGGCCTTAGGGTCTGGGTCTGATCGTGGCTGCAGTTTCCTTGGTTTTATCCCCTTTGACCAATCAGCGAGCGGGGGAGGCGGGTGTTGTAGTTAGGTGCGCCAAATTTGCTGGTCGTACTTTGGCGGCGAATGCGAGAGAAAAGTAATCCGTTCTGGTTCGGCTCCAAATATCAAGAAATTGAAGCCGGAGCAAGAGGAATGTTTAACAAATGTCATTGCTGCAGATATGTATCGGCTCGACTCCCCACGGGCTCCGTTAGCGGCAAAGGAGATGGCTAAAGCTAGGCTAAATGCTAAATGCCTCACTCACCCGGGCTCTTTGGCTCTGGTAAACTCAGATCCAATGGTTTCAATCTGCAAAAGAAGTTAACCCCTCCCACCTGTTAACGAAACGCAACCCAAGAGCAAATCCGGTCCTTAGTACGAAATGAAATGAGTACAATGTTGTGGTAAGACCAGGCCAGAATCCTCCCCCTATAGGCAGTTTTTTCTCTTTAATTATCATGTTACTTTATCTTGAGTTGTATGTTATGCTAGCAGGAGTCTGGTGTGTGTGAGTGTGAATGGGGCTGATGACACAGACTGGTTGCCTCGCCTCTGTCAGTGTGCCCCAGGGCAGCTGTAGCTACAGCAGTAGTATCCTCACCGTGGGACGAATAAAGGATCTCTTAACCACTGTGTATGGAGTGATTGATTAGTGACAGCTTGGCTTTTATCCCTATTTTTTACCTACAGTAAATACTGTATGTTTTTTTTTAATTGGTGGCTGCATTTACCAAACTCAGGGGTTACCTCGAGGCATAGAATAAGTTGTATACAGCACTGGTCTTCGAGAACTATTGGTTATGGGTTTGAGATCTACTCCCAATACTCCCACTGACGTCTGCTGTCGTTGTGTCCCTGAGCAACACACTTAACCCCACTCTGCCTGGAGACCTCGCCGAAAAAGACCAAGGCCAAACCGTTTCTTCTTATCCAAGTTTTATTTCATGTTCTGAAAAGTGTAAGAATGTAGTTCATGGATAAGTTTAGTATTTTTCTCTTTGTACAAAAGGCTAAAAAGGTAAAACCAGCAACAAAACAAGTTGGGAATAATATCTGTTGAAATGTACGCTCCTTTTTTGAGTCCAACAAGGTTTGCTCTTTACATTTGTACAGCTCGCCTTTTAGCGCTTGCACACAGATGGTGCTGCTCCTTTAGATGTGCTTTGATGCTAATCCGAACACATAAATTACAAATCTAAGTGCTTTTAACACAAAAATACCAATTTATCAGGTGTCATTCATCTGTTCTCAAGAGCCCAAAAAGACTTTCAATACATGTTACATTTTGTCAGAGACTTCCCAGTAAAAAGATCCTCTGTATGGACTTGGAAAACTAAACTCTGTATTTTACATTTATGTATGTCGGTAATTACCTATGTATGTGTGTATTTATTTATTGTGTTTTAGAGCCGAGTCATAATATTCCATAATAGTCATAATAATAAACATGATATTCCAAATAATTCAAAGTCATCAAACTTCAAACTTATTTCCCCTAAATCTTGTTATTGTTTTCATTTCTATGTCCCACCCTCCACCGTTTTTTACCAATCAGAAAGTCCGTAATCCGGGTTGCCAGAACTCACCGCATCGAGCTAATCTCACTGGTAAAGTACCATGTGGCCGCAGAACTAAAACGTTTTTTTTTTATGATTCTCAAATCATTAACGACAAAACAAGGAATAAAACCAGGATTTCTTTCTTTGTGAAAAAGGTGTTGTTATAGATTTGTTGTTGACAAAACTCTTGTCTATTCAGCTGTTATGGCCCCAGCTGGATTCGTCTGCATATCTGGCAACCTGAGAGTGGGAGAGGCTGCAGTACCACTTTTGGCCAGATTTGTACATACTGCTCCTTTAAATTCTATTATATATTTTTTTACCATAGGCCCCTACAACAAATAACACAGTCCCTCTTTCCCTTCAGAACCACCTCCAAGCAAGACAAGGCTAGTTTTTTTTGTATAGCACAGTTCATACACAGAGGCAAGTTGCTTCTTTATCATGCTAAAGTCAGATATTTTATTTTATTGTATAGAGTTATTGGTCATTCTTGTACTGTGTGCTTCTGGAATTTCCCGACTGTGGGACGAAGAAAGGATCTCTTCATCTGAACTCAAAGTGCATGAATAATCCCAGTATATTAAAAAGAGTAAAGATAAAAGGAGGAGAATAGTTGGACCAATGGCAAAGCTCCTCGTCTATATATCCAAGATTTAGATTAATTTTGTCCAATCAGGAAGCAGATGGAATGAGATCTAAACATTTCTCTCTCCACATTTCAAAAAGTAACACATTCACTTTAAAACAACATTTGCAGATGGAACAAGCCACATTTATTTCTTTTTCCAAGTGCAGAAGCAATTTCCAAGAGAGAATTTGCTTGTCAAACACATTCTGAAAAACAAGTTATTTTTCGGTGACAGATTGGCGAATTCTAAGCCCGACAAAATGCACTAAAATCATGATAAATGTAATCTAATTTAAGAAGTCTTGCATTCAGAAGCAATGACTGATATTCAACCGGCCTCTGTCCACAAACTAGGACACAAAATCTTTCATAGAGAATAGAATATTTTGGATTATGGATGGATGGAAATTGTTGTTATAGTTGTTGTATAATTGTGTTCTCATTTCGTATTTTCTTGCTTTTGAGACATTTATGGACTTTTAAAGGCCACACCAACTCTGCTGCAGGGACCTAAAATACTGTTGCTTTTTAATGTTATTGTCTTCTATCTATCTGTCCATCTATCTAGCTATTAATTCACATTTCTTGACAGTGACATGGGGAGGCAGTGTTTCCGATTCATGCAGCTAAAATCTAGAAGTCATCCTGAAAATGTGAGACAGGCTGCTTCTCTGACTACGTTCAAATCCAGATTAAAAATATTTCTGTTTTGCTGTCCATACAACTGGGAACTTGTATCTTTGCTTTTTAATTTACCGTGATTTTTTATGATTTTAATGTCTTGTGTGATCTTGAGTTTCCTTGTGTATGAACTGTGCTATACAGATAAACTTGGCTGGTCTTGCCTATTTGACGCTTTGGGCTGAGAGCGTATTGTCTGAGTGAGGGTTGGTGCTAGAACCGAACTGTTTTGAAAGAGAGGTTTTATTCAATGTCTTTACCGTTCTGAAAGTTAGGTACCCCAGCTTTAACCAGAGGGATGGTCTCTGTCTGTGCTGGCGGCCGTCCTATCTGCTGCCTCCTCTTCCTCTGTGTGTACGTCCTCTTCATCAGCTGTAATCCTCACCGGTCTATCGTGTGGACTCAGGCCTCACTGTGTTTGTCTCCAGTTTATTCAGGTGCTATAGATCCACGTCCAGGTGCCGCAGCCAGGACGCCGTTTTAAAGTGGACGAATCTATGTGGAATTGGCTTTTTTGAGATTTTAAGCATGTTATATTCAATCCAATCCGCTTTATTTACTGTATATAGCAAATTTTATAAAACAAGTTTCCAAAGTGTTGCACAGAGATATAATCAACACATTTAAATATTCAGGTTGGTCAGCCTTATGTTAAATAAGAAGTAAAAACAATACAAATGGAATAATAAAAATAATAAAGTACAAGTAACCAATAAAAAAAATAATAAAAACAATAAAATACTAGTTATCTGATTTAAAAATAATAATAATAAATAAACTGAAAAATAAAACACATAAAAAAACATATAAAAAGAGGCCCACACAACTCACGCGGTGTTAAAAGTAACAGAGTAAGACTTAAAACATTCATTAAAAATCATTGCTTCCTCGTTTAAAGCAGACCTGGAGATGTTTTTAGATCTCTCCACGCACCGGGGGCCTCCTCAGTCCTGGATCCACAGACTTAGCATTATCATTATTGTCATTAGCATTAGCATTATTTGTATACAAAAAATTAACCTGACTTGTTCACAACATTTGCCAAAACTGTTTCCCAGGATCAGACTTCTGCTCAATTCTCTATTTATCTCTATTTATTATTTTACTCAATACTCAATCTTTTTACACAATCTGAGTGACTCTATCCATGCCTAATGTGGATCGATAAAGTTTTTACAATCGTATCTTATTTATCGCCATGGTAAACAACATGAAATCACAAACTGGGAATTTGCCCCGGCTCTCAGTGCAAACAAGTTATAACGTAAAAATAGATATATAGCATGCATACAAAAAATAATATCTCAATATAATATTTCATATAACTACACTAATTACACACACTAGATACTCAGCAGCGCAGTTACAGTGACAGTTACAGGTCAAGTCAGATGACATTAGTTATAGGAACAAAGCCAGGTTCTGGAGCTTTAAATCCACAAAGCACATGACGTCGTCTTGCACAGTTATTCCAATGTGGTTTTACTGCAAATGGCAAACAAACTGAATCTGACATGTCGAAGGTTGATCAATCTCCCGCCATTGCTGTCACTTGTGTAAGACCTACTCAGCGCCCATTATGCCCATTATTGCCTTTTTTCTTCCGGCTGTGCCACATGTATCAGGTGTAAGTATTGGAATACATTTTCAATCACGCCGCTGCTTGTTTGTGCCTCTCCTTGACTTCTAATCGACGCGCTCCGGAGGCTGCGATAAGGCGGTGACGGAATGAGGTCGCCTCCTTTTGTTTCCTTTGTCTCCTCTCGGTCGTGTAGGTGCCCCATAACACACGTCACATATTGAGACCCGAGCAAACAAGAGGCGGCAGCGGCTTTAGCACGAGCCGAGAGGAGGCAGAGGAGGAGGAGGAGGAGGAGGCAGATGGCACAAGGAGAGAAGGGGCCAGATGGAGGTGACGAGGACGCAGCACCCAGAGGACCCGGCGAGTGTCAAAAGTGTACGCAGATCTGTCCACTCAAGCACAAAAGTGGTGGAAAGTTTACAGAGTCTGGGTCAGTGGCACCTCTTCACCTCAGATGGCCGTCGGGAAACTCAAGCGTTTTGTATGTGTGTGTCCAAACCAGTTGGGGCCATGGATCTATTATAATGACTGGATAGGAGCTGAAGAACCCATGTGCTCGGGGGATTCTCGGGGGATTCACTAAACCAGACTAAATTCACGTGGGCTACCCAGAAATGTTCCCCATAGAACTCAATGTAAATTAAAACAGCTCGACCTCAGCTGACAGAGAACCTACAGCTTTCATAAAGGTCGGATTTTGTGGGGATTTTAGTGTCCCTTGTCATCCTGAACTTTTTTTCTTCTTAAATCCTTCGGTTTTCTTTAAATCCACACTTTAGTGCAACAAACTGCCCGTCTGGCTCCCGCACTAACTCCCACTCCCACACGCGTATTTGGCGCAACGCATCATGGGGGATAGCGCAACGCATCACAGGAGCTCATCCACTGCGCAGAACCGGGAGTACCAGACGATGCCCAAATACGGGCGAGTTCCAGGCGACTTCCGCTAATCTTTTCGGCACCCATGCCTGCACAAAACGCCAATGAGCACAAACATTCATTTGAATACGGCGCCATCTTGGATCGCCGGGGCCTGGTTGGGGCGGGTTCCGGCTCCAAAAAGGTCCATGAGCACGTACGCTGACATGCTGCAATCTCACTTTGCAGCCGGTGGGGGTGTACCCGGAAAGAGAATTACCCAATACTTATGGCGTCTTCTTTCCCCTCAAAAACGGCTTTGGAGGATGATCCAAAAGTTGCTCTTGGTCCAAATGCTGTCAATGTTGAGGGGAGTTTTTTTTTTTTTTGTACCAGCCTAGTTTAGCCGCTGTGGACTTTTGAATGCACTTGTTAAAGGAATGGGGCTGGTGACGGCTGAGGCATGAGCAAATGTGTTTTTTTTTACATTTTCCTACCCCACGACCATCTTGAAAAAACCCACATAAAGCCGAAGTGGTGGCGCATTAGTTCCAATGGCAGAGAAAGGCTTGTCTGTTAATATTTGCAGTTCATAATTAGTGTGTATATGTGTGCGTCGAAACACATGTGAGTAGTAAGTAATCTTTAGTTATACAGCTCCTTCCACGAATCAGAGTTACAAAACGCTTTAGAATTGCAGTGGATTTGTCTCCCACTCCACACATGGGAGCGGGTCGCCTGCAGGAGGCACATGCCCCATCTATTGTACATGTTTAGAGTGGTAGTGGAAACCGGAGCACCTGGAGGAAACCGGAGCAGACACAGGGAGAACATGCAAACTTCGTACAGAAAGGCCTGGATAACCCCTGCTTCTGTCAGCCTTCCCCAGGGCAGCTGTGTATAGCGCGAGTTTATTTGAGTGTCAAAATAGCACTATGTAAGGGATAATGTATAGCATACAGGTCATTATCGGAAAATAAGTACCGACAGGGCGAAGCGGACCCCGACGCGCAGCGGAGGGGTCTGCTTCCGCCCTGAAGGGATAGCGGGATAATGCTATACATTATCCCGCTTATTATACTGCTTTGTACCAACTTAACACACAAAATAAACTTCAGATCACTTTTATGAATGCCAAAAGTTTATTTAATGACAACAAATAAAGTAGTCCCAAAAAGTTTTCCCGTTGCTCGGCAACCGCGGGCAGGCAGTGTGGCTTTGACAATTGTGGCTATGCTAGCAACAGTTAGGCTGGCAACTTCCAAACTAGAACTCTCTGGAACTGCATGAAAACTGAACAAAGAATTCTGAACATCAGCGGTGAGTGACCCAAACATAAACCTAACCTAAATCCATAATTCGATCCTCTGCAAATGTGTCCGAAAATGTGCCGGTATCTACTTCCGGGTTTTTCGGGATCGCCTTTTCTCGCATTACATCAGTGTTTTTGTCATGAAAACGTAAACGGAAAATTCTGAAAACTTCCGTGCACTTGTATTAAGACTGGATATGTATAATTCACTCTCCGATAAACATTTCATTGCGTTGATTGATTGGCATTTGCGTTTATTGAGCGGCCAGAACTACTTCCGGGTTTTTCACGATCGCTTTTTGACGCAGAGAAATAGTATTTTTGTCATGAAGACAAGACCAGAAAATTCAGAAAATTTCCGTGCACGTGTCTGAAGAATGTATATGTATAAGTATTCTCCGATTAACATTTAAGTGTGTTGATTGAGCGTGGCTGGCTCCGGAGTGGCCGGAACTACTTGCGGAGTTATCCAGGCATTTGAAAGACAAGCAGAGAGTGCGTTGCCATGGGCAGCGGTCATTATTGTTTTGAGAGGTCCGTTATAGAAAATAATGACCGGTAGAACGTTTTGAAATTATGAAATTACATTCAAATCAATGGAGCGTTCTACTGCTGCTCTGAGGAGCCGTATAATAAATAGTTTTAAGTTTTTTCTTATGCATTTTTAGTCTCATTATTAGTGTCTTTTCAAACGTTTCAAGGCTCCACTTTTGTCTGTTTCACACCTGAAGAGCTGCAGTATATTCAACATTTCATATGGTTGAATAGGTTCTCGTCTGTATGTCAATAATTATATTTCCATAAAAGCTTCAGGTTAAAAGCTTTACTGAAATGCACAAACTGTCAAATTGTCACTCCGTGTTCTGTTTCAAGTGCAGCCTCCTGGAGTTCCCTTTTACAAAGCACTCACAATCAGGAATTAGCAAAGTGTATGGACTTTTATGAAGGTTTGGTAAATAAAGATAATTGAATTCGGGCGTTCTGCTCTCCCAAAATTCCATCCGATGGGCGGGGGAGCGACTGAATTTTGCGTTGCATTATGGGTAACACTTGCCTTCGCAACTTCCGGTTCTCTCTGCCCGGCGCATTTTCTCTAAATGGTTGAGTGTTTTCGTCATTTTCTGTATGCAAATACATTCCCGTCTCTAACTAGTGGCATATCGCGCAAATCATCCGTCCAATTCACATTCTTCCCTCTTAGCTGAACTTCATTCTCATTGTTACCATCTGTCACTCGCACACACAGCCGTTTTCGTTCACTCTGCTCGCTGTCATCTTCTTCTAAATCTTCATAAACACCATCCGCTCGTTGAACTAGCAACAACAATTCCTCCTTTCGTTTACCCACACTGCAAATACACTTTCGCTTCAACCTTTCACGCAATTCAGGCACTGTCAATCGCTTGTTGTTTTCGTGAGCCATATTCGCCATTGTATGAAATCAACCGGAAGTGAACTGGGCAACAAACGGTGTCATTTTTTGATCACAGCGCCGCTCAGTGGATGAAATTTTGGGAGAGCAGAACGCCCGAATTGAATGTGGTCGCTTTAAATTGGACACAAAGAAAAAATCTAAAATCTAAAATCTCTCGTGAATCAACATAAATGTGGGATTTTGCTTTTACAAAATCAAACCCTCCTTTAAAAAACAAGATTCTCAATATGTATATGTTGAGTGAAAAGTTGGCGCTCAGAATAAAGTGGAATATGGATGGAGAGACTTTGAAAAATGTAAATTCAAGTAAAATAGTAAAACAGAGAACCCAGTATGTCCAAACGTACTGTACACAATTACACAGAGATGCAAGAAGAAAAAGCCGAGAGGTTGATTTTAGTTGCGTTCAGAAAAACCGCTGCAGGACTTTAGACACAGAATACTATCAGAGGCTGGAATCTGAGGTGAAAGTGTCGGTAAAAAACAGGATTAGCAACAAGAGAGTGAAAGAGGAGGAGGAGGAGGAGGAGGAGGTGGTGAGGGTTGCATGTTAAAACCCACACAGACACAACTTCTTTGCGGATAGAAAGTCTGTGTAAATTAAACTAGCGATATGTAAGATTTTCATGTCAAGTCATAATTAAAGGGCCCTAATCAGTCGAAAGGCATTAATGAAACATGCTATTCCCAATAATAACAGTAGTTCAGGGATATTCAAACTTCAAAATTTGTCATGATTCTCAAATTCTTCTTGGTTATTCTTAGCTTTGTAGCAGGTCTGTTCTCTTGTGGTTTTGTTTTGCTTTACTTCCTGTTCCTGTGTCTCTTTGTTTACATATGTACTGTACCTGTGCTCCTCCCCATTAGTGGCTCATGGTCCATTGTGAGTGTCTTTGTCCCTGTGCTGTGTTTTTGCCACTGGTTGCTTTGTATTCTGTTTTTCACTTTGGGCTTTTTAATGTATTGTTGTATGATCATATAAGCTGGGTGAGCATTTCTTGTTAAAACTATGTGAATAAATAAATTAAGTACATTTGAGGCAAACTCAAAAAGTAAAACATATTGCAAAAATGATAAAATATTAGGTAATACATGTTTAAATCAAGTGTTTTTTTTTTCAATCTTAATCTGAGTGATTTGCTGATGAAACAATACCATTTAGATTATTTCAAAAACTGTATTTTCTCTTTCTAACGGAGATATTTCTTGTATATTTTTAAACAAGATCATTACTTTTTGCAGTGTAGCTTGAATGCATTTCTCGCAGAGTTTTCTTCTTGTAAAACAAACACTAGTTCTATGAGTTTTGTGTTGATTTTAAGAGCCTGGCTGTGTCCGCCGTGAACAACTGCAGCGATGAAACTGTTTTATTACAGCCTGACAGAGAGAGGGCGCCGCTGCGACAGATCACCTTCATAAAAACACATCAGCTTCAAGTACCGTTCTGTGGAGTTATTGTCGGTGCTCACATTTCTCAGACTGCGAGCTCCGAATCTCTCACAGACGGTCACCAGCCTCTCCCCCCTCCCCTTCTGTCCAAATTCTCCTTTTCCAACTTGTCTTGCTTTGACGAATGACATTTTAAGCTGTTTTTTGCCCTATAGAACTAGAGTGTATATCAGGTTAGTTTTAGTTTCCACAATGTGTTCTTTATAACTTAATGTCTTGAATTAGACTGTTCAGTTCATATGCAAAAACAGATATCTCTGTTTTGGAAAAGGAAAAATGTCTGGCTTTTCACAAAACTACTTGGTGAAGAGAATTGTGAGCTTTTCGATATGTTTCCATGGCACCTGTGTTTGCATATAAACTATTTCTTGATTGAAGTATTGCTCAGCCTGGCCTCAGTATATTCAAATAATTGTCCACTTTAGAAAAAATGTTTTTACAGAGGAGGGTGCTCAGAAAAGTGAGACAGCTTGAATAAAGAGTTAGATTTTAATTTAATGGAGCTGTGGAAAGGAAAGAAGCAATAAAAAGTTTTTCTTATTGTATCATTTGTTCTCATGTGACTTTATCATAGCCAACTGTACTTAAGCTAACCTTACACTTAAGCTAACCGTACACGTTTACACTTAAGTAAACCTTACATATCTAGGGGATTACAATTCTAGTGTTAAAATTTATTCTGATCTCCTGAGACAAAAAGGGGAGCGTTTTTAGCACAGGGGTAATGTGCTCTCTCCTCTTCCCAGTATGAGGTTTCAAAGGTGCACTTTATTAATCCCCGTAGGGCAATTCATCCTCTGCATTTGACCCATCCTGATGCCACCAAGGCTTACATCATGCAGGAGCAGTGGTCGCCATAGTAACAGCCCAGGGAGCCCATCTCCAGATGTTGATGCTCAGCTTGGTCAGGATTACCGGAGCTGGAGGATTTAACCTAGTGAGCATGGTTTTAGTGGTAGGGGAAACCGGAGCACCCGGAGGAAACCTACACAGGCACGGGGAGAACACGCAAACTCCACTCAGAAAGGGATTTTAACCCAGGACCTTCTTGCTGAGAGGCGAGAGTGCTATCCACTCAGCCACCGTGCCGCACCTTTTCTAAGTTTTTTGTAAAAACTAAAATGTAGTTACTTGCTAATACGGGAGGGTTTCATGACACTTATGATACAAGACGTTAAAGAACATTTATGAACATTTCTCGACATAGCTCGTCCCGCTCCCGATAAACCAATGGCTCCTGTGTCTTTGTTTTTACAGTTTTTCTCAGTCGCTTTGGTGCATTTCTCACATCAGACTTAAACTCTGTCTCAAAACTATTAGTTCAACCTCCACAACATTGGGTCATTGGTGCACATCATCACGGCAATTTCTCATTCCTCTGAACACATTTCAAATGCTTTTGTTCATGTATCAATAACTTTCATACAATTCTCGGCGTTTTTTTAACCTTATCATTTGCTTCTGTCCTGTCAGTCAAAATGAAACATACTTATCACTTCTGAATAGTCTTTCACTATAAAACTAACTGTTCTCATTTCATCGCTTTGGTCATCACATACAAAATAGTTGAACTAGTTCTCAAAATCATAACTGTCAAGCTAATTTCATACATTCCTTCATCTTTTTTTCCTGTAAATCTTTCCTAAATTGAACAATTTATCTCAGGTGAATTTCAACTTCACTCTGAGGTATGCTTTATTGTTCATTTTTGTCACAGTTCTACCATAATGATATTTCATGTATGTTTGTTCTATGTATATACTGTACATGTACAGTATGTGCCTGCAATTCTACAGCATTGTGCAACAAAAATACAAAGAGCATATGCAGTACACATACATACATACATATACATACTGTACATACATACATAGATACACACATACATACATACACATACAGACAGTACATACATATATGTTACAGAATGTCAGTTACGTCTCTAAATACAGTCTTTGTGTAACTTTACTGTAGTTTTTACTGTAAATGGCTGCACAGGTTGTGTATAGTGAGCTCATAGTCGTGCTCAAGTGTCACCGAGATCTGACTTTTTTTTTACACTGAAAACACAGAGAGAGTGAATTGTCACAATGAAAACATGACTAAGTCATTTGACTGTGATGTTCATACTCAATGTTGTCAGGACATATTATTTAGACGACATAGACAGTTTCATTGACGTTTGGACTTGCTTTTGAGGAATAAACTTTTAATTTTGAGAAAGTGACGCACTTTTGCAGGTTTTCCACAAGGCTCTGCAGTTTGCACTAATTGTTCTGAGAAATGCACCAACAGTTGTGCAAATGTGAAGAATGATGTGAAAAATGCACCAAAGCGACTGAGAAAAACTGTATTATATGTTTGAATGGTTTGATTCACTGATTTGTTGTTGGTGAATCGATAATAATGTATAGTCCTCCCAGACGACTGCTGTTGAAAATTAGGGCTAAACACAAATAAACTGAATTGAATTGGACGAGCTGAAAGACTTTTATGGATTCTTTTTTTGGCTTTGCTGCAAACTGGGCATAACCGTAGTCAGGCCTGGAGGTGGTTTGGAAACATGGATTTGTTTTGTACCAGAATTAAGAAGTATTTTTACTGTCGTTTTTTGTTCTCCTTGTGCTGGCTGTTGAAAAGATTGTGTTGATTTACCGGTTTAAGTCCTATATTTCAAAACAGAAAAGCTCCCAGTTGCTTTTGTATTTGTTCCAACTGCCAAGAGGAGTTATGGCAAAGCAGATTGTGTCTTTATAAAAACTATTTTCCGTCAAATAATTCATGGAAAATGTAGCAATTAAAGTGTTAATATTCAACGAGCGTCACGGAGCACCATCTGCTGCCGCCGCGGTGCGTTCAAGTCTGTGGAGGAGGGTGGGAAGAAGCAGCGCTGGTAATAACTGTCAGGAGAGAGACGGAGGGAGAGAGAGAGAGGGAGATAGAAGAAAAGTGAGAGGGCGAGGGATGTAAAGGGTGGAGAGAAAGAGAGAGGTAGATAGAGGGAAAGAGAGATGGCGAGGGGAGGAGAGAGAGAGGAATATGGAGAGAGAGAGAGGGAGAGGTAGATAGGGGAGATAGACAGAGGGAGGGGGGAGAGAAAGAGAGAGAAAGACAGGAAGGAGAGAGAGAGGGAGGGGGAGAGAGGGAGTTGGAGAGAGAGAGGAAGGTAGGTTGGGGGAGAGAGAAAGACAGAGGAAGGGGAGAGAAAGAGAGGGAGAGACAGAAGGAGAGAGAGGGAGGGGGGAGAGAGAGACTGGTGGAACACAGACCCATGAGGACAACAGGGAACTTTGTGATACAGAAAGTGGGCCGCCAGGTAACAGCCAGATCCCATCAGAACTCTGGTGCTAAGCAGGGCAGGGTGTGGTTAGTAGTGATGGAAGACCCCTGGAATCATTACTATATTGGCAGAGCTGAAGTTGGCTGGGTGACAGTGTGATTAGCAGCAGAAGGCCACCGCATCGACACAAAGGGCTGCATCAGGTCTTATTTCGGACCTGCCTACCTGGGCGACATACAGTGGCTCAGTTGGTAGAGATTTCAGATTTGGGCCTGAAGGTTGTGGGTTCAATCCCCAGATGAGAACTACTCCAACAGCTCCCACTCATGTCTGCTGGTGTTGTGTCCTTGGGCAAGACGCTTAACCCCAGCAGTAGGATCAGCGAGGGAATGGTGCTATGAGCATTGGGTGGCACCTCTCATTGCCACCCAGAAATGGACTGATAAAGGGATAGAAGATGGACGGACGGATGGATGGGCCTGCCTGCTCTAGAATGCCCTTTGCCTTATGACCTGTTCACACTGGACCAGTTTACAGTAAAACACGCCATTATTGGCATTTGTCGCGGTACACACCTTTATCCGGCAGCAGACGCGTTTTTGTGGCACGGCAACGGTGGATACGGTGATGCAACATTTTGATGGATTTTTGTTGTTGTGAGGAATAACATTGAAACGGAGAGAAAGAAAAGACAAATGTGAGAAAGCAGAAAAATCACCGTCCCGCCAACAACAAAAAAGTCAAAACAAAAGCGACATGTCCCAGGTGTGAGATCCAGGAAGGACAGGGGCAGTCAGAGCGCGCCGAGGCCAGTGGCAGAGCTCTGTGCCTGGGATGAGGATGAGACGTGAGGCCTGGAGCTCCGTCTGTCAGGGAGGAGGCTGTTCACACATCTGCTTCTGTCGACAGCGCGGTCCCCAAAGAAGCTTTTATTCTGGTCCTCAGCCTTCTGTAGACTCACATTCAGGGGGAAAAAGATAGTTCTTTCTGACGTATTGGGGTTGAGATTTGCAGTTTACGTGAGGCAAAGTACTGCAGGCGAATGGGAGCGATTCTTGGAAGTAATGAAATAGAAAAATATGTCTCTATTCTGTCCAAGAGAACACAGACGCATAATATTGAGGAAGAAATATTAGTTCAAATTAACCTTGAGTTTGTTTGTTTGTCTATTGTGGGCATTTGAGATCCTGTATTTATAGCTTTCAAACCACAAAACATCTTACTAGTTTGACTTAGATCAGCCTTTTCAGACAGAATACAATGGCAAAAAGCACAACCACTCAGCCAATCAGAACATACTAGCACTCTGAGCACTTAGACTGCTGCCCCCGCAACCTGGCAACGGATGAAGCGGAAGAAAATAGATGGATGGACGGATGGCAGCATAATTCTATCTTAGACTTAGACAGACAGACTTTATTGATCCACAATGGAAATGGCACACTAAAAGGATTTTTTATTGATTTTTTTAAGCTGTAGGACCACTTATTACTGTTCTGTGTTTTTTTTAACCGCTAAAACCAAGTGAGATGTCCCAAAAATGTAGATTTCTGTGCCAATAATTTATAAATTAAATATAGTAACTCAACAAGTTATCTGCCAAATGGTTGAGGAAACCATTAAAGGGTTAAATCCATAACTTTAACATAATAAAGAAATCTCTAACTTTACCATAGTAACAACTATGTGTAACTATAATTTCTCCTTCGCCATTTTACTTTTCACTTCAGATGTCACTAACTAGTTTATTTTTTGTGATAGGACTTTTGTTGGATTTGGATTCTGGACTTTTAATGACCATGAAACTCAAATCCGATGGGAACGGCTCCACTTGTGACTCTCATTTTGGAAAGAAAATTTCCAATTAAAATTCAAGAACAGGGGCCTGGCTCGTTCCCATGTTGTGGCAGCGAGTCCCAGTCCCCAATCCAGTCCCACATGTGCCCATTTTAGACACATGTGACTTTAGAACAGACCAGAATCACGTATCAGACTTACAGAACCTCAGTCTTTAGGTGAGGTATGAAAGAAGTATTTAAGACATTGTTACATTTGCTTTCACAGTGGTTTCTTTTAGGCCTGAAGCCGTCGTTTGTGAGAGGTGTGTTTGAGTGAAATTAGTGGGAGAAATAATTAGTTTCATTTCAAACTTTTATTTCTTACAAAACAATAGACAGGACGCACAAACAGCCCTGCAGTTTGGAGAGGGGTTGGATGAAGTAGACACACACACACATGGACACACACACACAAAGACAGACACAAAGAGAGAGAGAGAAACAGAGAGTGAGAGACAGAGTGAGAGAGTGAGAGACACACTAACACAAATAGACAAAGAGAGAGAGAGAGCAACACACACAGAGAGAGACACACACATACACACACTCTCCAACACTTCTCTCCAGACTTCTGTGTTTAAGACATCCATAATTCTTCATTTCTTGTTCGTGTAAATGTTTTTTTTAACCAATTCATATTTGAACCTGTTTTTAAATCTTTAAATGGAGACTTCAGGGACAAATATTTTACAAAGAGATTTTTATCCACTTTTCTCTTCTCTTACCATCAAATGTTGAAGCTTTCTCAATCTTGTCGATCACTGCAAATTTAACATAATATGAAATAATAATTTGAGTACATTCTTAAAATAAGACATTTAAGTTTATTTTTAAGAACAAACTTGACGGAAATCAACACATTTATGACACATTTTTCAAGGGTCGGTTAAATTTGTATTGATTAATTTAAGAAAATTGATAAGATCATTCCTTTTTAAATGAAGTGATTTCCTGAGTTCATCTTTGTCTCTGAGCACTTTTATTTTCTCTTTCACTGAGTCACACTAGAATGATCACATCAGACTGAACTGGGTTTTTAACATTTTGTCAAAAATCAATCTTTTCTTTAGATTTTATCCACACGATCTCTTTGATATCTTTTGAAATCTTTGTTTTTTCTAACTATGATAGAAGTTTAGTTTTTGAGTTTTAACTTTGACAATTGACACAATAGACACTTTACTGTGAACACACACAATCCTTCAGTCGTGCAAACAGAACTGTTTTAACCTGGATTGATGCTTCCACATGTTTAGTCTTGACTCTGGGAGGGACCAGCAGGAGACCAGTCCCTGTGCTCCTCAGAGTCCCAGCAGGAGACCAGTCCCTGTGCTCCTCAGAGTCCATATGTCATTAACATGTCACAGATGTATTTGGTGCGAGGCCATGGAGAGACTTGTAACAAACAGAGTTGATTTAACAGTACTTTAAACCTGCCTCTTATTTTGCCAAATGTAAAACTTTATACTCTTTATTTTTATGTTCAAGATAGAGATTTTATACTTGTCCTTTGATGTTGGAGTTAGAGATTTAGTTTTACTTTAATTAGAATATTTATTGTTCATTTATCTTGTGCGGTGTGCTCCTCTTTCCTACAGTTCTAAACCTTGTGATGCAACACTGAAATTTCCCCACTGTGGGATGTATAAAGAATCTCTCTTCATCTTAATCTTAAATGGCCCATTTTACGCTTTTTGTCTTTTCTTTTCTCTGCGATTAAAGTGCTATTTGGCTGCATACACATGCCCAGATACGTTTTTTTCATTGATTCTGTCAATCTTTAGTCAAAGAGCGAAGTTTCTCCTTCACCCTCGAGAGGCAGCGATCACGTCAACTTGGGGAAAATGTGTTTTTGGTGTAAATATGTGACGCACTATTTGGCCCGAAGAGGGAGAATGCAGCTGGACCTTTTTTCACATGGATCTTCCTCTGTTTGAAAGAATCTGTTCATCTGCGACATTTCACTGAGACTGTTCCAGAACTACAGGGACAATGGAACTGGACTTACTCAAAAGCTGATCTGGAAACACGTGTTATTCCCACAATAAAAGACGTTAAAAGACGCTAACTCGCTGTACACTTCTGTAAACTAAATAATTAGGGTCTGATTCTGGATCGAGGACATAGGGCTCGATGTTACGGATTGTGGTTGTTGGAAAATGTTTTTTTCTCAGATCTGAAATGACTATGTACCGGTGATTCGAAGAGTTCACTTTGGAGATAAACAACTGGCAGCGTGAGGCTACGTCACCGCGGGCTCTCAGGCAGAAGATCAGACTCCTCTCTGGATCAGCCTGTTTGAGTTGAGGTGACATTACTTCTATGCACCTCTGTTCTGAGTGTTGTATGGTGTATCACTCAGATAATGATCACACATGTGCATAGAATGGACTGTGAAACATGAAGAACAGTGCCAGATGGAACCTTTAAAGTCCATTCTCTGAGCCACAGGAAGCAGGGACCTGAGACCAGGACTAAAGCGTCGGTACTTCCTGGTTCTAGTCAGGACTCGAGCTGCAGCGTTTTCAATCTACTGCAGCTGTTTATCTAAAATCTTCCACTTGTGTGAAAGCGCAAAGCAGAGGCACTGTGTGAATATTTATAAGGTTTTTAGACGGCGCGGTTACATCATTTCACAGAGAAAAGGGAAACATTTGGCAGTTTGCGACGTTGGCTCCGGCTGCGACGCAAACACACACTCTCCAAATTGCAAGAGTCCACAGTTTGTGCTGCTTTGGCAGAAGAAACAAGGCCTTTCCCTGATTAACCGTTGAGATTAAAATGTTGAGCAAAGATAAAAAAGGCAATTATTCAAACAGTGATGATTTAAATCCAGGACATAGACAACAGACATTCAGAGACAAATCCAATCCAATCCATGTTATTTATATAGCACATTTAAACAACAATCACATTTCCAAAGTGCTGCACAAACAAGTCTGAAAAATGCACAAATATTAAAAAAACAAAATCTTATCCTCCACCCAAGTATAAAACAGTTTAATACCTTAAATACCATAAATAGAAATAAAAACACAAAGGACCACACAACTCATGTAGTGTTAAAAGTAGGTCCTAAAACACTCCACTGTGACGAGAGACATTTATATACGATTAGAAATGGTAAAACATAAGATAAGATAGACTTTATTGATCTCACACTAAATAAATGTATAAATGGATAAATGTACTAGTCACATTTGGCATCCGCTCAGATTTGTGCAAACGACACAATTGTGCAACATGTTAGAGGCAAAAAATATATCCTGCACAAACTACATAATATGTACAATACATTTAAAGAAACAGTGGCAATAGTAGTGCAGGTTTTCACTCCTAGTGCATTAGCGACTTAAAGTGACTGATTGTACAGTTAAAGTGACTTACAGTATACAGCCATGACACAGGATCTGACCTTCTCAGACAGTGATCATCAGTCGACAGCCGCTTTTCTTCAGTTTGTGATGATTGAACAAAAAGCTTCTGCCATGATTTGTGCTGAGATGGAAAAAGGCTGCTGTAAAAGTGGGAGAGTTTAAAGGTGCTTTCAGACCAGATCATGCGTTGCGTCGGCTTTCAATGCAAAGTCTCTGGTGACGCGCGTTCGACCGTCGCAACGCACATACCGCTCGGTTCGCACAAAAGGACAGTTCAGTAGACACGCACGGACTTGGCGGGAAAGTCAAAGGGGAGGAGCAGGAGCGAACAACCGACGCCCACAGGAGATGGATTCTGCTTATCCTTTCTTGGGACGTCCGTGCGACAACCAATCAGAGAGCAGCAAAGTGGTCACGGGGACATTAGCGGACTGAGCGAGCAGACTGAAAATACTCGTAAACAGCCAAAACAGGACCCACACCAGGCTTCACCAGAACTCAAACCAGGGTTGACAATGGGGGACTCTGTGCTTGTAAAAATATGCGTTGTCATGCTCCCATGACCTTATGCAACTGCTTCGAGTGTGTTCGCCGATGCGGAAATGCCGTTCAATAATATGAAAAAACGTATGGCGCACCTCTGTGAACACATACTACTGTTATATAAAGCCTGTGGAATGTCTGTGAGCAAAGACACGCTGCAAAGCTGCATATTGGAGAAGATCTGTACACAAGAAGCCGCTAGCATAGCTCTGTTAGCATCAGAGCCGGCCGGCTACTTCCGGTACTTCTGGCTCGCGTCAGGACGTTCTGTTGTGAAGACCCCTGCGTCTGAAAACTAGAGAATGCGCGTCTGGTGAGCGGGGTTTCAGCGTTGCCGGTCTGAAACACCATGAGAGAACGATGTGGAAGCGAGACTCTCAGAAGCAGTTTAAAGAGTTTTTATTGGTTATTTGTTTGCATCTATTGGCATCAGGAGGCACAGGTGTCCTCAGAGAGAGAGACCAGAGAAAGAGACCAGAGAGAGAGAGAGAGACTAGAGAGAGAGAGACCAGAGAGAGAGACAAGAGAGAGAGACCAGAGAGAGAGAGAGAGACTAGAGAGAGACAGACCAGAGAGAGAGACAAGAGAGAGAGACCAGAGAGAGAGAGAGAGACTAGAGAGAGAGACCAGAGAGAGACCAGAGAGATACTGGAGAGAGAGACTGAAGAGAGCAGAGAGAGACCAGAGAGAGACCAGAGAGATACTGGAGAGAGAGACTGAAGAGAGCAGAGAGAGACCAGAGAGAGACCAGAGAGAGAGAGACTAGCCTAGATATGCAGACGAATCCAGCTGGGACCATAAAATCTGAATAAACAAGATTTTTGTCAACAAAAAATCTACAACCAACACCTTTTTCACAAAGATAAAAATCCTGGTTTATTCCTTGTCTTGTCATAAATTATTTGAGAATCATAACGAGACCTCTTTTAGTTCTGCGGGCACATGGTACTTTACCAGTGAGATTAGCTCTGTTCTGACAACCCGGATCACAGACTTTCTGATTGGTAAAACGTTGGAGGGCTTTAAAACTAATTTTGAATCCAAATATCTCTGAACTACTGTTATCAGTTAAAGAAGTATTGGAAAAGAGCAGTTTATTATTTTGACAGATTAGGGCCCTTTGTTGATGACTTGACATGAAAATCTTACATATTGCTATTTTAAGATTAAAATCAAGAGCTCCTTTATCCATCCTGAAGTGGGGACATTTCAAAGTTGCAGTGTTGCAGTTTGGGCAAGTTTCATTTATACAAATCCAAACCAATCCAATCCATGGTCAGAGGAACCTCAGACTCAGATGGAGCCGTGTCTAAAGAGCAGAGCTGTAAATGCGCCGTCGTCCCCGCTCTGTCGCCTCAAACACTGATTCTCCTCGACACATTTGCAGTTTGTCAGTGTCACTTCTGCACTGAGCGAGAACCCCCTCTGCTCCCAGTCCCACTCTCTGCTCTCACTCCGCTCCGTCCTGGGCCTCGCGGGCGGCCGTATGCTAGCTGCCGCGGCGCATCACTCTTACAGCAGCCAGAGGACCACACACACACACACACACACACACACACACACACACACACACACACACACACACACACACACACACACACACACACACACACACACACACACACACACACACACACACACTCTTGTTCGTTCCCATGTCCTTGGCCCGTCCATAATCCCCAGCTACACACCACACGGGGCGAGAGAACATTTTCACGTCTAGTATCTTAGTTTTAATATTAAAGGTAGTATTTTCTACTTCCAGGTGGATCATCAAGACTATTGGTCCTCCTAACTGTCAATCATTCTGGTGAAACATGCTCATCAATTCAGACTAGAGAGTTTTTTTCAAAGAAAAGCGAGAAGTACTTTCCTAAAATTCGGGACAATCCTCCTGTATACCTTTAACCCTTTGTAGTTTGAATTTGGTGGATCACTTTTTGAGTCACTATATCTACATGAAATTGACCTAAAATCAAAAACAAAAATCTATCTCATCGGGGGATCGCTTTCACAGAAAAAAATGAAAGATCGGATTCAGATTCATTTTATTTGCCATGTGCAGTACAAAAACCACATTGGAATACATTTGCTAAAAAGGTACTCTGTATGCACCGACAGACCAACAGAAAGACCATGTTCCTGCTGTTTGAAAAAGAAACGTTTACATTGCTTTCTTCCAGGAGTGAACATTAAAGGGGTAAATAGATCCATTATGTGAGAAGTCTCTGTACTTTACTATGATCACAGGGTTCTGTATCGTGCTGGATTTTCATTGGACAAAACATTCACTTATTTCATTGTGTTGATACAGACAAGGGAACAATGGAAAACGATACAATTGATCCGACGGTGCTTTCAAAGGCATCTGGAAATTTCACCTGAGCACTCACCTCTCTGAGCAGTAATGGCTGATAATGACGGCACACTTTTGGCAAACACAGACGAACGAGATCTGGTTCAAGTGCTCAAGTCGTTTTTTAGAAGTGAAACTAAATGCATGGAGCAGAACCAAAATAAAGTCTGTTTCGGAGAGATCGTCCCAGTGGAGCCGCAGTCTGTCGGTCTGATGGATCCGCACCCACAGACAGACAGACAGGCGGGTGTGGGCCTCCCCGAAGTTTCTCATTTTTTCCCACTGTTTTTGTTTTTTGAGTGGTTCCTCTCTGATGCAGGACGGTCTGAGGACAGTGATGATCCAGGACATTTAAAAACATTTGGTAACATTCATAGTGGTCATCCTGCTCTCTATATGCACCTAAAGGTGCTTTCACACTGCCGACGCTGGAACGCTGACGCCTCGCGCACCAGACGCACATTCTCTAATTTTCAGACACAGGAGTCTTCAGTCCAGAAGTCCTGGCCAGCGGTGGCGCGCGCCGGAAGTGGCGGAAGTTTTGGGCGGACTTTGATGCTAACGGAGTTAAGCTAGCTGCTTTTTATGTAAAGTTCTTCTTCTGAGTGGAGTTTGCATGTTCTCCCCGTATCTGCGTAGGTTTCCTCCGGGTACTCCGGTTTACCCTACCACTAAAAACATGTACAATAGATCTGGCATGCGCCTCCTGTACTGGCGACCCCGTTCCCATCTCTGTGTGGAGTGAGAGACAAATGCCCAAAAAAATAACAATTGTAAACCGTTTTGTGCGTCCGTTCCGTGCGTCCGTTCCGTGCGTCCGTTCCGTGCGTCCGTTCCGTGCGTCCGTTCCGTGCGTCCGTTCCGTGCGTCCGTTCCGTGCGCCTACCGCGCAGTCCGTGCGTGCGTTCCAAGACGCACATGCAGTTGAACGCTTGAACGCGCGTCACCATTGACTTTGCATTGAAAGTCGACGCAGCGCATGATCTTATTGTCATTCTTGCATTTCCCATGTTTGAACTGTGATTTTCTGATCTGTTGGGCCTGAAGGTCGTGGGTTCGATCCTCCCACAAGACCTTCTCCAACTGCTCCCTCTCATATCTGCTGCCGTTGTGTCCTTGGGCAAGACACTTAACCCCACGTTGCCCAAAGTCCCCGCTGTAAGACCAAGGCTCTGTCACCGCTAACGGAGCAGCCATCTTCCCGTGAACCCACCACCTGATGGAGGATCAGAGGGACTAGTGCTGTGAGCATTGGGTGGCAGCTTAACCCAGAAATGGACTAATAAAGGGGTAGAAAATGAATGAAAGAACATAATAACCACAACAAGAGGTAAAGTGACCAGTGGATTATCATCAGAGCAGGTGAGAGGCACGTGCACAGACTCAGCAGATCTCGTTCTACAGATAGTACAAAAAGTTAATAACTCAAACGCAGTGTGGAGCAGAGAGCGGACATTCCCTCCTCTGGCCCAAAACCTTTCTACCCAAGTGCACTAAAGCTGTACTAAAGCTGCACTAAAGCTGTACCGCAGTATTTTTATCCCGTCTCGTCTGCTCCCTGTGGCCTCGGCCGTCAGCTCTCAACTTTTTAACCTCGCTCAGCCTCCTCCGCTGACTCACCGTACAGCCTCCTCCATCCATCACCCCCTCGCCCTGCACTCGGCGTACCCCATCTGAAGTCTCTTTCTGGGGTTCGCTGACCTCTCCCCCCCCTGGACTCCCTCTGCACCGGTTCCTCCACACTCCATCTGTCTTTCCACGCATCATTACAGTCTATTTACGTCTTTGTTTTTTGGCTTTCAACAGAATTCATCACTTTTTTCCCCCTTCCTCCTGTCTTCCAGCGTACAGGTCCACGGGGGGAATTATGGAGGTGTTCTCAGACAAAGCTGTAAAATTGAAGGATATATATTTATGCGGCGGCAAAGCTTTGTAAAACTGCCGGCGATGACTACCGGCCTGTCACAACAACAAAGTCTTAAGCACAGGGTTTGGCTTCAGAATTATGTATTGCCTCAAACAAGATACTTTCAAAGAGAGGTTACAAACAAACAGATTCAATGCTCAACTATTCGTTCTATAAGCCGGAACAATAACATTGAAGACAAATAACCAACTCCAGACTCCAGAATGTTTTAGTCCAGCTGCAGCCACACGTCTCACCTTAGTCACACCAAGATTTATGTTTCATTTATTAAGGATCAATGTACAGTTACATGAAAAATATGGCTAGACCAGGTTTAGCATCAGCTACTTTCCATCTGCAGTCCTTACAGTATAATCACATCATTTGCATATTAATGTACAGTAAAATACAGTGAAAAAAAAGGCTAAATACGTTTCACATCACGAGACGTAGAAAACTTAGAACTTAACATTTTACTTGTTACAAGTCTCTCCATGGCCTTGCACCAAGGTACATAAGTGACATGTTAGTCCCACATGAACCAAGTCAGACTCTGAGGAGCACAGGGACCGGCCTCCTGCTGCATAGGAGAGGCTGAATTTCAGATGCGTGTGGCTGATTCGGACAGACAGGCGTCTACTCTGGCAGTTTAAGTCTAGGTTAAAAACAGTTTTGTTTAGTGCACTGTGGCTATGATTTTAATCACATGTGTGATTTTTTAACTACTGACTTTTGGGATTTTTTGGATTTTTTTGATTTTTTTTTTATGTTTATGTGGATTTTAATGTTTATGATTTATGCCTGATGTGATGTGGGCTGTGAGGTGCTTTGTGTTGACTTTGTGTAGAAAAGGAGCTCTACAAATAAAAGTTGATTAATTGATTGATTTTGAAGATGCTGGAAATGGCAGCGAGTCCTAAGTCCTACAGTCTTTGTAAAGTGCTTTGAGTGACCTCGGTCTGTAAAGTAAGATGACTCACTCAGTCACTCTTTGTTTTGCTGTTTTAAAGCTGTACATGTTGCTGCAGTACAGTGTCCATGGTTTGATCCAGACCAGAGCAGAGAGGATGCTCCCAATCCACCAGATCAAACTAAATCTATGGAGGAATGCAATTTTTTGTGTGTAAAAATATGTAATGATTCTGAGGCACCTTCATAATTTATTTAATTTATCTCTTAGATAAATCAAACTAAAGTAAACTCCCTGGAGCGCTGGCATTTACAAGGTTCAACATTTAGAGACTCCGAAACCCAAAAATCTGTCTCCAGGCACCTGGTCAGAGAGAGCGGTGAACCAGGAGAGCGGTGAACCAGGAGAGCACAGAACCAGGAGAGCGGTGAACCAGGTGAGCGGTGAACCAGGAGAGCACAGAACCAGGAGAGCGGTGAACCAGGAGAGCACAGAACCAGGAGAGCGGTGAACCAGGAGAGCACAGAACCAGGAGAGCACAGAACCAGGAGAGCACAGAACCAGGAGAGCACAGAACCAGGAGAGCACAGGGCAACAGCAGAAACCAGAGGAGACAGAACAACTGTGGAGCTGCCTCTGGATTCACTGCAAAACACAACAGTGAATCTGCTCTGATAGAAACTCCATTTGAGCCTCCAGAGAGACGCTCAGAGCAGGACCAGGACCAGGACCAGGACCAGGACCAGGACCAGGACCAGGACAGAACTGGGACCAGAACAAGAGCTGCACAAGAGACAGGCTGAGAATGTGTTGGAATGAGAAGATTTATTTAAAGATAAAGGCCTAAAAGAATAAACATTATACATCAGTGACATGTTGGTGCCATATGAACCAATTCTGAGGAGCACAGGGACAGGCCTCCTGCTAGGACTGAGGACCACAGGGACTGGCCTCCTGCTGGGACTCTGAGGAGCACAGGGACTGGCCTCCTGCTAGGGCTGAGGACCACAGGGACTGGACTCCTGCTGGGACTCTGAGGAGCACAGGGACTGGCCTCCTGCTGGGACTCTGAGGAGCACAGGGACTGGCCTCCTGCTAGGGCTGAGGACCACAGGGACTGGACTCCTGCTGGGACTCTGAGGAGCACAGGGACTGGCCTCCTGCTGGGACTCTGAGGAGCACAGGGACTGGCCTCCTGCTGGGGCTGAGGACCACAGGGACTGGACTCCTGCTGGGACTCTGAGGAGCACAGGGACTGGCCTATTTCTGACTGGATTATTTATGATTTTTATTTTGAATCTTGTTTTGTTCCTCACTTTAAGCTGCCTTGTGTATGAACTAAGTGGCTTCGCACCATTCGTAGAACTTAAGTTCACTAGGTAACTACCAATTATACTTCCAAAGTAAAATTGCCTTGGCTGTAGTGTAGCAAAAGGTTGCCATGGCGAGCTAACGTCTCTCCTGGCGAATGAAGGCCTCTGATTGGTCAAACTCATACCCAAAAAGACAGAGAATACCTTAATAAATGCTCGAGGAGATGACTTTTTAATGTAAGTCAATATAAGCCAGAGCAAACCTTTGCCCATGAGCACTTCCTTTTTGGGCTTAGTTGAGCGAGTGGGTTTTCCAATGTCAATATATTTCCAGTCAATGCTCCAGGTCTGTTTTTGATTATTTTATCGACAATGAAACAGATAAAAAAAAATAAAAAAAATCCTTAATAGTAAGATACTGTTTTTCCTGCTGCTCATTCGCAAAGATATAATTTACTAAAACACAGTAAATCTCTTTTCTTGGGCTTTGAACACATGATGTGACAAACATTTTCTCCTTCTCGTTGATGTAGTGGGCTACATGTAATTGGTTTGCTTGGCCTCCATTCTAACCAACTCCTATGTATCAATAAAGTCGATCGGTAAAGAAACAGGGCTGTTAATCAAAGAGTCTGTCACTGACCTAAATATTTCAGCTCCACGATCATTGGTCACGGCAAATTAAAGCTGGGGTACCTAACTTGTTTCTTCAATTGTATGTTGTGTTTGTACCGACAGAAAGAGTCTCAAAAAGCCCCAACATGCTTAGAAAACATTATATCTTATTTCTTGCCATTTTTTGCAGTGCAGATATGTTCTTGTGAATATTAGCAGCGATCCGTGATCCGGTCGACCGCCTCTCGCCAAAATAACTGTTGCCATCGATCAATGTTTCTCTCGGCCCCAACGAGCAGAATACATTTGTATCCTACTGCGCCGCTTTTATTCCCCTCTCTCAATGAGTTTTTCACTTCATGGCTGGATACGTCTTCTGTGAATTTGGAGACGGGGTACAGGGGGGAGATGGGGGAGAAAGGAGAGAAGGTGGACACAGGGGAGATAGGGCTGAAGGTGACGGGGAGACAGAGGAGACTGAAGAGATGGGGGGACATGGAGATGAGGGAGACAGGGGCAACGGGGGAGACTGGGGAGGCACGGGAAACAGGGGAGACTGTAAGTAAGTAAGTAAGTAAGTAAGTAATGTTTATTTATATACCGCCTTTCACAGACAAGGGTCACAAAGCGGTTTACAATTGTTATTATTTTTGGGCATTAGTCTCTCACTCCACACAGAGATGGGAGCGGGGCCAGTACAGGAGGTGCATGCCAGATCTATTGGACATATTTTTAGTGGTAGGGGAAACCGGAGTACCCGGAGGAAACCTACGCAGACACGGGGAGAACATGCAAACTCCACTCAGAAAGGCCCTGGTCCGGCCGGGATTCGAACCCAGGACCTTCTTGCTGAGAGGCGAAAGTGCTATCCACTCAGCCACCGTGCCGCCCAGAGATTGGCCGCCCGTGGTAGAGACTGAAGAGACTGAGGAGACGGGGGAGACACGGGAGAGTCTGAGGAGAGACGGGGGACAAGCGGGGAAGGGGGGACAGAGAATGCAGGGGAGATGGGGAGACATCTCTTTCTTGTAATGGTACACGAGAGAGAGAGAGAGAGAGAGGACTGAGAAGACAGGGGAAACAGTAGAGGCGAGAGAGACGGGGGGCAGGGGAGACAGGGGAGACAGGGGAGACTGGGAGAAAGGGGACAGGAGGATGGGGGGGACGGGAGAAGCCGAGGAGACTGAGGAGACAGGGGAGACGGGGGAGACAGAGGATGGTATCGAGCTGATAGAAAAGTCAGCTTTCATTTAGCATTACCGATAGATGTGAGAAGCGCCACTGAAAGCACATTGAAGCGACATAAGAAAGTGGCGTCCGTGGGGAAATTGATTTGAACGAATTGTGTGTTTTGAAAGTGGAGGCGGACACAGCGGCTCGCTCTCTGACGACAGAACCACTGATGCAGATGCTACATCGATAGCGGCCGCAAAAAAGGCACAATGTATAAAGAGCTGGATGTTTCTGATCACAAAGCCTCATGTGGAAAAGAAATAATGGAGACACTCTCTCTCTCTTTCTATCTCTCTCTATGTCTCTCTCTCTCTCTCTCTCTATGTCTCTCTCTCTCTCTCTCTCTCTCTCTCTATGTCTCTCTCTCTCTCTATCTCTCTCTACGTCTCTCTCTCTATGTCTCTCTCTCTCTATGTCTCTCTCTCTCTCTCTCTCTCTCTATGTCTCTCTCTCTCTCTCTCTATGTCTCTCTCTCTCTCTCTCTCTCTCTCTCTCTCTCTCTCTCTCTCTCTCTCTCTCTGTCTCTCTCTCTCTCTCTCTCTCTCTCTATGTCTCTCTGTCTCTCTCTCTCTCTATCTCTCTCTCTTTCTCTCTCTCTATGTCTCTCTCTCTCTCTCTCTGTCTCTCTCTTTCTCTCTCTCTCTATGTCTCTCTCTCTCTCTCTCTATGTCTCTTTCTCTCTCTCTGTCTCTCTCTCTTTCTCTCTCTCTTGCTCTCTCTCTTTCTCTCTTTCTCTGTCTCTCTCTCTCTTTCTATCTCTCTCTTTTTCTCTCTCTGTTGCTCTCTCTCTCTTTTTCTCTCTCTCTGTCTCTATCTCTCTCCCTCTCTCTCTCTCTCTCTCTCTCTGTTGCTCTCTCTCTCTCTTTCTCTCTATCTCTCCCTCTCCCTCTCTCTCTCTTTGTGTTTTGACAAGTGTCTGAAATGTCAGTTGTCAAGTTTAATTGAATACAGTAAGATTTAGGATTTATACATGTACATTTACGATCAGATTCAGAGATCTGTCCTCGGGCACACACCGGGGGAATGTCAGTGTTGTAAGTTACAGAAGGTTAGAAATGAGGAGCACATGAAACAAGATTATTCAATATTGAGCACTGCACAACATCATATGAGAACAAATCTCTATTTTTAGCCTAAAACACTTATTTCAGAGCTCTGAAAGAAGCTCTTTAAAATAGTGCATGTTATACCAGCAGGACAGTGTTCATGGTTTGTATTTATTTATTTATTTGAACAGTATTAATACTGCACAAAAGGAGTGGGCTGAAGCAAAAAGCTTATTAGCACCGCACCCCCAAAGTCAATTACAATCAAACTTTACATATTATAATGAAAATAGTTCAGAACAAGGACATAAAGGCACAAAAGAGCTACATCTGCACATCCTGAATTATAAAATAATCAACAACCAATTTACATAGTAAAGAAGAGAGAGACCAGAGAGAGACCAGAAAGAGACCAGAGAGAGACCAGAGAGAGACCAGAGAGAGAGACCAGAGAGAGACCAGAGAGAGACCAGAGAGAGAGACCAGAGAGAGACCAGAGAGAGACCAGAGAGAGAGACCAGAGAGAGAGACCAGAGAGAGACCATAGAGAGAGACCAGAGAGAGACCATAGAGAGACCAGAGAGAGACCAGAGAGAGAGACCAGAGAGAGAGACCAGAGAGACTCACTGACAAAAGGACAAAAAAGATTTGAAGTTTATGTTACAGCCTTGATCTTTCAGCGGAGGCTTCAGGCAAAGTGGGGTTAAGTGTCGTGGTGGGCTCGAACCTATAACTTTGTGGCTCAAAGGCCAATGCTCTATCATCATCTGAGCCACTGTTGCTATTTATCCCCATCGGGCAATTTTTCCTCTGCATTTGACCCTGTCCTTCATTCATTCAACCAACCAGTCACACACACTGGCACTTTACAGCCGCAGCCGCCCAGCTGTAGCACCCGGTGTTCCCAGAGTGTGTGGGTGGGTCCTGGCTCCAAAAGGTTCATGAGCACGTGCACAGACCAATAATACACGCATCAGTTTCAGCATCAGAAATAAACACTGTCCAAGGATTAGGACTCTTAGAAAGTTGGTTGGAACGCTGGAGTTTTCTCGGTTTGTTTGAATGTTCTTGAAAGTATGACCTCACAGCTGATACATAACCCGAAGTTTCCAACAACATCTTGAAATAGTTGAGTTTATTTTCTCAAAAATATTGGTCGTATTTGTGGGCTGATCACAGATGGTTTGTTCATAAACAAGATGGTTTCATGAGGAACAGGACAAAAGGCTCAAAGGTCCAGTGATGCTTGATTATTATTATACAATTTTTTGACCATTATGTAAATTTATAATCATCATAATTCTTTAACATTTACTCTGTTTCTGTAAACTGATAAAAGTTCAGGCAAAGTCAATAAATGTAGAAAACATGAAAATATGTTAATATTTGGCAAAGGTTTAACTTATAGAGGCAGTGGAGCACAATTTTATCCCACTCAGACCACATCAACATGTGGCGCCACCTGCAGGTGAAAGCCAGATTCTGTCAGACCTCTGAAGCTAAGCAGGGCAGTCACTGGGTCGTACCGTGATGGGCGACCACTGGGAACACCAGGTGCCACAGCGGGGCAGCTGCGGCTGTAAGGTACAAAACTGAAGCGAGAAAAGGGAAGGTGAATGTTCTGTCTTTCTGTGAGGTGAGTTTTTCAGCAATAGGGGTTGGAGCCCAATAAGCCTTTGCTTTGTCCAAACCCTTATTTTTTTTAATTGTACCTCCGTAATTTTTTTGTCTTATGTCATTCAGATTCAGATTCAGATTTATTTATTTGCCATTTGCAGTAAAACCACATAGGAAAAACTGTGCAAGACTACCCCAGTGTGCACCAGACGACACACACCAGAGCTCTTTCTCCCAATCGGGCAATTTTTCCTCTGCATTTGACCCTGTCCTTCATTCATTCAACCAACCAGTCACACACACACACACACACTGGCACTTTACAGCGCAGCCGCCCAGCTGTAGCACCCAGTGTCATGACACACAAAGAAAGCTGTTGATGGCTGAGTTCATATGTTTTGATATTTACATAGATAGATACATGTAGATGGATACAGTAGATGGATGGATGGATGGATGGATAGTTCTTGGAGGAGCTCTGTTAGGTTCTCCTCTGACTTATGGAGGCATTGGAGGTCCTGCCTGTACACCTTTTTTTTTGTTTTATTGTATACGCATGTTTTTTTGTTTTTTTTAATCTATGAACCAGTTTTTCTCTGTGTTATTTATAAAGAATGAATTGAATTGAATGGAGAGATAGATCTTGGATAGGTCTGAGTCTCTGATAATGGTCTGGACCGTGCATGTTACAGCCTGCTCTTTGATCAATATCGCGATTTCAAATGAACAAAAGACAACAATAATGATCCATAGGCCTCATAGATTCTCTCTCTCTCTCTCTCTCTGTCTCTCTCTCTGTCTCTCTGTCTCTCTCTCTCTCTCGTGTGTACCATTACAAGAAAGAGGCCGATCTCTCCGTCACCCTTTACCCCACTTATATAAATGCAGTTCTTGATTCGTGGCAAAGCCGTTCATTTTTGCCTGTTTTCGCTGTAATTATCTCACACAATCTTTCCCCATTCGGCTTAAATGTAGCATGACCAGAGCCAGCCATCTTCCCAGACTCCCACAATTATTCGCTTATCAGTCGGGAAAATGGTGCGATGTGTGTCTCAATTAAACCAAAGTTCATTAAACGCATTCTCCATATTTTTGCTCTTTTTGCTTGTTTGTTGCTTCTCTCCCAGTTGCCGATCTTTGAGGCGTGTCAAGGCTTTTCTCCAGCAGCGATCATCATTAGGTTTCCGTGTTACGACGTGTTGATTAGGAGAAGGCCGGGGGTCGAGTGCGTATCCTTATTAGACTTTGTGTGTGTGTTTGTGTTCTCTTTTTGGACTTCTGCAGACTGTGTGTTGTACTGTGTGTTGTACCGGGTGTGCGTTGGTCTCAGGGGAGGTGATTAAAGTAACTAGCCTCTGTAGCGTAGCACTGTTAAGCTCATTTTCAGTTTGAAAGACTCGCATGTTGTTCGAAGCAGAGAGCGGACCATTGCATTGAGTGGATTCAGAAAGACTTGTTTAATGTGGTTAGAAGTATCAATGTTTTAATCATAATCATAGTAATAATAATCTTTAGTTCATGGCGGCTTTCGGAGCAAGGCCTTTCTGAGTGGCGTATAAGTTTCCTCCAGGTGCTCCGGTTTCCCCTATACCACTAAAAACATGTACAATGGGTATGGATGTACTGAGTGAATGGAGGCTTTGATGGTCCAGTGTGTTCGGCGTCTTGCTTCCGTCAAAAAATATAAGTACTTTGGGTGACCTTGGTCTGTAAAATTTGCTATATACTGTAGATAAACATTACTTACTGATTTTCAAAACACCCAAGGTCGCCTTATCCATCCATCCATTTTCTACCCCTTAATCCATTCCTGGGTCAGGGGGTGGCCAGATGTGCCACCCAGTACACATAGCACCAGCCCCTCACTGATCCTCCTGCAGGTGATGAGTCCACAGGAGGATGGCCGCTCTATGGCATAGCCTTGATCTTTCAGCGGGGGCTTCAGGCAAAGTGGCGTTAAGTGTCTTGAAGGTCATTCATAACTGTTTTTAAATGCCCTGTTTTTAATGCACCATACATTTATAACTGTTTTTAATGCCCTGTTTTTAATGCACCACACATTCACAACTGTTTTTAATGCCCTCTTTTAAATGCACCATACATACACAATTCTGTTTTTAAAGCACCATACACACATATACACAACTGCTTTAATGCACCTTTTTTAATGCACCATACATACACAACTGTTTAGTGCACTGTTGTGACTGCACTTTAAATGAAGCACCAAACTTTTCCCGAACTGTCTTTTCTAATATATATCTTTTTTAACCCGTCATATCCACGGACTGCAGGATAAATAGTTCTCGTTTTTTACAGTTAATTTGTTGTAAATGCTTAAATTTCGTTTTTGCATTGCTGTTCACCTGTTGTCCCTCTCTCTGTTTCATGACGTGCTGGTGGGACTCGAAACCCTGACTCCCTGGACCTGAAGACTGGTCCACAGCCGTTGGGAGTTGGCGGTTCTGTGACGCCCCTTGAGACAACTGTTGTTGTGATTTCGGGCGATACAAATAAAATTGATTGAAATTGAAAATTGAAGGTCGCCTTACAATATATTAAAAACATCACACACACAATATCAAAAATACAGAAAAGAAAATATTTACATTTTAGCTAAATCCTTCCAAACTGCAAATAATCTTTATCTATCTGTTGCCTTTCACAGAACAGAGACACGAAGCGCTTTACACTTGTGGGCATTTGTTTCTCACTCCACACAGAAATGGGAGCGGGGTCAGTACAGGAGGCACATGCCAGACCTATTGTACATGTTTTTAGTGGTCGGGGAAACAGGAGCATACAGAGGAACATGAAAACTCCTTGTTGAATGGCCTTGTTCCAACTGGGATTCAAGCCCAGAACCTTTTTGGGTCCTGGGATTCAAACCAGGACTCAGCACAGATTTTTAACAACACATGTGGAGTTTTCTTCGGCCCTAAAACTCTTAGGCACCAGCGGTTATAGATATGCAACATAAAGCTCATATTTTTATGTCTGGGTTCTACAAGGTTAAATTCACTTTCACTAAACAGTAATTGAGTTATTTTTTTGTTAAGGAAGAAAATTTGAGTAGAGTAGAGTAGGGTAGAATAGAATAGGGTAGGGTAGAGTAGAGTAGTGCAGAGAAGAGTAAAGTAGAGTAGGCTACAGTAGGGTAGAATAGAATAGGGTAGAGTAGAATAGAGTAGGGTACAGTGTGGTAGGGTAGGGTTGAGAAGAGTAAAGTAGAGTAGAGAAGAGTAAAGTAGAGTAGAGAAGAGTAAAGTAGAGTAGGGTACAGCAGGGTAGGGTAGAGAAGAGTTAAGTAGGGTTGAGTCGAGTAGAGTAGTAGGGTAGGGTAGAGTAGAGTAGGGTACAATAGGGTAGGGTAGAGTAGAGTAAAGTAGGGTACAATAGGGTAGGGTAGAGTAGAGTACAGTAGAGTATAAATGGTACAGTAGGGTAGGGTACAGTAGAGTAGAGTAGAGTAGAGTAGGGTAGGGTACAACAGGATAGAGTAGAGTAGAGTAGGGTACAATAGGGTAGGGTACAGTAGAGTAGAGTAGGGTAGAGTAGGGTACAGTAGGGTAGAGTAGGCTACAGTAGGGTAGGGTACAGTAGAGTAGAGTAGGGTACAGTAGGGTAGGGTACAGTAGAGTAGAGTAGGGTAGAGTAGGGTACAGTAGGGTAGGGTACAGTAGAGTAGAGTAGGCTACAGTAGGGTAGGGTACAGTAGAGTAGAGTATGGTCAAGAAGGGCTGGTGGAAACAGGGCTAATGATTCACAATGGTCCTTATCATCAAAACAAATAGATAATATTAATGTCCTTTAGCAGAAACTCTCTGTGCATGGACCACACGTCTCCTCTCCGCCCTCCTCTGTCTGCCTTCGCTGCAGTCCACCGAGAGTTATTTTTAAACCCTCGAAATAAGACGAGATAAAATACTCGGTAATTGAAGCTTGGGGACGAATCTTAAGGAGCGTATTTTCTCCAACAGCAGCGGCCAAAAAACACCAGCGCTTAAACCCGGCATTATCACTGCACCCAGAGCCGTAAGAGTGGCCTTCTCACATCAATACATCATTAAGGAAATTACATACCGCGTGAATCATTTATCAAGACTGGAGTGAGTGCATTGGCCGCGCGGCGAGGCATACACAGGCACACACACACACACACACACACACACACACACTCACATACGTACATACACACTCACATGTGCGTGTATAGATGGTTCCCATTGTCTCAGCAGGAGGCCCAAGTAGACACAATACAATGTGGCTGATTATTGGAACAACAGTGGTGATTATCAAACGCCTACACGTCACATTCACGGCGCTTTTACCGTATACTTAACGTTAACTTTTCTCAATGCCACTAAATGTTTATTCGCTTTTGTCAGGAATGAGGGCCAATGCTTCTTTTGTGTCTCCATTTGAATAACATCTGGACAACTTGAATACACACCGCTAACTTATGAGGTAATAAGAGTGGATTTTAAAACTCCGAAGTGGGTTTCCAAAATTGTGGACTGAGCACATTCACGTTCATTAAAGGGGCTTGTGCACTTTAAAATCTCCCGCGCTAGGACGACCAGGAAAGGATTCTGTTTCTCTGTTTGTGGCCCTAAAATATGGAACAATATCCCGGAAGACCTCAAACGATGTCCAAATAAAAAAACAGTTAAAATATTGATTTAAAGAAACAATGTCCTCTATGTACAGTATGTAACCGACAACAATAGACGAGGTACCATGTGTGTGTTTGAACCAGATTCATTGTGTATTGTAGCTTGTATTCAGAGTTAAAGAAGCTATTCCCGTTCCTGCAAGGGTTTTTCAGTTTGAATGTTTAGCCCCGCCCCCAACTCGCTCACAGGCTTCTCATTTCCCCTACGCTCTCCTCCCACGAAGCCATCTACAGTAGTTTTATTTGCGATCTGATGCGTATGAAAACATTAGCATTAGCACAACCTTAGCTAGCGTGACGCAAAATTTCTACTCAGCACTTTTTACGGCCTGAATCCATTCACAAGCTGAATCAATGAGCTCAAGTTTTCAATTAAATTACGATTTCTAATAAACCTTGTATGTAGTAATACGCATTTTTATGAACTCATCAGAAAATTGTAGTGTCTGCTATTATAACTTCTACATATACAGCATGTATCTTCAAAATGTGTTGGGAACATTTGGGTCAAAATGGTAGAAGCAGCTAACTCTAATGATCCCTTTCTCAGTCATGAGGCAGACATGTGAGCAGCACTAATGTTAGGACAATGTACATGGCTGTCCTTAATGTATGGTTTGCTTTTACTGGATCTTGTGACTGTGTCTTATGACTTCTTCAACAATCTATAAAATCCTATTCCTCTGTGTGTTAGGGGTCAGTCATGCCATCTCGGAGCTGACCCAGGCTGAAAGTGCTAAGCCTGAATTGGACTTGATGTATTCTGATTATGCCATTAAACTCTTTCTTTAATACATAACTCAGAGTGCGTTCCTTCTCCAACACTATACTGGTTTGTGTGGGAAACCCCATCTTCTGCTGATGAGAAGATACAACAAAATAAATCGGTTACTGTTCCTTTTAGAGGAAGTATGTTATGTTACTGAATTGAAGTACAGAAGAAAGGGGTTGGATTATATATATATAAGTGTTTACTTCCCCCACTCCTTCAGACTACAAATTGCCTCATTCTAGGCAGACAAAATCAAACAGTAAGTGTTGGTTGTTTGTTTTATGTACTTCAATTTTCTTTTATTAAGTTGCCTTTATTTTATCTGCTCTATCACCATCTAAAAATAAATAAATACATTCATGAATTTATATGATAACATAAACATGCAATTCAATTAACTAATCTTCACTCTGAAAACCAGGTAGGGTAAAATAATTCACCTTTATCATATTTGCTTTTACAAACACAGAGAAATGATCTTTATTAGGAAACATACTAAGAGTTGCTTCAGTCCCAGAAGAACCCTGCAGTAGAGAGTCACATGACGCCTCTGAAAGCCTCGTCTGTCTTTCCAGTTTCCATGTGATCGTTATGGTACAGCGGCTTTTTCACACTCAACGATAATTCTCAGGTTTTATTCGATCTTTTATCTTCCCACTTAACTGTACATGCTTGACGGCCACTTGAAACTGTGCTGTTATTATTCTAAATTATTCTCATGGAGTGATTTTTTTCCCACTGGACTCTCATCAGTTGTTCTTTGCCAAAACAGCAGGGTCTAAGGGCAAGGGCGGTGACCCATGTATTGGCCAGACCTGCCTGTGAAAGCCAGATCCTGTCAGGCCTATGAATCCAAGCAGAGCAGGGCCTGGTTAGTACTGTGATGGGAGACCTCTGAGAACACCAGGTGCCAAAGAGGGGGCGGTCAAGTGTCAAACTTTCATCGTGTAGAATGAATGCAGTGTGTGTGTGAGGTTGTGGGAGGGGCTGAAGGCACAGACTGGGTGGAGCAGAGGTGGTGTAGCAAGAGCTTAAAGAAGTGCTAGTTCGATGTGGCTGCTTTTAAACTTCCCTCTTCGCTGTTAATGGTTGGCGAGGGGGCTGGCAGAGCTGTGTGACTGGCTGAGGGTGGAGAGGCTGGCCTTAGATGTGATGAAACTGCAGCATGTAGATTGATAGAAGGATGGATAGATAGATACAGTAGAGTCATTATTGATACCCATGTAGGAGATATTCAGGTGTCCAGTAGCAGCAGACTTCTGGATGTAGTTTTTGCAGATGTGTGGAAGGAAGACCGTGGAGGAGGCTGTTGCAGGAGTCGAGTCCAGAGATTATGAAGGCATGAACCTGTAGCTTCTGGTCAAAGACACAGAGGTGAAGCGGGTTGACTTGAGTTCTTTGTTCTGATCGTGACGTCTGACCGGACTCAGACCTCTGCTAAAGCTTCACTTCATCAGGCGGTTCAGAGAAGGACCGTGGCCCTCTCACTCTGGCCGATGGTATTCGTGGAGAGCGAGGATCACCACCGGCGGAGAGAAAAGCTCTCAGAAGAGTCATTAAGCCGGCAGAGAGGATCAGAGCAAAAGGCTTCAACCACCGGCTGTTAAGTGCACTTACAGCCGGGGGACAGAGACGCAACACAAAACGCTCTCTCTGCAGTTTCACCCGCCGCACAGAGCTGATGGAGGACTTTATTACAGCGTGTATCACCGCTGTGTCTTGCTATTCGCTCACAAGTTGATGTATTGTATCGTAAAGTCTTGTATTATTTATGCATGTGTGTATAGTTGCAAATGCACTTTTGAATCTATTGATTATTTTACTTGAGCTCTGCGTATGAAGTCTACCATTATTCAGCTGTTACCTTTAAGCTACACACTGCAAAATAGTGATACAATATGGGATTATAATTGCTTGAATCAAGTGGTTTTTATCTTAATCTGAGCACATTCTGACTGTGTTAAAACAAAATTTGCCAACTGGACACAGCCGTTTTGACTTAATGCCATAACTGTTGCTTTATATCCTCATTCCAAGAGAGACATTTCTTGTATTTTTTTGAAAACACGATCATTTTGCTTTGACCTATTGGTAAATCTTGTTTTAAGGCAGTCACAATGAGTGAGTTTGCCAATTTTTTCAATTTTTTTACTTATTTTTCATCAATTTTTTCTATTTCCATTCCAATGAAGAGAGAGCCCCAACCGTTTCAATACTTGCTTGTAATTGCGAACCACTTGACTTTAAATGGCTTGATTAAGTGTGTATTGTGACAGTCCTCCCCCCTGTCAATACCAACGCTCTGATAATTTCATTTATCTGTCAGCGGTCGTACAATTGTCGCTGATTGGTTTGAGGGCTACATTCAGATGCACAGGCAGCAGGCGGCGATGAGTGAATATTTGATGCGGTGAGAAGGACACAGAGGAGACAGAGCGGCGGCCCATGCTAATCCGACGTTTGGTCATTAACATATTAAAAGGAGCAGGTCACAAACGGTGTAATGTATGCTGCTTTATCCCAGTCACACGCTGCGAGGAGGTCAGCACAGGAGCCACGAGGGAGAGAGAGAGGACGTCGTCATCAACCACCAGGGTTATAGGAGGAAGAGCTGGAAATGGTGAAAAAGCAAAACCAGGTTAACCCTTGTATTATGTTGAAAAAAAATTACATTGATTATGTTGCGGGTCATTTTGACCCGTACTGTGTAAATGCACTCAAAACAGTCAAGAAAACAGGTTAAACCAATAACAACTTTATTTTAGGTTATATAAATATTTAGAAAAGTGACATACAATACATTTTTTATTCCAACGATATATTTAAGAAATATTTAGTCTAATCTTCTTGTCCTCCTCTCGGGTCAAAATGACAATTCTTCCCTCCCTCTTTCCTCCTGCCATGCTTTCTCCTTCCTTTTTCTCATCCTGTTTTCCTTCTCTCTGTTCATCCTTCTCTATTCCCTTCTTTTCTTTTCCTTCCTTCCTTCCTTTCTCCCTTCTTTCCTTCCTACCTTCCTTCCTTCCTCCCTTCCTCTTTACTTGGCCAAAGATTCGTCCTCTGAATCCTCCTTATCGTAAGAAAATTGACAATCTGGATCAGCAATAACCATTGTCCTGTATCTGAAAAATCCTCTGTTTCTGAAATCTCTTCCTCTACATCATTATCCCAGTTAAAAATCTGTGATAAAGCCTCCTCAGATGTCATCCTTCTGGAGCTCATTTTTGGTGAGTTTGTCTAAAGCCTAGCATTGCCTAACTAGTTGCAAGACTGCTTTTGGCAACAGAGAGTAGAGGATGGGAGATGATCAGTTGCCAAAATCGGTTGATGTGAGCGCTCTTACAACTGGAGATAAACAGTCGATCTCCGGATTCAGTCAGTTGCCCGTGTTCTACTTTTCGGCAACTAGTTGTCCTCAGATCCGGAGATATCACCCGATGTGCACGCTCCGTGGCGCGCTCCAACAACGTGTGTATTGCGTGTATTGCGCCCTCTACAGTTTATGTCAGAAAACACACTGTAGTTGAGGCCAGTTGCTGTCGATGTACGCGCTGTTATTCCCGAGACTGGTCTGCTACTGGGAGTTTCCCGTTTTCGCCAGATTGTCGATGTGTACGGGGCAGCAACTCAAAGGCGACGGATATATTCAGTTGCCAGTACGATGTACACTAGGCAAAAGAGATGACATGAGAACAGTGACAAGGACAAGTGTGAGAAAGTTCCCTCTCTTCACACACCTGGCTCTCAGAGGCAATCAAAATAAAATGTCAAAGAGACATATTTTTTTGGATCTGAACAACTATTTACCCACATTAAAGCGTCAGGGTCATAATGACCCGCAACATCATCTTTGTATACAAACTCTGCACAGACATTCCACTACACATCAAGGTGTCCATATTTTACACACCAGTTCATGACCCTAGATGAGGAAAAGTCACCAAATTTCAGGAAGAAAAAGAAAGGATAACCAGTACTTTGATCAACACAAAAACTGAAATGGGTCAAATTGACCCTTAACATAATACAAGGGTTAAATTTAAAAAAATCTAAGGCTAGAAATGGACTCCTCGACAATCAGTCAGTTTGACTTTTTACTGCACTGATTTATTCACGATCGCATCAGTCCAGTTCTCAGACTATAAAGTAGCTCTGTGACATGTTAGAGCCATATGAGCCAACTGGGACTCTGAGGAGCACAGGGACTGGCCTCCTGCTGAGACTCTGAGGAGCACAGGGACTGGCCTCCTGCTGGGACTTTGAGGAGCACAGGGACTGGCCTCCTGCTGGGACTCTGAGGAGCACAGGGACTGGCCTCCTGCTGGGACTCTGAGGAGCACAGGGACTGAACTCCTGCTATTGCCCAGAGTCAGGACTAAACATGGGAGGCTGCTTTTCAGATTCACACAGCTAAAATCTGGAACAGTCTTCCTGAAAATGTGAGAAAGGCTTATTTTCTGACAACGTTAAAATCCAGGTTAAAAACAAATCTGTTTATCCGTGCATACAACTGAAGGTTTGTATCTTCACTCTTTTTAAATAACTGTGATTATTTAGCTATGCAGTATATATCTTAAGGCCTTGTGTTTGACTGTGTCTGTCTGGTTTTGTTCAGAACTTTGAGTTGCCGTGTATGTGTGTGTGTATGAACTGCGCTATACAAATAAACCTGCCTTCATATAAGATAATCCATCCATCCATCCATTTTCTTCCACTTAATCCATTTATGGGTCGGGGGGGTGGCAGTCAGAGCTGCACCCAGTACACACAGCTCACTGATCCTCCTGCAGGTGGTGAGGATCTCAGGAGCTGAGATCTTTCAGTTGGGGCTTTGGGCAAAGTAGGGTTAAGTGTCTTGCCCAAGGACACAACAACAGCAGTCATCAGTGGGAGTTGTGAAGTAGGTCTTACAGTGGGCTCAAACCCACGACCTTTCGGCCCAAAGGCCAATGCTCTACCAACTGAGCTACTGTCGCCCTCAGATAAGAGACTTTATTGATCTCACACAGGAGAAATGTACATGTCACATCTGGCACGGATAGAATCACTCAAGATTGTGCAAAAGACAGAAATGTGCAAACACGTTAAATACAGGATATATTATGTACAATAAAAGTGTCAACTCAAAAGTGGCAATCAAGAAACTGTTAATAGTAGTGCAGGATATTTTTCATTTTTCATGTTTTAATTCAGTGACTAGATTGAGAGATTCTTTATTATTGTCGCACAGTGGAGAAATGTCAGTGTTGCATCACGTTACAGAACGGTAGGAATGAATGATTATAAAGAAAGAAGTGTCAGAACTTTAGCATGATTAGGGACGACAGCGGCTCAGTTGGTAGAGCATTGGCCTTTAAGCCTGAAGGTCGTGGGTTCGAGCCCCACAAGAGGGCCTTAGTGGGGTAGCTGCAGCTGTTGTGTCCTCAGGCAAGACACTTCAGCCCCATTGACTAGATTGATCCTGCTGTGTGTGTGAATGGTTGGTGGTGGTCGGAGGGGCTGATAACACATACCGGTTGCCTCGCTTCTATCAGTGTGCCCCAGGGCAGCTGTGGCTACAGTAGTAGTTTATCACCACTGTGTATGGAGTGAATGAATAATGACATGTGAAGCGTCTTTGAATGTCCAAAAAAGCGCTGTATAAAACTGATGCATTAAAATAGTAAAAAGTCAAGTGTCATCTTTCAGCATTTTGACTTCTCTCTGCAATATTTTGATTAAGATAAAGATGGAGAGATCCTTTATTCGCCCCACAGTGGGGAAATTTCAGTGTTGCATCACAAGTTGTAGAACAGTAGAAATGAGGAGTACACAGGACAAGACAATTGAAAACTAACTCTATAATAAAATAAAATCTCTAACTTTAGCCTAATAAGGAAAGATATCAAACACCTCCAACTTTAGCAACAGCGAGTAGTTTGTTACTGGAAAGTTTTGCTCCAGTTTTACTTTGACGGCAATGATTCGTCCTAATTCAAAACTTCCCAAAACAAAAAGCAGTCAATTTGCAAAAAGCAGCTCGAGTTCTCCAACTTTATTCGGTGCAATAATAATTCGTAAATAGATCATTCAAATCGGTGGAATAACATTCATGGACGTCCTCACATCGCAGCCATTAAACATTTAAACATGCAAAACAAAAAGTAATTACAAAGTCTAATTTTTCGAAAGGTTTCTGATTATTCCTGTAATGAAGAGTTTTATTGGCGCTTCTCCAAAAGGCATCTGGGTTTATTGTGCTAATGCAAAAGTCACAATCAGAGCCGCAGCTGCCGTGGACGTAAACACGATGCATACGTACGCGGAGAGCTTCTTACGAGGCACTAAACCACAACATCATTACAGCGAGACTGAAAGAGTTTAGTCCAATAGAGTTTGTACAATACGTCACTTTAAGTCACTGCATTAGGACTGAAAAACCTGCACTAAAGTTAAAGATTGTATACTTGCTTCTTTATGATGGTAAAGTTAGAGATGTTGTACTTGCTTCTTCAATTTACTTCATAAAAATAATGCATCAGTTTTATACGGCGCTTTTTTGGACACTCAAAGACGCTTCACATGTGTCATTCATTCACTCCATACACGGTGGTGATAAACTACTACTGTAGCCACAGCTGCCCTGGGGCACACTGACAGAAGCGAGGCAACCAAAGCGACCACCACCAACCATTCACACACACACCAGACTCATTCTAGGCAATGGGGATGAAGTGTCTTGCCTAAGGACACAATGGCAGTTTGGCACTTTACAGCCGCAGCCGCCCCACTGTGGCATCAGGTGTTCCCAGAGGTTAAGTGTCTTGCCTAAGGACACAACGACAGCAGTGGGAGTCGATGGTGAAAGTCTTGAGGAGGGCTCGAACCCACGACCCTCTGGCTCAAAGGCCAATGCTATATCAAAAAGCCACTGTCGCTCTGTCGCTCTTTACTACTTTACTTCTATTATTATCAGTGGGGGCGGGTCCCGGCTCAAAAGTGGCCGAAATGACGTGCTCTGACATGCTGCAATACCACCCCGGGCCGATGGGGGTGGACCCAGAAGAAGAATTAGCCAATGCTAACATATATCATTGGCAGACCTCTCAAGAACGTCTTTACAGGATGGACCAAAAGTTGGCTCTTGGCCCAAAGCTCCGTTCCACATGTGTGTCAATGCTGAGGGGGGTGAATGTTTTTGGTCCACTCTAGTTTACTCGCGGTGAATTTTTGAAGTCTCTCGTTCAAATGAATGGAGTTGCGCCAGCTGACGCATGCGCAGATGCGTTTTTCCACAATTTTCTTGTGGGCGGGACCACTCGCGGCCATCTTGGATTGCTCCATGAAAGCACTTTTCATGGCCAACTCCTATGAACGGCGGAGATAGGCGTGACTCTGTCCGTTATTATATACAGTCTATGATTATTATAGGCCAACACCTTGATACTGGGGCAATTTACTTTGTGGTTTCATGTTTTAGAATGTGAAACTAAATAAAACAATACATGGGGAATGGTTCCTTGAAGATAAGATAAAATCAACTTATTGATCTCACAATGGAGGAGCGACATTTATTAGTATTTCTAGACAGTGGTCATCCCAATCCCTATGGAACAATGGTTCTATGTGTATGTGTTTATTATTGTTTCCTGTGTTCGAGTGGTTTGATTATTTGATCTGTTGTTGGTGAATCAGCAACTTTGTTAAGTCCTCCGCGACGACAGCTGTTGTGATATAGGGCAAACACAAACACATTGAGTTAAATTGTAACATGTACAAAGGGTAAAAACAGATGTCGGCCTGTAACTCCCATATGCTACCACCCGATGGAAGTGGTTTATTTTTATTTTTTATTTATCAAATTGAAAAGTAACGGCTGAAAACACGTGTGATTGCACAGAATTTAACTTCACTTGATAAATATTAAAAACTGTATATCAAGAGCAATAGTTTTGTTTTAAAAGGCAAATAACTGTGTGATTTTGGACAGAAGGGGGCAGGGTTATATGTTTGCGCCACCTGCCTTTGAAAGCCAGATCCTGACAGGTCTCTGAAGCTAAGCAGGGCAGGGCCTGGTTAGTACTGTGATCGGAGACCTTTGGGAACACCAAAGGTCTTTTTTGTTGTGTTTTTAGGCAAGACACTTCACCCACATTGCCTAGAATGAGTCTAGTGTGTTTGTGTGAATGGTTGGTGGTGGTGGGAGGGGCCAATGGCAAAGACTGGTGGCCTCGCTTCTGTCAGTGTGCCCCAAGGCAGCTGTGGCTAGTAGTAGTAGTTAATCACCATCGTGTATGGAGTGAAAGAATAATTTGTGAAGCATCGTCTCTGTCATCCACCTGCTTTCAAACCTCCCTCACATCAGCAGGTGCTACACAAAGTGCCTGGTGCCAAATGCTTCTGCCTCAGCGAACACAAAGCATGTGGTCGTATTCAGCACCTGCTCGTGTCTCTCGGTGACGGCGTCCGGACGTCTGACCCTGACTCTGCTTCGAGAACACGCGGGACCCCTTTGTTTCACCCACATCATTACATATGCGCTGTTGCTTGGAAACAGCCGGCTCGCATCCCAAATTCCTCCAAACACCTGATTTTCAGTGGCACATGTGGAAACGGCCAGGGACAAAATTATGACTCTGAATAACACTGTTTTTCTTTTTCAATAATTTTGTTATTTGTTATTTATGTATTTGATTTGGACACAACAGTTACATTGGACAGACCAGATGCATTGCTTTTATGTAAGTGCTAAACTGTAAGACCAGAAAGGGTCTTATAAAAGTAACATTTTGTGAAAAGATCAGACCAGAATCTGCCGTTTTATAAGTTGTGACTGTGAAGATCCAGGACATTTATGGACATGTATAAACATTTCTGCACAGTTGTCACCCCGCTCCCTGTGAAACAATGCCTTCTATGTGTTTGTTGGTGATTCCACAACTTTGCAAAGTCCTCCGAGCAGACTTCTGTTGGGATTTGAGTGATACAAAAATACATTGAATTGAATTGAATGTTGTAGTTATTAATTGACACAATCGTCCAGATCTTTTTTTTATCCATTACCCATGTATTTCTGACAAAATACTTAATACAATAATAGTGAGAGTATACTTCCCAGATCATGTTTCACAGCCTACACTGCAAAAATCGAAAAAGGTAATAATTGCTTGAACCAAGATTGTTTTATCTTAAAACAAGATCTGTCAATGGGACAAAGCAATTTAGCATTATTTCAAGAAATGCTGCTTTATTTTCTCATTCAAGAGTGACATTTCTTGTATTTTTTAAAGCAAGATAATATTGCTGGTCCTATTGGCAAATGTTTTTGTAAGGCAGTCAGAATGTGCAGAAATTTAGATAGGTTTATGATCAATTTGGCCACATTTGAGAAAGTTTTGACCTATTTTTCCTCACTTTTTGCCCTCAAACCAACATCAAATAATACGAGGTCAAAATGTGTGTTAAATATGGCTTCCGTGCTATAATAACAATCAGGAACTTGCCTCATTCATATTTTTTTATTTTTTTACAGTTGGTAAAATGGATAGCATGACCATTGAATTTCAAAATGACTCTCTGGGCTCCCGACATGGGGAAAATGTCTCCCCAGTATCCCCTCTTCCAAAAGCCTGAAATAAGCCGAGCAGTGCTTGTTAGACCCGTCCTGGCAATCCCCAACTGTAAATTGCGCCTGCGATGCTTAAGTGATTCAAAACCGACCGCTGGGTTTTGCCATTTCTATTCAGGTATTACTTCAGCATGCACTATTGAGTCTGCAGCTGAATTTCTTTGCACTATGGGGCCAAAGAGCACGAGGGCAATGGAGAGTTGGAATGTTGGTGAATTACAATATTAGAGATGTTTTCTTTTATTCTTTTTACAGCTTTGAAGAGAAACTTTTGGGAAAGCAAAGTTCTGAGGCTGAAAAAAAATAAACTAATAAATAAAGTATTTATGGCAGGATTTCCTTCTGTCCTTTCTCAGAATCTTGCAGAGTTGGCTTGAGTTTAAACTAGAGCAGATTTCTTAACGGTAATGTTCTCAGTGTTTGCTTTGAAACATAATTGAAAAGAGACATGTTCAAAAATGAAAGAACTTTAAAGCTGTGGCTAAAGCTTCGAGTTGTTTTATCCCAACAGATTGAGTCTTGAAAGAGTTTTGTTCTTCCCGATGGAGCTCAATTACATTTATTCTTGTAAATCTCTAAATCTCAACGGCTGTTGAGTTCTCCAACACAAATCAGAGAATCGAAGAGTTCAAAGACGAGAAATGCAATGATAAATTAAAGCCGCAAGCGGCGTCAAATGGCCCTCGCCGCACTGCGCAAAGGAGGTGGCGCTGACGTGCCATCTTCCTACAGCCCTGATGGGGGCGACATTGTGTATTTTGAATGCCTATGATCAGTGATTGTGTGTCTCTTTGATTTTGCCATTGACACATAATGGGGAGGGTTTAAAAAATAAACCTTTACTCAGCCTGTAGGGGACGCTAATGGGCCAATTTAATTGTTCAAACTCTCAGGCAACCTAGGACCAGGAATTGAACAAACGAGTCAAGTTTAGTGCAAATTAGACTTTGTAAATTTGCTCCTATTTGCACATACAATCTGTGAGTGTGTCCATACATCACACCTCTCTGTGAAAATAACCACACTTTGGGAGTCTGTCATGCGCAGACCATCCATCCATTTTCTTCCCCTTAATCCATTTCTGGGTCGGGGGGTGGCAGTCAGAGCTGCACCCAGTACACTTAGCACCAGCCCATCACTGATCCTCCGGCAGGTGCTGAGTCCACAGGAGCTGAGATCTTTCAGAGGGAGCTTCAGGCAAAGTGGGGTTAAGTGTCTTGCCCAAGGACACAACGACAGCAGTCATCAGTGGGAGTCATGAAGTAGGTCTTATGGCGGGCTTGAACCCACGACCTTCAGGCCCAATGCTCTACCAACTGAGCTACTGTGCGCAGACCATTTGACTAATTCAAATTCTATATTAAACTATTGATGGTCCATGTGTTGAGACGATGTGGAGCGATTTTCAGCCAAATTAGTGAAACGGCTGAGGCTGGTTGGATGTTTGTGCGAGGTGTACATTTCCGAGATTTAAAAATGTTCCCATAGACACAGAATGGGGATTGTTCGTTGTTGCCACGGCAACAGGGGGAAAAAAAGTCTTGGGTCTCACTGACTTTTTACTTTTTTAATCAAGAGGGGGAAAAAAATGTGTGCAACATTTAAAACATTTTGAAAAAACTAAATTGGATTCTCCCTATGTAAAACATTGACATTGACTGCAGGGGGCGCTAATGGGCCAATTTCAATTGTGTTACTTTCAGAAGACCTGGACCCTGGAATTAAAGAATGGATTAAAATTCGTGCAAATCGGACTTTGTATGTGCAAATTGGACTTTGTATGTGCAAATGGGAGCAAATTTGCTATTGTCAAAAATTGAAAAAAGTCACATTTTCCCGCTCCTCTGCTTAAAGGAGCTTACCGGTTTCTGCAAGGTTTGAATGTTTAGCACCGCCCCAAACTCGCTCACAGGCTTCTCATTTCCCCTACGCTCTCCTCCCACGGAGCCATCTAAAGATAACCGCTAGTTCTGCGTCCGAATGTAGTCCAGAGAATAGGTAGTCCGAAGCGGTCCCGCTCCTGCAGGTCTCTCATAGACAAGTCTTTCCAGAGGATACGATGTAAGCTAGCTATGTTCACCCGGGCTTGATTTCTTCTTTGATAATTTTCTCGCTTTAGTTCCCTCTTCTCTTCCTCACTGTTGTGTCGTTTGGGCTGTTTTGCTGTGTCTGCAGTAACAGCCAGAAGAGTTATAGCCAATTTTGCTATCATGCTACCGTAATTAGCAGCGCTGTAGAAGCTAGAGGACGCAGCCTCGTTCTGTGATTGGAGGAGAGCGGTCTCTACTCAACACTTTTATACAGCCTGAATTCATACACAGCTGAATCAATGAGCTCAAGTTTTCAATTCAATTACGAATTATGATACAACTTGTATGTTTTAATATGCATTTTTATGAACTCATGAAATAAAAATTGGGTATAGCATCTTTAAACAACGTTTAACTGATAAAAATTCCATGATCAACTATTGATGGTACATGTGTTTAGTCGATGTGGAGCGATTTTGAGACAAATCGGTGAAACGGCCGAGGAGGATTCGCTTTCCAACCGACATGTGTGAAAAAGATCAGTTTAAATGTTTTCATTGTCTACTCAAATGAATGAACTTCCTGTTTGTCAGGGGGTGTGGCCAGGATAACTTTTTTTCATGACTTGAGTGTAGGAACATGTGTACTGAATTTCGTGGCTCTACGACAAACTTGACCTCGGATCCCCTCCCATAGGCGCAAAGTAAACTGACTTTTAGTCCCATAAAAATAAACACCAACAATCATTATTTTTTGCCGGGTTCTGAATTTTGGATGTAATTCCTTTAATAGGACCTCAATTATTTCACTGTGTACTACAGAAGGAGAAAAGCCCAGGCATTACTCGTTGGGAAAGCAGTGGGCACTTACCCCAGTTTGGGCTCGGGCGTAAAAAACACCTCTTTTGGTCCATCAGTGGCAGATGACCAACGTCCATAAATGATGTTGAATGTCGAGTGTCCTGGTCCTCCAAGATATCTATTGTTGTGATTTAGAGCAACACAAATATAAATTGAATTGAATTGTAAAAATAATACTTTGTGAACAACACAAAAGCAACATATTTTTTATACTTGACATAAATAATTCCGTCACTCTTCTCATGCTTTGGGCTGAGAGCTGATACACGGTAGACAATAATATCCTGCATCAGCTCATCAGACTCAGGTAGCTGCATTCAAAGCATGCCATTTGAACAGTCGCATCGTGCCGCAACCCTCCTCCTCCCCATCACAGTAACAACAGCCAGAGCATCTTATTCATGTAATTGTTTCAACTAGTACCACAAGAGTCTGGGGCCTTTATTATCACAATAAATCCACCCGATGTACCACTAGTGCGTACGTCATGCCTTTCAAGATTATAGATAATGATAATAATACATGGTACTTACAGAGCCTTCACTCTTTGTGGGAGGAACAGGTGCTGAATAAAGCAAAATGTATTCTGGCTCAGCCCAAACATCCTCTGATCACTGACTTTGTGATGATGCCTTCAGGGCGTCGTTTTAATGCTCCGGCACGGAAAACAAACCGTTTTTCCAACTCTTTTGTGCCCTCTGCCATAAAACTGTTGAACTCTGGTTGAGGTGTTTGACTTTTGGAAATTGTATTGTTCAGTGTTGTTTTTAACTAATATTGTGTAACCTTCTGCTGTGCTGTGAGACTCACTGTGTGTTTGTTTAGAGTATGTGTGTTCTGCTTTGAGTTTATGCTGCAAATGAATTGCCCTTTGGGATCAATAAAGTTTTCTGAATCTGAAACTAAATCTGAATCTTTTCGGACACTCAAAGATGCTTACTGTGATCATGAAAATGTAATTGTTGCTGTAGAGGCAAGGCCCAAACCAATACATATAAAAGAGAACATTTAATGACACTGAAAACAGAAAAAATCATACCCAGAGGAGTGATAGCTGGGGAGAGAAAGAACTTTAGGCCTACATTATGCAGAGAGAGTTGACACCGACACAGAGCCCAAACTAGTCCATCCCAGCTGAAAAGTCACTCTCAGGTTCCACTGGATTGGTCAGGGGGGCCATGGAGGGAGGGGGGGGGGGGGGGGGGGGTAATGGACATCAGATAAGGGGAAAATCCATACCAACACTTACTGTCTCTTTCACAGACCAGAGTCACAAAGCACTTTACAATTGTGAGCATTTGTCTCTCCACACATGAGGAGATGGGAGCGAGGTCTCCGGTAAAGGAGGCACATGCCAGACCTATTGTACATGTTTTTAGTGGCAGGGGAAACCGGTGCACCCGGAGGAAACCTGTGCAGACTCAGGACAGCCCTTTTCTGACCAGGATTCGAATCCAGGACCTTCTTACTGAGAAGCGAGAGTGCTAACCACTCAGCCACCGTGCCGCCCCAATACTTTCCTTTGTCTATGGAGTCTTTGAACAGTGTTAGAGAGATATACAAGGCTCATCAGTAAGAGCCTAACCCTGACCCTAAACAACAGACATGTCCCAAGTGTCTGGTTAGAAGAGAACTCTAAAGTGAGCGTCAGTTTTTCTGTACATTGTGGGGAGAGTGTGACTGGTTAGATCCGCCCCTGCTCACCCCTGCAGCCTCCTGATTGGAAGTAGTAGTTTATTTTCTTCTGTCATTTTGCACATTCAGATCTTAGGTTACATATCTTCAAATATCTCATACATTTTACAATAAGAAAAAAACAATTGAGTATATTCTGATTGTCAGTGCATAATCATTTCCGGGCTGTGAGGGGATTAGTCTGAAGACTTTTCCTGCCGAACCCTTTTTGCATCTGTGGTGCTACGGTATGTCCAAGTTCATTAAACAGGCTCAAAATGGTCAAAATAAAAATCAAATCCTTAAGGCCTCTCTTTGGAGTTATACTTTTTTGTGCTGGCAAAAGCACAAAAGTCTTCAATGTGAATCTGATCTAAAAACAAACCAAAATGTTGCTTACTCATCATTCTCCACATGTGAACATAGATCGATCGCCTCAAAACTGCTGCTGCTGAGAATCCACCAGAGACACACTTCTCTGGGACGAAAGACAAAAAAGACGGCTTTGAAACAATTTGAAAAGTTTGGTGAAGCTGTCCGTGAGCCGCCCTTGGAGCCGCAGCTGCCAGAGGCGAAAGAACTCCCAGAAAGAAGAAGAAGATTATGTTTCTAAAGAAGAACAATGAAGAAAAGAGAATGAGGTGTCGTTGGATAATTGGAAGGTGCAAACTCTAACTGCTCTTTCAATAAAACACTTATGTTCTCAGTGGGTCAGGAAACCTCATTCTCACAGATGCACTTTCCAATCAAATGCTTCCATGTTTTCTTTTCAATTTTTTAATTACATGCTTCTAGTGTTTGAAGGGCAGGACGTAGCAATAATCAGAATCAGAATCATTTGCAGTTGTAAGTTAAAGGAAGTCACAATCTAGGAATGTGCTTTGTTTCAAGAAATTAGGTTAAGGCATAATCTGCAAACTTTATACTAAATATTCATAAAATGTCTCAGTATTATAATTATATACAAGTCCACTAAGTACACAAAACATAAATAAAATGAAAACAAATAGAATAATATGGAAGAGACCACATGTACGGAGACGATATGATGAGGTCATGTTTCATAAATGACGAGAACCACGAAGACCACACAGTTTGTTTTTTACTTCATAAAAATATCCCTCATTCCACCACCACCTGTGACGCCTGATACACTAGATCTCAAAAGCTAAGCAGGGCAGGGCCTGGTCAGTACAGGAAGTGTAAGTGCCATATGACCAACTGGGATACTGTGGGACGCTGAGGCACAGGGACGGGCCTCCTGCTGGGACTCTGAGGAGCACAGGGACGGGCCTCCTGCTGGGACTCTGAGGAGCACAGGGACTGGCCTCCTGCTGGGACTCTGAGGAGCACAGGGACTGGCCTCCTGCTGGGACTCTGAGGAGCACAGGGACTGGCCTCCTGCTGGGACTCTGAGGAGCACAGGGACTGGCCTCCTGCTGGGACTCTGAGGAGCACAGGGACTGGCCTCCTGCTGGGACTCTGAGGAGTAGGGGTGTGACGGTATGAAAATGTAACCTCATGTTATTCTGACCCCTAATCACAGTTTTTTGGTATTATTGCAGCATTTCTTTTAAAGTTCAGTCAATATGTTAAGAAAGCATTCATAGTCCAACACAAACTGAAATGGTTTCTGTTTGAAAAAGTGGACGTGGTAATCCAACGAGATAATATCTTCTTTAGTAAATGAAGTTGGTAAATGTTTTCGTAAATTCGTTTCCCAGGGTTTACCGCTATACCGCTAATCGTCACATCCCTTCTGAAGAGCACAGGGACTGGCCATGGGGAGTTTTGCTAAGTACAATTCTAGCACTTTCTGACTTTATTAGCACAAGATTCTCCAATGGGACAAAGCCATTTAGTCTTAGTTAAAGAACGGTTGCTTTATTTTCTCATTCCAAGGGAGACATTTAATTTTAAAACAAGATCATTTTGCTTCGTCCCATTGTTTTGAGGCAGTCACAATGTATTCAACTAAGGTACACTTTGCCAATTTTTACCAATTCTCCACATATTTTTCATCACGTTTTGCAGTGAGTGAATGGTCTCCCGTGGTCTATCTCCTCAAACAGACCAAAATCATTCCCATGACAACCCAATGCAATGACATCACTCCGTTCCCCTCTTAAATAAACTTGAGAGAACCGTGAGGACCCTTCAGGTTTGCTCTGCCCCGGTCCCCTCTCTCCAGCTCTTGCCCTTGTCTTCATTCCTCCAGCAGCTTTACTCAGTCTTGGCGGTGACCTAGTTTGATCCAGGAGCTGGGGGCTGTCTGTCTTTCTCTCTCACATAAACTCATTTGCTTTGGATCATTTCGGGAGCAATGCCACGTCGCCTCCTTAACCCCCTCTGCCCCGTCTTATTTGACAAAGGGCCTGGCTGCAAATGGCCGTGTGGTCTTTTAATCTGGTAAGTGGCTGCAGACGGATGGATGTGGAGGACGGGGGGGGGGTTGGAGAGGGAGGGAAGGCAGAGCTGTGTGGAGGAGGGAAAACTCTCCACTGCCTCAGATAAAAGTGAGAAGCGTTTCTGAAGCCATCTGTCACAGTCGAGTGGAAGATTTATTCACAAAGGTCACGGCGCGTCTCGCATTTGTGTCTTTGAGATGGCTGTAAATCTTAAGTACGACTGAAGCAGGTGTGAGGTGTCTCTGCTTCAGGATGAGGGCCGTACTCTTACAGATCAGACTTTTAAAACACACAACACGCAGAAGAATCGCTCAACGTTGGTGTATCTTACTTACTCAGCGTGTGTGTCTGCGTGTGCGTACAGTACGTGTTAAAAACTGGTTCTACTACAGTTATCTGGATAGACGAACACAACAAACAAGGTATTAGTTTATATTTACAATGGTGAGGAATGACTGGGATCAAAGAAGGGCAGAACCGTGCTGCTTATTTCGTTCTCCCCCAGTCACTTCTAACTCACTGCACCTACGAAGTGAGTTTTATTGAAAGATAAACACACCTCCAACACACGTACAGAATAGTACAACATTAACCACTTGTTGGACATTGTCTTACAACAGTTTCGTAAAACACCCCTGTGAGGTAGTGTAGCAAGAGTGGTCAAAGTGGCAGAAGTACAAAACAAAGGCTCCAAATCTTGTACCAAAAAAGGTGGATTTATTTACAGTGCTCCCAAATGTACATGTTCTCTCTCCAAAACCAACATGGAAAGTGCCTCTCCTCTCTCTAGAACAGCCCGCACACCTGGCATATATACATGGCCTAAATTGACTGGCTCCTCCAACTCGGCTGGAATATGCTCTTATATACAGTAATATGCATCTGTAAACATAAACAAGCAGCAATTACTGCACAGACAGCAACAAAGCATGCACACAGTTAAACAACAATGATGCAAATCAACATTAAACCCCTAAACCAGGTTAATTATCAAACCCCTCCTTTAAATGGGTGGAGCTAGACAGAGGGCTCACTCCAAAGGGGTTAAAACCAGGAAATGCTCTGCGGCCCTCCCCTTTAATCTGCTGCCGCATGGAGCAGGTAAGTTAGAAGAAAGGTGCCCTCTAGACAAATGAATAAACATGTTTAAACCTTACTATAGTGTTTGGTGTTTTTAACAAGCCAACTGCTGCCAATGGAATGTATGTATGTGAATGAGTGAGTATGTGGAACTGACAAACTTACACAAACAAGGCCCGGGATATGAGAGTGTATTTGACAGAACCTGTGTGTGTGTGTGGAACCAAGGGTGTATTAAGGGACAAGTGGAGTTGTAAGACTCACTTCGTCACAACCCCATTGTGGACAATGTGGATAATTATTAGCTTGGTTTCAACACCTCAATTGTCGATTTTGCCACTCCACTGTAGGTCAACCCAAAGTCAATTCTAGATTCAACATTCACATTCAATTAAATTATAACCCATACAATTCCATTATCAGTGTGCGTGTGTGTGAATAAGGGCTGGGTGGTTTTTATTATAACTTGTAAATTAAATTGTAAGTTCAGCTGTATGTATGGTAATGCATCCATCTACAATTCATTTACTGTTTTACCACAACCTGCTCTGGGACTTCAGGTGCTGCTACAACCTGGTAATGCAGCTCCCGTCTTGGCTGGCCCTGTAAATATAAAAATCATACCATACCAGTTAGTTTGTCTACGAGATGGACAAAAGAGAAAGGAAAGAAATCAATAATGTAAGGAATACCAGACTGGATTCTTAAGTTTCTCATTTTTTTCCCACTGGGTTTTAGAGTTTTTCCTTGTTGATGGACCTTTTTAACATTTATGGACATGGTCACGCCCCTTATGGACAAATGTCTCTATGAATTTTTCCATCATTGCATTTCTTGTTTGATTCTCTGATCTGTGTTGGCAAATCAACAGTCAGAACAGGATCTGTCTGAGTAGCGTTTGCATGTTCTCCTGGTGTCTGTGGACGTTTTCTCGGAGTTCTTCTGGTTTCCCTATAATAGTTCTGGCATGTGCTTCCTGTAGGTGACCCCGCTCCCTTCTTTGTGTGGAGTGAGAGACAGATACAAACAATAATTGTAAAGCTCGTGAAAGGTGTAAATAAAGATTTCTTACTTAAATACAAGAATAATTTGAATTGAATCATGGGATAAAATCTCGATACCTAAGCCATATTCTTCCACCATACCATCCAGTTTACACAGCCTTCTCCCTCTATATACAATATTACTTGATGTCAAGTCTGTAAATCAGGCCTGTCCAAACTAAGGCCCGAGGGCTAATTGCGGCCCGCTGCGTGATTCTATGCGGCCCAAGGACTTGCTTATAACCTCAAAATACCATTGAGGTTATAAACACAAGTTCAAAGTGTTATCCAGCCAACTTCTGCTTCTGCAATACAGGCATGTAATACCTCATTATAAAGGTCAAAACCTTTGAATCTGTTTATTTGTATGCACTGACATCTGTTTTTCATTAGGGCACAAAATATGTCTATAGCACTGATATTGAGAAAGATGTTTGACTATATGTAGAATGTATGTAAAAATGCTGATGTTATACATTAGTTAACATCTCTAGACCAATTCTAGTCATAATAGTTGAACGATCCCTGATGTCGGCCCCTGGACAAGTCTGGCAAACTGACTTGGCCCTCTTACTTAAAAGTTTGGACACTCCTGCCGTAAATTATGGATGATTTGGTGCTTTCGCAAACTTCTGTTGCACTAAAGACGTCATTATCCCACGTTAACCTCCTCCTGCTGTTCTTTCTCGTTGTGCCTTTTCTTAATGGATTTGATCAGTCCCATTGTAACTCCGTCTGAATAATCGGAGTCTCAAAAGCCTCATTATTTTAGCGAAAGGCTTTAGAATCAGTTACATTCTCAGCGTCCGCTCTTCATCACCACTGAGTCATCATCGCTGATTGTCGAAGTCCCTTCCAGATCACTCCACTGATATTACACCGACAAATTTAGGCCGCACTTATTCCGGTTCAATTATTCTCAAATCATTTTTCGAGTGGACTTTTTGCAGAGCTGCGTTCCAGACAAAACCAGCGTCTTTGACAAGTGACGAGATAAATAAAAGTCAGACCCGAAAAGCACAAAATTCATATTAATGTCAAACTTCTCGATCAGAGGAAAGAGAGTGAGAACTTATTTATGAATGTGGCTTTAGCGCAAAAAACGTTGGGGTTAAACACTGTACGGCAAATACGGTTACGATTATGTGTATGGAGTATTCGGAATGCTGCAATTCAAAACACATTTTAGCTCTTTATTATATTAAAGTAAGCAATTTATATTTCTGTAGCGCTTTTCACGGAAATGAGTTCAGGAATAGAATTATTTTTTTGCAATGTGATAACAACAAATCCCAAACTAGGAAATTGCTTTGGCTCTCGGTGCAAACAAGTTTAAGTAAAATAGAATAAGACATAAATAAAATCTACATACATTTCTTCAAATTACTACAAGTGCTCTAGGTGATTTGATTATGATTTATTTTGTATGATTTTTGAGCTCAGGAATTAGTAAATGTAATTCACAATTTATATTTACTAAACATGATACAAATACATACGTATACGTACTGTATGTGGACATAGATTCATACATACATTTAAGGGTTTCCTTTCTTCACTAGAGAGAAAGACCAGAGAGAGATCAGAGAGAGACCAGAGAGAGACTAGAGAGGGACCAGAGAGAGAGAAGAGAGAGGCTAAAGAGACTAGAGAGAGAAGAGAGAGCGAACACAGACCAGAGTGAGACCAGAGCGATAGAGCAGAGAGAGAAAGACCAGAAAGACAGAGCAGAGAGAGACCATGGAGAGGCAGAAAGACCTGAGAGAAAGACCAGAAAGAAACCAGAGAGAGAAAGAAAAGAGAGACCGGAGAGAGACCAGAGAGAGACCAAAGAGAGAGACTAGATAGAGACCTCTGATCCCTGAGAGTTGTCGGTCTAATCAGATTCATTGTTGCATCTTTCAATGCTATAATTATTATTTACACAGAAGGAAATTATTCGTTATTCTCTATCACAAGTTTCTGCTTCACCGTCTCGCCTCAAACCGCCTGAAAACTAAAACCAGTTTTCTCTTGACAGTCCGTAATTTTCGGCGGAGCAAAGATGAGTATTAAAATGTCACATCAAATGATTGTTTTTGTTGCACCTCTCATTGTGGTGAAAGCGTCAGGACTCAAAGTGTCTCTGATGCTAATAATTAGGGAAATGATAATAAACGCGGCGGCTTCAAAACACTGCCAAACATCACTGTTCATAACACCGTTTGAGATTGAGGATAAAACATTCAAAAAGACAGCATTAAGTCACTGAAACCATCGAGCTTTCCGGATATAAAACTTTTTCTCTCAGTATTCACAGTTGTCATTCAATTCCATTTACTTTGAATTTTAAAAAGCGGATCAGAGAGTTAAACTGTTATAACGCAGGAAATGCAATAATGACAAACACAAGAATTTTATTTACAAGAACTTTATTAACATGTTTGCACATTTCCTCCCTTTGCACAATCTGAGTGTCTCTATCCATGCCAAATGTGACATGTAAATTTCTCGTATGTGAGATAAATAAAGCAAATCTTATCTTATCGTATTTGCCATTTGCAGTAAAACCACATTGTAAAAACTGTGCAAGACTACCCCAGTGTGTAACAGACAGACGGCACACACTGGACACATAGGAAACACATAGGAACCATTAAAGTGAGTGAGTAAGTAACCAAGTCTACTATGTTCAGACCATGGTCAACCAAAGCGCTTTACGATGTTCAGAGTTCAGATATTTTTCTCATATTTTTTTCAAGACGTCAAACACACAGGACCATCAAATCCGCCGACCACACACCATCCATGTACTCACTCATTACATCCAGACCTAATGCACATTGTAGGTTGGGAGCAGGACGTATTAGAAAATGTAGTGGAAACGCCCTGATGTTATTTTCAAAATCAAAGACGCTGGACAGTATTTTTAGTTTCAATTTATTACTGTTGTTTATAACGATAAGAGTCTCTCTGGTCTTCCTGGCTGGACTCTCTCTGGTCTTTCTCTCGGGTCTCCTTCGCTGTTCTCCCTCGCAGGTCTCTGGTCTCTCGCTCGTCTCCTTTGCTGGTCTCTCTCTGTTCTCACAATCTGGTCCCTCTCTCTGGTCTCTCTGGTCTCTCTGGTCTCTCTGGTCACTGATCTCTCTCTGTTTACAATATCTGTTCCCTCTCTGTTATTTATGTATGGATGTTTGGATGGATGTGTTTTTGCCGCTACTGGACACCTGAATTTCTCCTACAGGGATCAATAAAGTATTTATACATCTGTCTATTCGTCTAACGCTCTCTCTCTCTCGCTCTATCAATCTATCTGTATCCATCATCTAATTATCTATGTATCCCTCTCTCTTTATCCATCTATCTGTCTCTATCTATATACAGTATGCATCTTATCGATCTATCGGATCGATAGGGTTAGCAGTGATAGTGATGTGTCTAGCTAGCCATATGCTGTAATAATATGCTTTCCTTTGCTCATTGAATAGATCAAATCAAAGTCATGGCCATTTCCTTTTGCTTTTTTCTCTCATTTCTGCAACAAAAGAAAAACCAGTACATTCCATACGTCTCAAACCAAACACAAACCCGTCTATTCTTCTTCCCCTTTATTACTGTGCCCCATTGACCCTGTGCTTGTCACCGCTGTCAGGGCCGGCTGTCTCTCTCTTGGCGTGGCTGACAGCTCGTGCTTCCTGCCGCTTGTGTCTTCATCTTTTCTCGTGTTTTCGGTTCGACGTTTGAATGCGTCTCGTTTGTTATGGACGTGAGCCCTGGCAGCACTGGTCAACAGCAAGAGGCTTTTTGTTCCACTGTGTGTGTGAGTGACAGGTGAGGCTACAGACGCTGCTCGCTCTGATTTTGTTTTCCCCGACAAATGTTGAAATGTATCGATTCTGCAGATGAAAAGATGCTCAGTGTGTCAGAGGTGTGGAGATTTAAAGCAGGGGTACCTAACTTTTATTCAGAAACTGTTTGGCTCTATCAATAGTTTTCAGATAGAGACCAGAGTGAGACAAATGAGAGACCAGAGAGAATGGAGAGAGATCAGAGAGAGACAAGAGAGACCTGAGGGGGACCAGAGAGAGGGACCAAAGAGACACCAGAGAGATGAGAGAGAGGGACAAGAGAGAGACATATGAGAGACTGGAGAGAGATCAGTGAGAGACTAAGGAGACCATAGAAATAGACCAGAGAGAGACCAAAGAGATACCATAGAGAGAACAGAGCGAGAGAGACGAGAGAGAGACACCAGCGAGCGAGACCATAGAGATAGACCGGAGAGGACTCGAGAGGACTCGAGAGTGTCAGGAAAGACCAGAGAGTGAGAACAGAAAGAGACCAAAGGGACAGAGACCAGAGAAAGACCAGAGAGAGAACAGAGAAAGGCCAGAGAGAGGGAAAGACCAGAGAGAGAGAAAAAACAGAGAGAGAGAGAAAGAGATAAAAAAGTGATCGTTCTGACCAATCAGCTGATCAGAGTGGGACGAGAGGTCAAATTTGTTGCCCTCAAGTGTAGCTCTATATGTATATATATCAAAATAACAATGGATTTCAAAAGAAAAAAGTTCAGGATGACAAGACACTAAAATATCCACAAATCCTGACTTTTTTGAAAACTGTAGGTTCCCTGTGTGCTAAGGACAAGCCGTTTGAGTGAACATTGAGGTCTTTGGGGAATCTTACAACAGCCCGAGTTGATTTAGGCTGCAGTACCGCGGGTGGCCTCTTGTCCACGTGGGTGCAGGTTTAAGCTAGCAATACACATCCATGAAAGAGACCTGAATCAATCAGCATCACAACCCTTCCCTCACTAAAATCTTGCATAAATCAAACTTTACTGTTGAATTGTCACTTAAACCTTAACTGTTTTTTTTTTTTTACGTTTTTCACCCTGAATCTATAGGCGCCTATAGCAGACCTGTATTTATCAGAGGGAGTAGGGGAGAGAGAGGAGGCGGGTGAGACATGTCCTCAGGAGTCTGCGGTGTTGTCTTGCTTTGCACTTTCTCTGGCTCCTGGTCGTACTCCGTCAGAGAGAAGACACTTTCCCTAAAGCGTCCCTCTCAATAGGGGTTTATTTCAGGAGCAGATCACCCTCAGGGCTGGGTTTAAGGCACCAGACAGGAGGGGGTGGGGGTGGGGGGGAATGAGGATGGAGGTGTTCGCACCGCTGTAGGTAGGAGAAACTGTGGCATAAACTAGACGAGAAGTTAGAGAAGGGTTAGGGGTGAACTCAACTTAATATTAAAGAGAAATCCATCCATCTACGTGTGTTCTGCTGCTGCATCAGGGACCAGGAGGGGGATACCCAGGAGTCAGGGATGGATTTAAAGTAGTTGGTGTAAAGAATTCTAATTGCGATTTATAGAAAACTTCAAAGTGTGTGTGACATCTCTTTGTCATCTCCACTCGGTTTTCTCAAAGTTTGGGGATGAAATTAACAGATCGCATAGAAACAATGACACTACAGACGAATGAGAAATAAGTTTGATTCAGGCACATTTTTTATAATTCATCTTCTTTTGTCACTCTTTCAACTTTGTTTTCAAATATTTATCAATGGAACAAGTATCTTCACTGATAAATAGTTGTCTTGTTAACATATTAGAAAAGAAGAGTTTTTAAGCTGCTTTCAGGGGCAGTCTGACCTCAGAGAGAGTAACCGGCTCGACAGGCTGATCAGGAAATGTGTCTCTGTGATGGGGAGAAGTGTGGACTCCTGGGTAACTCCAGACACCCCTGCCTGATGCATGGCCGCTCACAGGAGTCACCGTAGCAACAGGCTCCAATCACTACGCTGCCGAAATGAACGTTTCAAGAGACCCTTTGTTCCTTCAGACTGTACAACAGACATGGATGAGTTAAAAATATGCATTATTGTTAAGTAGTTAGTTAGAATTTTTTATGATCGATGTATGTATGTGTTTATATGGATGTTTCTCCTGCTGCTGGACACCTGAATTTCTCCTACGGGGATCAATAAAGTATCTATCTATGTGACATATGTATCCAGGTGATCTATAGCGCTCATGTCTCACGTTAGCGGAACACAGTTTTTCAGTCAAACCCATGGATTTTTGTGAGCAGTTACTTTCGCTGCTGAATAACGACTTGTGTGTTTCCTCCTCCTTTTCTTCTGCATCTTTTTGTTCCGGTGCTCAGCTCCCGAGTGGCTCAATAGAAGAAATAAAGAAGCTTTTAGCCTCCGAAATTATAATCATTCCTTTTTATTTATCATAATTGCAGAGTGATTGCTGTAATTTCGCAGGCACTCATAATTTTGCCGTTCCATTCAGGCGTGTGGCCGCGGTTTATGGATCTCGGTGCGACTCGGAGAGAGGTTTCTTTTCTGCCTTTCAGAGCCGCGTGTGGGCATTGGGTTCTAAAGTGTTGCATGTTTGTGTCCGTTTTTTCATCATAAATATTCTGTTTGGAAGAATATGTTGTGGCTGCAGCTGGTCAAAAACAGAAACAGCTGGGGCCAAACTTTCAAGTCAACAACAAGTTTGTGAAGAATTCTATAGCCCTGTTTCCACCAACCCTACTTGTTACTCTACTCTTCTTGGCTTTATTCTACTCTACTCGATTTGGCTCTGCTCTACTTTATTCTACTTTTTTCTACTCGGTTGACTACATTTTAGCATCTGGTACCTTATCCGAGCAACCAACCCACAACAAAACAGTATCGGGGGAATTTCCTTGGTAACCATGGCTTCCACCAGCACTCTGGCCAATCACTGTCAGAACACTTTACTTTCAGATCGGTCTGGATAGAATTAGGGCCAAGAGGGACTAAAGAAGGACCTGGTACCGGTTAAAGAGCACCGGTGGAAACACCCCTAATCGAGGTAGTGTAGAGTAGAGAACGGCCAAGCTGGTGGAAACGGGGCTACAGAATTCTCCACACACTTATTCCAAGCAAAATATTAATAATAGAATTTGATAAACTAACACATACATACAACGCTAAAGAATCCCAGATGCCCACACACGGCTCTGAAAGGCAAGGCTTATGTAACTAGTTCCTGGTTCTTGGTTTATCACTAGTTTTAATTCAGTATGTGTTTGGCCTCTGTCACATCAGACTTTTCAAACAGAAAAGTGATAAACAGCTCTCAACAATTACTGACCCACAGGTAACTTTATAATATGCTAAATACAGCATGTTGGGCTAACTATACTTTTATATCTTCATCATAATAATATTAATTCATTTTATTTCATGGCGCCTTTCAAGACACCCAAGGACGCTTATTAAATTATTAAAAAAACATCACACACAGTATTGAAAGTGCAGAATATAAAACATTTTAAAATTAGAAGGAAAAAAAAACAGTTGAAAAAAGCAGGTTTCGGGATGTCTAACTGTCGCAGGTCAAGCTGTAGAGTTACTTTACATCTGTTGCCAGATTCTGCATTATCTAGGACTGGGACAGACCTGCGCCTCTCCTGATTGGCTTGTGGTTGCTCGGCCTACCAACATTGCTACCAACACTTTAATATGTTTTTTTTTATTATTATTTATTTAGGACAGTACATATTTATCAGTGTGACTGCAAACAGCGTCAACAGAAATATGCTGGAATTAGCACATTAGCTAAATTGCATCCATTGTCCTAAGGCAGGTAAGAAACACACAAACACAGACAGAGAAAGCCCGAGGAAGAGCAGATTATCTATGGGAGCATGACTGGTTTGATTTCAACCAATGTTTGAGAACTCCTTTAAATGTTTGGTAGGTCCCACAGTTTAGAATGTGGGCTATAATTTCCTCCAATGATTGTTCAAGCAAGCTCTTATCAGCTTCTGCCGCACAAAAGCGAACATCCTGATATACAGTCTCTGGTAACAACAACTGAGCAACCAAGAGACAATCTAATTAAATCCTGGTTTTTATTGTTGATAAAGTTATTTGTGTTTTCCAGCGGTGCTGCTTTCTGATTGGTTGGCGTAGGATCCACAATATAATTTACACTTAAACCTCTCCCAGCACTTGAACACAGCTAAATCTGACTCTGACTCCTTTCCTACCTCTAAATGATCCTGATCTAAATGTCTGACTCCTTTCCTACCTCCTTTCCTACATCCTTTCCTACCTCTGTCTCGTATCTCTTTTCTCTTACTCGGCTTACCCGGCACTGATGCTATTTTCCGCCTGTGAACTACACGAGAGGAAAGTGTTCAAGGGATAAATATAAGCCTCGATCTCAGAGAAGCAATTTCACCATTTTGAGGTTCGATACATGGACACAATGTTTCCTTTATCAGTGTTCCATGAAGAGGAACGAGCAGATACACAGAGAAGGACCGATCACAGACGAGAAAAAAGATGGAAAATAAATAGAAAAGTGGCATTAGAAATCTCATTGGGTGATTTTTTTTAGAGTTGTGGAGGGTCTAAGGACAGCGATTATGATCCAGGACACTCCACATTCAAAGGCGTTTATGGACATTGGTCATCTGCCGATTATGGACCGATGGCTCTGTGTGTTTCTTGTGTTTGATTCTCTCTCTGGTCTCTCTCTGCTCTATTTCTGCTCTATCTCTGTTCTTACTATTTCTCTCTGGTCTAACTCGTCAGTGTCTCTCTGATCCCTATCTGGTCTATCTCTGATCTCTCTCTGGTCTATCTCTGATCTCTCTCTGGTCTATCTCTGTCTCCCTCTGTTCTCACTATCTGGTTTCTCTCTGGTCTCTCTCTGGTCAAACTCTCCAGTCTCTCTCTGACCCCTCTCTGGTCTCTCTCTCTGTTCTCTCTGGGCTATCTCTGGTCTATCCATCTAGTCTCTCTCTCTGGTCTCTCTCTCTCTGCCTTCTCTCTGTTCTCACTATCTGATCTCTCTCCAGTCTCTCACCGGTCTCTCTCTGATCTCTCTGTGATCCCTCACCGGTCTCTCTTTGGTCTCTTTGTAAAGTCCATCAAGATAGACACTGTTGTAATTTAGGGCTATACAAAAAAAACCAAACAATTGAGGTTCTGAAAAAAAAAACATGATGAGAGAGAACTTTAATAAAAGTTCTACCAAAATGTGCCCACGGCAACAGCATCCGTCAATCACACTCAGCTGCAGCAATCAGGCACTGCCCGCATCAAGCTTTGGGCAGCACGGTGGCCGAGTAGTTAGCACTCTCGCTTCTCAGCAAGAAGGTTACGGGTTTATATCCCAGTCGGAACAGGGCCTTTCTGAGTGGAGTTTGCATGTTCTCCCCGTGTCTGCGAAGGTTTCCTCCGGGTAATTATAGCCCCCACCACCACGGTCAGATTACTGCCAACTAATCTACAATTCTTTGAATAATGTGTTTTCTTCTGATTCTATCCAATCATAGCATTAGCAGTTCCCAGAATGCATCTCACTACACGGAATTTTCTTGTACAAATAGCAATAACCTTGCTATGAGTGGTAATCTGAAGTACCACATGTTTTTCTAATAATTCCACTCATTCTGCAAATTTCAGCTTCTCAATTAGTATTTATTCTTAAATAGGCAAAACATGGTTCTGTTTAGTGATTTAATCTATGACAACTGTGGCTGATTTCAACATTTTAATACTCATTATTGATATAATGTACTTGCTGCTCTGTATGAGTCCTGTCATAAAATGTCACTGCCCAGACCCTTAGTAGAATATAAATTACTCAAACATGCACGAATGAACTCAATGTTGTTGATTGTTTGCCCCGATGTGATCCTTTGTGTGTCCCTGTGTGTATTTATTCCCTGTGCTTTTCCCCACTTGTCGTCCGTCCATTGTCAATACCACATTTTTGCCTGGTTTGTATTCAGTTTTGTATTTTTGGCGTTACCTGGCGTTCTGAGTGGAGTTTGCATGTTCTCCCCGTGTCTGTGTAGGTTTCTTCCTGGTGCTCCGGTTTCCCCTACCACTAAAAACATGTACAACAGATCTGGCATGAGCCTCTTACACTGGCGACCCCGCTCCCATCTCTGTGTGGAGTGAGAGACAAATGCCCAAAAATAACAATTGTAAACCGCTTTGTGACTCTGGTCTGTGAAAGGCGGTAAATAAATAAAGATTACTTACTTGCTTACCTTGGATTTGTTCAATTAAAATACACTTTATTTTCTGTCCAGCACTTTGGGTTTCGTTTTCATTTCACCACATGACAGTTTCCCTGATACACGCTTAGTTTATGGCCTCCAAGACTTTAAAGCCCGGGTTCCTAACTTTCAAACGACAAACACAAATATTTAAATTTCACACGCATGCGTTTTTCAACCTCTGTCACATCTTTAGATCAGCTTTTTCAGGTACAAAAATGAAAGAGAGAGGTCCCCCCCCCCCCCCCCCCTCACTCAGCCAATCAGCTCTCAGCCCCAGTCGGACAGTGCCTCGCAGGGCTCTTCTCTACCAGTTTGTAAAAGAAAACATATTTTCTCATTAGAGAAAACTCTACTTCACTCAGACTCATTCACAACCGTGTACTTTTACAATCCTTTTTTTTTTATCTGTGGGGACATAAAAAAGTTTTATTTTCTCAAACAAAAAAATCACACTGATACCGAGTGCTTTGTTTTGATTTGAAACATTTTATTGACCAGAACTTTAAACTGGAGCCTGAAAGGTCCGTGTTTTGTCCAAAAAGCACCCATTTTGTGGCAAAGCAAAGCATATTTTTGTGTTGCTTTGGCCTCTTTGTTGTCATCCATGTAACATATTGGAAAAATGCTTAAGTGCAGTCCTTGGGCGTAATGTGTTTTGGTTGGGGCTAATGGAGCGCTTCAGAGAGAGATTGTTGTTTCAATTTGGTTTAAAGCGCCGGTGATGCTGCGCCACCATCACCGCCGCAGCCTCACTGATAATAGCATTACACGGGAACAATGCTTTCTACAGATAGAGAGCGCCAGGAGGAGCCCAGCGCACTGTTGAATGGAAACATGTGTCATTGTACAGTAGAACATGGAGGTTTTAGCACTTTTTCTCTGGTTTCTTCTCTGTTTAACCTCCTGTTTACCCTTCGGTGGGCTTGTGTTGTAGAACCATGGATCTGTTCAAATATCTCGGTTTTTGGTATTGTATGTATTCCTCGTTCTACAGCCTGAGTCCTGAGTCTATACATTTTTGAAAGTATAGAGTTTTGCCATACTTAATATTCACGCCTCTCCCCTCTATATGTGCAACAAACTGGAACAAGCTGGAAGAAGTTGGAAGAAGCTGGAACAAGCCGCCCCCTGATATGTGAGTGCTTTCTGATGTTGGCCTTTTTGAATCAAGGCTCAAAACGTATTTATTCAGATTGGCTTTTGAGTGTTGAAAAGGAGTGACGGTCAATAGCAGCGATCTCATTCTGGCTTGGTAGGCGTCAGCGAGTCCTCTGAGACTGACCTTGTTCTTTTACTTCTCTGATGCCAGGAGAGTACAGTAGGCTAAGTGTTCATTGGATTTTAATCGAGGATCTATGATTGCATGTATCACACACCTGCAGAATCCACTTGTTTGTGGACGAACACCACGTGATGCATGTGCCGCTCTCTCGTAAAACTTATGGGTAATGTAGACTCTGCTCTCGGTGAGACGAAGTAGGAAGCAATGAATGGGAGCGTACTGGTCAGAGACTGTACGTACTGGTCCTGGAATGTAAGTACCGGCACGCCAAAAGCACAATTTTGGCGCACAGATAGGTGGCAGTACGCTCAAGAGCTAGTTTTAGAAGACTTAAAGCCTGGGACCCACAGAACAGTGTTAACCAGGGAGAGTCTGAATCTACAGACACATGGGTTATTAATCATGTTTGATGTTCACTTAAATATTGTAAGATTCAAGCTGCAGCACAGAGCGGCTAACAGGGCAGAAGAGAGAAAGGAGGAAGAGGGGGAGGGGGAGAGGAGGGGGAGAGGAGGGAGAGAGGAGGAGAGGGGGGGAGGGGATAGAGGAGGGGAGAAGGGAGGGGGAGGGGAGAGGAGGGGAGAGGGAGGGGAGAGGGGAGGGAGAGGGGGGGAGAAAGGAGGGAGAGAGGAGGGAGAGAGGAGGGAGAGGGGAGGGGGAGAGGAGGGAAAGAGGAGGGCAGAAGAGGGGGAAGGGGAGGGAGAGAGGGAGGGGGGAGAGAGGAGGGAGAGAGGAGGGAGAGAGGAGGGAAAGCGGAGGTCAGAAGAGGGGGAAAAGGAGGGATAGAGGAGGCCAGAAGAGGGGTAAGAGGAGAAGAAAGGAAGGGGAGAGCAGAGGGAGAGGACGGAGAGAGGAGGGGGAGAGGAGGGAGAGAGGAGGGCAGATGAGGGGGGGAGCAGAGGAGGAGAGACAGGACGGGAACAGAATCTTGCATAGTTTTTCTAATTTGGTTTTATGCAAAAGGCAAATCAAATATTCAATGTCTCCCATGGAATGAGAAAATAAAGCGACAGTTCTTATTAAGAAACTAAATGTCTTTGTCCCGTCGTCAAATCTTGTTTTAACACAGTCAGATTTTACTCAAACTAAGAGAAAAACAACTCGATTCAACCAATTATCACCTCGTATTTTATAATCGTTTGCAGTGCAGCAGCTGATCCACTTTCTCCTCCATCTCTGTCTCTCTCTGCCCCAACGATAAACGATAAAAATATATTTATGAGTTCAAGTACTTCTCCACAGTCCCACAAAATCACATGTGGTTTGTTCAGCATTATCCTGAAAGTATTTATTCAGTAAGTAAGTATTCATAAGTACATTTTTATTACTTGGAACAGACTGTGTCAAAATGAGATTATCACGTGCACTGAAATAAAATAATTTCCACACCTTTTATTATGCTAAAGTTAGAGATGTTATGTTATTTTAGAGTTATTGTTTATTTATTTTCACTTGTTGTGGGAAAAATTATCTCTTAATCTTTGAATATTGCCTTATTTTGATGAAATGACATGTTTTATTGCACATTTTCCACACTGTTTCCATGGCGCTGGTAGAATAAATCTTTCGCGACTCTCTGTTCTGTTTCTATTTGAAGTGTTTTTAGCTCTGCATGGAGAGCACAGCCTCAAAATGCAGCCTCAAACTTATTTTTTATCAAATTTGACCAAAAAATATCTTGCATTTCTCCCAAAAACAGCATTCTGACATGACTTTGTGTCGCTGTGACCTGGGGCTGTCGGTGGTAACTGCTCTGAGCGCGTTTGGCATTTGTTCTTAAACTTCATATTTATGGAAATGAACCGTGTGGCATTTTGTGGCCTTTGTGTTCCGTCCGTTCGCTGCGAAAAGCTTGTTTTTTGAATTATAGATTAGTTCAAGCGCCTTTGTTCTTGGCTTATAATCCTGGTGCAGACAATGTAATTCATTTGCACAACTTGACATTTAAATCATTAAAATACTGTCACTGCTTTAGATAGATAGATGATAGATAGATGCATATTTTCAACTCATCCATGTCTGTTGTACAGTCTGACAGCCGAAGGAACAAAAGATCTCTTCAGAGGTTCCGTTCGGCAGCGCAGTGATAGGAGCCTGTTGCTACGGTTACTCCTCTGAGCGGCCATAGTGTCATGCAGAGGGTGTGTGGAGTTACCCAGGATGCCCTGCATTAGAGCCCTCATCCTTCTCTCCAGCACAGCTCCCACAGAGTCCACACTTCTCCCCATCACAGAGACACATTTCCTGATCAGCCTGTCGAGCCGGTTACTGTCTCTGAGGTCAGACTGCCCCCAACACGCAACCCAAAAGAACACAACTAGCTACCACAGACCGGTAAAACATGTGCAACATCTGACTGCTCACAACGAAGGACCTCTCAGGAAGAAAAGTCTGCTCTGACATTTCTTAAAGACAGCATTGGCCTGAGCTGACCAGTCCAGTCTGTGGTCAAGGTGGACTCCCAGGTATTTGTAGGACTGTACCACTTCGATGTCCTGTCCATTTAGTGTGACCTGTCCAGACACACACACAGTTGATGGGAAGGGCTCCTGTGAAAGTCATTGATCATCGCCTTCGTATTGGACGCATTGAGACTCCGGCCATCTCTCTCACTCCAGTCTGAGAAGGCAGCCAGCAGTGTCCAGTAGCAGCAGAAACACATCCATCCAAACAAACAAAACTAATAAATAGATCATTCAAAAAGTAGGTAACAATATATCAAAATGCAACAGTACTTTATGTCACAGCAGCAGAGGTGGAACAGCCGCTGGGGTTGGACCCTTTTGTCTGCTCTGGTCCAGAGTGAAATGTCGAATGCTTTGTTAGCATTTTTCAACAAATTAGCATTCCTCCAGTGGATTTCTGCTTGATCCGCTTGGTTCCGTCCGTGAATCCTCTCTGCTGTGATCTGGATCAGCATTAAAACCATAAACCCCGTTCAGCAGTAATATTTACAAGTAGAGAAAAGCATGAAAAATAGCAATTGTTAAGCACAAAACTGTTTCAGAGATACTCAGGACTTGCTGCATTCAAAAGTATCTGAAAGTAATCATGTGTTTTATATTGTGTTGATTCTAATGCAGACTCCTTTTAATCAGTGCTGTTTAAACTTTATTTTAGATTACAGGTTCCATGATGCCGCCCGTGGTGTCGCCATAGCAACACACGGCAACGAGCGCAAACAATTAAATCACATTACCGTTTGCAATATAAAGCTACATTTACAGGTCTATGCAGATTGATTCAAGTGGAAAAACCTGCTGATTGGTTACCATGAGTTGAATGTCGGCAAACTTAGCTTTTTCTCCTCTGCGTGTGTATCTGTGTATCTTCATTTTAGTCATGACAACGGTTGCTAAGGGGATTTTGCTGTTTCTTGGCCACTGTGAAGAAGTCCCGTTCCTCAGACATGTTTTTTGAGAGCATAAAGGACAAAATATAGGCGCATATATGTTAATTGTCTATCATTATGACTGTTTGTGTCACTGTAGGCTCATACAAATACATGGTTTAACGCTTTCTTCAATCCTGATGTTTATATTGTGATGTGGCTTTGTGAATCCATATGAGTCCTAGAAACTGGCCAATCAGGAGTGTTCTGTCATTCAGGGTATAGCTAGTAGCCTGTAGCGTGAGTGGGGACGGGGAGAGACCGGCGCAGCTTCTGATTGGCTCTTGGTAACTCAGTCGTTGCTACGATCAAAGTTTGTATAGATTTGTGTCCACATTCTCAGTCCAATAGTCTGTGAATTTGTGAAATGCTTTGTTCTCTTCTCCCTTGTCTCTGGCTCACTGTTTATTGAAAAACCATAGCACACACACGCATACACACATGCACACAAACATTTACAGACACATTCAGGCACAGAAATACACATACACACATAGACAGACAGACACGCACACACACAAACACATACCTATACACACACACACACATACAGACACAGAAATACTTACACATACCTAAACACGTATACACACACACACACACACATACACATACATACATAGAAATACTTACACATACCTAAGCACGTATGCACACATACTTACACGTATACACACAAACAGACAGACACACACACACATACTTACACATATACACACACAAACAGACAGACACACACACACATACTTACACATATACACACACAAACAGACAGACACACACACACACATACTTACACATATATACACACAAACAGACACACACACACACACACATACTTACATATATACACACACAAACAGACAGACACACACACACATACTGTACTTACACATACCTACACACACACACAAACAGACACACACACACACATATACAGACACTGCAGTAAGGGACATACACAGCACACTAACACACACAAACACATACCTACACACACACACACACACACACACACACACACATACAGACACAGAAATACTTACACATACCTATACACGTATACACACACACACACACACACATATTTAGTCCTCCTGGGCAAAGATGCTGCTCTGTGTTTGCATCCTCTCCTTCTCTTTATGAGAAACTTCACCTGGATTTGATTTGAGAAAAACCTCAGAAACATTCTCACAATGTTCTTTATATTCCCCCAGCTCATTTCAAAAACTAATAAGTCTGTGTTGTGTCTGCAAGGTCAGTAAATATTACATAGATACAAAACACATTAAACATTTAGTTTGTCTCCTTCGTCTTGTGAAAGTGAACAAACCTTTGCGCTGAGAGCTGATTGGCCGAGTGAGGTGGTCCTTGATTTCTTGGTAAAGATTAGCCAAAGAGGAGACAGAGACCGAAAGCTCGTGACCCCCTTCCAAGCAGCTACCAAAGTCATTTCATATCTATTTTCACTATCAATGTTTTCCACTATTGCAGATACATACACTGCAAAAAGAGATGAAAAATAAGTTAAACATTCTCAAATTTGGCTGAATGCATTTTGACTGTCTTAAACGATCTTGTTTTAGATCGATACAAGAAATGTCTCTCTTGGAATGAAAAAATAAAGCAACAGTTCTTGAAATAAGACAAACCGGCTCTTTAAGTTACTCAGATTACGATAAAAACCACTCGATTCTAGCATTTATTACCTCATATTGGATATTTTTTTGCAATGTACATGTAGTTTGTCTTATTTATTGAATTAACAAAAAATTTAATATGACAATAAAGGGGGGTATTTCTCTAATTTCTGTTCTGTAAAAGTAGCTCTCTGGTGGAAAAAGGTTGAAGGCCGCTGCACTACAGGCACAGGCAAGCTCGAGATAGAACCAAACTGTTTTCAGAGCGAGGAAGTGGTCAGAACACACTCTTGTTATGTTGAGGTTCAAAAGTTAGGTACCCCAGCTTTAATGTGCACATTGTAAGCTGTCGGGATCGCCAAGGGGTGAGTGCATTGAGCCACTACTGAGGCCATTCTCATTTTGTGTTTTTATTTTTCTTAGTGTGCTGTGTGTGTCCCTTACTGCAGAGCTTGGACCAGGCCGCCATCTGCTGGACAGACTGGGAAATGCATGTTCAGGGTGATTGCTTATGTCATTACGTTAGTGAGTTGAGGCTTCTAATCTTTGTCTCACACACTAAATACCACTAACCTTGGAAGTACATCGGAAATATTTAACCTTAACCTCCTTTGGCTCATTTTTAACCTGAATTATCTAGATACCTTAAAACACCTTGCTCCTGTTACTAGTTGTGTTTTGAGGTTTTCAGCTGTTCCATGTTAATAAAGAGACAATGTTTGAAATTTGCAATATCTCCAGGTAGCTAGCCAATTTTGTACGATTGTGTAATATCTGTAAGTACATGAAGTTGTTTTCATGCTGCTGTATGTATGAACTCTATCTGATTATTATGAATGTGTGTGAATGTAGAATGGTTTACTGTATTGCTGCGTCTCAAGCATTGACAGTAAATATTAATGGACAATGTCACGTCTATCTTCGTTGCCTTCTGTGGGGGTTTTTCAAAATGGTCGCGGGGCAGGAAAATGTGAAAAAATGCATTTGCACACGTGTTAGCCGCACTAGCCCCATTCATTAACAAGTGCATTCTGAAGTCCACAGCGGCTAATTACCCCCCTCAGCATTGACAACATCTGGAACGTAGCGTTGGGCTTTTGAACCATCCTTTAAAGCCATTTTGAGAGGAAAGAAGACGCCATACAAAAGCATTGGATAATTCTCTTTCCGGGTACACCCCCACCGGCCCGGAGTGAGATCCCAAAATATCTGCTCACGTGCTCATGGACCTTTTGGAGCCGGGACCCACCCCCAACTGCTCTCAAGAGGTTTTCTTTAAACAAATCAAATCGAAAATAAAAACACACTATGCAAAATGAGTGGTGCAGGTTTCATGTGTGTGTTGTGGTTATTTTCTTCTGTAGCTTAATGACTTGTGCAGGTTGTGTGATTGGCCTTGGGCAATGGAAATCATAGCCCTGGATACAGTCTTGTTCGTAATAAGCATTGTCCAGTTAATAGATAATACAAACATATATAACCTTGTACGACATGAATAAATCCATATTCTTCAGCACAGTCAACGCATGTTTATAAATATATTGTTTTTCCATCAGCCTCGGGTCATTCTGCTTCCCATTGTCTCTATATCTCTCATAAACAATAGTACATATGTACAGTTTATGCCTTTGGATTAAAGATTAAACACAAATATATTCTCCATTGTTATTCTCTAGACTCACTGATGTGTCTGTAAATATCGCAAATACTTTTAACCCTCGATTGAAAAAACCTTGGCTTTGGAAAGAGAGTGACCAAAGAAAGGGAGAGACCAGAGAGAGACCTGAGAGAGACCAGAGAGAGACCAGAGCGAGACCAGAGCGAGACCAGAGCGAGACCAGAGAGAGACCAGAGAGAGAACAGAGAGAGAACAGAGGGAGACCAGAGCGAGAACAGAGCGAGACCAGAGCGAGACCAGAGAGAGACCAGAGAGAGAACAGAGAGAGAACAGAGGGAGACCAGAGCGAGAACAGAGCGAGACCAGAGCGAGAACAGAGAGAGACCTGAGAGAGACCTGAGAGAGACCTGAGAGAGACCAGAGAGAGACCAGAGCGAGACCAGAGCGAGACCAGAGCGAGACCAGAGAGAGACCAGAGAGAGAACAGAGAGAGAACAGAGGGAGACCAGAGCGAGAACAGAGCGAGACCAGAGCGAGAACAGAGAGAGACCAGAGAGAGACCAGAGAGAGAACAGAGAGAGACCAGAGAGTGACCAGAGAGAAACCAGAGAAAAACCAGAAGAGAGAGATCAGAGAAAGAGACCAAGAGAGAGACCAGAGAAAGCGACCTAAGAGAGACTAGAGAAAGAGACCAAAGAGAGACCAGAAAGAGAGCAGGGAGATACCAGAAAGATTCAAGAAAAAGACCAGAGAGTGACCAGAGACAGAAAGTGGTGAGAGACAAGAGAGAGAGAGAGACCAGAGAGAGACCAGAGAAAGACCAGAGAAAGACCAGAGAAAGACCAGACAAAGAGACAAAAGAGAGAGACCAGAGAGATTGGATGAGTGAGAAAGATGGTCCTCTCTTTTCACTTGAATAATTGAATCTAAAATAGTTACAGAGGCCAAAAATACAGATGGATTTTGCACAAACTGATTACTTTGGACCCATGGACTCACTTCTCACAGCTCCATTCTGGATCAGTCTCTGTACGAGCGACCACATAAATATCGCTTACACCTTTTACATCGGTGTTTGTCTCGATGCCGCATCACAAAACACTTTCATTTAGCTGTAAACACATCCAGTCATCTGAGTCAAACGCTTGTGTATAAATGGAAAGCAATCTAAAGCAATTATCCTTTTATCATAGTTGCATCAAAGCCCCTCTGTTCCGCCGCGCCATCAAACATACGGCTAATAAGTATATAAATAAGAAACAAAGCTTTTCACATTTGCCGCTGTTGCATTGCCTCCTCACTTTCTGACATATTTTCTTCTTTCTGCAAAAGGCTGTAATGAGAGGCTTTTACGCTCTCTTTTGGATGTGAGGATGCCCCCGTTGGTCATAAACGCACGTAATTGAATGTCAGGGTCACCGCGGCGCTAAAATAGTCTGAGATGGCGTCAATTTGCAGCCCCCATTCAAGAGAGAACACGGGGGAAAGGCATAAGTATTGTAATTTTATTCCAGTGCGGTTTCTCAACACTGGGCAGATTGTTGCAAGGGTTTTTTTCTTCTCTATTGTAGAGCTGAACTTTTTCAATTCGATGAGAAAGGCTGGGTGGATACAGTAACTTCTAACACGGCAAGGTAATAACTGTAATCCTCGAGGTAGGGGGCTGGAGATAATTATTGTCGGCGATTATAATGTGAAAGTTAATGAGATACTGGCTCTGTTTCACTTTTGCCGCTTTGCTTATTTGCCTTCTCTGTGCTGCGCTCGGCCCCGCCTACTTTTCACTCCAAGCCCCACCCCCTCAGGCCAGATTCTTTATTTACAAACGTCGCAAAACCACCGGGTGTCAGCTACTGCCTTGTGGTTATTTCGATTCAATTCCATTCATTTGCGTATAGCCCTAAATCACAAGATCAGAGAATAAAACAGTTTGAAGATAATGCCATAGTAGCAAACACATAGAAGCCATTGGTCCATACGTGGCAAATGACCGATGTCCAGAAATGTTTAGAAATGTCCTTAAACGTCCTGGATCACCACTGTCCTTAGACCTTCCTACATCAGCAAGGAACAACTCCAGAAACCCCAACGGAAAAATTTTGGTTTTAGTTTAATTCTGTTTGCGCTAGTGCCCTCTAGTGGATCATGGGAGAAATGCATGGCTTTTTGTAGATGAATCTATGCAAAAAAAAACTGCCGTCGTTCTAAACTCACAGTGATTATGGGGAAATGTTTGAGCCATTCAAAAGTAGATCTCCATCTGCCTGTTTCTGCTCACTCACTGATGTTGAGAGTTTTGATTTGTTTGTGAACGTCGTATTGGACCTAGACTTGGACTTGACTCGGAAATGCTCGTCCCGAGTCTGGGACTTTTGGATTTGAGACACACAGTTTTAAAGATTGTAATTTGATAGAAGAAAACATTTAGTTTGTACATCGAGAATATTGGTGAATGGCTTTGAGTCTAAGTTTAAGTTTATTTAATTCATGCTCGCCACTAAAAGTTTAAAAATATCACAAACAGATGACATCTTAACATTTAACATATAAAACTGTACAATCTGACAGCAGTTGGCAGTGAAGATTGTTTGATATTGTGCGAAGATGAAAGTCTGAAAAGTTCTCCTTGTTCCTCAAATTGATTGGTTGTCAAATGTATTTATTTACAGGATGATCTTTAACTGTCCAATCTTGGCTTTGTCAACACAATCCTCAGGGAGTATATGTAATCCACATTGAGTTTGTGAATATTTGCTCTTTTAGTATTTTGTCCACAAGTTTGCTGCGTATACTTCTGTGGCGTACGTGTCTTTTCCACCTCTCCTCTACAAAACCTACTGATTGCTTTGACGATTCACTTTGATCCACCCATGCTCAGGTTTTTTACTAAAGTTCATGTGTTTTGTTTGTTGCAGAGGAGCAGCGGCAGACGACAGACACTCCCTCCACTGGGGCCATAATCGGAGGAATCCTGGGGACCCTGGCCGTCATCGCGATCACTGTGGGGGTCGTCCACTACGTCCGCAAACACCACCACGACGAGTGAGTCCAGGTTCACTGCTGTCTGAGCGACCAGAACCTCCACCTCTCAAACTGTCCACACTGAGACCCTGCTCAGAACGGGACACATGAAGGTTTACAGGACAGGAAGAGATTAGGATTAAGATCAAGATAAAGAGATTCTTTTTTGGTCTCAAAGAAAAATTCAATGTTGCATCATCAGTTAGAGACAGTAGAATGGGGAGCACACAACACAAGATGAATGAATAATAGCTCAAATAACTAAAATTAAATATCTAATTCTAGCACAGGAAGAAGCAGTATAAAATCTCTCACTGATTTTGTACTCACATCTCTGAGACAAATTGTAAAGCCCTTTGTGACTCTGATCCACTGTATAAAATATAGACTTGCTTATATAATATAGATTTATTACTTACTTACGAAAAAAGTTGATTTTGGGTGATTTCATTGTGGGTTTACAGTGACACCATCACAAACTAAAGCATGGTCTCTTATCATCTTTTCTTCCTAGACCAAAATAAAGGTATTTGGTTCTTCTAAACCAGACAATAGAAAGACGTCCTACAAGATACAAGAATGTATTTGTCATTTGCAGTAAAAGCACATTTGGAAAAAACTGTGCATGACTGGTCACACGGGAGCTTTTGTCGCGACGCCATTTTTATAACAACACTGAACCAAATACTTTTAGAGTTAAGAGTAATTTGACATAGTTCTGTGGTTTGGGATAATTCAACATTTAGGACAGAGGTGACCAAACCTTTTAGTACGAAGGCCACATTTATTGAACCAAGCTTGTCCAGATTATGGAACTGTTCTGAGCTTTAATATTAGCTATGACAGAGCTGAAGTTGGCTGAATGACAAATGAAGGAAGTAGTATTAGAAAGTTATGGGAGAAGGTAGGAGGAGGTTAGGGTTCAATTCCACCTCCAGACCTTTCTGTGTGGAGTTTGCATGTTCTCCCCGTGTCCATGTAGGTTTCCTCCGGGACATGTGCGATAGGTCTGGCATGCGCCTCCTGTTTACAGGCGAGCCCCGCTCCCATCTCTGTGTGAAGTGAGAGACAAATTTAGATTCAGATTCATTGTAGTTGCCATTTGCAGTAAATCCACATTGGAACACATTTACAAGGAGGTAGTAGGATGAGGTAGCAGTAGTAGAAAGTAGCAGTATTAAGTAGAAGGTAGTAGAATGAGGTTGTATTAGTAGCAGAAGGACATGTGTCTATCTATCTGTTTTGACCCATGATCATGTCTCTATCTGTCCCCTGCAGGTTTTCTCTGTCCTCTTCTATCTTCCTGTCTTTGTCTCACTAAAGCATCACCACTTTCTCCATCTGACCTTTATCTCCAATATCATCAGCGTGAATCTCACTTTCATTACTTTTATACAACGTCTTCTCGCCCCCGACGTCTATTCTCTGAATCCTGCTCCCGCTGTTTCAAAGCCAAATCCAATGTCTCCACTCACTGCTAACGTCAATATCTCTGCTTCCTTCCCTCTTGTCCAATCACAGCGGGCCGCCCAAACACAAGCCGCCTCCCCCTGTGAAGACAGGAAGCTCCACGGAGATGGTGAGTGGTGGGCGGGGCATATTTGAATGGATCTTTATTGTCCTCTTGACCACGTCCGCACACACAGACAGAGATGGAGCGACTGTTGTAATGAGGCTAATGGTTATTGATAGGACGAACAAATATGTTGCAAGATAATTAGACGCTTGATTTCAGTGGTTTCTCTCTCCCTCGAAGTTTCAAACACTTCATCATCTTATTGGAAAACTATTCTGGGGAGGTTTAAATATGTGTCTAGTTTAAGATGGAGGTGTTTAACACTAGGACCTTCTCTAAACATAACATGCACCGCCCCCTGGTGGTCAGTTGACCGCTATGTAATTTGTGCTGATGGAGCCTTTTGCCAAACTGACTAAACCAGAACCTGATGTTTCTAGGAAATCGTGATAGTAATGACACTTTGTAAAACGACACATTGTGCATCTTTATGCTCATACTGATTCAACAAAATTACAATGACTTTTCAAACAGATTTTTTTTTTCAACTTTGCAATAACCTAAAAGGTCGGTCACTTTAAGTTAGATTTGACTCAGTACCTATATGTAAATTTATATAATATGAATAATAGCTCAGAAAAGCACGGAATGTGGGAGGAGGCAGCAATCCGAGTCGGTGTTGTCTCCAATGTCTCTTTCCACCTCAAAATCTGACATCTCACCTCCGTCAGACTCTTCCTCTTTAATGTTTTGAAGCATTGTCAGGGCTTCTTCTACCGTGAATTTGGTAGCTCTTTTCATTTCTTTTTCACCTGTACAAACGAGGTGCAGCATGACCTTTTTGGTGGAGCTGAAGTTGGATGAATGACTCTGTGAAAGTGCCTCAAGAGGGCAACATGAGATGAAACAGTGGGCCGCATTTGGCCCATGGGCATTGGTTTGGACATGCCTGTAATAACTGGTGATAGATAGATTTGTTTCCACTGTGAGAGTGATATGTCACAGCAATCTGTTCAGAATCCAAAGAACCACACCAGCCCACCGTGAAAAGATATATGCCCGGAATAGTACAGTATATGACGACACAGTATCCTAGTACGTCTGGATCCTAGTACATCCTGGGCCCAGTCTGGAGCCAGGCCTGGGGTTGGGGTTTGTAGGCGTGCATCTGTGCAGAGAGAAAAGGTCTGAAAACATGGACAAAAGGCCTTTTCAATAATAGATCTTACCACAATAAAGTGTGTATTCTATTTGTCTGAATTCTCATGCGCATTACATTAGCACCACTGCTTTTTCCAAACGCTTTGACCACTTTCAAATCCATTTCCAACATAAAGCATGTTGACTCAAGCAGCAATATCTGTTCTTTTATATCTCCCAATATTAATTCATGAAACATATTATCCTAATAGAAGTTTGCAGATTCATAATGAGAGTAGCCGGAGCCTGGAGGCAGCGGCGTTGTTTAAAAGTGAAGAACGTTTTCTGCATGTCTTGGATTTGTAGCTTGTTGTTCATAAAAAAAGTCTGCAAAGTTTTATGGCTAGAGGAAGCAATCTTGTACTAAATATCAAATTTCATCATAACCTGGGGAAATGTCTTGTTGAGGGGAAGTCTCGCCGTCGATTGTATTTGGGAGGAAAGGTAAGGACTTAGAGTTGGATATTGCAAAAGCTGCAGCAGTGATTGTTGGGGAAATTACACACAGACTATCTCTGAGTGTAACATTTCAACAGCAGATTTAGTTCAGTGTTTTCAAAGGGTCTCTGTAATCTCACCGTGTTAGAAGAAAAGATGCAGAGATTGGTCTGAAGAGGGCCACGTAATAGTATTTATCCATGTATTTATTTGTTTGTTTGGTTTGTCGGTTAGTTATTATCATTAACTGGAGCGGGACTTTAAATGGTTAAAACTGCTGTTAGTTCACCTTTTCTGCATTGCTTGAGCCAGGGGTCTCCAACCTGTTGCTTGGAGGCTACCAGTAGCTCACCAGCCCCTTCCAGGAAACTCCCCAAAGGATTCAGAGTTAGATAGATAATAATAATAACAATTGTAAAGCACAAAACAACAACTGTTTCAGAGCTACAGTACTTAGGACCTGCTGTCGTTTTCCAGCCGTTCAACTTCATAACCCTTGATCCTGAATGTGAATGTAAACGTGTAATTAATTATTTGAGAATAATAACGAGACCTTTTTTTAGTTCTGCGGCCACATGGTACTTTACCAGTGAGATCGACGCGGTGAGTTCTGACAACCCGGATCATAGACTTTCTGATTGGTGAAACAGTGGAGGGCGAGACATCAAAATGAAGGAACTAATTTTAAAATCCAATTATCTTTGAACTAGTGCTATCAGTTAAAGAAGTATTGGAAAAGATCATGGTTCATAAATGCCTTTTGACAGATTTTGACATGAAAATCTTACATACTGCTTCTTTAATAGATGTAGGGTTATACAGTCTTATGTTATTTTTTTTACGTCGGTGATCTGCATGTTTTGCCGTAGCTATTGTACAGACGTTTATTACGACTGCAAAAGTGTTGTTGTATAAAACCAACTATCCGATTGAGAAAGGTTGGAGACCCCTGATTTCATCGTTCAAAGGGATGACGAGACGTAGAGAGACTAAAAGATGGAGAAACATGGCGAGGTGCTTGGGCAACACTCAGAGCAGCAGCCTCCTGTCGCAGCATTAGCATTCAGATCAATGAAATTTTACTGCCATTTACCCGGGGACGCCTCACATTGTGACACACTCGTTTGCAAGTCAATAAGGCCTTAAGAAGTATATTTGTGAGCAAGAAAGGCCACCCTGAATAAATACACTTATATGAGCCTTGATCACCTTCAGAATGGTCTGGTTACTGGTATTTTCCATCAAACCCGCGTCATCAGTTTGTTTTGCTCTGGAATGTAGCTTAGATGTAGGTCTCTCTCTCCTCTCTTGTCTCTCCTCTCTTGTTTCTTTCTTGTCTCTCTCTCCTCTCTTGTCTCTCCTCTCTTGTTTCTTTCTTGTCTCTCTCTTCTCTCTTGTCTCTCTCTTCTCTCTCCTCTCTTGTCTCTCCTCTCTTGTCTCTATCTTTCCTCTCTTGTCTCTCTCTCCTCTCTTGTTTCTCTCTTGTCTCTCTCTCCTCTCTTGTCTCTCTCGCCTCTCTTGTCTCTCTCTTCTCTCTTGTCTCTCCTCTCTTGTTTCTTTCTTGTCTCTCTCTCCTCTCTTGTTTCTCTCTTGTCTCTCCTTTTCTTCTCTCTTCTCTCTTGTCTCTCTCTCCTCTCTTGTTTCTCTCTCTCCTTTCTTGTCTCTCTCTCCTCTCTTTTTTCTCTCTCCTCTCTTGTTTCTCTCTTGTTTCTATCTTTCCTCTCTTGTCTCTCTCATCTCTCTTGTCTCTCTCTCCTCTCTTGTTTCTCTCTTGTCTCTCTCATCTCTCTTGTCTCTCTCTCCTCTCTTTTTTCTCTCTCCTCTCTTGTTTCTCTCGTGTATCTCCTTTTCTTCTCTCTTCTCTCTTGTCTCTCTCTCCTCTCTTGTTTCTCTCTTGTCTCTCTCTTCTTTCTTGTCTCTCTCTCTCTTGTATCTCTCTCCTCTCTTGTTTCTCTCTTGTCTCTCTCTCCTCTCTCTTGTTTCTCTCTTGTCTCTCTCTTCTTTCTTGTCTCTCTCTTCTCTCTTGTCTCTCTCTCCTCTCTTCTCTCTTCCCTCTTGTCTCTCTCTCCTCTCTTGTCCCTTTCTCTTCTCTCTCTCTTATCTCTCTCTTGTCTCTCTCTCCTCTCTTGTCTCTCACTCCTCTCTTCCCTCTTGTCTCTCTCTCCTCTCTTGTCCCTTTCTCTCCTCTCTTGTCTCTCTCTCCTCTCTTCTCTCTTGTCTCTCTCGCCTCTCTTGTCTCTCTCTTCTCTCTTGTCTCTCCTCTCTTGTTTCTTTCTTGTCTCTCTCTCCTCTCTTGTTTCTCTCTTGTCTCTCCTTTTCTTCTCTCTTCTCTCTTGTCTCTCTCTCCTCTCTTGTTTCTCTCTCTCCTTTCTTGTCTCTCTCTCCTCTCTTGTTTCTCTCTCTCCTTTCTTGTCTCTCTCTCCTCTCTTTTTTCTCTCTCCTCTCTTGTTTCTCTCTTGTTTCTATCTTTCCTCTCTTGTCTCTCTCATCTCTCTTGTCTCTCTCTCCTCTCTTGTTTCTCTCTTGTCTCTCTCATCTCTCTTGTCTCTCTCTCCTCTCTTTTTTCTCTCTCCTCTCTTGTTTCTCTCTTGTCTCTCCTTTTCTTCTCTCTTCTCTCTTGTCTCTCTCTCCTCTCTTGTTTCTCTCTTGTCTCTCTCTTCTCTCTTGTCTCTCTCTCTCTTGTATCTCTCTCCTCTCTTGTTTCTCTCTTGTCTCTCTCTCCTCTCTTGTTTCTCTCTTGTCTCTCTCTTCTTTCTTGTCTCTCTCTTCTCTCTTGTCTCTCTCTCCTCTCTTCTCTTTCCCTCTTGTCTCTCTCTCCTCTCTTGTCCCTTTCTCTTCTCTCTCTCTTATCTCTCTCTTTGTCTCTCTCTCCTCTCTTGTCTCTCACTCCTCTCTTCCCTCTTGTCTCTCTCTCCTCTCTTGTCCCTTTCTCTCCTCTCTTGTCTCTCTCTCTCTCTTCTCTCTTGTCTCTCTCGCCTCTCTTGTCTCTCTCTTCTCTCTTGTCTCTCCTCTCTTGTTTCTTTCTTGTCTCTCTCTCCTCTCTTGTTTCTCTCTTGTCTCTCCTTTTCTTCTCTCTTCTCTCTTGTCTCTCTCTCCTCTCTTGTTTCTCTCTCTCCTTTCTTGTCTCTCTCTCCTCTCTTGTTTCTCTCTCTCCTTTCTTGTCTCTCTCTCCTCTCTTTTTTCTCTCTCCTCTCTTGTTTCTCTCTTGTTTCTATCTTTCCTCTCTTGTCTCTCTCATCTCTCTTGTCTCTCTCTCCTCTCTTGTTTCTCTCTTGTCTCTCTCATCTCTCTTGTCTCTCTCTCCTCTCTTTTTTCTCTCTCCTCTCTTGTCTCTCCTTTTCTTCTCTCTTCTCTCTTGTCTCTCTCTCCTCTCTTGTTTCTCTCTTGTCTCTCTCTTCTCTCTTGTCTCTCTCTCTCTCTTGTATCTCTCTCCTCTCTTGTTTCTCTCTTGTCTCTCTCTCCTCTCTTCTCTCTTGTCTCTCTCATCTCTCTTGTCTCTCTCTCCTCTCTTTTTTCTCTCTCCTCTCTTGTCTTTCCTTTCTTCTCTCTTGTCTCTCTCTCCTCTCTTGTTTCTCTCTTGTCTCTCTCTCTCTTGTATCTCTCTCCTCTCTTGTCTCTCTCTCCTCTCTTGTTTCTCTCTTGTCTCTCTCTTCTTTCTTGTCTCTCTCTTCTCTCTTGTCTCTCTCTCCTCTCTTCTCTCTTCCCTCTTGTCTCTCTCTCCTCTCTTGTCCCTTTCTCTTCTCTCTCTCTTATCTCTCTCTTGTCTCTCTCTCCTCTCTTGTCTCTCACTCCTCTCTTCTCTCTTCCCTCTTGTCTCTCTCTCCTCTCTTGTCCCTTTCTCTCCTCTCTTGTCTCTCTCTCCTCTCTTGTCTCTCTCTCTCCTCTCTTGTCCCTTTCTCTCCTCTCTTGTCTCTCTCTCCTCTCTTCTCTCTTGTCTCTCTCTCTCCTCTCTTGTCCCTTTCTCTTCTCTCTTGTCTCTCTCTCTCTTGTCTCTCTCCCCTCTCTTGTCTCTCTCTCTCCTCTGTATCTCTCTCCTCTCTTGTCTTTCTCTCCTATAGTGTCTCTCTCCTCTCTCTTGTCTCTCTCTCCTCTCTTGTCTCTCTCTCTCCTCTGTATCTCTCTCCACTCTTGTCTTGGAGAGAGGGAAGTCTGTAAAATGTTAGATAAAAACATGAATATTGTTTAGTCATGTGTGTCTTGATGGTTCTTTGGATGTAGCATATGTTGGTACATCAACCTGGTCCGCCATTTGCCCTCAATAAACTCTGGTCAAGTATATTTTCCCTACATGTACATCTGGGTCTGATCCTATTGGCTGCAGTTTCCTCGGTTGAATCTCCTCCAACCAATAAGAGAGCGGGGGAGGCGGGTGTTGTTGGGAGGTGTCGGTGACGTCAAGAGTTTGCACCAAATTTGCTGGTTGTAGTTTGCCGGAGAATGTGATAGTAAAATATTCCGTTCTGGTTCAGCTCCAACTATCAAGAAAGAGGCAAATATCATTGCCACAAAGATTTAGTGGCTCTTCTCCACACAGACTCTGTTAGAGGCAGAGGAGATAAATGCTAATGCTAGGCTAAATGATAAATGCCTCACTCACTCAGGTGCATTACATACGTCAGAGTAAACGCAAATCCAGACCTTAGTGCGAAATGAAATGATTAAGATGGAGCGGTAAGGCCACATAAATATTCTCATAATCTCATTATATTTAATCATGTGTTTTTATGGTTCTTTAGATGTTGGTATATCAGCCAGTCTTCAACAGCTTTCAGCAAAACAAATCGAGGACAGCTTTTACCCGTCTTGAAATGAGTGGATAATTATTGTTGATGTGTGTTTTGCAGCTGAATAAACCGTCGGAGCCTCCCTCAGTCACAGAGACGTGTCCTCTCGGTCCTGGAGAAGTTTACTACGAGACTTCAGGCAAAGAGCCCGTCACGGTGATTATCCACAAACACAACATTCTGCCTTTGCCTCCCGTCGCTCTCAGCTTTTTGCCTTTTGCTTTTGAACAAATTGTAATCACGTATAGTTTTTAATTAAACCTCAGATTCCATTCAAACCTTTGAGCATTTGCAAATATTTTCTTGAACTTAAAGTAATGTCTTGACGTGTGTTGCTTTTGCTTGGTCTCCGCGAATTTGGGTTTTAGCGACAACACCTGACAACTACTTTATCAAAAGAATGGAGTTAATATTATTGGTTAAACTCTTGTCTCATCCGTCTCACTCTTGTCTCTCTCGTCTCATTCTAGTCTCATCCGTCTCACTCTTGTCTCTCTCTCTCTCGTCTCATTCTAGTCTCATCCGTCTCACTCTTGTCTCTCTCTCTCGTCTCATTCTAGTCTCATCCGTCTCACTCTTGTCTCTCTCTCTCGTCTCATTCTAGTCTCATCCGTCTCACTCTTGTCTCTCTCTCTCGTCTCATTCTAGTCTCATCCGTCTCACTCTTGTCTCTCTCTCTCGTCTCATTCTAGTCTCATCCGTCTCACTCTTGTCTCTCTCTCGTCTCATTCTAGTCTCATCCGTCTCACTCTTGTCTCACTCTTGTCTCTCTCTCTCGTCTCATTCTAGTCTCATCCGTCTCACTCTTGTCTCTCTCTCTCTCGTCTCATTCTAGTCTCATCCGTCTCACTCTTGTCTCTCTCTCTCATCTCATTCTAGTCTCATCCATCTCACTCTTGTCTCACTCTCTCATCTCATTCTAGTCTCATCCGTCACACTCTTGTCTCTCTCCCTCGCCTCATTCTAGTCTCATCCATCTCACTCTTGTCTCTCTCTTTCATCTCATTCTAGTCTCGTCCGTCTCACTCTTGTCTCTCTCTCGTCTCATTCTAGTCTCATCCGTCTCACTCTTGTCTCTCTCTCTCGTCTCATTCTAGTCTCATCCGTCACACTCTTGTCTCTCTCTCTCGCCTCATTCTAGTCTCATCCATCTCACTCTTGTCTCTCTCTCTCATCTCATTCTAGTCTCGTCCGTCTCACTCTTGTCTCACTCTCTCGTCTCATTCTAGTCTCATCCGTCTCACTCTTGTCTCTCTCTCTCGTCTCACTCTAGTCTCATCCGTCTCACTCTTGTCTCTCTCTCTCGTCTCATTCTAGTCTCATCCGTCTCACTCTTGTCTCTCTCTCTCGTCTCATTCTAGTCTCATCCGTCTCACTCTTGTCTCACTCTCTCATCTCATTCTAGTCTCATCCGTCACACTCTTGTCTCTCTCCCTCGCCTCATTCTAGTCTCATCCGTCTCACTCTTGTCTCTCTCTCTCATCTCATTCTAGTCTCGTCCGTCTCACTCTTGTCTCGCTCTCTCGTCTCATTCTAGTCTCATCCATCTCACTCTTGTCTCACTCCTCATCTCATTCTAGTCTCATCCGTCTCACTCTTGTCTCTCTCTCTCGTCTCATTCTAGTCGCATCCGTCTCCCTCTTGTCTCTCTCTCTCGTCTCATTCTAGTCTCATCCGTCTCACTCTTGTCTCTCTCTCTCGTCTCATTCTAGTCTCATCCGTCTCACTCTTGTCTCTCTCTCTCGTCTCATTCTAGTCTCATCCGTCTCACTCTTGTCTCTCTCTCTCGTCTCATTCTAGTCTCGCCCGTCTCACTCTTGTCTCTCTCTCTCGTCTCATTCTAGTTTCATCCGTCTCACTCTTGTCTCTCTCTCTCGTCTCATTCTAGTCTCGCCCGTCTCACTCTTGTTTCTCTCTCTCGTCTCATTCTAGTCTCATCCGTCTCACTCTTGTCTCTCTCTCTCGTCTCATTCTAGTCTCATCTGTCTCACTCTTGTCTCTCTCTCTTATCTCATTCTAGTCTCATCCGTCTCACTCTTGTCTCTCTCTCTCATCTCATTCTAGTCTCATCCGTCTCACTCTTGTCTCTCTCTCGTCTCATTCTAGTCTCATCCGTCTCACTCTTCCGTCTCACTCTTCCGTCTCACTCTTCCGTCTCACTCTTGTCTCTCTCTCTCGTCTCATTCTAGTCTCATCCATCTCACTCTTGTCTCTCTCTCTCATCTCATTCTAGTCTCATCCGTCTCACTCTTGTCTCTCTCTCTCGTCTCATTCTAGTCTCATCCGTCTCACTCTTGTTTCACTCTGTCGTCTCATTCTAGTCTCATCCGTCACACTCTTGTCTCTCTCTCTCGCCTCATTCTAGTCTCATCCGTCACACTCTTGTCTCTCTCTCTCGCCTCATTATAGTCTCATCCATCTCACTCTTGTCTCTCTCTCTCATCTCATTCTAGTCTCGTCCGTCTCACTCTTGTCTCACTCTCTCGTCTCATTCTAGTCTCGTCCTTCTCACTCTTGTCTCTCTCTCTCGTCTCATTCTAGTCTCATCCATCTCACTCTTGTCTCTCTCTCATCTCATTCTAGTCTCATCCATCACACTCTTTTGTCTCTCTCTCTCTCGCCTCATTCTAGTCTCATCCATCTCACTCTTGTCTCTCTCTCTCTCTCATCTCATTCTAGTGACTCTCTTCTCACTCTCAACTATTTCTCGTCTCTCACTCTCTTCTCACTCTCGACTATTTCTCGTCTCTCACTCTCTTCTCACTCTCGACTATTTCTCGTCTCTCACTCTCTTCTCACTCTTGACTATTTCTCGTCTCTCACTCTCTTCTCACTCTCGACTATTTCTCGTCTCTCACTCTTCTCACTCTCGACTATTTCTCGTCTCTCACTCTTGGCTCTCTTTTTTTGCTCTCTTGTCTCTCACTCTTGTCTCACTCATGGCTCTCTCTTTTCTCTCTCTTGTCTCTTTCTCTCGTGTCTCTCTCGCCTCACTCTCGTCTCACTCTCGTCTCCCTCTCGTCCGTCACAGAATCTGGACGACGACGGCAGCGGTGACGCCCTGAACGGCGGCGCCAAGTACGACAACATGAACGACGATCTCCACGACTACGACCCGACCAATCACGGCGCAGGAACCGTCCACATCGCTCGCGGGGAGAGCTTTGTGTCTCCGGCCATGTACGTGTGAGAGAAGAGAAGAAAAACTACTACTACGACTACTACTACTGCAAGTCCTAGTACTACTTCAGCAAAGGGAGAGGGTCCAAAGCTCAAAGCTGCATGAAACGCAAACAGGACAGTATCTTAACAAGAGAATATCATTACGATTCACTTTTTTGGGGAAATTTGGGTCATTTTTGTATTATTTTTGTATTGGTGCCGGTGATATAAGCGTTAATCATGTCTTTATTTTAAATGTATTTTTAAAATGATTTATACAAAGTGTCAGAGGTCAATCCCAGCCATCAATATATCTATATATGTAGATTTCAGAACAGTTCATAACTTTATACGACAAGAATGCGTTGTTGTTGCCAGGGAAACACATCACACTCTGCAACATTATATTTGTTGTTTTGTTTTTTGTATTTACTTTAATAATAGCAGTGTTACGTTGACTCAAATACTAAAATATTAAAATGTGGCCATAATCAGACTCATATTCTACAGGTATAAAGAACCTTTCTAATTCCTAGTTTTATTGGACCCAGTCTCATATTTTTCAATGTTTAAAATTAGCCGTGAACGTGCCCACTACCGTCGCCATTCCCAAAGTTAGAATTCATTTTTCCCATATCCATCCATCCATTTTCTTCCCCTTAATCCATTTCTGGGTCTGGGGGTGGCAGTCAGAGTCCACCCAGCACACAGAGCACCAGCCCCTCACTGATCCTCCTGCGAGTGCTGAGTCCACAGGAGCCTTGATCTTCCAGCGGGGGCTTCGGGCAAAGTGGGCATTTTTCCCGTATGGATTCAGGAAAAAGAATTGAATAACAAACTGGAAGCTCAGGGCTTATCCTCAGTGTGGCAAAAACAGACAGAAAGACTTATTGTTTCATCTGTTTAAAACACATTCACCAAATGTCTTGAATACATATAACTTGAATTACTCACCGTTCTGAAGTGAAATGGGAAATGATTCAGAGGTCCTAGGTGTGTTTTATTGTTGTTACTATAAGTTTTCACAGCATTCAGACAAAATACAGCAGTCCCCCTCGGCCTCTGCCACATCGCCAACAGATAAAACTTGAGTTGAGCGTTTATCTATTTTGAGCTCATGTGACTACACTGCAAAAAGTGATAGAAAAAAAATAATTCAAAAAATACTCAAGATTGGCAAATGTATCTTATTTTCAAAAAATATATATATCTTGTTTTTAAAAAAAGGAAAATACAAGAAATGTCTCGTTGGAATGAGAAAATAAATCAAAAGTCAATCAACAGTTCTTGAATTACTAATTTGCAAATGCCAGAATGTGGTCAAAATAAAATGAAAAATACTTGATTTAAGCAATTATTACCTCGTTTATTTCATATTTTTTTGCTGTGTACATAGAATTTTCAAAACTATAATTCATTATCAATATCTTAATATAATATTGCAAATGATTCAAACTCAAAAAAGGAGTGGGAGGAAAAAAACTGCTTTGACTTTCAGATAACTATTACCTAAAGTGGGAAAGTACCGACTTCTGGATACTTCTGCGGTGCCTGTCTCAGTTTTAATATAAGCGCTTAAAAGAGATTCTTAAAACATAGCTGGAAATCCTATAAATAAATTGAAAAAAAATACAAATTCTCCGTACTGTTTTAAAACGTAACTTAAAACCATGTATGTTTTGTGGTTTTCTAAAATGTACTGTATCTCTAAACCATTAGTCAAGACCCAGGGGCCAGATCCTGTTCATGAGACCATTTCCAGTGGCCCCTGTGATGAGATTAAATTATTGATGGTATAAGGCAACAATGGCATTTTATCCATTACTAGTTTCCTTAAGAAAACAACCATAAAATGTAATTCCATTAGAAATGTTAAGCCAACATGTAATTAGAAGTTAGAATTATTATGTTATGCTTTTTACCACTCTTCAATTACATTTCTCCAATTTTTAAAAAATCTCTCTGGTCTTAAAAAACCTTTGATAAAATAAAACCCACCTATTCTTTTGGCCCCTGACCAGCCCTTTCATTTTTTATTTGGCCCTCAACCAAAATAAGCTTGACACCCCTGCTCTAAACCAAATCCACACCAAAATATATATGCTTTTTCCCATTGGACCAAACACAGCTCAATATCAATCATTCCAATGTGGTTTTACTGCCAAAAAAAAAACTAAATCTGAATCTGACGTGAAAAGCACAGAGAGAGAGAGAGAGAGAGAAGCCACCTGGGTGTCTCTCCTGTTTCTCCACCCCGGTCACGTCTGGAGCCCGGCTTGTCTGTCAGAGCCACTCCTGTTTGATAAATATTGTTTTTGTCGCTCCCAATCTCTGGTTATAGAGGAATAATGTTTACAACGCCACATCCAAGTCTGCGTCTGGAGTCGAGGGGTGAGTCCAGGGTCAGACCTGGTGCCATGGGTCTGACAATAGCATACACAGGGCTGAGGATGGATGGATAGGTAGATAGATGGATAGATAGATAGATAGATAGATAGATAGATTCTTTATTGATCCCTATAGAAGAAATGAAGGTGTCCAGTAGCAGCAAAAACACATCCATCCACACAAACAAAACCAATACATTGATAATTATAAAAAGCTAGCAATAGTAGTAGTAATAATAAGCAACAACATTTCAGGCCACAGCAGCAAAAACACTGATACTTGGGTTTTGGATATAGCCGTGATTCTACCGACTGCCTCTGAGGTCGCACAGGTTGAGATTTGGGAAAAAATCACAAAACCAAACATCATTTTTAAGTGGTTTCAAGCTGGACAATGGTCAGTCACAGTGATACATGTACAAAGTTGTCGTCTTCATGTTTAAGGCAAGCCCCGGCGATCCAAGATATGTCCTCTTTAAGTACAAAATCAATTCAATCGCACGTATTTCTGGATTGCCCTAAATCCCAACAGCAGTCGTATCAGGGGAATTTGCCAAAAACAGATCAGAGAATCAAACAGTTCAAACCATAGGGAGCGGGCAGGACCACTGTTTATAAATGTCCTTAAATCTCCCTGATCATCACAACTTAATACATTTTCTTCCACCGCAGAAACAAAAACACATGTAAGAAAACGTCAAAAATCTTCTCTCTTTTATACCACATTATCTGTACCATTATAATTAGAGTTCTGTGTGTCCATTGGCATCGTCGCTGCTTCCCCTATGATTAAAAACAAAGCGGAAAAATGCAGAATGTGTCCGAGCTGCCAACGCCGCGTCCTTCGTTAGCGCTAATAAGCTAACGCGTGTGCAGGTTTGATGACTAATAAAGAGCAATTTGGTGGAACAGTGCCGACCGCCATCGACTTAATGGACACCGGCTGCTTTTATTGCAAGAAGTAATGGTTTAAAAAGTATGTCTTTCTTCTGGGATTAATTGAATGTTTGAGTGAAGCTAGACGTGACGAGGCGATGGAAGCGATGGCGGCGATGGAGGCGGTCCGAGCGGCGGCCGTTGAAAGCCTTCGGTCCTTGGAGGGTGGGTTTCGAGGGTATTTCAAAAAGGTGAGGCTCTATGTTGTGCCCCCGAGGGAACACAACAAGGTCAGAAAAGACTGCAATGAGTTTTGGCGTTGGTGAAGCTGAGGCTGAAGCTGGCAGTGTTAGTGAAACGTCTTTAAAGTCAGAATGGATTTTGAGCAAGCTTTCATTTCACTTTAAAACCACACTGTTAAAATACGGCCAAATACTGACCAAAGAGAAGTTGGTACACTGCAAAAAGTTATACATTTTTTTAGCACATTCTGACTGCTTTAAAACAAGTTGTTTACCAATGGGACGAAGCAAAATGATGTTGTTTTAAAAGGATCCAAGAAATGTGGAATGAGAATCAAGCAGTAGTTCTTGAAGAAAGACTAAATGTAAATTTTGTTTTAGACAGTCAGAATGTGCTCAGATTAAGATAAATTTCCCTTGATTTAAGCTAGTATTACCATATGATATAATGTTTTGCAGTGTATTTATTTGAATTATACGCTAAAGTTTAGTTTGGGTTCTGGATCTATAGCCGTCCGATCTGAGTCTCCCGGAGTTGTTCCTGACTGATGCTGCAGGGTCTAAGGCAGGGGTATCCAACCTGTAGCTCGCCACCCCCTTCCAGGTAGCTCGCCAAAGGATTTAGAAATGAACAAATCATACAATATACTTATTTGAGATTGTATTAATCATTATCATTATTAATCATTGTAAATGCACTTACTTTGTGCACAAGTAACAAATATGCAATGATTAACCAATATCAAGCTCGTTCTCACCAATATATCACCAACATTTCCTGCTTAAAGCAGTTGCTCTCTATCTTTATTGTCCTGGGAAAGTAGGTCTCTGGGTGAAAAAGGTTGGAGACACCTGGTCTGAGGACAGTGGTAATGATCCAAGACACTCCTTCATAGACATTGGTCTCTGTCCCTTCTGGACCATTGTTTGTATGTGTTTTTATCATTGCATTTCCCGTGATTCTCTGATCTGTTATTGGTGAATTCAAAACTACTGTTGTGATTTAGAGCGATGCAAAAATACATTGAATTGAATTCAGTTTTTTTCACTGTCAACAACAAACATATAAATAACAACATTACAAAGATTAGGGTCAGGGTTGTCAGACTCTGCAGACCTGGTGCTCACATTGTTAATGCACCAATCAGAATCAGTCTTCATCCTAATAGAACATTTGTTATTGTTTACATACTGAGAGCTGATTGGCCGAGGGAGGTTGGTCCTCTCTTGTTTCAGTCTAGGCAGAGGCCAAACATATGCGTGCGAAAATTAGTGATGGAAGCAAAGAAATTATTAATATGAAAATAAATCTTAAAGGCACACCGTGTAACTCTTGGCCACTAGGGGCGCTAGACCTGCAACTTTCACGTTTAGCGCCCCTAGTGGCCACAAGCAACTCAGCACTGTCGCAAAAGTCAACAAACAGTCAGCCGGTGTCTTTTGAGTGTGTATTCAGACAGCATGCACTGGTGTGTGTGTTCAAACTGTAGAGACATGCCTACAGATATTGAGAGACTCTGCTGTGGTCAGCCTCCAGACCGCTGCATTAGTAATCTACCACACATGGACTTCTATATCCTGGATGAGGGAGTTCTGCGTCTAGCTCGTGCTGCGTGGAATGACATCTTTGCAGTCGATGACATCCAGGAACCAGGTGAAGAGCAGCGCTCATACAGACATGCAGCTTACAGCACGATCCCTTTCGCGTTTCCTCTTTTTAGCCTCCTCCGAAGGTTTAAAATTTTTCCTTGCCTCAGCCATGACCAGGAGTCGAGCAGGTGAAAAATGAGTAGCAAAAGCCTTAGCTCCATGAGTATATCAGCGCCTGTAGCCGTAAAGCAAGTCTTTCTTCCAAGTCACCGTGACCTGGTGGCAGACGGTCCGTCTGCTCGAAACTTACATGGGCGGTATTTCAAGAGGGCAGCCCCGCTCGGAGCATTGCAAGTGTCAAGCGCTGTATATTGGCCCAAGTATTCATATAAAATAACTCATATGTGTCAACTCTTTAGGTCACAAAGTCCGCGGTGTGCCTTTAAGTTAAGTTCCCCAGCTTTAGTAACATCAGCTAAATCTTGCTTTAGTCTTTAACCATTGTCCAGTTTGTCCAAACATTATCACTACGTATCAAGTTGGTTTAGCTGCAATAAAACTCATTCACACAATTAATTTCTACTATTATTGAGATAAATGAAACTGTGTCAAATGTGTTCACTGCCAAAAAGTTGAAACAAGCTTTTTGTACATATTTTTCATCTATTTTGTTGGGTATTTTCTGTGCACACATATAGACAGTGCAGGGTTTTTGAATAAATAGCTGTGAATATGGCTTTGATTTGCGTCCGGAACAAAGTCTGGATAGATCATTTCCAAAAACAGATGGAAATTAAAGTTTTTGTTCTAACTTCTAACTATAATCTTTTGTTATTGTTATTTGAAAGAATTTGCTCAGAAAGAAGAGAAACTTTATGGCACTATCTGGCTTTTCAATTAAGGACTTGGTAAAAGGTAAATTCTAAGTCTTTAAAGATTAAGATAAAGAGACCCATAATTTGTCCCGCAGTGGAGGAGAAATTTCAGTGTTGCATCATACATTTAAAAACAGTAGGAATCCTAAAATTTGGGAAAATCCTCCAATATACTTTTATGTAACTCTACAATTGAGGAAATAAAAAGATCTCTGACACACTTTAGTTTAGTCCTCACTATTTAACAGCTGATTGCTACTTTCTTAAAGTGCTACTTAGTTTATAATTAATGGTTAAATACTACTTAATTGGTATTTAGTACGCACTTATTATACCTTATTCTACACGGTTAGGGTTATTCAACATCTACATACGTACTAACTGACACTTTCCCATGTGGGTGAGGGTTAGGGGGCTAGGGTTACGCTTCGACCAGGGGTGTCCAAACTTTTTTATAAGAGCACCACTTTAGTTCATCAAACTTGACCCAGGGACAACGACATGGATTTAAAGTCTTGATTTGGGCTGGATTGACTGGATTCTGGAATTTAAAATGGATTGTGATACTTCATTATTGATTCTCAACACAGCTGCATTATATTTGGAATTTTGTGACACAATCATAAAACAAATGTCAGTATAAAACAAAAGTGGTGGAGCTGAAGTTGCGGCAGAGGACCACATAAAATGGCACAGACGGCCGCAATTGGCCCGCAGGCCTGAGTTTGGACATGCCTTGGTTTGAGGGTTAGGGTTAGTGGGCTAGGTACACTAATTAGCACTCCAGTAGCTTTTAATTACAGATACTTTATTGATCTCACAATGGAGAAAATCAGTTTTAGTTTTAGTGAGGGCAAATCTAAATGGTCTAAAAAAAATCTCTATATTTTTAAGAAAGAAGCTATTTAAAAGTAGATCCATCTGTTATACTTTCTAGTGCACGAATATAGACGTACCAAGTCATAATCTCTGTGGGTTCGATGTTTACAAAATGAAACACGTCAACAGCTGCACTTTTCTGTTTTTTGCTGATTTACCCCTTTTGACTTTTTTTCGAACGCCCCAAATCTTTACTATTGCACAATCTTCACTCTGTGTATTCTGCTCACGTATTTCAAACCAAGCCACAAACACAAGGAAAATCATTTATTTTCTGCTCATGCTTCTGTGGAACAAAGTTATCAGCAAAATGTATCTGTTTAATGATCTGTGTTTTACTCAATTACTGCCGCTGGTGCCGCCGCCAAAACAATACGACCACTGGTGTGAAAGGCAAGAGATGTATTTTTAAAGCTGTTCTCTGTGTTGCATTATTCCCGCATTAAAAAAACCCCGGAGTTGTTTTTAGATCCATCCACGCCGTCACCAGGAGCTTTGAGTTTAAACGTGTGACCAACGTGTAACTCCGCCCCCTTCTGTAGAAAAGCACCGGACTCGAGCTGCTTCATGCTGCTTATACACTTGGAGATGTTTACGTTATCTTTTGACTTCCCAAAATCAGAGAGAGAGACAAAAATACACACATACGCACAGACAGACAGAAAGACATACACACACGCACAGACACACACACAGACAGAAAGACATACAGACACACAGAGACACACACACAGACAGAAAGACAGACACATACACACACAGACAGGGGCAGAAAGACAGATACTTACACACACACATACAGAGACACACACACACATACAGAGACACACACACACAGACGGAAAGACCGACACATACACACACACAGAGAGAGACACACACACTCAGGCAGAAAGACAGACACATACACACAAAGACAGAGACAGAAAGACAGATACTTACACATACACATACACAAACAGAGACACACACAGACAGAAAGACAGACACATACAGTACACACACAGAGACAGAGACAGAAAGACAGTTCCTTACACACACACATACAGAGATACACACACACAGACAGAAAGAAAGATAGACACAAACACACACAGAAAGACAGACACACACACAGACAGAGACAGAAAGACAGATACTTACACACACAATACTGAGACACACACACACACAGAGACACACACACAGGCAGAAAGACAGACACACACACACACATATATACACACACAGACAGACACAGAAAGACAGATACTTACACACACGCATACAGAGACACACACACACAGGCAGAAAGACAGACACACACACACACACATGCTAACAATGGCCAAACATTACCGATCACATTTCTTCTTTAAAGCGTCAGAAAGCTTTAGTCTGACGTTTGCCGCGACGTTGTGGTCGTATTGTGTTGCTCGGTCGGTCTCTCGTCGCAGAACCACATCTGGTCCGTCACCAGTTTCTTAAAAAACTCTTCACAAAACTGTAAATACTGTGAATAAAAGCGGTGAGTATAATGTCGTGGGTGAGTTGTGCGGTGGTGTACAGCAGACGGACTTTTCTGCGTCAAAGCGACGGATGCGGAGAAAGGAAAGTGTAGAAAACGATATTGTACTTTTTGTCATAATTAAAAAGCTGTTTTATTTGTGGAAACGGAACAATGTTTTTTTCTCTAATGTTCTGTTAATCTGCATGGCATGACTGGCAGCCTGGAAAAGACACATTACGCCAGATGCATTTGTAGAAAAAAAAGTCATTTCTGAATGTTTTCCCGCACATTCCGTCGACTTCTGTCACTGTCAATGTTTTGTTTTGTTTTGTTTTGTTTTGGAGAATCGACTGGAATTTCAATGATTTTCACCAAGAAAAATACTCTTTTTTTGTATGTCATGAATCTCAATTTGGACTGAAAAAAACAGCGGCATTTGTCATTCACAAAGCTGAGGTTTTATTGTGTTTTTCGACAATCATTTGAATGTGTTTCTATTTCGGGGAGAGCGGGAGTGTTGTTGTATCATGGGACTGTTTTTTTAAGCGTTTGAGTTTGTCATTGTTATTTTTATGTGTTTGTATGTAATGGGGAAGAAAACACAATATAACATTTTTGGGGAAAAGGGAAGCGGTTTTAAAGTGTGGTGTGTAAGGTTTTGAACAAAGATATTCTAATGTTTAAAGTGAGAAAGTTTGAGAAGAAATGAATACACTGCAAAAAATGATCAATATGAGGTAATAATTGGTTGAATCGAGCGGTTTTTATCTTAGTTTGAGTTAATTCTGAATGCGTTAAAACAAGATTTGGCAAATTTCTCATTCTAACACAGACATTTCGTGTGTCTCTTTAAAACAAGATAATTTTGCTTCATCCCCGTTGGCAAATCTTGTTTAAAGCTGCACTAACTGACTTTATTTTCGTATTCATTACGAAAATGCTATCCATGTCCATGTAGTGCATTGGGATAAACGTCCTTTTGAAGAATAATTAGCGCAGATTTGTGCTGGCGTGACATTATATTTTAGATCGAGTTTTGATGAAACAAGGAAGAGAATGTGTTTCGGGTCGCAGATTGTGACCAATCACAACGGACCACTAGCCCCCACTTTCGTGAGAAATCTACAGGTCTCTGTTAGCACAGACAGCTGAGTTAGCACAACAAGCCGAGGAGCTAACCTGAAGCTTCCTCGTCTTCGTCACCGGTTACTGCTTACACAGCGAAACAGCCATCGAAAAGAAAGTCCCATTCCTCCGCGCTTCCCGGTTCTATCGTTCTATGGTCACGCCATCCACGTGCAAATCCATATTTGTGTATTATCCATATTGGGAGACACTAGCTCCGTCCCAACAGTGGGTGTGTGTGGGGGGCGATAGCTTCGTGGGTGCGGGGAGGGGAGCAGAAAGAGCGAGGCCAGCGAGTCCGCTGCTTCAAAATCCCAAAGTCAGTTAGTGCAGCTTTAAGGCAGTCTGAATTGAGATACATTTTTCCAATTTTGAGACATTTTTGTAACTTATTTTTCATCACTTTTTGCAGTGTACAATTGTGAAAGATTGTGAAATATTTTAGCTGAACAGAACATATTTGATCTTGTAAATGGACTTTTCCACATAAAACGGTTGAATGTACCACATGTGTTGCTATTATTGTTAGATTTCTTTAACTCTGTCATGTTGGATCACAAATATATTTATCAACTCATTTATTTAGTTTATTTTTTGAGCTCGAACCAGGACATTTTTTGCCTGGACCCAGTTTTTAGTGTTTTTGCTCAAAATAAAACCGTAAATTGAATTAAATCCCACAAAATGCTTTTTGACACACACACTTTGCTATTTTTTGCAGTTTTTTCTTCATTCTTATTGTAATTTTCTCCACTGTGAGATAAATAAAGTCTATCTTCTGTCACATGTCATTACAAAGTCGGTATATTCATAACTCGTCAAAAACGCACAAATATTAGTTATTTTTTTTATGCTTAAAACACAACAAATTTTCAAAAGCAGTCCTTGTTTTAGAGAGAGACTCCGATCCACTCCTCATTGTCAGTCTGAGGCACCTGAGGGAGGAGCAGACTGTATAAAGGTGAACAATGCTAACCTGCCTGCTCAATGTAGCCCTATAGGGGAAGTGCTCATGGACAAAGTTTGGCTCCACCTCGCCCAAGCTCTTATTCACTTACAAACATAAATTTTCAGGGCTGTAAACTGGGTCCAGGTGAATACTTTTGAAACTTGTTGGGATGCATTTATCAAGGGTTTTTGTGTTTGCATCAGACCAAAGTTCAAAAAGTCCTATTGAACTAACACCTATTGGATTTTTGCACTATAATTGATAAACAAAACCCTGAGTCCAAGCTGATGTGTTGAGGTTGCGGCCACCTTCACCTCCGTGATTCCAATTCCAGCTTCTTGAGAGACTTCCGACGTAAATGTCCACTTATGTCGAGCGTTATAAAAATACATTTCCGTCGTTCCGTTTGAAATAACCGGGACAAATGCAGTGTTTATGTAGAATGCTCCTGTGCAGAGATGTGCCTTTCTTTGAGTTATTTTTAAACAATTTCTTCTCTGGCAGTTGGATGAAAGCAGATCTCACACACAGAGAACAGGCCTCACCTCTCCTCAGCTGAATGGGGGAGAGACGGGGGGGAGACGGGGGAGAGATGGAGCCGTTTCTCTGGGTGGTTCTAGGTCCATGGTGTCACGACGCGGGTCATGCTGTGAATATTGTAACAGGGGAAAGTGGTTGTACATGTTTTACAGATCATCGTCTTGTCAAATAAACTGTAAATCAAGTCTCTGTTCTCTGTCGTTTTTCAGGGATCGATTATTCTTTAAAGTCACAGGACACACTGCTAAAAGTGATGGGGATAAGTGAGAAAGAGGTAAAATTTTGCAACATGTATCTGAACTTGAGCACATTTTGACTGAGCCTTAAAAGCAGATGTGCCAATGGGACAAACAAAATGATCTTTAAAATATAAAAATAAAGAAACAGTTCTTGAAAAAGACAAAATGGCTTTGTCCCGTTGACAAATCTGTCAGAATGTACTCACATTAAGATGAAAAATCACTTGATTTATGCAATTATTACCTTATATTTCATCATTTTTTGCAGTCATTACCGAAATGTACAGTAGCTGCAAGATTTAAGGTCCCATATCACGCTTTTTGACTTATCTCTGCTTTAAACATGATTGCAGTGCTATTTGGCCTCAAACACATGTCCAGAGTAGTTTTTTCATTGATTCTGTCAATCTTTAGTTAGGGAGCGATATTTCTCCTTCAGCCTCGAGAGGCAGTGAAACGCTCGGGTCCACATCTGTGACGATAACCACTCTGATGAGGAATATGACGCGCATAAGCCCATTTACTTTGTATTTTAAATATTTTTTTAAAAATATATTTTTTAAATAATGCGCAATAAGTATGCTGTTTGTTGTCAAAAATAATGAAAATAAAAATATTAGTAAAAGCCAGGAGGTGATTGACAAATCAAAACAGCGAATCAGGGCGCGCAGCCATATGGAGCTACCGTTTTTCTGCTTTTGTCAGTGACTAAAAGTGGAGAAAATGTGTGTGAATATGTGACGCACTATTTGGCCCGAAGAGGAAGAATGCAGCTGGACTTTTTTCACGTGGATCTTCCTCTGTTCGAATGAATCTGTTCATCTGCGACACTTCACCGAGAATGTTCCAGAACTACAGGGACAATGGAACTGGACTTACTCAAAATCTGATCTGGAAACATGTGTTATTCCCACGATAAAAGACGTTACACGAAGCCCCGATCTGTAAGTACAGTGACGCTAACTTGCTGTGTACTTCTGTAAACAAAATAATTACAGTAGGGTCTGATTGTGCATCGAGGACATAGGGCTCAATGTTATGGATTGTGGTTGTTGGAAAAAGTTTATTCACAGGTCTGAAATGACTATGTACCTGAGATAAACAACTCAGAGCGTGATGCTATGTCACCGTGCGGGCGGGGGGGGGGGGGAGCAGACTCTGGATCAGCCTGTTTGAGTCGACGTGACGTCACCTCTATACAAGAGATTTCTATAATCTCACAAGTTTTGTGTGGTGCCTCACTTATTATCACACATGTGCATAGGATTGACTGTGAAACATGAAGAAAAGGGCATTATAGGACCTTTAATGTAGAAAAAATATGTTTAGACAAAAATACAGTAATGTTAGAACGAATATTCTTATAGTTTGAGTCTACATCCATCAGCTGAACCACAGACTTGACTAAAACTTTCCGGCTGACAATCTGTTTCACTGTATTTATTTTAAGACTGCGTCCTCAGCAGATACTGGCTCCTCCTGGGGCATTCCCTCGGCCACAGAGACCAGTCCCTCCGGCGTGTCCTGGGTCTCCTCCTGTGGGACTGAGGCTGCTGTGCTCCCTCTGGACTGAGCAGGAGCCCGGTCCTTGGTCACGAAAGGCCCAGGATTTGGATGAGCTGGTTTCAAACTAGAGAAAAGCAGCAGACAGAAGCATGCAGCGGTTAACAAACACAAAAGATAGGTAGATAGATAGATAGATACAGTAGATAGACAGATAGACAGATAGACAGACAGATAGACAGATAGATAGATAGATAGAGTAGATAGACAGACAGATAGACGGACCATTATCTATGCTCTGGTCCAATCCACCTCTAGACAGGGCGTTTCTGGATGGAGTTTTCTTGTTCTCCCCGTGTCTGTGTAGGTTTCCCGCAGGTGCTCCGGGTTCTCCTACCACTGAAAACATCGACAACAGGTCTACAGCAATTGTAAGAGCGTTTTTTGAGAGTGAAGCTTAACTTGAGCCAATACTGAGTTGAGCAATGACTTGTCTGTGAAAGGCGCTATACAACTACAGGTACTTACTCACTCACTTAGATAATCATTGAGAGTTATGGGAACTGCCTGGTTAGACATTGAGAACTAGCTAACGTAATGTATGGCATAAAATCCTGTTTATTGACATTAAGAACTTGGGAATGTGGATATGGTTTTGATGCTTTACTATAAAACGGGCCAGTGTGGTTACAGGTTTTCACTCCAACTAAGCAGGAGCACACCAGACTCCACCCATTTCCTCAAGTCTGGCCACATGGTCTAAAAACCCTGGGGTCGGAAGCTGTGTTTTTGAGCCTATGACGAAGAGTAATGACTGTTGAGGTGGAGATGGGGAGGAGGTGGGTTGCTGCACAAGCTGAAAAAACGCTATCACTGGATCCAAGACTGTTTCTTTTTTTAAGGCCAGTAAAAATCAAGACAAACACAAATGTACAGTAATCATAACTTAAAAAACACAAAGCAAGGACCAAAGGGACAAACAAAGACACCAAAGAAGAAAAACAGGAAAAAAACGACAAAACAAAAGATTTTACACATTCAGGCAAAAACTGCAAGAGACAGTTTAAATGCAGCAGGTGAAGCAGATACTGATTCGCAGAGACACAGGTGTGTAGATGTGGGTTAGGGACCACAAAGACACTACAGTACATTCTTCCAGTCTGAACCCTCTTCACATCTCCATGCTTGCATCTGCCTTCTCCTCCTCCAGCTGTGAAGTTACACGGCGCTAGGTTAAGCTCTGTACCTTTCCCCGTGGTGGTGTGGATTATTGAGTGTACCTCCGTGTTCTTGACTGTGGATGCGTAATAGTTTTCAGTGTAAATGCGTCCAGCGCTGTGGTGATGGATGATTTCATTAGACTCCTCTCCCACTCCGGGTTTGGATGATAAAGCCACAGTCTGCAGACGATCTCATTCGCTCACACCACCGGCCCCCTCGCGCTCTGACAGAATGCCTCTATCAAAAACATCTACGGAAAATCCCAGGTTTTTACCCTGACGGATGCGACAACAACACCATTTGTCCAGAAGCCGGTCCTCAAAACACACGGTTAAAATAGAGGCCTGTGTAGAAGTATGAAAGTTAGAGGTGGACATGTGTAACTGTGAAGAGATGCATCCTGGGTCTTGGACAGAAGCATGATGGATGATGTGTTTGGACTGGATCTTATGGAGAACAGAATAGCTTTTTGAAAGATAATAGGAATACACATGTTTAGAGACCAAGTTGTTATACCCTGAAAACTTACTCCAGACGACGATTTTTAGGGATTAAGATTTAGAGATTTATCAGTTTACAGAAGAGTAGGAATGAGGAGCACACAGCACAAGATACATAAACAATAAATGTATTCTTGGGTTTCATATGACGTCAGGGCAGTGGCGCGAATAACAAAAGTGGGACTGGACGTGATGTACCCTGGCGGTGCAGTCTACACGGAGATATAGTAGAAGAAGAAGTGCTGTCAAAATGCCATCTTTTAGTGCGGTGTACGCTTGTAGAAACCGCACAAGCGTTCCATGGAGCGTTCCCAATCCATGGGAGCAAAATGAATTGTCCCACCTCTGCTCATTCCCCCCCTACAGGCCAGTTTAATGAAACCCAAGAATACTGAATGAAGTAAAATGAAATAAAATCTCTAACTCTAACCTTGCTTCCTGCTTTTGAAGAGAGCAGTCGTGTGTCTCTCGGCTCTGCTTTTGCTTCGCCTTTTAATCTCCTTGAATCATTTTATTTACATTTTTTTTGTTTCTCCTTTAATCATTTTATTTACAAAACGAGGATTACTCCTTCTACACACTTCAGCTTTGTGGAATTTATCAACTTTAGTCATGTCGGGACGAAAGAGACGGAGAAGCGTCTGCGGCGGCTGTTGTGCTTTGGAAAATCAGCTCAAATCTCTTCAAACACGGATATCTATTGTGGAAACAGAAATGGGACTAAACCTCTTAACAACCGCCTCATTTTGGCTCGTGCACAATGGTTGGGCATACCCAAATGTCTTTGCTTATTTAAAAACACATCTTACATCTCACATGCTTGTGTGATGCATCATTTTAAAGCTAGAGCCTTCTAGTTTATGTAAAAAAAACACTAAAATAATGTTTGTCATTCCTATTTTCCTCTGCATCCTTTGAAGTTAGGGAAAAAACCCCAATTTTTTTAGCCTCGCCTAACATTTTCAATTTCTAAAGGCCCTAAAAAAGGCATACTTCATTGTAAGTTCACAATATTCAAACCCTCTGTTCATTGTGTTGTTGACAACAACTGTCTAAAGTTTCAGACTTCTAAGTTTTATAGTTTTTATGCAGTTTCTCCTTTTCATCAAGTAGTGCACATTTGGCACAATTTGGCACAAGTGTGCCAAATTGTGCCAAATATCTTTACTTACATTTAATCATCATAAAAACAATATTTTTTATTATTGGTACTTATAAGTTACTAATCTATGTGTGTTTTTCTTTTTTAAATGCCAAAGTTATTTTTTTATGAGTGTAAATTCATTGCAGATTCGAGAGCGTCTTTTATCTTCCAGTACGCACAATGGTCCAGGCCCAAGATAAGACAGGACACCATTGTCCCACCCCTTGTTCGAAAGCTTTCCTCATTGGCTACAAGGACATGTCAATCGTAAATCCCGGAAGTAAACGTAAACAAGTCGGGACCCCACAAAAGATCAGTCACCAATGCGCAAACAGCAGCGCTAGCGTTATTTGCGGGACCTATTGCAGACCCAAAAATTGGTCTAGCTTTTCGGGAGTAGTCTCATTTGAAAGATAAGGAGCTAAGGAACACGTAGATACCAGATGTTCGGGTGAAAAACAAAGCTAAAAGTCCGTTACAAGTGAAAGAGTAACATCTGTGCTCTTTTTTTTCGTTTTTTTCGCTAAAGATAAATGCACATTTTTGGATTATTTCTGCAGAATGGATTTTACTTTGGGAAATACAAGTGGATATAATTTTCCTTTGGACTGTTCCAGAGAGAATGATGTATTGCAAGCTGGGAGGAGAGCTGATTTATTTGTACAGCACAAGCCCAAAGGTAAAGAACTATTTCTGAATTGATTTATTTTGTGCCCACATTATGTGTTATATCTTTTGAATGCAAAGTCTGATGTAGTTTACACTTGTATGTAAATGTAGATAAGAAAATAAGCTTTAAAATGATATACAGCTTTTGGGGTTTGGTGTTCAAAATACATCTGCTATTGCCAGCAGAACATTTAAAAACATAAAAACAACCCGCCGGCGGGTTGGTGGTTGCTAAGTGGTTTTAATTATCTTTACAATCAGATACAGAATATTCAACAAAAGAGAGCTCTTAAAAGCTAATCCATGTCCCTCTCTGGCCCTCGTCTGGTCTGGTCTGAGGCTGGTCTTCCTGTTTGCTCTCCTCGTCCTTGGGGGCTGCCGAAAAAGGGATTCACACATTCCAACCTATAGCTTCTTCCTTATAAGGAAGAAGCCCTTCTCCAAACAACTCTTATCTGGCTGGGGGAGGTCTGGTCCGGGCTTGGTCCTTCTCTGAATTCCCCTAGATCCAGGCTTAATATTTGCACAAAGACATGGTATGCAAACACCTACTGAAAATCATTAGTATACAACATTTTAATTATACAACAGTTTCCCTCTTTTGACCTGATTAAAAATTAGGTCACAATCCACATCGTCGTTTATCATCAATACTTGTGCTTAGTTCAGGCTTGATATCTGTGAAGAGTTAATACAGAAAGAATACACACACAACAAACCACATTTTAACCATTCCTTCAATACTATTTGATGACTACTGCTGTGTCTTCATCAACCTCGTCTGTAATGTATGCACTAAAACTATTCACTATAGTTTAAACTATTCTGATCTATTTACAAATATGTTTGCATATTTTGCTTTTATTGAGCCCTATTCTTAAACATATGTTTTTATCTAATAAATCTATCTATACTGTGGTTTGCTTTCATTATCAGTGGCTGGGCCATTTTGTGGGGCTTTGCTCATTTTTCCAAACACATTTTGTTGAACCAGGAAGTGCTGTCACTTCCTCCTCTCAGACCGTTTGGGATAAATGTACATCGTTAATCAAATTGGTATTATCCGTACAGGAGCTAATCTATTTTAGCAGGTTTCTCTGGGGTTAGTCCCTATACAACGGTATTTTGATTCTCTAATCTGTTGCTGACAAATCGACAGCTCTTAAAATTCTCAAAAATACCTAAAGATCTACTTTTGTGCTATACCCAAATACATTAAAATGCTTTTAAATGTTTTTGAATCTGTGTTGGTTCTAATCGATCTCATTAATCTATCTCATTAGCTTTTTGCATTGTCAACATTCACCTATGTTTGAAACAAGTGAATTTGACAGTATCTAATAAAACTGTGCATAAACTGTAATGAACTTTATCTACCTTTGAAGTAAATACTTTTAGACATAATATGAAGGAAATGGTCCTTTTACCGTTTGATATTAGCCTTGGCTAAAAATAATCTCCATTTTGAAAGCATCTATGGTTGATGCATTTATCTATTCCTATTTTTACTCTATTGTGACTCTAAAGCTCGGTTGCAGCTTGAGCAAAGGCATATTCCTTGTTTGTAACTTCTGTCACTTTTAATATCTCTAACATTATTCTGATTCTAATATTATCTGCTCTATCAGAGATAACATTGTATGGTACTATTTTAACTCTTATGTGGAAATGTGTTTATGAACAACAAAGGAAGGACAATTCTACTTTTTTTACTATTATTAAAACGCTACAATACTCATACTTTATCATTTTAAAACATTTTAACTGTTGCTCAGTCTCCCAGACTAAAAATCAACCTTTCTGTCTGCCAGACTGAACCCTTAACATTTATTGCATTTGGTCACAGTTGTGGTTCTAATTGTAACAATTGCATTGGCAATGGACGATTTTTCATTGGCTGGTTCTTGTTCTGCAAATCACTATTCTATGTATTGTATTTCAGACAATTCCAAAAACAACACAGTCGTTCTCCAATATTAAAGACATACATCTAAATCAAGTTGCCTGAAAGGGATTTTAACTATTTTAAAACGTTCTCTACGATTATAAGGCTATGCATTTAATTATTTAATAAACAAAAGCACATTCATGGCTTCTGTCCGCTGCTTATAACTGTTTAAAGAGTTGTCCCAAACTTAATATGTGTAAATACATCTGCTGTTTGTAATAAACCATAACATTTAACCTGTTCTCCAATGGAGCAGCTCAGAGGCTGCATCAAGAGCAATGTTATATTTGAGCTATTTTTAGATTTAAAATTGTGTTAAAGCCTGTCGTTCTATGTCCGCATTTTAATACTACTCTCTATAAACACATCTGCACTAGTTCCTACAGATGTGGAAAACAGAAACATCTAAAATCTGACTCCATTTGATTCCTTTTTACTTTAGTTATTAGAACAATTTAACCTTATTGATACTTATTTCCACAATAGAACTATTTTGATTATTCCCTCCGGTGGACTCACCACCTGCAGGAGGATCAGTGAGGGGCTGGTGCTCTGTGTACTGGGTGCAGCTCTGACTGCCACCCCCCCCCGACCCAGAAATGGATTAAGGGGAAGAAAATGGATGGATGGATGGATGATTATTCACTACTCTAACTATTATTACTATTGTTTATTCTGACACCTCTTCTTAGCGACCTTTCAACCTATAGCTCCTTGAATCCAATGACATTATAGCTCCAGACTATTTCATTCTATTCTATTATTATTATTATATGATCTATTATCTTAAAGAGTAGATCTGCTTGATGTTATAAGCGCTATTATTTCTCCTTTTGAATTTGCACAACACTAAATTTAGAATGACCCCCTATGGGACAAATATAGAATTTTATTCCATTTTGGCAACTCCGAAAATTACTTAATAATTTTCCCATTTTGCTTTTTTAGGCTGCCCTTTCTATTATTTATTTGTTCTTGTAAATATATGTTTTACACTTCTTTCTAATGATTTAGAAGGTTAAGGACCATGACCACCTATGACAATACAATACTCCCCTCTCTTGGTCATGGGCCAAGTATAACACCTGCATCTGTGTGTGTGTAGATTACTGTTCCAATCATCTCCAGATGCTTTTCTCCCGGATCGTCCTCAATTCATATTGTGGGCTTTGGCGCCAAAGTAGAGGCTCATTTCCTCATGATCCATACTACTGTCATCCCTGAAGCAGGGGTAGTTTATCTCTCATCTGAAAAAGAAATATTAGAACACAAAAATGCCCACTTCCCTGGCTTTTAGCGGCCTGTCAATCTTTTCCAATTGGGCAAAACATAACTGCATTGACAGACGGTGTGTGACATCAGGGCAGAGGCTGTAGCCAAATACAGACTTAACAAATGTATGTTTCTAATTTTATACTCCCCTAAATGTGAGTTACAAACCAAAGTTGTCCTCCGCCCAATGACCGCTCACTGCGGTTGGACCGAATCACTGTCAGGACAAACAGCAGAGGGAGGGACTCCCCGTACCTTCAGCAAGGTATTTCATCTCAGAGTACTTTCTCAGAGTACTCATCCCAGAGTACTCTCACTTTTACACCTGTTCAATAAAGCTTGTTATCTTTGAATCTCTAGTACTTACACCGTATGCTGTTGACAAAAAATAATTATTCCATGATCACATTACAGAAAGACATTTGTTATTCCATGATTCCGTTCAGCACTCCTCGTCCACTCCTCATTTCACATCACACTCGCATCACTCTCACACAGGCCGATTCCCCACGTTAGTATATTGGTCCAGAGTTTGTTAAGGTCAACGTAGTGTACTTGACATGACGCACAAACATATAACATACACAAACATATAGCACACACAAACATATAACACAGAAGGCCTGTAATTTTAACTTTGTTATATTTTTCCATGTCCAATTACAATTGTCTCATGAGCTATTTCTCTTGTTGCAACTTTCAGAGCCTGCAGAACATGCAGAGCTTTGAGAGATTTTTTCGTAAAAGGATCCATTTCAAACTTTTAGTGTTTAAACCACGTGGTCTGTACTCGGGCTTATCACAGATTGTGTCCCCTATATCTTTAATGAGCTCTTGTTACTTTAAAATGTTTTTTCCTTCTTTTTTCTTTTTCAGTAAAGCCAGGTCGGATTCATTAAAAATGTAAATTAGTCTCAAACTTTAATACTTCACCTTTGTTTCACGTTCATGTGGAGAAAAGACCATCGTTTTATGTGTGTGTACTTGTACCAATCATGTCTCAGATAAACTGCCAACAGTTGTATCAAAGACATAATTGTCCTAATTGTTTCTAATTTAGCTATTTGGAAAAGAAACATGTCATAAAAGATTTCCTAAAATGTCTCTACATCCTTGTTTTCAACCAATGAACAGTGTTGCGTCTATGTGTTATCAGAAGTGATCCAATATCACCTTTAGCCAAAATTCAGAAATGCTTTAAATCATTTTTCAAACTTTAATTGTCTGAACAAACCATTTTGTACTAAATGCAGCGTCCATTAAAAGCTGCAGTTCTCTTTCTAGCACCAGTTTCAACTGTGCATGTGATTGTTCTTAAATGAGAAACGAGCCACGGTTCAGAGGTTGAAAAATTGCCTTAAATATCCGTATTACCAAGATCATGCAGTCAAAATCAATAATTCTAAACTTCTCCGCGTCTATAACTTTAAATAATAATACTAGTTTCAATAATAGAGCTCCTCTACTTTAAATATACTGCTGTTCTAATCTCCTTGTGTCTCATGCTAAAGCAAGAGTCTAATTAATTTTAACGATTGTCCTGTATTCTTTCATGCAGCTAAATGTAGTGTTATGAACGAATGACCTAAATGTGTAAATATGACTTAAATTCCACATGTCTCTGTGCGCTTGTTTGTCCGTATATATTTACCTTCTGTCTGTCTCATTTAGCCCGGCCACGTCTTCTTCTTATGGCGTCTTTCAGTGTCTTTTGTCTCAAAGTGTCCAATGTCTTTGTCTCAAAGTGTCCAATGTCTTTGTCTCAAAGTGTCCAATGTCTTTGTCTCAAAGTGTCCAATGTCTTTGCCTCAATGCCTTTTTTCTTCTTCTTTCAACAATCACTTTCTTTCTTCTTCCGATAACTCTTTCTCACAATGTCTTTCTTCTTCTTTCAACAATCACTTTTTCTTCTTCCGATAACTTTTCCTCATAATGTCTTTCTTCTTCTTTCATATCTGACGCACCCAAATGTGTCGTGTCCTTCTTCTTCTTGTTTGGTTTTCCGGCGGTTGGCGGCCTATTTTTCCGCATTACCGCCACCTTCTGTTCCGCAGATGGGACAACACTCAGTTTGTGAACAAGTCTGCGGTCTTTTCTTTGCCTCCTCACAGGCAGGAGGAGTCTTCTTCGAGAGTTCCTGTTAGCTGCTGCAGCCGATGCTGCCCCCTGCGACCCGCCGGGAGAGGGGGAGACGCTGATGGTCCGTGTTGATGGCGCTTGATGGTGGTTTGTGGCCGAGACGATTTTGGCCAAATGAAACAGACAGAAGTTTTCTCGGAAAAAACAGACAAACAAGAAGCACAAACAAGTGTGTTAATTACCATACCAAACCAATGATTAATTACAATTCAAAATAAACCTATGAAATAATTAATATTAACATTTTACACATTAGATTCTGAAAACCGAATTCTGCATTCAACTGCTATCCTGAGCCCTATTTTTCCAAAAGTATAATGCTCTCTAAGATCATTCTAACTTTTATATCACCAAAATGTAGGGAAAAAACTTGTCCAGACGCCTTGGAGATAAAAAATAAAAAATAAAATAATGCCTCTTTATAATCTAACTCAAAGTTCTGTGATCCTATGACTCCATGTCAGTAACATTATCGTGTGTATAAATGTAATTTTCTACAAAAAAAAATTCTTTCTTCACGAGAGAGAGAAAGACAGAGGGAGAGAGAGAGAGAGAGAGAGAGAGAGAGAGAGAGAGAGAGAGAGAGGGAGAGAGAGCGAGGAAGGGGAGAGAGAGAAGACAGAACGAGGGAGGGGAGGGGCCTCCCGAACAAAGGAAACATGGAGTCTGAAATACTTTCCTCGTTTTTCTCGTGACAAGGTTTTAATCAGTGGTAAAAGTTTTTCTCACGTCAAACGACACTTTACATTTTATCCTTAAATACGTCAGTAATGGAAAACATTACTATTTGCTTACATGACTAATAGTCCCAGCAGAATCTCTTTTTTTTTTTTTTTTTTTTTTTATGATTCTCTGTAACTATTAAACATTACATCAGAATAAGAGAAAAACTTCCATAACTGATCATTTCTTCACATGAAACTCGTATACTACAGCCAAGTGGCTCTCTCTTTTCTCATTAATCAGATCATTATTATCAGAATCCACATTTTAAATACTTGGCTTTTCTTCTGTTTAAATTAATTGTACCCTTTTTCCCGCCCCCCCCCCCCCGGGGATATGGAGGTTTCATTATCCTATAACTTCTGACCCTAACTGTCCCTATTTTCTAATCCTATTTCTCTAAACACTTGTGCCTCTTTTGCACTTTAAAACGGTGTGCTTCTTTTGCACTCTAAACGGTGTGCCTCTTCTGCACTTATAAACTCTGTGGCTCTGATTCATCATCTATGTTCTGTTTTTTTTTGGAGGGACCCATGCTTCCCCCAAGGCCAAAAACGTCTAAACCTGACTATTGTTCTATCGCGTCCGATAGAATCGCCCGTCACGGCGGTCGTCTGGCCACGCTGCAGTCCGCCGAGCCGAATTCTCTCTCTCTCTTCCATTTAAAACAATGTGCAGATTTTCAAAAGTAACGATCCGCTTACCTCTTTCGAAGAGAAGAGAGAAGAGAAGAGAGAATTCTCCCGGCCGACGGACCCAGTCTATATCTGAGCTCATCTTGCGTCTTCTTTCTGTATCAAATCACGTCTCGGGTCACCAAATGAAGCCAATAATTCCCTTTGACTGACGTGTCCACAATTTGATACAGAAATCAGACAAAAAGATTCTCCAAGTTTAACATCTGCATTTAATTATCTTTACAATCAGATACAGAATATTCAACAAAAGAGAGCTCTTAAAAGCTAATCCATGTCCCTCTCTGGCCCTCGTCTGGTCTGGTCTGAGGCTGGTCTTCCTGTTTGCTCTCCTCGTCCTTGGGGGCTGCCGAAAAAGGGATTCACACATTCCAACCTATAGCTTCTTCCTTATAAGGAAGAAGCCCTTCTCCAAACAACTCTTATCTGGCTGGGGGAGGTCTGGTTCCCGGGCTTGGTCCTTCTCTGAATTCCCCTAGATCCAGGCATAATATTTGCACAAAGACATGGTATGCAAACACCTACTGAAAATCATTAGTATACAACATTTTAATTATACAACAACTGATTCTGTTGTAAAAGTGAAATTCATGCAGCAAACCACTTGAAACGCTTAAAACAGTCCCAGAAACATCATGAATTTCATACTGGCATCCAACAACTGTGATTCTATGTATTTGAACTGATTCTGTTGTAAAAGTGAAATTCATGCAAGCAAACCACTTGAAACGCTTAAAACAGGCCAGAAACATCATGAATTGCATACTGGCATCCAACAACTGTGATTCTATGTATTTGAACTGATTCTGTTGTAAAAGTGAAATTCATGCAGCAAACCACTTGAAACGCTTAAAAACAGGCACGAAAACATCATGAATTGCATACTGGCATCCAACAACTGTGATTCTATGTATTTGAACTGATTCTGTTGTAAAAGTGAAATTCATGCAGCAAACCACTTGAAACGCTTAAAACAGGCCAGAAACATCATGAATTGCATACTGGCATCCAACAACTGTGATTCTATGTATTTGAACTGATTCTGTTGTAAAAGTGAAATTCATGCAGCAAACCACTTGAAACGCTTAAAACAGGCCAGAAACATCATGAATTGCATACTGGCATCCAACAACTGTGATTCTATGTATTTGAACTGATTCTGTTGTAAAAGTGAAATTCATGCAGCAAACCACTTGAAACGCTTAAAACAGGCCAGAAACATCATGAATTGCATACTGGCATCCAACAACTGTGATTCTATGTATTTGAACTGATTCTGTTGTAAAAGTGAAATTCATGCAGCAAACCACTTGAAACGCTTAAAACAGGCCAGAAACATCATGAATTGCATACTGGCATCCAACAACTGTGATTCTATGTATTTGAATGATTCTGTTGTAAAAGTGAAATTCATGCAGCAAACCACTTGAAACGCTTAAAACAGGCCAGAAACATCATCGAATTGCATACTGGCATCCAACAACTGTGATTCTATGTATTTGAACTGATTCTGTTGTAAAAGTGAAATTCATGCAGCAAACCACTTGAAACGCTTAAAACAGGCCAGAAACATCATGAATTGCATACTGGCATCCAACAACTGTGATTCTATGTATTTGAACTGATTCTGTTGTAAAAGTGAAATTCATGCAGCAAACCACTTGAAACGCTTAAAACAGGCCAGAAACATCATGAATTGCATACTGGCATCCAACAACTGTGATTCTATGTATTTGAACTGATTCTGTTGTAAAAGTGAAATTCATGCAGCAAACCACTTGAAACGCTTAAAACAGGCCAGAAACATCATGAATTGCATACTGGCATCCAACAACTGTGATTCTATGTATTTGAACTGATTCTGTTGTAAAAGTGAAATTCATGCAGCAAACCACTTGAAACGCTTAAAACAGGCCAGAAACATCATGAATTGCATACTGGCATCCAACAACTGTGATTCTATGTATTTGAACTGATTCTGTTGTAAAAGTGAAATTCATGCAGCAAACCACTTGAAACGCTTAAAACAGGCCAGAAACATCATGAATTGCATACTGGCATCCAACAACTGTGATTCTATGTATTTGAACTGATTCTGTTGTAAAAGTGAAATTCATGCAGCAAACCACTTGAAACGCTTAAAACAGGCCAGAAACATCATGAATTGCATACTGGCATCCAACAACTGTGATTCTATGTATTTGAACTGATTCTGTTGTAAAAGTGAAATTCATGCAGCAAACCACTTGAAACGCTTAAAACAGGCCAGAAACATCATGAATTGCATACTGGCATCCAACAACTGTGATTCTATGTATTTGAACTGATTCTGTTGTAAAAGTGAAATTCATGCAGCAAACCACTTGAAACGCTTAAAACAGGCCAGAAACATCATGAATTGCATACTGGCATCCAACAACTGTGATTCTATGTATTTGAACTGATTCTGTTGTAAAAGTGAAATTCATGCAGCAAACCACTTGAAACGCTTAAAACAGGCCAGAAACATCATGAATTGCATACTGGCATCCAACAACTGTGATTCTATGTATTTGAACTGATTCTGTTGTAAAAGTGAAATTCATGCAGCAAACCACTTGAAACGCTTAAAACAGGCCAGAAACATCATGAATTGCATACTGGCATCCAACAACTGTGATTCTATGTATTTGAACTGATTCTGTTGTAAAAGTGAAATTCATGCAGCAAACCACTTGAAACGCTTAAAACAGGCCAGAAACATCATGAATTGCATACTGGCATCCAACAACTGTGATTCTATGTATTTGAACTGATTCTGTTGTAAAAGTGAAATTCATGCAGCAAACCACTTGAAACGCTTAAAACAGGCCAGAAACATCATGAATTGCATACTGGCATCCAACAACTGTGATTCTATGTATTTGAACTGATTCTGTTGTAAAAGTGAAATTCATGCAGCAAACCACTTGAAACGCTTAAAACAGGCCAGAAACATCATGAATTGCATACTGGCATCCAACAACTGTGATTCTATGTATTTGAACTGATTCTGTTGTAAAAGTGAAATTCATGCAGCAAACCACTGAAAACGCTTAAAACAGCCCAGAAACATCATGAATTGCATACTGGCATCCAACAACTGTGATTCTATGTATTTGAACTGATTCTGTTGTAAAAGTGAAATTCATGCAGCAAACCACTTGAAACGCTTAAAACAGGCCAGAAACATCATGAATTGCATACTGGCATCCAACAACTGTGATTCTATGTATTTGAACTGATTCTGTTGTAAAAGTGAAATTCATGCAGCAAACCACTTGAAACGCTTAAAACAGGCCAGAAACATCATGAATTGCATACTGGCATCCAACAACTGTGATTCTATGTATTTGAACTGATTCTGTTGTAAAAGTGAAATTCATGCAGCAAACCACTTGAAACGCTTAAAACAGGCCAGAAACATCATGAATTGCATACTGGCATCCAACAACTGTGATTCTATGTATTTGAACTGATTCTGTTGTAAAAGTGAAATTCATGCAGCAAACCACTTGAAACGCTTAAAACAGGCCAGAAACATCATGAATTGCATACTGGCATCCAACAACTGTGATTCTATGTATTTGAACTGATTCTGTTGTAAAAGTGAAATTCATGCAGCAAACCACTTGAAACGCTTAAAACAGGCCAGAAACATCATGAATTGCATACTGGCATCCAACAACTGTGATTCTATGTATTTGAACTGATTCTGTTGTAAAAGTGAAATTCATGCAGCAAACCACTTGAAACGCTTAAAACAGGCCAGAAACATCATGAATTGCATACTGGCATCCAACAACTGTGATTCTATGTATTTGAACTGATTCTGTTGTAAAAGTGAAATTCATGCAGCAAACCACTTGAAACGCTTAAAACAGGCCAGAAACATCATGAATTGCATACTGGCATCCAACAACTGTGATTCTATGTATTTGAACTGATTCTGTTGTAAAAGTGAAATTCATGCAGCAAACCACTTGAAACGCTTAAAACAGGCCAGAAACATCATGAATTGCATACTGGCATCCAACAACTGTGATTCTATGTATTTGAACTGATTCTGTTGTAAAAGTGAAATTCATGCAGCAAACCACTTGAAACGCTTAAAACAGGCCAGAAACATCATGAATTGCATACTGCATCCAACAACTGTGATTCTATGTATTTGAACTGATTCTGTTGTAAAAGTGAAATTCATGCAGCAAACCACTTGAAACGCTTAAAACAGGCCAGAAACATCATGAATTGCATACTGGCATCCAACAACTGTGATTCTATGTATTTGAACTGATTCTGTTGTAAAAGTGAAATTTTCATGCAGCAAACCACTTGAAACGCTTAAAACAGGCCAGAAACATCATGAATTGCATACTGGCATCCAACAACTGTGATTCTATGTATTTGAACTGATTCTGTTGTAAAAGTGAAATTCATGCAGCAAACCACTTGAAACGCTTAAAACAGGCCAGAAACATCATGAATTGCATACTGGCATCCAACAACTGTGATTCTATGTATTTGAACTGATTCTGTTGTAAAAGTGAAATTCATGCAGCAAACCACTTGAAACGCTTAAAACAGGCCAGAAACATCATGAATTGCATACTGGCATCCAACAACTGTGATTCTATGTATTTGAACTGATTCTGTTGTAAAAGTGAAATTCATGCAGCAAACCACTTGAAACGCTTAAAACAGGCCAGAAACATCATGAATTGCATACTGGCATCCAACAACTGTGATTCTATGTATTTGAACTGATTCTGTTGTAAAAGTGAAATTCATGCAGCAAACCACTTGAAACGCTTAAAACAGGCCAGAAACATCATGAATTGCATACTGGCATCCAACAACTGTGATTCTATGTATTTGAACTGATTCTGTTGTAAAAGTGAAATTCATGCAGCAAACCACTTGAAACGCTTAAAAACAGGCCAGAAACATCATTGAATTGCATACTGGCATCCAACAACTGTGATTCTATGTATTTGAACTGATTCTGTTGTAAAAGTGAAATTCATGCAGCAAACCACTTGAAACGCTTAAAACAGGCCAGAAACATCATGAATTGCATACTGGCATCCAACAACTGTGATTCTATGTATTGAAACTGATTCTGTTGTAAAAGTGAAATTCATGCAGCAAACCACTTGAAACGCTTAAAAACAGGCCAGAAACATCATGAATTGCATACTGGCATCCAACAACTGTGATTCTATGTATTTGAACTGATTCTGTTGTAAAAGTGATTTTCATGCAGCAAACCACTTGAAACGCTTAAAACAGGCCAGAAACATCATGAATTGCATACTGGCATCCAACAACTGTGATTCTATGTATTTGAACTGATTCTGTTGTAAAAGTGATTTTCATGCAGCAAACCACTTGAAACGCTTAAAACAGGCCAGAAACATCATGAATTGCATACTGGCATCCAACAACTGTGATTCTATGTATTTGAACTGATTCTGTTGTAAAAGTGAAATTTCATGCAGCAAACCACTTGAAACGCTTAAAACAGGCCAGAAACATCATGAATTGCATACTGGCATCCAACAACTGTGATTCTATGTATTTGAACTGATTCTGTTGTAAAAGTGAAATTCATGCAGCAAACCACTTGAAACGCTTAAAACAGGCCAGAAACATCATGAATTGCATACTGGCATCCAACAACTGTGATTCTATGTATTTGAACTGATTCTGTTGTAAAAAGTGAAATTCATGCAGCAAACCACTTGAAACTTAAAACAGGCCAGAAACATCATGAATTGCATACTGGCATCCAACAACTGTGATTCTATGTATTTGAACTGATTCTGTTGTAAAAGTGAAATTCATGCAGCAAACCACTTGAAACGCTTAAAACAGGCCAGAAACATCATGAATTGCATACTGGCATCCAACAACTGTGATTCTATGTATTTGAACTGATTCTGTTGTAAAAGTGAAATTCATGCAGCAAACCACTTGAAACGCTTAAAACAGGCCAGAAACATCATGAATTGCATACTGGCATCCAACAACTGTGATTCTATGTATTTGAACTGATTCTGTTGTAAAAGTGAAATTCATGCAGCAAACCACTTGAAACGCTTAAAACAGGCCAGAAACATCATGAATTGCATACTGGCATCCAACAACTGTGATTCTATGTATTTGAACTGATTCTGTTGTAAAAGTGAAATTCATGCAGCAAACCACTTGAAACGCTTAAAACAGGCCAGAAACATCATGAATTGCATACTGGCATCCAACAACTGTGATTCTATGTATTTGAACTGATTCTGTTGTAAAAGTGAAATTCATGCAGCAAACCACTTGAAACGCTTAAAACAGGCCAGAAACATCATGAATTGCATACTGGCATCCAACAACTGTGATTCTATGTATTTGAACTGATTCTGTTGTAAAAGTGAAATTCATGCAGCAAACCACTTGAAACGCTTAAAACAGGCCAGAAACATCATGAATTGCATACTGGCATCCAACAACTGTGATTCTATGTATTTGAACTGATTCTGTTGTAAAAGTGAAATTCATGCAGCAAACCACTTGAAACGCTTAAAACAGGCCAGAAACATCATGAATTGCATACTGGCATCCAACAACTGTGATTCTATGTATTTGAACTGATTCTGTTGTAAAAGTGAAATTCATGCAGCAAACCACTTGAAACGCTTAAAACAGGCCAGAAACATCATGAATTGCATACTGGCATCCAACAACTGTGATTCTATGTATTTGAACTGATTCTGTTGTAAAAGTGAAATTCATGCAGCAAACCACTTGAAACGCTTAAAACAGGCCAGAAACATCATGAATTGCATACTGGCATCCAACAACTGTGATTCTATGTATTTGAACTGATTCTGTTGTAAAAGTGAAATTCATGCAGCAAACCACTTGAAACGCTTAAAACAGGCCAGAAACATCATGAATTGCATACTGGCATCCAACAACTGTGATTCTATGTATTTGAACTGATTCTGTTGTAAAAGTGAAATTCATGCAGCAAACCACTTGAAACGCTTAAAACAGGCCAGAAACATCATGAATTGCATACTGGCATCCAACAACTGTGATTCTATGTATTTGAACTGATTCTGTTGTAAAAGTGAAATTCATGCAGCAAACCACTTGAAACGCTTAAAACAGGCCAGAAACATCATGAATTGCATACTGGCATCCAACAACTGTGATTCTATGTATTTGAACTGATTCTGTTGTAAAAGTGAAATTCATGCAGCAAACCACTTGAAACGCTTAAAACAGGCCAGAAACATCATGAATTGCATACTGGCATCCAACAACTGTGATTCTATGTATTTGAACTGATTCTGTGTTGTAAAAGTGAAATTCATGCAGCAAACCACTTGAAACGCTTAAAACAGGCCAGAAACATCATGAATTGCATACTGGCATCCAACAACTGTGATTCTATGTATTTGAACTGATTCTGTTGTAAAAGTGAAATTCATGCAGCAAACCACTTGAAACGCTTAAAACAGGCCAGAAACATCATGAATTGCATACTGGCATCCAACAACTGTGATTCTATGTATTTGAACTGATTCTGTTGTAAAAGTGAAATTCATGCAGCAAACCACTTGAAACGCTTAAAACAGGCCAGAAACATCATGAATTGCATACTGGCATCCAACAACTGTGATTCTATGTATTTGAACTGATTCTGTTGTAAAAGTGAAATTCATGCAGCAAACCACTTGAAACGCTTAAAACAGGCCAGAAACATCATGAATTGCATACTGGCATCCAACAACTGTGATTCTATGTATTTGAACTGATTCTGTTGTAAAAGTGAAATTCATGCAGCAAACCACTTGTCTCTCTCTCTCGTCTCATTCTAGTCTCTTATCATGAATTGCATACTGGCATCCAACAACTGTGATTCTATGTCTCACTCTTGTCTCTCTCTCTCGTCTCATTCTAGTGAATTTCTCATCCGTCTCACTCTTGTCTCTCTCTCTCGTCTCATTCTAGTCTCATCCGTCTCACTCTTGTCTCTCTCTCTCGTCTCATTCTCATCAGTCTCATCCGTCTCACTCTTGTCTCTCTCTCTCGTCTCATTCTAGTCTCATCCGTCTCACTCTGTCTCACTCTTGTCTCTCTCTCTCGTCTCATTCTAGTCTCATCCGTCTCACTCTTGTCTCTCTCTCTCATCTCATTCTAGTCTCATCCGTCTCACTCTTGTCTCTCTCTCTCGTCTCATTCTAGTCTCATCCCGTCTCACTCTCTCCGTCTCACTCTTGTCTCTCTCTCTCGTCTCATTCTAGTCTCATCCGTCTCACTCTTGTCTCTCTCTCTCATCTCATTCTTGTCTCATCCGTCTCACTCTTGTCTCTCTCTCTCGTCTCATTCTAGTCTCATCCGTCTCACTCTTGTCTCTCTCTCTGTCGTCTCATTCTAGTCTCATCCGTCACACTCTTGTCTCTCTCTCTCGCCTCATTTCTAGTCTCATCCGTCACACTCTTGTCTCTCTCTCTCGCCTCATTCTAGTCTCATCCATCTCACTCTTGTCTCTCTCTCTCATCTCATTCTAGTCTCGTCCGTCTCACTCTTGTCTCACTCTCTCGTCTCATTCTAGTCTCGTCCGTCTCACTCTTGTCTCTCTCTCGCCTCATTCTAGTCTCATCCATCTCACTCTTGTCTCTCTCTCTCATCTCTTCTAGTCTCATCCATCACACTCTGTCTCTCTCTCTCGCCTCATTCTAGTCTCATCCATCTCACTCTTGTCTCTCTCTCTCATCTCATTCTAGTCTCGTCCGTCTCACTCTTGCCTCACTCTCTCGTCTCATTCTAGTCTCATCCGTCTCACTCTTGTCTCTCTCTCTCGTCTCATTCTAGTCTCATCCGTCTCACTCTTGTCTCTCTCTCTCGTCTCATTCTAGTCTCGTCCGTCTCACTCTTGTCTCTCTCTCGCCTCATTCTAGTCTCATCCATCTCACTCTTGTCTCTCTCTCATCTCATTCTAGTCTCATCCATCACACTCTTGTCTCTCTCTCTCGCCTCATTCTAGTCTCATCCATCTCACTCTTGTCTCTCTCTCTCATCTCATTCTAGTCTCGTCCGTCTCACTCTTGCCTCACTCTCTCGTCTCATTCTAGTCTCATCCGTCTCACTCTTGTCTCTCTCTCTCGTCTCATTCTAGTCTCATCCATCTCACTCTTGTCTCTCTCTCATCTCATTCTAGTCTCATCCATCTCACTCTTGTCTCTCTCTCTCATCTCATTCTAGTCTCATCCATCACACTTGTGGGCGGCACGGTGGCTGAGTGGATAGCACTCTCGCCTCTCAGCAAGAAGGTCCTGGGTTCGAATCCCGGTCGGACCAGGGCCTTTCTGAGTGGAGTTTGCATGTTCTCCCCGTGTCTGCGTAGGTTTCCTCCGGGTACTCTGGTTTCCCCTACCGCTAAAAATATGTAAAATAGTTCTGACATGCGCCTCCTGTACTGGCGACCCGCTCCCATCTCTGTGTGGTGTGAGAGACAAGTGCCCAAAAAAATAACAATTGTAAACCGCTTTGAGACTCAGCTCTGCAGTGAAAAGGCGGTATATAAATAATTACTTACTACTTACTACTTACTTACACTCTTGTCTCTCTCTCTCGCCTCATTCTAGTCTCATCCATCTCACTCTTGTCTCTCTCTCTCATCTCATTCTAGTCTCGTCCGTCTCACTCTTGCCTCACTCTCTCATCTCATTCTAGTCTCATCCGTCTCACTCTTGTCTCTCTCTCATCTCATTCTAGTCTCATCCATCACACTCTTGTCTCTCTCTCTCTGTCTCATTCTAGTCTCATCCGTCTCACTCTTGTCTCTCTCTCTTATCTCATTCTAGTCTCATCCGTCTCACTCTTGTCTCTCTCTCTCATCTCATTCTAGTCTCATCCGTCTCACTCTTGTCTCTCTCTCTCGTCTCATTCTAGTCTCATCCGTCTCACTCTTCCGTCTCACTCTTGTCTCTCTCTCTCGTCTCATTCTAGTCTCATCCGTCTCACTCTTGTCTCTCTCTCTCATCTCATTCTAGTCTCATCCGTCTCACTCTTGTCTCTCTCTCTCGTCTCATTCTAGTCTCATCCGTCTCACTCTTGTCTCACTCTGTTGTCTCATTCTAGTCTCATCCGTCACACTCTTGTCTCTCTCTCTCGCCTCATTCTAGTCTCATCCGTCACACTCTTGTCTCTCTCTCTCGCCTCATTCTAGTCTCATCCGTCACACTCTTGTCTCTCTCTCTCGCCTCATTCTAGTCTCATCCATCTCACTCTTGTCTCTCTCTCTCATCTCATTCTAGTCTCGTCCGTCTCACTCTTGTCTCACTCTCTCGTCTCATTCTAGTCTCGTCCGTCTCACTCTTGTCTCTCTCTCGCCTCATTCTAGTCTCATCCATCTCACTCTTGTCTCTCTCTCATCTCATTCTAGTCTCATCCATCACACTCTTGTCTCTCTCTCTCGCCTCATTCTAGTCTCATCCATCTCACTCTTGTCTCTCTCTCTCATCTCATTCTAGTCTCGTCCGTCTCACTCTTGCCTCACTCTCTCGTCTCATTCTAGTCTCATCCGTCTCACTCTTGTCTCTCTCTCTCGTCTCATTCTAGTCTCATCCGTCTCACTCTTGTCTCTCTCTCTCGTCTCATTCTAGTCTCGTCCGTCTCACTCTTGTCTCTCTCTCGCCTCATTCTAGTCTCATCCATCTCACTCTTGTCTCTCTCTCATCTCATTCTAGTCTCATCCATCACACTCTTGTCTCTCTCTCTCGCCTCATTCTAGTCTCATCCATCTCACTCTTGTCTCTCTCTCTCATCTCATTCTAGTCTCGTCCGTCTCACTCTTGCCTCACTCTCTCGTCTCATTCTAGTCTCATCCGTCTCACTCTTGTCTCTCTCTCTCGTCTCATTCTAGTCTCATCCATCTCACTCTTGTCTCTCTCTCATCTCATTCTAGTCTCATCCATCTCACTCTTGTCTCTCTCTCATCTCATTCTAGTCTCATCCATCACACTTGTGGGCGGCACGGTGGCTGAGTGGATAGCACTCTCGCCTCTCAGCAAGAAGGTCCTGGGTTCGAATCCCGGTCGGACCAGGGCCTTTCTGAGTGGAGTTTGCATGTTCTCCCCGTGTCTGCGTAGGTTTCCTCCGGGTACTCTGGTTTCCCCTACCGCTAAAAATATGTAAAATAGTTCTGACATGCGCCTCCTGTACTGGCGACCCCGCTCCCATCTCTGTGTGGAGTGAGAGACAAGTGCCCAAAAAAAAATAACAATTGTAAACCGCTTTGAGACTCAGCTCTGCAGTGAAAAGGCGGTATATAAATAATTACTTACTACTTACTACTTACTTACACTCTTGTCTCTCTCTCTCGCCTCATTCTAGTCTCATCCATCTCACTCTTGTCTCTCTCTCTCATCTCATTCTAGTCTCGTCCGTCTCACTCTTGCCTCACTCTCTCATCTCATTCTAGTCTCATCCGTCTCACTCTTGTCTCTCTCTCATCTCATTCTAGTCTCATCCATCACACTCTTGTCTCTCTCTCTTGTCTCATTCTAGTCTCATCCGTCTCACTCTTGTCTCTCTCTCTTATCTCATTCTAGTCTCATCCGTCTCACTCTTGTCTCTCTCTCTCATCTCATTCTAGTCTCATCCGTCTCACTCTTGTCTCTCTCTCTCGTCTCATTCTAGTCTCATCCGTCTCACTCTTCACTCTCACTCTTGTCTCTCTCTCTCGTCTCATTCTAGTCTCATCCGTCTCACTCTTGTCTCTCTCTCTCATCTCATTCTAGTCTCATCCGTCTCACTCTTGTCTCTCTCTCTCGTCTCATTCTAGTCTCATCCGTCTCACTCTTGTCTCACTCTGTTGTCTCATTCTAGTCTCATCCGTCACACTCTTGTCTCTCTCTCTCGCCTCATTCTAGTCTCATCCGTCACACTCTTGTCTCTCTCTCTCGCCTCATTCTAGTCTCATCCATCTCACTCTTGTCTCTCTCTCTCATCTCATTCTAGTCTCGTCCGTCTCACTCTCGTCTCACTCTCTCGTCTCATTCTAGTCTCGTCCGTCTCACTCTTGTCTCTCTCTCGCCTCATTCTAGTCTCATCCATCTCACTCTTGTCTCTCTCTCATCTCATTCTAGTCTCATCCATCACACTCTTGTCTCTCTCTCTCGCCTCATTCTAGTCTCATCCATCTCACTCTTGTCTCTCTCTCTCATCTCATTCTAGTCTCGTCCGTCTCACTCTTGCCTCACTCTCTCGTCTCATTCTAGTCTCATCCGTCTCACTCTTGTCTCTCTCTCTCGTCTCATTCTAGTCTCATCCGTCTCACTCTTGTCTCTCTCTCTCGTCTCATTCTAGTCTCATCCGTCTCACTCTTGTCTCTCTCTCGTCTCATTCTAGTCTCATCCGTCTCACTCTTGTCTCTCTCTCTCGTCTCATTCTAGTCTCATCCGTCTCACTCTTGTCTCTCTCTCTCATCTCATTCTAGTCTCATCCGTCTCACTCTTGTCTCTCTCTTTCTTCTCATTCTAGTCTCATCCGTCTCACTCTTGTCTCTCCCTCTCTCGTCTCATTCTAATCTCATCCGTCTCACTCTTGTATCTCTCTCGTCTCATTCTAGTCTCATCCGTCTCACTCTTGTCTCTCTCTCATCTCATTCTAGTCTCATCCGTCTCACTCTTGTCTCTCTCTCTCGTCTCATTCTAGTCTCGTCCGTCTCACTCTTGTCTCTCTCTCTCATCTCATTCTAGTCTCATCCGTCTCACTCTTGTCTCTCTCTCTCGTCTCATTCTATTCTCGTCCGTCTCACTCTTGTCTCTCTCTCTCGTCTCATTCTAGTCTCATACGCCTCACTCTTTTTTTACTCTTCTCTCATCCGTCTCAATTTCGCCTCACTCTTGCCTCACTCTTGTCTCTCTCTCTTCTCACTCTTGTTTCACTCTTGTCTCTCACTCTCATATCTCTCTTCTCTAGTCTCTCACTCTTGTCTCACTCTCTTCTCTCTCCTGACTCTGTCTCGTCGCTCAGTCTTGTCTCTCTCTTGCCTCTCTCTTTTCTCTCTCACTCTTGTTTCTCACTCTCATATATGTCTTCCCTCGTCTCTCACTCTTGTCTCACTCTTGACTATTTCTCGTATCTCACTCTCTTCTCACTCTCGACTATTTCTCGTCTCTCACTCTCTTCTCACTCTCAACTATTTCTCGTCTCTCACTCTCTTCTCACTCTCGACTATTTCTCGTCTCTCACTCTCTTCTCACTCTCGACTATTTCTCGTCTCTCACTCTCTTCTCACTCTTGACTATTTCTCGTCTCTCACTCTCTTCTCACTCTCGACTATTTCTCGTCTCTCACTCTTCTCACTCTCGACTATTTCTCGTCTCTCACTCTTGGCTCTCTTTTTTTGCTCTCTTGTCTCTCACTCTTGTCTCACTCATGGCTCTCTCTTTTCTCTCTCTTGTCTCTTTCTCTCGTGTCTCTCTCGCCTCACTCTCGTCTCACTCTCGTCTCCCTCTCGTCCGTCACAGAATCTGGACGACGACGGCAGCGGTGACGCCCTGAACGGCGGCGCCAAGTACGACAACATGAACGACGATCTCCACGACTACGACCCGACCAATCACGGCGCAGGAACCGTCCACATCGCTCGCGGGGAGAGCTTTGTGTCTCCGGCCATGTACGTGTGAGAGAAGAGAAGAAAAACTACTACTACGACTACTACTACTGCAAGTCCTAGTACTACTTCAGCAAAGGGAGAGGGTCCAAAGCTCAAAGCTGCATGAAACGCAAACAGGACAGTATCTTAACAAGAGAATATCATTACGATTCACTTTTTTGGGGAAATTTGGGTCATTTTTGTATTATTTTTGTATTGGTGCCGGTGATATAAGCGTTAATCATGTCTTTATTTTAAATGTATTTTTAAAATGATTTATACAAAGTGTCAGAGGTCAATCCCAGCCATCAATATATCTATATATGTAGATTTCAGAACAGTTCATAACTTTATACGACAAGAATGCGTTGTTGTTGCCAGGGAAACACATCACACTCTGCAACATTATATTTGTTGTTTTGTTTTTTGTATTTACTTTAATAATAGCAGTGTTACGTTGACTCAAATACTAAAATATTAAAATGTGGCCATAATCAGACTCATATTCTACAGGTATAAAGAACCTTTCTAATTCCTAGTTTTATTGGACCCAGTCTCATATTTTTCAATGTTTAAAATTAGCCGTGAACGTGCCCACTACCGTCGCCATTCCCAAAGTTAGAATTCATTTTTCCCATATCCATCCATCCATTTTCTTCCCCTTAATCCATTTCTGGGTCTGGGGGTGGCAGTCAGAGTCCACCCAGCACACAGAGCACCAGCCCCTCACTGATCCTCCTGCGAGTGCTGAGTCCACAGGAGCCTTGATCTTCCAGCGGGGGCTTCGGGCAAAGTGGGCATTTTTCCCGTATGGATTCAGGAAAAAGAATTGAATAACAAACTGGAAGCTCAGGGCTTATCCTCAGTGTGGCAAAAACAGACAGAAAGACTTATTGTTTCATCTGTTTAAAACACATTCACCAAATGTCTTGAATACATATAACTTGAATTACTCACCGTTCTGAAGTGAAATGGGAAATGATTCAGAGGTCCTAGGTGTGTTTTATTGTTGTTACTATAAGTTTTCACAGCATTCAGACAAAATACAGCAGTCCCCCTCGGCCTCTGCCACATCGCCAACAGATAAAACTTGAGTTGAGCGTTTATCTATTTTGAGCTCATGTGACTACACTGCAAAAAGTGATAGAAAAAAAATAATTCAAAAAATACTCAAGATTGGCAAATGTATCTTATTTTCAAAAATATATATATCTTGTTTTTAAAAAAAGGAAAATACAAGAAATGTCTCGTTGGAATGAGAAAATAAATCAAAAGTCAATCAACAGTTCTTGAATTACTAATTTGCAAATGCCAGAATGTGGTCAAAATAAAATGAAAAATACTTGATTTAAGCAATTATTACCTCGTTTATTTCATATTTTTTTGCTGTGTACATAGAATTTTCAAAACTATAATTCATTATCAATATCTTAATATAATATTGCAAATGATTCAAACTCAAAAAAGGAGTGGGAGGAAAAAAACTGCTTTGACTTTCAGATAACTATTACCTAAAGTGGGAAAGTACCGACTTCTGGATACTTCTGCGGTGCCTGTCTCAGTTTTAATATAAGCGCTTAAAAGAGATTCTTAAAACATAGCTGGAAATCCTATAAATAAATTGAAAAAAAATACAAATTCTCCGTACTGTTTTAAAACGTAACTTAAAACCATGTATGTTTTGTGGTTTTCTAAAATGTACTGTATCTCTAAACCATTAGTCAAGACCCAGGGGCCAGATCCTGTTCATGAGACCATTTCCAGTGGCCCCTGTGATGAGATTAAATTATTGATGGTATAAGGCAACAATGGCATTTTATCCATTACTAGTTTCCTTAAGAAAACAACCATAAAATGTAATTCCATTAGAAATGTTAAGCCAACATGTAATTAGAAGTTAGAATTATTATGTTATGCTTTTTACCACTCTTCAATTACATTTCTCCAATTTTTAAAAAATCTCTCTGGTCTTAAAAAACCTTTGATAAAATAAAACCCACCTATTCTTTTGGCCCCTGACCAGCCTTTTCATTTTTTATTTGGCCCTCAACCAAAATAAGCTTGACACCCCTGCTCTAAACCAAATCCACACCAAAATATATATGCTTTTTCCCATTGGACCAAACACAGCTCAATATCAATCATTCCAATGTGGTTTTACTGCCAAAAAAAAAAACTAAATCTGAATCTGACGTGAAAAGCACAGAGAGAGAGAGAGAGAGAGAAGCCACCTGGGTGTCTCTCCTGTTTCTCCACCCCGGTCACGTCTGGAGCCCGGCTTGTCTGTCAGAGCCACTCCTGTTTGATAAATATTGTTTTTGTCGCTCCCAATCTCTGGTTATAGAGGAATAATGTTTACAACGCCACATCCAAGTCTGCGTCTGGAGTCGAGGGGTGAGTCCAGGGTCAGACCTGGTGCCATGGGTCTGACAATAGCATACACAGGGCTGAGGATGGATGGATAGGTAGATAGATGGATAGATAGATAGATAGATAGATAGATAGATTCTTTATTGATCCCTATAGAAGAAATGAAGGTGTCCAGTAGCAGCAAAAACACATCCATCCACACAAAACAAAACCAATACATTGATAATTATAAAAAGCTAGCAATAGTAGTAGTAATAATAAGCAACAACATTTCAGGCCACAGCAGCAAAAACACTGATACTTGGGTTTTGGATATAGCCGTGATTCTACCGACTGCCTCTGAGGTCGCACAGGTTGAGATTTGGGAAAAAATCACAAAACCAAACATTATTTTTAAGTGGTTTCAAGCTGGACAATGGTCAGTCACAGTGATACATGTACAAAGTTGTCGTCTTCATGTTTAAGGCAAGCCCCGGCGATCCAAGATATGTCCTCTTTAAGTACAAAATCAATTCAATCGCACGTATTTCTGGATTGCCCTAAATCCCAACAGCAGTCGTATCAGGGGAATTTGCCAAAAACAGATCAGAGAATCAAACAGTTCAAACCATAGGGAGCGGGCAGGACCACTGTTTATAAATGTCCTTAAATCTCCCTGATCATCACAACTTAATACATTTTCTTCCACCGCAGAAACAAAAACACATGTAAGAAAACGTCAAAAATCTTCTCTCTTTTATACCACATTATCTGTACCATTATAATTAGAGTTCTGTGTGTCCATTGGCATCGTCGCTGCTTCCCCTATGATTAAAAACAAAGCGGAAAAATGCAGAATGTGTCCGAGCTGCCAACGCCGCGTCCTTCGTTAGCGCTAATAAGCTAACGCGTGTGCAGGTTTGATGACTGATAAAGAGCAATTTGGTGGAACAGTGCCGACCGCCATCGACTTAATGGACACCGGCTGCTTTTATTGCAAGAAGTAATGGTTTAAAAAGTATGTATTTCTTCTGGGATTAATTGAATGTTTGAGTGAAGCTAGACGTGACGAGGCGAAGGAAGCGATGGCGGCGATGGAGGCGGCCCGAGCGGCGGCCGTTGAAAGCCTTCGGTCCGTGGAGGGTGGGTTTCGAGGGTATTTCAAAAAGGTGAGGCTCTATGTTGTGCCCCCGAGGGAACACAACAAGGTCAGAAAAGACTGCAATGAGTTTTGGCGTTGGTGAAGCTGAGGCTGAAGCTGGCAGTGTTATAGTGAAACGTCTTTAAAGTCAGAATGGATTTTGAGCAAGCTTTCATTTCACTTCAAAACCACACTGTTAAAATACTGCCAAATACTGACCAAAGAGAAGTTGGTACACTGCAAAAAGTTATACATTATTTTAGCACATTCTGACTGCTTTAAAACAAGTTGTTTACCAATGGGACGAAGCAAAATGATGTTGTTTTAAAAGGATCCAAGAAATGTGGAATGAGAATCAAGCAGTAGTTCTTGAAGAAAGACTAAATGTAAATTTTGTTTTAGACAGTCAGAATGTGCTCAGATTAAGATAAATTTCCCTTGATTTAAGCTAGTATTACCATATGATATAATGTTTTGCAGTGTATTTATTTGAATTATACGCTAAAGTTTAGTTTGGGTTCTGGATCTATAGCCGTCCGATCTGAGTCTCCCGGAGTTGTTCCTGACTGATGCTGCAGGGTCTAAGGCAGGGGTATCCAACCTGTAGCTCGCCACCCCCTTCCAGGTAGCTCGCCAAAGGATTTAGAAATGAACAAATCATACAATATACTTATTTGAGATTGTATTAATCATTATCATTATTAATCATTGTAAATGCACTTACTTTGTGCACAAGTAACAAATATGCAATGATTAACCAATATCAAGCTCGTTCTCACCAATATATCACCAACATTTCCTGCTTAAAGCAGTTGCTCTCTATCTTTATTGTCCTGGGAAAGTAGCTCTCTGGGTGAAAAAGGTTGGAGACACCTGGTCTGAGGACAGTGGTAATGATCCAAGACACTCCTTCATAGACATTGGTCTCTGTCCCTTCTGGACCATTGTTTGTATGTGTTTTTATCATTGCATTTCCCGTGATTCTCTGATCTGTTATTGGTGAATTCAAAACTACTGTTGTGATTTAGAGCGATGCAAAAATACATTGAATTGAATTCAGTTTTTTTCACTGTCAAACAACATATAAATAACAACATTACAAAGATTAGGGTCAGGGTTGTCAGACTCTGCAGACCTGGTGCTCACATTGTTAATGCACCAATCAGAATCAGTCTTCATCCTAATAGAACATTTGTTATTGTTTACATACTGAGAGCTGATTGGCCGAGGGAGGTTGGTCCTCTCTTGTTTCAGTCTAGGCAGAGGCCAAACATATGCGTGCGAAAATTAGTGATGGAAGCAAAGAAATTATTAATATGAAAATAAATCTTAAGTTAAGTTCCCCAGCTTTAGTAACATCAGCTAAATCTTGCTTTAGTCTTTAACCATTGTCCAGTTTGTCCAAACATTATCACTGCGTATCAAGTTGGTTTAGCTGCAATAAAACTCATTCACACAATTAATTTCTACTATTATTGAGATAAATGAAACTGTGTCAAATGTGTTCACTGCCAAAAAGTTGAAACAAGCTTTTTGTACATATTTTTCATCTATTTTGTTGGGTATTTTCTGTGCACACATATAGACAGTGCAGGGTTTTTGAATAAATAGCTGTGAATATGGCTTTGATTTGCGTCCGGAACAAAGTCTGGATAGATCATTTCCAAAAACAGATGGAAATTAAAGTTTTTGTTCTAACTTCTAACTATAATCTTTTGTTATTGTTATTTGAAAGAATTTGCTCAGAAAGAAGAGAAACTTTATGGCACTATCTGGCTTTTCAATTAAGGACTTGGTAAAAGGTAAATTCTAAGTCTTTAAAGATTAAGATAAAGAGACCCATAATTTGTCCCACAGTGGAGGAGAAATTTCAGTGTTGCATCATACATTTAAAAACAGTAGGAATCCTAAAATTTGGGAAAATCCTCCAATATACTTTTATGTAACTCTACAATTGAGGAAATAAAAAGATCTCTGACACACTTTAGTTTAGTCCTCACTATTTAACAGCTGATTGCTACTTTCTTAAAGTGCTACGTAGTTTATAATTAATGGTTAAATACTACTTAATTGGTATTTAGTACGCACTTATTATACCTTATTCTACACGGTTAGGGTTATTCAACATCTACATACGTACTAACTGACACTTTCCCATGTGGGTGAGGGTTAGGGGGCTAGGGTTACGCTTCGACCAGGGGTGTCCAAACTTTTTTATAAGAGCACCACTTTAGTTCATCAAACTTGACCCAGGGACAACGACATGGATTTAAAGTCTTGATTTGGGCTGGATTGACTGGATTCTGGAATTTAAAATGGATTGTGATACTTCATTATTGATTCTCAACACAGCTGCATTATATTTGGAATGTTGTGACACATTCATAAAACAAATAAATCAATCAATCAAAACAAATGTCAGTATATAACAATAGTGGTGGAGCTGAAGTTGCGGCAGAGGACCACATAAAATGGCACAGACGGCCACAATTGGCCCGCAGGCCTGAGTTTGGACATGCCTGGGTTAGAGGGTTAGGGTTAGTGGGTTAGGTACACTAATTAGCACTCCAGTAGCTTTTAATTACAGATACTTTATTGAGCTCACGATGGAGAAAATCAGTTTTAGTTTCAGTGAGGGCAAATCTAAATGGTCTAAAAAAAATCTCTATATTCTTAAGAAAGAAGCTATTTAAAAGTAGATCCATCTGTTATACTTTCTAGTGCACGAATATAGACGTACCAAGTCATAATCTCTGTGGGTTCGATGTTTACAAAATGAAACACGTCAACAGCTGCACTTTTCTGTTTTTTGCTGATTTACCCCTTTTGACTTTTTTTTGAACGCCCCAAATCTTTACTATTGCACAATCTTCACTCTGTGTATTCTGCTCACGTATTTCAAACCAAGCCACAAACACAAGGAAAATCATTTATTTTCTGCTCATGCTTCTGTGGAACAAAGTTATCAGCAAAATGTATCTGTTTAATGATCTGTGTTTTACTCAATTACTGCTGCTGCTGGTGCCGCCGCCAAAACAATACGACCACTGGTGTGAAAGGCAAGAGATGTATTTTTAAAGCTGTTCTCTGTGTTGCATTATTCCTTCATAAAAAACCCCGGAGTTGTTTTTAGATCCATCCACGCCGTCACCAGGAGCTTTGAGTTTAAACGTGTGACCAACGTGTAACTCCGCCCCCTTCTGTAGAAAAGCACCGGACTCGAGCTGCTTCATGCTGCTTATACACTTGGAGATGTTTACGTTATCTTTTGACTTCCCAAAATCAGAGAGAGAGACAAAAATACACACATACGCACAGACAGACAGAAAGACATACACACACGCACAGACACACACACAGACAGAAAGACAGACACACATACACACACAGACAGAGAGACACACACACACAGGCAGAAAGACAGACACACATACACACACAGACAGAGAGACACACACACACACAGGCAGAAAGACAGACACACATACACACACACACAGAGACACACACACAGACAGAAAGACAGACAGACAGACACACACAGACAGACAGAAAGACAGATACTTACACACACACACAAACTGAGACACACACACAGACAGAAAGACAGACACACACACACAGAGACACACACACAGACAGAGAGACAGACACGTATACACACACAGACAGAGACAGAAAGACAGATACTTACACACACACATACAGAGACACACACATAGACGTAAAGACAGACACACAGACACACACATAGACAGAAAGACAGACACACAGACACACACATAGACAGAAAGACAGACACACACCCACACACACAGACAGAAAGACAGACACATATACACACACAGAAAGACAGATACTTACACACACGCATACAGAGACACACACACACAGGCAGAAAGACAGACACACACACACACACATGCAAACAATGGCCAAACATTACCGATCACATTTCTTCTTTAAAGCGTCAGAAAGCTTTAGTCTGACTTTTGCAGCAACGTTGTGGTCGTATTGTGTTGCTCGGTCGGTCTCTCGTTGCAGAACCACATCTGGTCCGTCACCGGTTTCTTAAAAAACTCTTCACAAAACTGTAAATACTGTGAATAAAAGCGGTGAGTATAATGTTGTGGGTGAGTTGTGCGGGTGGTGTACAGCAGACGGACTTTTCTGCGTCAAAGCGACGGATGCGGAGAAAAGAAAGTGTAGAAAACGATATTGTACTTTTTGTCATCATTAAAAAGCTGTTTTATTTGTGGAAACGGAACAATGTTTTTTTCTCTAATGTTCTGTTAATCTGCATGGCATGACTGGCAGCCTGGAAAAGACACATTACGCCAGATGCATTTGTAGAAAAAAAAGTCATTTCTGAATGTTTTCCCGCACATTCCGTCGACTTCTGTCACTGTCAATGTTTTGTTTTGTTTTGTTTTGGAGAATCGACTGGAATTTCAATGATTTTCACCAAGAAAAATACTCTTTTTTTGTATGTCATGAATCTCAATTTGGACTGAAAAAAACATCATTCACAAAGCTGAGGTTTTATTGTGTTTTTCGACAATCATTTGAATGTGTTTCTATTTCGGGGAGAGCGGGAGTTTCGTTATATCAATGGACTGTTTTTTTAAGCGTTTGAGTTTGTCATTGTTATTTTTATGTGTTTGTATGTAATGGGGAAGAAAACACAATTTAACATTTTTGGGGAAAAGGGAAGCGGTTTTAAAGTGTGGTGTGTAAGGTTTTGAACAAAGATATTCTAATGTTTAAAGTGAGAAAGTTTGAGAAGAAATGAATACACTGCAAAAAATGATCAATATGAGGTAATAACTGGTTGAATGCGTTAAAACAAGATTTGGCAAATTTCTCATTCTAACACAGACATTTCGTGTGTCTCTTTAAAACAAGATAATTTTGCTTCGTCCCCGTTGGCAAATCTTGTTTAAGGCAGTCCGAATTGAGATACATTTTTCCAATTTTGAGACATTTTTTTTACTTATTTTTTATCACTTTTTGCAGTGTACAATTGTGAAAGATTGTGAAATATTTTAGCTGAACAGAACATATTTGATCTTGTAAATGGACTTTTCGACATAAAACGGTTGAATGTACCACCACATGTGTTGCTATTATTGTTAGATTTCTTTAACTCTGTCATGTTGGATCACAAATATATTTATCAACTCATTTATTTTGTGTATTTTTTATGCTCGAACCAGGACATTTTTCGCCTGGACCCAGTTTTTAGTGTTTTTGCTCAAAATAAAACCGTAAATTGAATTAAATCCCACAAAATGCTTTTTGACACACACACACTTTGCTATTTTTTACAGTTTTTTGTTCATTCTTATTGTAATTTTCTCCACTGTGAGATAAATAAAGTCTATCTTCTGTCACATGTCATTACAAAGTCGGTATATTCATAACTCGTCAAAAACGCACAAATATTAGTTATTTTTTTTATTGCTTAAAACACAAAACATTTTCAAAAGCAGTCCTTGTTTTAGAGAGAGACTCCGATCCACTCCTCATTCTCAGTCTGAGGCACCTGAGGGAGGAGCAGACTGTATAAAGGTGAACAATGCTAACCTGCCTGCTCAATGTAGCCCTATAGGGGAAGTGCTCATGGACAAAGTTTGGCTCCACCTTGCCCAAGCTCTTATTCACTTACAAAGATGAATTTTCAGGGCTGTAAACTGGGTCCAGGTGAATACTTTTGAAACTTGTTGGGATGCATTTATCAAGGGTTTTTGTGTTTGCATCAGACCAAAGTTCAAAAAGTCCTATTGAACTAACACCTATTGGATTTTTGCACTATAATTGATAAACAAAACCCTGAGTCCAAGCTGATGTGTTGAGGTTGCAACCACCTTCACCTCCGTAATTCCAATTCCAGCTTCTTGAGAGACTTCCGACGTAAATTTCCACTTATGTCGAGTGTTATAAAAATACATTTCCGTCGTTCCGTTTGAAATAACCGGGACAAATGCAGTGTTTATGTAGAATGCTCCTGTGCAGAGATGTGCCTTTCTTTTAGTTATTTTCGAACTGTTTCTTCTCTGGCAGTTGGATGACAGCAGATCTCACACACAGAGAACAGGCCTCACCTCTCCTCAGCTGCATGGGGGAGAGACGGGGGAGAGACGGGGGGGAGACGGGGGAGAGATGGAGCCGTTTCTCTGGGTGGTTCTAGGTCCATGGTGTCACGACGCGGGTCATGCTGTGAATATTGTAACAGGGGAAAGTGGTTGTACATGTTTTACAGATCATCGTCTTGTCAAATAAACTGTAAATCAAGTCTCTGTTCTGTCGTTTTTCAGGGATCGATTATTCTTTAAAGTCACAGGACACACTGCTAAAAGTGATGGGGATAAGTGAGAAAGAGGTAAAATTTTGCAACATGTATCTGAACTTGAGCACATTTTGACTGAGCCTTAAAAGCAGATGTGCCAATGGGACAAACAGAATTATCTTTAAAATATAAAAGTAAAGAAACAGTTCTTGAAAAAGACAAAATGGCTTTGTCCCATTGGCAAATCTGTCAGAATGTACTCACATTAAGATGGAAAATCACTTGATTTACGCAATTATTACCTTATATTTCATCATTTTTTGCAGTCATTACTGAAATGTACAGTAGCTATTGTTCCTGGGGTCAGAAACAAGTCAGTGTGGGAGAGGCGGGTGAGGATGGGAGAGGCGGGCTCACAGACAGAAGAGCAGACTCTGGATCAGCCTGTTTGAGTCGACGTGACGTCACCTCTATAGAAGAGATTTCTATAATCTCACAAGTGTTGTGTGGTGTATCACTCAAATTATTATCACACATGTGCATAGGATTGACTGTGAAACATGAAGAAAAGTGCTTTATAGGACCTTTAATGTTGAAAAAATATGTTTAGACAAAAATACAGTGATGTTATAACAAATATTCTTAAAGTTTGAGTCCACATCCATCAGCTGAACCACAGACTTGACTAAAACTTTACGGCTGACAATCTGTTTCACTGTATTTATTTTAAGACTGCGTCCTCAGCAGATACTGGCTCCTCCTGGGGCATTCCCTCGGCCACAGAGACCAGTCCCTCAGGCGTGTCCTGGGTCTCCTCCTGTGGGACTGAGGCTGCTGTGCTCCCTCTGGACTGAGCAGGAGCCCGGTCCTCGGTCACGAAAGGCCCAGGATTTGGATGAGCTGGTTTCAAACTAAAGAAAAGCAGCAGACAGAAGCATGCAGCGGTTAACAAACACAAAAGATAGATAGATAGATAGATAGATAGATAGATAGATACAGAAGATAGACAGATAGACAGACACACAGACAGACAGACAGACAGACAGATAGATAGATACAGTAGATAGACAGACAGATAGACGGACCATTTTCTATGCTCTGGTCCAATCCACCTCTAGACAGGGCGTTTCTGGATGGAGTTTTCTTGTTCTCCCCGTGTCTGTGTAGGTTTCCCGCAGGTGCTCCGGGTTCTCCTACCACTGAAAACATCGACAACAGGTCTACAGCAATTGTAAGAGCGCTTTTTGAGAGTGAAGCTTAACTTGAGCCAATACTGAGTTGAGCAATGACTTGTCTGTGAAAGGCGCTATAAAACTAAAGGTACTTACTCACTCACGTAGATAATCATTGAGAGTTATGGGAACTGCCTGGTTAGACATTGAGAACTAGCTAACGTAATGTATGGTATAAAATCCTGTTTATTGACATTAAGAACTTGGGAATGTGGATATGGTTTTGATGCTTTACTACAAAACGGGCCAGTGTGGTTACAGGTTTTCACTCCAACCAAGCAGGAGCACACCATACTCCACCCATTTCCTCAAGTCTGGCCCCATGGTCTAAAAACCCTGGGGTCGGAAGCTGAAGTGTTGAGCCTATGACAAAGAGTGATGACTGTTGAGGCGGAGATGGGGAGGAGGTGAGTTGCTGCACAAGCTGAAAAAACGCTATCACTGGATCCAAGACTGTTTCTTTTTTTAAGGCCAATAAAAATCAAGACAAACAGAAATGTACAGTAATCATAACTTAAAAAACACAAAGCAAGGACCAAAGGGACAAACAAAGACACCAAAGAAGAAAAACAAACAAAAAGAAAAGGAAAAAAACGACAAAACAAAAGATTTTACACATTTTACGCAAAAACTGCAAGAGACAGTTTAAATGCAGCAGGTGAAGCAGATACTGATTCGCAGAGACACAGGTGTGTAGATGTGGGTTAGGGACCACAAAGACACTGAAGAAGATGACATGTCTGGGATCGCGTCTTTAATTCAGACAGAAGACATGTTTTATTGTCGATGGTAGAGACAGCACGATCAAAGCACACGATCACAGATACAAGAGAATGCAAGTGTATTATACAGAGCGGAGGCATGGAGACCTCCAATCAGCAGCTTCCACGGTGTGCTTGTAGCTTGGCCTTCAGATAGACAAAACAAGGGAAAAGTACTGGCTTCTGCACATTGATAGATTGATGAGTTTAACTTTAACAAAAGTTGCTTAAAAGTGTTATGAAATCTCAAATTCCCCCCTCTGGTCATACATTCACGTGTGACCATCAGGATCGATAAACAGCAACATAACATCATATCTCAATACTTCAAAAACTCATAAACTCGGTACTTCAAAAAACTCAGAACTCGGAATACTTCAAAAACTCAGAAAACTCATAAAACATGTTCAGATCTTTCATAAAACTTGTCAACAATCTTCAGTAAAATACCAAACTTCATCAGTCGATGGTGGTTCCAGATATTGCTTTGAAAACAGTCTCTCCCACTTCTCTGTTGATTTCTTCAGGCTGCATTTGTGTCGAGCCATGAATTCTTCTGTGACGTGTCTTTCAATCACACGTTTCAGCTTTAGTGTCCAGATTCAGCAATCCAATTCAGTCCAAATTATGTCCAAATTCAGAAATCCAGATTGTTCCAAATTATGTCCAAATTGTGTAATCCAATTGTTCCAAATGGTGTCCATGCAAAAGAGGACGCTGGTGTTGTCCATGTCTCAGCAGCTCACAGCCTGACTGGAATCAGGGGCTGTGCAGATTGTCCATGTGTGCTGGTCCAGACGCATTCTCTTGAGGTTTTTCAGTTTTGGCTTAAAAAAAAAAACACTTTTTTGTGTAAAAAAAAAGTCTTCTGTTCTCTAGATGTTACAGACAAGGCCCGCATCCTTCCACCACCTGAAGAAGATGACAAAGTCTGGGATCGCGTCTTAAATTCAGACAGAAGACATGTTTTATTGTTGATGGTAGAGATAGAGACAGCACGAACAAAGCACACGATCACAGATACAAGAGAATGCAAGTGTATTATACAGAGCGGAGGCATGGAGACCTCCAATCAGCAGCTGCCACGGTGTGCTTGTAGCTTGGCCTTCAGATAGACAAAACAAGGGAAAAGTACTGGCTTCTGCACATTGATAGAATGATGAGTTTAACTTTAACAAAAGTTGCTTCAAAGTGTTATGAAATCCCATATTCCCCCCTCTGGTCATACATTCACGTGTGACCATCAGGATCGATAAACAGCAACATAACATCATAAACACTACATTCTTCCAGTCTGAACCCTCTCCACATCTCCATGCTTGCATCTGCCTTCTCCTCCTCCAGCTGTGAAGTTACACGGCGCTAGGTTAAGCTCTGTACCTTTCCCCCTGGTGGTGTGGATTATTGAGTGTACCTCCGTGTTCTTGACTGTGGATGCGTAATAGTTTTCAGTGTAAATGCGTCCAGTGCTGTGGTGATGGATGATTTCATTAGACTCCTCTCCCACTCCGGGTTTGGATGATAAAGCCACAGTCTGCAGACGATCTCATTCGCTCACACCACCGGCCCCCTCGCGCTCTGACAGAATGCCTCTATCAAAAACATCTACGGAAAATCCCAGGTTTTTACCCTGACGGATGCGACAACAACACCATTTGTCCAGAAGCCGGTCCTCAAAACACACGGTTAAAATAGAGGCCTGTGTAGAAGTATGAAAGTTAGAGGTGGACATGTGTAACTGTGAAGAGATGCATCCTGGGTCTTGGACAGAAGCATGATGGATGATGTGTTTGGACTGGATCTTATGGAGAACAGAATAGCTTTTTGAAAGATAATAGGAATACACATGTTTAGAGACCAAGTTGTTATACCCTGAAAACTTACTCCAGACGACGATTTTTAGGGATTAAGATTTAGAGATTTATCAGTTTACAGAAGAGTAGGAATGAGGAGCACACAGCACAAGATACATAAACAATAAATGTATTCTTGGGTTTCATATGACGTCAGGGCAGTGGCGCGAATAACAAAAGTGGGACTGGACGTGATGTACCCTGGCGGTGCAGTCTACACGGAGATATAGTAGAAGAAGAAGTGCTGTCAAAATGCCATCTTTTAGTGCGGTGTACGCTTGTAGAAACCGCACAAGCGTTCCATGGAGCGTTCCCAATCCATGGGAGCAAAATGAATTGTCCCACCTCTGCTCATTCCCCCCCTACAGGCCAGTTTAATGAAACCCAAGAATACTGAATGAAGTAAAATGAAATAAAATCTCTAACTCTAACCTTGCTTCCTGCTTTTGAAGAGAGCAGTCGTGTGTCTCTCGGCTCTGCTTTTGCTTCGCCTTTTAATCTCCTTGAATCATTTTATTTACATTTTTTTTGTTTCTCCTTTAATCATTTTATTTACAAAACGAGGATTACTCCTTCTACACACTTCAGCTTTGTGGAATTTATCAACTTTAGTCATGTCGGGACGAAAGAGACGGAGAAGCGTCTGCGGCGGCTGTTGTGCTTTGGAAAATCAGCTCAAATCTCTTCAAACACGGATATCTATTGTGGAAACAGAAATGGGACTAAACCTCTTAACAACCGCCTCATTTTGGCTCGTGCACAATGGTTGGGCATACCCAAATGTCTTTGCTTATTTAAAAACACATCTTACATCTCACATGCTTGTGTGATGCATCATTTTAAAGCTAGAGCCTTCTAGTTTATGTAAAAAAACACTAAAATAATGTTTGTCATTCCTATTTTCCTCTGCATCCTTTGAAGTTAGGGAAAAAACCCCAATTTTTTTAGCCTCGCCTAACATTTTCAATTTCTAAAGGCCCTAAAAAAGGCATACTTCATTGTAAGTTCACAATATTCAAACCCTCTGTTCATTGTGTTGTTGACAACAACTGTCTAAAGTTTCAGACTTCTAAGTTTTATAGTTTTTATGCAGTTTCTCCTTTTCATCAAGTAGTGCACATTTGGCACAATTTGGCACAAGTGTGCCAAATTGTGCCAAATATCTTTACTTACATTTAATCATCGTAAAAACAATATTTTTTATTATTGGTACTTATAAGTTACTAATCTATGTGTGTTTTTCTTTTTTAAATGTCAAAGTTATTTTTTTATGAGTGTAAATTCATTGCAGATTCGAGAGCGTCTTTTATCTTCCAGTACGCACAATGGTCCAGGCCCAAGATAAGACAGGACACCATTGTCCCACCCCTTGTTCGAAAGCTTTCCTCATTGGCTACAAGGACATGTCAATCGTAAATCCCGGAAGTAAACGTAAACAAGTCGGGACCCCACAAAAGATCAGTCACCAATGCGCAAACAGCAGCGCTAGCGTTATTTGCGGGACCTATTGCAGACCCAAAAATTGGTCTAGCTTTTCGGGAGTAGTCTCATTTGAAAGATAAGGAGCTAAGGAACACGTAGATACCAGATGTTCGGGTGAAAAACAAAGCTAAAAGTCCGTTACAAGTGAAAGAGTAACATCTGTGCTCTTTTTTTTTCGTTTTTTTCGCTAAAGATAAATGCACATTTTTGGATTATTTCTGCAGAATGGATTTTACTTTGGGAAATACAAGTGGATATAATTTTCCTTTGGACTGTTCCAGAGAGAATGATGTATTGCAAGCTGGAAGGCGAGCTGATTTATTTGTACAGCACAAGCCCAAAGGTAAAGAACTATTTCCGAATTGATTTATTTTGTTCCCACATTATGTGTTATATCTTTTGAATGCAAAGTCTGATGTAGTTTACACTTGTATGTAAATGTAGATAAGAAAATAAGCTTTAAAATGATATACAGCTTTTGGGGTTTGGTGTTCAAAATACATCTGCTATTGCCAGCAGAACATTTAAAAACATAAAAACAACCCGCCGGCGGGTTGGTGGTTGCTCCGACTCTTCCAATGAGTGAAAATGGGATGAATGGACAGACTGGAAATGTAAGTTATGACGTCATTTCTTTTCCCAAAATCAACAATGAGAATTATTGGAACAATTGTGGAGCTAAACCCAAAGTTGACAAAGCTAAGAATGACAATAGGAGTGAAATAAGGCCACAACTAAATGTTCTGAAGACTTCAAACCGCTTTTTACCCCTTTCTGAAACAACAAAGCCGCTAAAAACTGCAGCGCCTCCACCAAGGACAAACTGTGTCCTTATCAGAGATGGTTCGGTGAAAAATGTAAACATGGAGTCCATGCTCACTGTCTCAGTTCACTCTGCAAAAGTTGCTGAGATAAGAACTCTTTTGCCTAAAGTGTTATCTGAGAACAGTGGTGTGCGTACATTATTGATCCACACGGGGGCGGTAGATATCTATGAGAAGGCAAGCGAGAAGTTACGAATGGATTTAACGCTGTTACTGGATGACCTCAAGAAAATGGACATAACAATTTTCCTTAGTGGCCCACTTCCAAATATAGATGGAAAAATGGAGAAGTTTAGCCGTCTGTATCAGCTAAATACATTCCTACTCAATGAGTGTTCACGCAGAGGACTTGGCTTCATTGAAAACTTTAACTTGTTCTGGAATAGGCACGAGCTTTTTGAAGAAAAAGGCCCACATCTGAACAACTACGGAGTAAAAGTGTTGATGGATAACTTTGCATCTGCCCTAAGACCTCAGCCTGCGCAGCGCGTGCAGCCGTCGAAAGGGAGAAAGAAGAAGCAAAGGGCACAGACATCACGACCATCTCCACCGACTCCCGAGGTCTCTGCACCCCCACCGCCTCAAAAGAACTCCACACCTCCACGATTCAAGAAGAACTCAACACCTCCAAGGTTCCAAAAGAACTCAACACCTCCACGGCTTCGAAAGAGCTCAACGCCTCCACCACCAGCATCATCAGCAGCTGCCACATCTTCATCAGCGCCATCAGCATATACAGCACCACCAGCAGCAGTGGATACAGCCGCAGCAGTGGCTGCTCCATCATCTTCAGCAGCAGCAGTGGCTGCTCCATCATCTTCAGCAGCAGCAGTGGATACAGCAGCAGCAGTGGCTGCTCCATCATCTTCAGCAGCACCTTCCCCACCTACAGCTCCCGTGAAGCTTCCCCCACTGCTCCAGGCTACAGTCAGGCCTGTACTGGGGGCTCCTCAACCACCTCTGTCTCCACCAAAGACTCCCTCATCACCTTCCATGGACCCGGCTTGGGTCCCCCCCGCTACATCCACTCCATCTAGGGAAAATGAGGACGACCTTTCCCTTTGTTTTCTATCCCCGCCTTCACTACTGGAATTACCGGAACACTCGGCAGGCATGATAAGATCGGCGATGAAGACTATTCCTCTCACACCCACTGTAGCCAGATCAAGAGTCCTATCTAACATTCAAAACTACTCCCCATACGTACCTCCAAAGCCACCTAGAGGGTCCAACTCAAATTCTCCCACAAAATCCACCCGTCCCTCCTCTAACCCCATAAGTATTCCACCCCCCCCCCTCCTGCTCATTTAGCCCACCTCCCCCCTAACCCAGCACCAAGAAACCCTCCACCTCCACTCCCCCCTCGTCCACCACCCAACTCAGCCTGACAGAAATAACAGAAAAACATCTGAAGTTAATCAGTCTAATCAGGAAAATCTAATTCTTGTTCCGTGTAAGAATCAGCCGACCACAACCGCTGATACTGAAACTTTGAAACTTGCTATGCTAAATGTCAGATCTCTTTGTAACAAGTCTTTTTTAATCAATAATTTTATTTGTTCTTTTAATCTAGATCTTATGTTCATGGCTGAAACATGACCAAAATACAGAAAATGCAGTTTTAATAGAAGCATCACCACCAAATTTCAAATTTGAATCTGAAATACGGGGAAACAAAAAAGGAGGAGGCTTAGCTGCCATTTTCAGAGACCACTTTGTCTCCCATAGAATGTCTCTTGGGAAGTTTCCGTCTTTTGAATATGTGTCTTTTAAAATACAACAAAAACAATCTAGTCCAATACTCTTCATTGTCCTATACAAGCCACCGCAGTCATGTCACAGATTTATTGATAATTTTACGGAGTTGCTTTCAGTTTTATGCACAGATTTTGATAGCTTAGTTATTACAGGGGATGTTAATATTCATGTGGATAATGTTATTGACAGAAAGGCAAAAGAGCTAAGTTCTGTTCTTGAATCTTTTGGTCTCACTCAGCATGTGAGTGACCCCACCCACAGCAGAGGGCACACTCTAGACCTGTTAGTTACTAAGGGGGTGAATATTTCAAATGTAAACGTGGTCGATGTTGCGCTTTCGGATCATTTTTGTGTATTTTTTGACATGTGTTTCACTAACAAACCACCAGTGGACTCTGCAACTGTACGAAGAAGACACATAAATGAAAATACGGGTGAACTATTTATGGGAATGATAAACTTTGAGAATGCATCGTATTCTACTGTAGATGAACTGTTTAACTCTGTCACCTCTAGTGTTTTGAATGTTCTGGACACCATCGCTCCTGTGAAGGTTAAAACAGTGAAAAATAAGCAGAAGGCGCCGTGGGCTAAAGCAGACTCGGTCAGGGCACAAAAGAGAGAGTGCCGGAGGGCCGAGCGGAAGTGGCGCAAGTCCAACCTCCAGGTTGATTACGAGATCTTCAAAGATAAGTTGTGCGAGTTTAACCAGGTGCTACGTAGTACGAGAGAAAGGTATTTTTCTGAAATGATTGAAGGCTGCAGCAACAATCTGCGTGTTCTGTTTTCAACAGTTAATAGATTAACAAACCCCCCTGTTCAGATGCCATTAGAGCTAACTTCCAAACGTAAATGTAATGAGTTTGCACATTTTTTCAATGACAAGGTTCAAGGCATCAAAAACGCCATTGTCTCCAATCCACAGATAACCATCCAACAGCCTAAAAGGCTCTTTGAGCTAACTTACTTTGCACCTGTAAATGATCAAACTGTCCAAGAGATAATCTCCAGTCTGAGCGCCTCCACATGTAGCCTGGATGTACTACCCACTAGATTTCTAAAGTCTGTTCTGAGCAGTCTGTTACCTTCACTCACACAGATAGTAAACATGTCCCTTCATTCTGGAATATTCCCAAAGGCCCTGAAAACTGCAGTCATCAGGCCCCTGCTTAAAAAGAGCAGTCTGGATGCTACGGTACTTAACAACTACCGTCCCATCTCAAATCTGCCATTTATGGGGAAAGTCCTTGAAAAAGTTGTCTACCAACAGCTAAATAGATTTCTTATAATCAACAACTCATTTGATATGTTTCAGTCCGGCTTTAGACCCCACCACAGCACTGAGACTGCTCTCGTCAAGGTTACAAACGATATCCGGCTGAACACTGACGCAGGCAAAGTCTCAATCCTAATCCTGTTAGATCTGAGTGCTGCCTTTGACACTGTCGACCATGAGATCCTCTTACAGAGACTAGAGGACTGGGTTGGCGTCGCTGGCACCGCCCTAAGTTGGTTTAGGTCTTACCTTGAAGACAGGAAGTACTTTGTGGAGATTGGAAACTGTGTCTCAGATCATATGGCCCTGACCTGTGGAGTACCACAGGGGTCGATCCTGGGACCTCTTCTGTTCAATCTCTACATGCTGCCGTTAGGTCAGTTAATACGCAGAAACAAAGTTTCCTATCATAACTATGCAGACGACACTCAGATCTATGTCTCACTGACTGCAGGAGAACATGGACCAGTGGACTCACTCCTTCACTGTATCCAACAGATCAGTGAGTGGATGCAAAACAACTTCCTTCAGCTAAACGCAGACAAAACTGAAATGATTGTCTTTGGTCCCCAGAAACAAAGAGAGAGCGTCATCTGTCATCTACAGTCTCTCTCCCTAAAACCTTCAAACAAGGTCAGAAATCTAGGGGTAATACTGGACTCAGACTTAAATTTTAATAGCCACATCAAATCAGTAACATCAGCAGCTTTTTACCATCTAAAAAACATTTCCAGGATCAAAAACATAGTGTCTAAAGCAGACTTGGAGATTCTTATCCATGCATTAGTCTCCAGTAGGTTAGACTACTGCAATGGCCTGCTCACAGGTCTGTCCAAACAGGCTGTAAAACAGCTGCAGTACATTCAAAATGTAGCAGCTCGAGTCCTGACTAGAACCAGGAAGTACGACCATATTAGTCCGGTCCTCAGGTCTCTGCACTGGCTTCCTGTGGCTCAGAGAATAGACTTTAAAACAGCTTTGCTTGTGTACAAGTCTCTCCATGGCCTCGCACCAAAATATATTAGTGACATGTTAGTCCCATATGAACCAGCCCGGACTCTGAGGAGCACAGGGACTGGACTCCTGTTAGTGCCCAGAGTCAGAACTAAACATGGGGAGGCTGCTTTTCAGATTCATGCTGCTAAAATCTGGAACATTCTTCCTGAGGATGTGAGACAGGCCTCCTCTCTGACTATGTTTAAAACCAAGTTAAAAACTGTGCTGTTTAGCTGTGCATACAACTGAGGGATTTTATATTTTTATCTTTCTTTTTAATGTTCTGTGATTATTTATGATTTTAATGCTATCTTATTCAGCACTTTGAGTTGCCTTGTGTATGAATTGTGCTATACAAATAAACTTGCCTTGCCTGCCTAGCATAAAAAGGAGGAAAGGATCAAATCTCTGTCTTAAGCGTATTTAAGAAGCAAGAGTTAAGTGCAAAATCTCTGACTTTAGCAGAGTAAGCAGTGAGTATAAGGTAAAGAAGCAATTGTAAATACTGTATATTCTAGTGCAAGAATTACACAGCTGTGTGTTTACATCTGGACAGGTTAGCAGCATGGGGCTCTGGGACACAGTGGACACATGTGGCTGAGAGCTGTTTTGCGACGGATCATATTTGATGGACAGAGCTCTTCTGTCAAATACATAAGAAGGAAAACAACGATTTAATACACAACATATACACATACAGTACACATGTAATGAGTAGAAGCCTGTTTTCACTGAGACTAAGATTTTAGGAGGATAAATGTGAAAGTATGCCTCCCCATGCTTGGTCCTGCTGTAAAAAAGTGATTAAAAATAAGTCCGAAATTGCTCAAATTTGGCAAAAAATATCTTATTTTGAGCACATTATGACTGCCTTAAAAAGTTTTGCCAATGGGACAAAGCAAAATGATATTGTTTTAATAAGACGCAAAAAAAAATGTCTCTCTTGGATTGAGAATAAAGCAAAAGTTCTTGAAAAAAAACATTGGAAAATCTTGTTTTAAGGCAGTCAGAATGTTCTCAAACTAACACTAAGGTTCTTAATTAATTAACACATTTTTGTTCTTTTTTTTGTTTTTTCTTGTTGTAAAAAGTATATGTGACATTTGGCCTGAGATCTGGTGTACATATTGACCGACATTTTCTGCAGTGTGACTGATCATAAACATATTTGAATATCTTGAGCATGTGCAGGTAATATATTTTGCATGGATAATGTGCTTCTTGTTGAGTTTTGACCTGCTGAATCTGCTTGAATTGAGCTTCCTCGTTGTGTATCGTGCACCGTTTAGCTTCAGTCGTTCAGTCACTTCCATTTGGATACGCGGCAGAAGCTCCGGCATTAAACAATTTACACTACTTTCAATTTCCCTCTGAAAGGTATAAGTGTTTTTTTGTACCTTGTTCTTCCTCACTCTCCCTCCACAAACTCATTTCAAAACACACTTTGTAACTCATGCATAAATTCATGGATTTCAGCTCGTCTGCTCAGAGACTGAATCACATTTGCTCTGGCTATACTTTTTTTTTTTTTTTTATCCATGCGGAAAAAAAATCTGGGAGAAAATTGCATAGTTTTAGCTGAGATTCTACGATTTATTGTGTAGGCCTTAACAGCAGGTAATTGGTCTGAATGTTTTTTGGGTTTTTTCTCACTGCTAACAGCCAATTTCGAATCATGAATCTTTAAACTAGTGAAGGCTGTAGTTGCCTTTATTACACTATTACTGCGGTGAGTGTGTGAGGAAAGCAAACAGAGAGGATGTTACAGAGGAGGAAGGATTGATGCAGGTCTATGGAGTCTTGGACAGAGCCGAGGATTAGGGGGATGAGAAATCTGGGTGTGGGAGAAACGCTGCAGAGGATTGGATCAATGGCCAGGACCGGAACAAGTGATAGAGATGAGAGAGGGGGGCCGGTGAGCATATGGGAACGTAAGCCCCCAATCAATCTCTATATTTGCGGCTGCGGCGAATGGACTTGGGGAGAGGGATGTTGTCGAGAGCCGGGGTGCCAATGTGAGGCGGCTGCAGCGGAATGAGGAGTGGAGCGGAAGATGCACAGACGAGAATCACCAGGAGGGTGGAGGGTTCTGTCTCTGTGCCTGCAAAATGGTTTTGTTTAAAGGTGTATGTGAGGGTTTTCTACTTCTGGGTGGATCATCAAGACTATTGGTCCTCCCAATTATCAATCATTCTGGTGAAAGGTGCACGTCAAATAAGAGCAGAGAATTTTGTTGAAGAAGTGGAAAATCTTCCAACTGTATAGTAGCCATGAAGTTTGTTAAAAGGCTACTAAATGCTAGTCGCTGCCAAGTATACAGTGTGTTGCTACGGTGACTATCACCTCTTCCAAACTCTGATTGCTCTGAGCCAGTTTAGGACTTGTACCTTGACAATAGTTCTTCTGACTCACATATATACATATAAATACATATATACATATCAATAATAAGGGTAAGGGGTTAGTTATTTTTATTTCATCCATAATAATCCATTCATTTTCTGCCCCTTGATCCATTTCTGGATGGCAGTCAGAGCTGCACCCAGTACACAGAGCACCAGCCTATCATGGATCCTCCTGCAGCTGGTGAGACCACAGGGGCCTTGATCTTTCAGCGGGGGCGTCAGGCAAAGTGGGGTTAAGTGTCTTGCCCAAGGACACAACAACAACAGTCTTCAATGGGAGTCATGAAGTAGGTCTTGTGGTGGGCTCGAACCCACAATCTTCAGGCCCAAAGGCCAATGCTCTACCAACAGAGCTACTGTCGCCCCATCCAAAATAATAACAAAAATAAACTACATTTAGACACAAAAGAGACACAAAGTTATGAAGATCACTGCCTCTTGAAAGTTTAGAGGTTTTTATCGTCTGTGTCTGTGTTGACCTGGACCTCGAGTCTGCAATAAAGTTATCCATCTATCTATTAAACGGACATGTGGCAGAGACTGGTTGCTTCTGCTTCTGTCAGTATGCCCCAGGGCAGCTGTGGCGACAGTAGTATCTCATCTCTGTGTATGGAGTGAATGAATCATAACATGTGAAGGGTCTTTGAGTGTCCAGAAAAGCTCATTATAAAACTGATGCATTATTTTTATTGTTTTTAGTATTCTGATGTAAGAGGCACTTTGACGTCAACATCCTTCTCACGATACATTGTGTTGGACTGAAAGTGCGTATTGTAACTTTGTTTAACCTTGTGGTGGCTCGCGGCTGCATGAGCGGTCGTCATGGGGCCTTCACGGTGGATCAGGGTCGTGTCAACAGAGATACAGGATCAGTGGTTTTGTATGTTTTCTATCGAGAGCGTCCATTACAAAGAAAACCGTCCTACTGCCTCCTACAGACCACAGGAAGATACAGACACCACAATGTAGGTAAACCACATAAACTTTAAGATATATACCTTTATTTCACGTCACAAAGGTCCTAATTGTTCATTAAAGGTATAAAAAGCCAAATGAATTATCAGAAAAAATCTTGAACAGCCGTGGCCGACAGAAGTAGATTTGAGAAAACATTTAACCAAAGTTTGTCGTCTGCTGTTGCCGAGGTTCAGTTTGTTTTTGTTATGATAAGGACGATTGAACAGTTGGATTTCCCTCAGGATCAATGCTCTGTATCTTTCCGTTCAATTTATTTTTGTGAAACTGAAAATCACAAAGTCGTCTCAAAGGACTTCCCCCAAAATGTGTCAATTGTAGAAAATGAAAAAAAGGAAAACAGACGAACAAATGAAGCTTTCTCTCCTTTTCCATCCAACCTGCTGCTGTCAGACTGTACTGTGTGTCGGTGGGTGCAAAACGGGGGGGTGGGTTTTAATAAGGCTTTATTTATATTTTAACTTGCACCACACCTGTGCCTTGCGTACAAGAGGAGATGGGGGGGGGGGGGCGGAGGGAGGGGGAAGCAGGAGAGGGAGACACGGGAGCCAGACACTCCTGCCCTCGGGCCGGAGGTACAGGTCACTCCCTGCCCGAAACAGCAGAATGGCCAATGCCTTTACCCCCAGGCTGTCAGACTGGTCAATGAACACAGCCCCCCTTCTCACCCCCCGGACCCCCATTACCCTCTACTTTTACTTTTACATATCTGCCATAACTATGAACTGGTGGTGCACTGTTGCAGCTACACACTCACTGTACATCCTGTTACTGTTCTGCTGATCTACCTCTGCCCTGTGTGTTTACATCCTGCCAACTTCTGCACTTTATCTGCTTATCACAGTGACGCCCTAAAGGTAATTTTGTAGTTTTTGTGTCAAAGCTAATTTTCTCTGTATGTCTCGTTTGCTCCTTGTGTGCTCTTTAGTCCTGTATCGGTGCCATAACAAAGATATTACCCCACTGTGGGATAAATAAACGTTCTGATCCACATCTACATGACTCTATTATTACTGTTGTACTATGGATGTGGCATTTCAATTTGGAGAGACGAGAAAACAAGAAGCTTTTGAGTATTTTATTGGGAGGAGGTTTGGCGCCCTAGGCCCCGGTGCGGCCTTCAGATCGGAGAGGCTCCTGCGATGGAGCGCGCCAATCCCCCGGGACCTAGGCACTGGTGGCGGCATTTGGCAGCGGGAAGCAGATTGAAGGCAGATTGGAGGCAGGGTGAAGAGGAGGAGGAGGGGAGGCGGTGGTTGCGAGGCTTCGGGAGGCCGTGAAGTGGGAGTTTCTCCGCTTTTAAGCGGCTGCCTGGCCGGTACGGGTGATTGGAAGGGGGCGTTTGCTGTGCGATAGGCTGGGGACGTGAACCGGCCTGGAGGGGGTAACTTTGGCTGACGTCTACCAAATTGAATTTCCGCGGGCTGCATTAGTCAGACCCAGACCCTCAGGCACAATACAATATGGAAACTGAAGTGTTGACTTTCTAGGTGAAGGCAAATTATGAAGAGCTCAGAACGTCCAAAAAATCCAGGGCACTCGTGGTCAATAGTTTAGAGAGTTAAAAAGCCTTAAAAACGCACCAAAGCGTTTCGGCCGAGCTCAGCCTTCTTCGGGATGCAAATGGTGGCACCAGTGGCACCCATGTGATTTATACAGGGAGAGGGGCTTCATTAGGCCCTCCTCTAAACACGCACTCACACGCTTCCATTTAACAATTTGTGTATTTACATCAAATACAATGCACAAAAGACAACATTTACACATCCATACGATTAGAATGGATTTCTATTGAGACAAAGACATGTGTCCACTGTCACTTTACTTTTTACTTGCTTCTGTATTTTGCACAATTGACTGATTCTATTTTGTACTACTTTTAATTACTTTAACCCACTTTATAATGTGTTTAAACCCCAGACTTTTAAGCTGCTTTAACTTAATATTAAATAATTGTACTGTATTTGTTATTGACTTTTTAATGCAATTTGTACACAAATTGCATAAATGATTGATTAATTGATTGATTGATGCTTAAGAGATTTAATTGTATTTTTAGTATTTTAAAAGTTATTGTTCATGTATCTTGTGCCGTGTGCTCCTCATTCCTACTGTTCTGTTACTGGTCGATGCAACACTCCACTGTTTCATGAACAAAGGATCTCTTCATCTTCTTTTTGCACATCATTTTGAGCAGTCTGTGATTCTTTAACATTGTTCGAATTGCCTGGACTTGTGATAATCGTTCTTTCAAGCTGGGGTGCAATATCCAGCCAAAGAAAAGACAAAAAGACACAAACAGACGCTCCATTATTTGCTCTAATCACCTGGAACAATTATTTTGGACAAATCTCGACGGGAGAAACCAGAGAGAAATCTCAGAGCCAAACACAAGCTTCATGTTTCATTTCTGGAATGATGAAGACGTATCGCAGACGCAGTGGGGGACTAATTGTGAGTTAGAATGATGGGTTCTCGCTGGGAAGTGGACCAGCGCGATGACTAAACCCGTTATGAAAGCTTCGGGAGAACTGTGCCACGTTATTGGAATTGGCAACAGGTCATTACGGAGGCAGAGAGAAAAGTAAAAGTGGCCGTCAAAATCTCCTTCTCTGGGACCAAGTGCTGAAAACAAAGGTAAGTGACAAAAGGTACCATTAAAAGGGGCTGTAGATCTAGGACTGAGGCTGTAGACCCAGGACTGAGGCTGTAGATCCAGGACTGAGGCTGTAGATCCAGGACTGAGGCTGTAGATCCAGGACTGAGGCTGTAGATCCAGGACTGAGGCTGTAGATCCAGGACTGAGGCTGTAGAACCAGGACTGAGGCTGTAGATCCAGGACTGAGGCTGTAGATCCAGGACTGCTGCAGATCCAGGACTGAGGCTGTAGTTCCAGGACTGAGGCTGTAAATCTAGGACTGAGGCTGTAGATCCCGGACTGAGGCTGTAGATCCAGGACTGAGGCTGTAGATCCAGGACTGAGGCTGTAGATCCAGGACTGAGGCTGTAAATCTAGGACTGAGGCTGTAGATCCAGGACTGAGGCTGTAGATCCAGGACTGAGGCTGTAGATCCAGGACTGAGGCTGTAGATCCAGGATTAACTCTCAATCTTCCTGGTGGAGAGGGAGGTACAGCCAACCACAGGTTAAGGATGAAGAGACTATATTCAGGAATCCCATCCCCTGAACCAGACAATGGGACGGTGGGTGAATAGCAATGAACAGACTTCAGCCAAAGTCATAATGATAACAGACACAGGAGGAGAGAGGAGAAAAAGGCAGCCATGTTGTTTATAAAGTGATAAAAAGGTGGGCAGACAAAGGGGTGGACCATGAAGACTATTGGTTATCCCAATTGACAAACATTCTGGTAAAAAGTGTTTGTCAAATAAGACCAGGGAGTTCTGTTCAAGAAGTGAATGGTGCTGTTCTTCCTGAAAATTTGGGAAAGCATTGTACATAATTCTACCTAGAGCATATAACTGTGCAAATCCATTTAATTTGAGCTTCTATCACTTCATGGCCCACTCCAATGTTTAAAACAACTCAATCTGAAAGAGAGCCACCACCCACGTGTCTGCTGCTCTCCCTCCATCTGCAGCATCATCACACTGCAACTCTAATATGAGTTCAAATAGGTCCTTTTTCAAAATTACTGCAATTTTATCAAGCAGAAACGGCCTGTCAGTCACAAAGGTTACCACCGACACTGATTATGTACGTGGTTTTATTGTATGTATGTGTGTTATGTGTTGCTGCTGCGCTGATCCAAGAGCAGTGTCCACTACTGGAGCAACAGTGCCCTCCAGTGGTGAGAGACAGGCAGTGCAGGAAGACGCAAGAGGAGAGCTTTAGTGTGACGTTTTAGGAGAGAACAAATATGGACTGTGATCTAAAGAATGCTGATGCTGAATCCAGTGCGTGTGTGTACGTGTGTGTGCGTGCGTGTGTGTGTGTGCGTGCACTTGTTTTCAACTCCTGGTGGGTTCCATAACCTGAGATTCCACTCACGTCATGGGGACTGGTTTTACGTGGTGGGGCCCGAACACCGGACCCCACTGGTCCAAGCTTAATAATCAATGGGTAATGCTTTTCTAACGGTCCTTATGCAGTCTCTGTAAAAATATGGAAAGGACCCCTGGAGGTTTACTTTCCTGAAAAAAGTGTGTTATGTGTCGGAACCCTGGTGGTGGGTTGCGGGATATCAAGGAGGGGCACACTGGGGCAATTTCAGTCCAGCAGGCTGGAGCCAATCATGGAGCAGCACAACAGAGGAAATCAGGTGTCAGGCTAGAAAAAGGTGCAAGTGTGTGGTTCATTAGGCTGCAGCCAATCACAGAGCAGCACACTGAAGCGCACGCTTACAAACCACTGGTAAGTGCTGACTACAAGTCATGACTTCAAATTGTTATATAGAATGATTACAAATTATTTGTTGTTTGTGCAGCTTAGTCAAGAGTCCCTAATTGATGAAGTCGACTCAGATTCTGACGATTTAACTGTCAAGAAGAAACCTGTAAAAAAGTATGGAAAAAGAAAAATCAAAAACACTTTTCTTCAAGACTCGGAAAGTGACGAACCAAAGGCAAATAAGATTGTTATCATGCAGCTGCAAAAGAAGAAAAATGGGGGGCGAGTTTACAGCAAGAGGCACTTCTGCCTCTACTGTTCAATGTCCTGCCACAAAATGTCCCGTCATTTGACTAGAAAACATGGAAATGAAAGTGACGTAGCCAGAGCATTGGCTCTACCTGTGAAATCTAAAGCACGTAAACTTCAGTTTGATTTGATCAGGAATAGTGGAAACCGTGAGCACAATTTTGAGGTTTTAAAGGCCGGCAACTTTAGTCCCAGCTAAACAGCCAAATTGCCCAGTTAAATCCAGTGAGTTTTTGCACTGTATAGACTGTGGGGCATTGCTTAAGCGAAAGTCGCTGTGGAGGCATGTGGCCAGGTGCCGGCTTTCACAGAAAGATGCCCAGGCTAAACCAGGTAGAAGTAGGGTCCAGTCCCTCTGCTCCCTAGCCCAGCCTGTACCGGAGGGCATCAGCAAAAAGCTGTGGTCTTTAATTTCGGCAATGCATCAGGATGAGGTCACGGGTGTTGTCAAAGCAGAAAAGGGGATTCTGAGACTCGGAGAGCACCTGTACTTAAAACACGGGCATGATAAGACTAAGCATGATTACATTAGGCAGAAAATGAGAGAAGTCGGTAGGTTAATTAACGAAGCAAAAACTGCAGGGAAACTGAAAACAATTAGGGATTTCTTTATTCCTTCCAACTTTAACCATGTGATTGATGCAGTCAGGTCTGTGGCTGGATATGATGAGGAAACAAATCAATACAAGACTCCATCCTTGGCCCTCAAACTCGGCCATAGCCTCAGAAAGCTAGCAGATATTCTTGAATGTGACTCAAAAATGGAGCATTGTGTTGATGAACTATTTATTAAAAACCTCCAACGAAGCCGGCTGTTTTTTGAGAAGAGGTGGGACGTCTGTGTTTCTTCTGCTGCCCTACAGACCCTCCGGCAAGCCAAGTGGAACACTCCGGACCTGCTCCCTCTGACTGAGGACGTTAGAGCCATGCATGCACATATTGAGGTATGTCGACCTGAATATGTGCAAACCCTAATAAGTGAGCCAACGTCTAAGCATTGGTCTAAACTGGCAGTTTTGACTCTTTGTGAGGTCATTATTTTCAATCGAAGAAGGGAAGGTGAGGTTTCAAAGATGCCACTGACAGCCTTTACCTTAAGAAGTAAGACTGGGATCCATTCTGACATTGCTCTGGGACTGTCCCAACTTGAGAAAAAGCTGTGTCAGCATTTTCAACGCATTGAAATTAAAGGGAAAAGAAGTCGGAAAGTGCCGGTTCTTTTGACTCCTGAAATGATTGCTTCGATGGAGGTGCTGGTGGAGAACAGAAGGGCCTGTTCCATCTCTGACCATAACCCATACCCTTTTCCCGCCCGGGCGCAGACACCCACATCAGGGGATCAGACTCCCTACGGCAGGTAGCCAAAGAATGTGGTGCGGTGCATCCAGAGATGCTATCCTCAACCAAACTTAGAAAGCACATAGCTACTATGTCTACAGTTCTCAATATGAAAGAGAATGAGATGGACATACTTGCCAACTTCCTCGGCCATGACATTCGCATCCACAGGCAATATTACAGACTACCAGAGGGGACACTGGAGCTGGCCAAAATCAGCAAAGTGTTGATGGCCATGGAGCAGGGAAGAGTGACGGAATTCAAAGGAAAGAGCCTCGACCAGATACAAATTGAGCCTGAAGGTAATTCTTGATATTATTAAAATATGTATGATTTTTTTCCCCTAAAGGCCACTTGTATTTTTATTTTCTGTGCGACAGGGAGAGCAGTAGAGATCCTCTCACAAACGGACGGGCTAAAAGAAACTTCAAGCGGAGAACCTTCAACCATTCATCCAGATGCACCCCATGGTAGTGGCAGTGCCCCTTCTGGTAAGTGTACCAGGTGGGGGATTACAGCCAGGCTGCTTGGTCCTAACCCTGGGAGTGTATATTGCTAATATATTTTTATTTCTCTCCCTAGAACGTGTAAGAAAGCCATGGTCTGCATCTGAGGTGAAGGCTGTGGAGAAGACCATGACACCTTTCATACAGACTGGAAAGGTCCCTGGGAAGTCTCACTGCCTGGCCTGCATTAATGCCTCACCAGATGACCTTAGACATCGGACATGGAGTGGCATTAAATTCTATGTCAAAAATAGAATCACTGCAATTCGAAAAAAAAATCTAAAATAAAATTCCTTTAAAATAGTTGTTTGGTTTCTATTGACTGTTTTGTATTACTTAAAGTCATTAAAATGTCTATGGGTCCCATTCTGAACGGCCCTGTCAAAGGGACCCACCAGGTAACAAAAATGTGTATGTGTGCGTGCATGTTTCCGTTTTTGCACCAATAAAGAATGTTTCTTTGTATTGTAAATATATGTAGAAAATAAGGTATTTTTCTTCACACAAAGAAAGTATTTAGAATCAATTTACTAATTAGCTAACGCGGTTACTATCTGCTCTGTCTGGTAACACTGGGGGAGTCTTGTTCAGTTCTTCCAATGTGGTTTTGCCGCAAATGACAAATATCTTGAGCTATCTAACTTTAAAATGAAGGTGTGATCCAGAGTCCTGGGTCTACATGGCCTTTCCTGTTGAAGAGGGTCTAAAGACGTGAAGTGATTTGTTACATTTCAGGACATTTATTATTCAGTTTTTCTCAGTCGCTTTGGTGCATTTCTCACATCAGACTTAAAGTTCTCAACTATTAGTTCAACCTCCACAACATTGGGTCATTGGTGCACATCACTTTACAATGCTTTTGTTCATGTATCAGTTACTTTCAGACAATTCTCTGCTGTTTTATAACATTATCATTTGCTTCTGTCCTGTCAGTCAGAATGAAACATACTTATCACTTCTGAACAGTCATTCACTATAAAACTAACTGTCCTCATTTCATTGCTTTGGTCACATACAAAACTGTTGAACTAGTTCAAAATCATATTTGTCAAACTAATTTCATTCCTTTATGTTTTTTTTCTTGTGAATCTTTCCTAAATTTAACAATTTCTCTCATCTGAATTTCAGCATCGACTCATGAGGTGTGTTTTATTGTTTACATTTGTCAAAGTTCTACCATCATGATATTTCTTGTATGTTTGTATATACATGTAAGTGCAATTCTACAGCATTGTGCAACAAAAATACAGTCAAAGAGCATATGCAGCAAATATGTGAAAGACACAGCAGTACACATACATGCAGTACACATGCAGTACACATACATACAGTACACATACTTGCAGTACACATACATACAGTACACATACACATACATACATGCATGCAGTACACATACATACAGTACACATACATACATACATGCAGTACACATACATACAGTACACATACACATACATACATACATACCGTACACATACACATACATACATACATACATACACTGTAAAAACGAAAAAGTTAGTTCAACTCAAACTTTAAAGGTAACTGGCTGCACGCGACTTTTGAGTTGAAGCATCAACAAATAGTTCCTGTCTTCGAACTATTTGATTCTTTTATCTGTTGTTGGCGAATCAACAACTCTGTGTAGTCCTCTGAAACAACTGCAGTTGTGATTTAGGGCAAGACACAAATACATTGAATTTAAAAAACCAGAAAGGTATAACCAAATGTGAGCTCGGAGTAGAGCCACTTCAGGATGAGAGGATCTGTTTGGGGTGCTTCCTGGACCCATTCCTTTTTGTCCCACCGGGAGGAGACCAGAGGAAGATCCAGGACTCAGGACACGCTGTAGGGACTGTGTTTCTCAGCGGAAGAATGAAGTTTATATTCATACAGTTACAAAAGAAAGAAAATCTGAAATTAAGCTATAAATATGTTTAAATACCTCGAAAATAATTGTAAGTTGAGGGGATAAATGTGACGACCTCTGAGATACTGATGAACTTGAGTTTCAGGGTTGTGGAAAAGCAAATTTATGTCTAGAAATATTAAAACCTGCAAATGTTTTGTGAGGTATTAAATAGACCTTTTCTTTTCTCATGGTGTAGTACCAGACTGCTGTACCGTACATCCACCAGCAGATGGCGCCTTTCTCCATCTCAGCCTGAGGAGGGAGTGTCTGTGGAGGAGACAGAGTAGGAGAGAAGGTCACCAGGAGAATCCCACCGCCTCCAGAGTCTGCAGAGCGTGAAGGTCGCTCCATACAGTGTGTGTGTGTGTGTGTTTGTGTGTGTGTGCGTGTGTTTGTATGTATATATGTGTGTGTGCATTATAACGCTGCCCGTCTCTGAGTGCTGGGAGTGATGTAAAGCATTATGTAATCCTTTTCCCTGACACGTTTCAGAGAGAGTGTTCTGATGGGTTCCGGAGCTATCGATTCTCACTGTGCTAATGCAGCGCCGCCCGGTGTTAGCGAGGAAGTGATGTCGACTCACGCCAGGGCAATTAGTCCGCTCCAGATCCGAGGATAATTGGCAAAAGAAGTTGGCTTCAAGTTGGCTTAAAACTGTCCTCTTTAATTCAGCATATGTCTCTGTAGGTAAGACTTATAAATACAGCTTGAAGTGAAAAAAGAGAGATTGCCAGTGACGCTGCATGGAGTAACTTTGCCGGAGAAGTCTGGGGACTGGAGCTCTATCCTCTCCTCTTCCTGCTGTATCTGTCATCATAAGGACTTCAGCTGTAGTCTGTTCATTGCTATTCACCCGCTGAGCCATGGTTTGATGATCCCCTGAATCGTGAATCCTGCCTTTTTGACCTGCACCGGTAGACTGTTTGTCCTGGATCTACTGTCTCAGTCCTGAATCATTGGGCAAGACACTTCATCCACATTGACTAGAATGAGTCTGGTGTGTGTGTGAATGGTTGGTGATCCGAGGGGCCGATGGCACAGACTGGTTGCCTCGCTTTTGTCAGTGTGCCTCAGGGCAGCTGTGGCTACAGTAGTTTATACCGTGTATGGAGTGAAAGAATGATGACATGTGAAGCGTCTTTGAGCGTCCAAAAAAGTTCTATATAAAACCAATGCATTATTATTATTATTATTATTATTAAATCCATAAATGTCTTTTAATGGCGTGAACCATCATCACTGCTCTTAGACCTTTCTGCATCAGCAACAACTTAAACAAAAAACCCACTGGGGGCTTTTTCTTGATGATTTATATGATCTATTCTTTAAATTGTGTAAAAATATTCCAATGAAGACTATGATAAACGCAGGCGACGATCCATGTCCTGATTTTCTGCAGTGACTTTTCCTTTGGGAGAACGTTGCGTCTGATTTAATGCATTTAGACTTTCAGGATTTCAGTTACATTTGCATTTGAACATTAGACTTTATCCTTTAAGAAACTCGGCTGCTGCGATACTGAAGATGCTAATGTCCTTGTTATGCAGAGACCTGATCTGTCGTATACTGAGTGTTTCTCATGTTCTGTATAATCTGTGCATAATCTCCAACAAACCGAGAGACGGGCGGCACGGTGGCTCATCAAGAAGGTCCTGGGTTCAAATCTTGGAGAGGAGTTTGCATTTGCATTTCGTTTTTGCTTATTACTTATTTCACCCTTGTTACAGTTTAAGACAGGGGTGTCAACCTTTTAGAAAGAGGGCCTCTTCAGTACAGTGTTTAAAGTCAACAACTGAATTCCAGATGTAGAGGCTTTAGAACAAGGCTGAGCTGAAGTTGGATGGATGACACAGTGAAAATGTGTGTATGATCTCACGGGGCCTAGACTCGAACGAAGAAGCTGAGTTCACCCCCTTTCGCCGTATGTTTTGTCCAGATGCTTCGGTTTTCCCTACCACTATAAACATGTACAATGAGTGAGTGTCTGTGAGTGTAATAAAAAAAATGGGACATCAAGTCTGCAATAAAGTTGAATTAAATGAAAATATGAATCTTAATTTATTCATTCATTTTCTCCCCCCTTATTAGTCCATTTCTGGGTCGGGGGGGTGACAGCTGCGGGGGGGGGCTCATAGCACCAGTCCCTTGCTGATCCTCTGCAGTTGGTGAGTCCAGCACGAGCTTCGGGCAACGTGGGGGTAAGTGTCTTGCCCAAGGACACAACGACAGCAGACATTAGTGGGAGCAGTTAAAGTAGGTCCCGAGGTTCCAGCCCAAAGGCAAATGCTCTACCAACTGAGCGACCGTCGCCCCATATGAATCTTTATCTTAAAAAATAATGGACAAACAGAACTGGATGAAATGACTAACTCTTCCATCTAGTGTTGAGAGTGAGGTATTACATCATGCTATAGTTATACTGAAATCCAACATGACACGGTCGGATCAAAGGCACACAGACGTAAATAATGTACTGAATTTCTATGGCAAAACTCACACTTGGAGGCAAATTGTTTTTTTGGTTTTCATCCAAACAGCTCTGTCCATGATGTCATCTGAGTTTGACAAAGGAGAGTTAGGACAGACTGCACGGGGGCATGTGTTTGAGGCATGGATAGATCTAAAACCCACTCCAGGTCTGGTTTTTGTCATCTACGGACTCTCTTGTTTGGACTTTGTGTTGATCTTTTGTTATGTTTCTGTTAGTAAACATTTTGGAATTATGTGTTTTGCAGCACTGTCTATGAAAGGCAAGTTTATTTGTATCGCACAATTTATATACAGGGCAAAGTGCTTAACAAAACAAGAAGATATGAGGCAATAAAATAGTCCATATAAAACTCTCTATAACACAGTGATTTGCACAAATGTATCAAACGCGCTATATAAATAAATGTCCTTTCCCTTTCCTTCCTTACTATAGCTGCAGATGTGGCACAGCTCGTCTATACCGTCTATTAAAACAAATGCAATTATGTCTCCACCGGACCATTATTCTCCCGTCTCCGCATGAGGACAGTGATAGGGATCTCCATGGAAACAGCCCAGCAACAGGCTTCCATCTCGAGCGGCCAATGGGTGCAGTGGACGGCATCGGTGAGAGGACCAATGGGAGTGTGGTCGTGGGTGAGGAGGGGGGTCTGTGGTTTGAAGGTGAGAGCTGGTGCTAACAGATGCGTGACAGAGAGCATACTGTTTCCTGGTCCCAGTAGTGATGTCACAGAATCTGGAGCCGGGGGTTCCCATGGAGCAGGATCCTGTGTGGTCCCTGTCTGTTATCAGCCGCCAGAATGAGGTTTCTGTACTGAGAATAACAACATTTATCCAGTTAAACCTGAATTAAGTTGAACGACAATTTGAGAAATCTGAAATTACTTGAATGAAATCTTGGTTACCTAATTTTCATTACACAAAACATGGAACATGGTTTTCTCTCTTGGGTATTTTTTTACCTCTGTCACATCTTTGGATCTGCTTTATCACATAGAAAAGTGACACCAGCCTCATGAAGGTGGAAGTCTACCCCAAAAGCATGAGGATATTTGGTAATTAAGCAGAACCAGTTTCGTTACACTACAAACAAACAAAAAAAAAACCCTCCGTGGGCGGTTGTCCCTCTCTAAGCTGTGTCCTCTTCCAGAGTCCTGGGAGCTTGGATTCTGTGCAGTGTCTTTGCTGTTCCTGCACTGCACATTTCTGGACCGAGATTTCCGAGGTTGTTCCAGGGTTCTGCTGTAACCACTTTAGGGTCACTTCCCCGAGTGCACCGATCACCACGGGCACATAGGTTTGAAGCCCGGATGGAGCTTTCTGAGTGGAGTTTGCAAGTTTTCCCCTATACCACTATTATGTACATTTGGTAAAATCCTCCAACTCTGGTCCTGACAATTGGAGCATTATCATCTGGAGATGGGTCCCCGGGTGCTGTAAGTAGATAGTATAGACGGCGGTAGAGAGCAAGTGGTGAAAAGGTGGTACTGCACCCTAAAATCCCCAGAAAAGAGACGGCGCTCTTGAGCAAGTGGTGAAAGGTGTTACTGCACTTTGTTTTTCAAAGAGTTAGCTTCTGTTGGCCTGTGTGTGTGTGATAATGCTTTCACAGTTGTCTAAAGTGTTTTATGATCACGGTGTATTCTAAAACAAGCAGTTAGGTCAATAAACTAATTAATCTACAGGTCCTCCCTGTTAACGACACGTGTGTTGTCTGATAGTGATGAGCGGTTGGGAGGGAGGGTTTTATAACAACCAACCAGAATGCTCTGATGTATGTGATGTGTGAATGTGGGGGAACCATGACTGAGCTCACCATGTCAATTGATGGGCTGCTAGGCTTTCAGTATACCATGTATGTATGTAAAAAGAAAATTATTTAAAGAGCAGCTTCACAAGAGCTCACAATATACAAGGCTTGAGGAGAGCAATGAAATTCTCCCCTGTGCCTACCTTGACTTAACTGTCACAGCTTTTAAGTAATAAGAGTCATGGAGGATAGTTATTATTTTTCACGGAGATGTGCGCAGGGTTCCAACTGGTACAACAGTATAAACGACCCGTGTGAAACTCACCTGATGACAAAGGTTCCGTGGAGCAAAAACACATATATTTTTAGTCGCGTTTATCAATCGTAATTAATGCGTTATAATCCTAACCCTATTCATAAGGTAGTAGTCTCTATATCAATTTAATTGTCCAATACAATAAAAATAAGAACCCTATATACATATATGTACGCAGTTTGAAACAGAGTAGGTAGATGTGAAACTAGGGTCCTTGGTAAAGGTTTTCTTTTACACGAGATCAAATGATTTAAAGGCGTACATCTCTCAGATATACAATTGTTACCATAAATAGTCATCTTAAAGACTGATTAAACAACCATATTACATACCTTAAACATTATGTACAACATTTTACCAAAACACAAACCAGTAATTAAACATTATGTGCAACATTTTACCAAAACACAAACCATTAATTAAAATCCAGATTTTAAATCGATTTTTATGTAACACTCTCATATTTATTGAGTATAGTAGTTTTGTTGTTTCTTAAAAACCATGATTTTTATTTTGACTCTTTAATGTCTTTGTTAAGTTGATTCCTTCCAGAGACCATTCTTCCCATGACTTTAGTTCTGAATCTAGTTTTTATTAAAGATATCAGTTACAGATTGTATCGACTTTGTCTTTTTTTCCAAAGTTCTCGTAGATGTTTTGCAATTTACCTTATACAATGTAGGATAAATAGTATAATCCACTATAACATATAATTTTAACACCAAGCACTCAAAAACAGGATTTGATGAATCTCGATATATTTTCCTTCTGGTCTTTTTTAACTATAGGCTGTGTTAAACGTTGTCTCCAAATGTTGACAACATAGGTGAGGTCGGTATAATCATTCTAGTATCTAAGGTCAGTAATGCTGAGCGGTGTTTTCGTAGATGTTTTCTGCTAATGTGTTGCAATTACCTTATACAATGTATGATAAATAGTATAAGCCACTATAACATACAATTTTAACACCAAGCACTCAAAAACAGGATTTGATGAATCTCGATATATTTTCCTTTTGCTCTTTTTATGTAAAATAACTATAGACAGTGTTAAACGGTGTCTCCAAATGTTGACAACATAGGTGAGGTCGGTATAATCATTGTATTATCTAAGGTCTGTAATGCTGAGTGGTTTGGAAAGTGTAAAACACCAAGGCTAATTTTCCTTATGTACAGTGTCTGTGAGATTTACAACTCAGATCCTCAACGATGATGACTCCCAAAAATGTTGTTTCTTTTTACCCTTTTCAATTTCCCCCGTCTAGTCTTATCGATACACTATTTAATATTTTTCTTTAGCATTGAATATCATGTAATTGTTTTTTTCTTTGTTTAGAGCAAAGTCATTTGAACCAACCAGATTTTTATTATGACAAGTTCTTTGTTTATTACTTTTTGATAACTCTCCAACATTTTTTCCACAACAAAATAATGCTGTGGCACCAGCAAATAAGATTATTTGTAATATAGGTGTCATGTTTACAAGTTTAAAGACATAATTCAATCATTTATAAGTTTAAAAATGCAACACGTTCTTAAATGCTATGTAATAAGTTACATTTAAAAACAAAGATTCCCATTTTACATGGGAAATGAAGACAGGGGTGAAATCCGAGGCACTCTGATAAAAGTCCTTTAACAGAGAAGGGGCCAACGTGTTTGGGCCCCGCAGCGCCTTCTTCACCCAGTGTGATAATAAGATATATTTGTTTGTTGTGCTAAAATATAAGGGGAAACAAAGTAAGACATCTTCTCTATAAAACAGTAGTTTCCTGTCCGAGCAGAGTAAGCGCTCTTGTTTGGTTTGTTTTTTGTAAAAATCTTTGTTTCATGTTGTTGACCCTTGGCAAACTTTCGGCTTTGTAAGTATTATTTAATCTCATAACCATATTGTTAGGACCCCAAAAGTGTTTTATTCTACAGCAAAGTGTTAAGTTTGGGCTATATCTGAGTAGCAAGCGCTGTACGCAATTCCGTGTGTATAGCCGTCGATAGTTTTTTCTGTTGTTTCAGTTACGGTGATTTTGGTATTTTGTATTTAAGGATGCAATGAACCATACGCGTGAGATTCTCTATGAAACAAGAAAAGTAAACCTTGTCTACAGAGTTTCGCTCCAGCTTCAAATGGTCACGTATCGTGAGGACACCACAATAGTTGATACTTTTGGAAAGTCACTCATACAAACAATATTGGTATTGAGTAATTTATTATTTTTTACAATTTATCTGCACAAACTGTTTAAGATTTTCTAGATAACTAGAGATCCATGTATGAGCAAAGCCTTTTGCAGGTCTAGTAAGATACTTACAACATATGTATCTGCATATTTTCTCTGTCAGTTCCATTATTCCCACAGCAGTTGAGTGTTTTTTCCTAAACCCATACCCATTTTAAATTAACACATTTACTTTTGTAAAAAGCTATCCACTCACATTGCAAATACTTTTTCAAGATTTTAGAAAACTGTGGTAACAAAGACACGGGTCTAGAATTTGAGAAGTTGTGTTTGTTTCTGTAAAGAGGTATAATTTTAGTTGTTTTCATTTTTCAGGAAAAGGTTCCTGTTTTTAGTGACAAGTTGCAAAGGTATGTAAAAGGTTCAATTACAGATGCATCATGTCTGAGACAGAGTCGGTTGTTTACAAATGTATTCACAATTTTTCATACTTTTTTACATATTGGAAAGAAAAATACTGTTCACAGGATCTACCTTTGTATTTCACTGTAAGATGTAGGCTTTGGAAATTTTCTTTTCTTTCGAGTCTCCCACACGAGTAAAGTATCTACAAAATTCATTTGATATATTCATTTTATTTGATATTTCTGCCTTTGACAAAATAATTTGTGTACTCATGTGTGATTTTTGTTGTTCCTCATGACATTATTAAAAATTCTCCAAGTAGCTCGTTCTCATTTAGTGCATCACTGTAAAACTGTTTCTTCTGGTTATCCAGATTTCTAAAACAATGTGTTTACCGTTTTACTGTATGAATATAATATAATCAGAATAGTAAGACAGCATCTGGTGTTAGACAACACCTTGATAAACAGAATTTGTATTATACAAAAATGAAAATAGAAGACAAAAGGTACAACACATACGAAAAATATATAAAAAATAACTGATACAATAAAATAAGACCTCCACAGATATGAAGTGACACTTTACCACAGTGCCACAGATATGAACACTATATTGAATAACATATCATGGAGATATAGGATCACAGTCATTTATAAATAGTCCTCAGCGTCATTTGTTACATTTAGATTTTCTACAATGTCTTTGTATGATCCCACATTTGTTTCAAATATTGCTAGCTTTCCTTTTCTAAAACATGTAACTCTTTCAAGGGGAAATACCATTTTTATTTTACCCAAAGCATCAGCTTGAACTTTTTTTTCCACTAAATTGCAATTGTTCTCTTTGCTTGTAAAAGACACATATCTATCAGTACTTTTTTTTCATTCTTTGTAAACGCATGTTTTCCTAAATAAAAAGTGTATATCCTTAGATATAGTGGTCTCTACTGCTCCTTTAACCTCAGCACACCCCACACACAGTGGAGCAATGACCCTTTAGCACTTAGTACATACATCAGGTACATTTAACCAACCACACCCACAAAAACCCACAACACCAAAAAAACACCACAAAACCCCCCCCCAACCAACCCAAACCCAAACAAACCACCCAAAAATACCAACATAAACCCACCCACCCAACCACCCAACAATCCAATACCAAACAAAACCACCCAAACCACCCCCCCCCCCCCCCACCCCCAACCAACCCCCCCCCCCCCCCCCCCCCACCCCCCAAACCCCCACACACACCAAACACCCCAACAAACCACACCCACCACACAACACCAACCCCCCCACCCCACCCCAAAACCCCCCCACCAACACCCCAAACCCCCCCCCCCCAAACCCCCCCAAACCAAAAAACCACACAAACATAAACAAACTCAACAAAAAAAACACACCAATCAAAAAAAAAACCCAACACACAAAAACCAAAAACACACAACCCCCCACACACCCCCCCACACCCCAAAACCCACCCCCAACCACCCCACAAACCCCACCCACCCCACACCCCCACACACCCCCCCCCAAAACAAACAATACCCCCACAAACCCCCCACCAACAACCACCCACCCCACACACCCCCCCCACCCCCCACCACCTCCCCCCCCCCCCAACACCCAACCCAAACACCCATCACCCCCCCCACCACCCCCACCCACCCAACCACCCCACCCAACCCACAACCACCCCACCACACCACCACCCACAACCCCTAACACCAACCAAAACCCAACACCCCAACCCCCCCCCACCAAACACCCCCCCCCCAAAACCCCCCCCCACCCACCCCCCACCCACACACACAACACCCAACAACCACACACACACCCCCACACACACACACACAACCACACACACCCACACTCATCCCAAACACACCACACTACCACACCACACCCCCACAACACACCACACACACACACAACACCCAACTCACCAACACTCACCACACACACCACACACAACCCACACAACACACCTCACACTCCCACACACAACCAACACACAACCACACAACCACACACACACCCACACACACCACACACACCACACACACCACACACACACCACACACACACCCCCCCACTCCCACACCCCACACTCACCCCACACACACCACACACACACCACTCACACCCCCCCTCACAACACCACACACACTCCCACAACACCACCTACATCTACCCCCCACACACACCCACACACACCACACACACCACCAACAACACCACAACAACACAAAACACACACCCCCCCAACCCCCCCCACCAACCAACAAACCCACCCACACAACCCACCACCACACAAACACCCACCCCAACCACACACCAACAAACACCAACCCACACACACCACAACAAACCACCAACCACACAACCCACAACCCCCAACCCACCCCCCCACCACCACCCCCCCCCCCCCCCCCACACACACCCCAACCACCCCCACACAACCCCACCACACACCCCCCCCCCCCACCCAAACCACCCACCCCCCCCCCAAACCCAAACCCACAAACACAACTAAACCACCAACAACCAACAATCCACCCCACAACAAATAACCACAACAACCAACACCAAAAACCCCAAACACCACACAACCACATCCAACCACCCCCCAACACACAAAACCACCCAACCACTAAACCAAAAAAATAATAAATAAAAAAAAAAAACCCCAACCACAAAAACACCCCAACCAAACACCACCCCCAACCACAACACACCAACCAAACACCACCAACCACAAAACACCCCCACCCAACAACTCCACCAAACCACACACCACCCCCCACACCCAAAAACCACCAAACAACACAAACACCCAACAAAACACCCACCCAACAACAAAAACACCAGCCACAACACCACCAACCAACAACACCCAACCACACCACCACAACCCACCACCAACACAAAAACCCCCCCCACCCCCCCCCACCCCACCCCCACAACCACCCCCACCCCCCCCCCCCCCCCCACCCACCACCCCCCCCCACCCCACCCCCCCCCCACCACCCACCACCCCCCCCACCCAACCCCACCCCCCCCCCCACCAACCCCCCCCAACCCCCCCCCCCCACCACCCCCCCCCCCCCCCACAACCCCCCAACAAAAACAAACCCACCCCCACCAAAACAACACCCCACACAACACCCCCCAAACCCCAAAAACAACACCACACCCCCACAACCCCCACCCACCCCACCCCCCCACCAAACCCACACCCCCAACCACACCAACACACCCCCACACACACCACCACCCCCCCCACACACAACCCCCCACCAACCCACCCCCCACCCCAAAACAACACACCACCCCACCAACCCCCCCCCCCCCCCCCCAAAACAAACCCCAAACCCCCCAAACCCACACCCACCCCCCCCAACCCACCACCAAAACACCCAAACCACACAACACACCCCCCCCCCACCCACACCCCAACCCCCCCCCCCCCCCCCCCACCCCCCCCCCACCCCACAAACCACCCCCCACCCAACCCCCACAACCCCCCACCCCCACACACACACCCCCCACCCCCCCCCACCCCCCCCCCAACCCCACCCACCCACCCCAAACACCCCACCCCCCCCCCCCCCCCCCCCCCCCCCCAAAACCCCCCCCCACCACCCCAACCCACACACTCAACACCCCCCCCCCAACACCACCCACCCCCCCCCCCCCCCCCCCCCCCCCCCCCCCCCCAAACAAAAAACAACCCCACCACACACCCACCCCAACCACCCCCCCCCCCCCCCCCCACCCCACCCACAACAACCCACCCCAACAACCCCCACCCCCAACCCCCCCCCACCCCCCCCCCCCCCCCCACCACCCCCCCCACAAACCCCCAAAACCAAAACCAACCCCCCACCAACCCCCCCCCCCCCCCCCCCCCCCCCCCCCCACCCACAAACAAACACCACCACCAATCCCCCCCCACCACACCCCCCACCACCACCCAACAACCCCACCCACCCCCACAACCCCAACCACCACCACACCCCCCACCCACCAACACCCCACCACCCCCCACCACCCCACCCCCACCCACCCCCCAACAACAACCCCACCACCCAACCCCAACAACACACCCCACCACAACACACCCCCAAAACCAAACCCCCCCCCCCACCCCCCCACCCCCCCACTCAACCCACACACCCCCCCCCCACCCCACAAACACCCACCCCACCCCCCCCACAAACCCCCCCCCCCCCCCCCCAACACCAAAACCACCACACCACACCACAAACCACCCCAACCACCCACACCCCCACACAACAAACCAACACAACCCAAAAACCACACACACACACCACCCCCCCCCACCCCACCCACCCCACCCACCCCCCAACCCCCCACCAACACCCCCCCCACACAAACACCCAACAACCACAACCCCCCCCCCCACCCCCCAAACCCCCCCACACCCAAAACCCCACCCCCCCCAAACACCCCACACAAACCACCCACCACCCCAACCACCCCCCCACACCACCCCCACACCCCCAACACCCCAAACACAAACCCACCCACCCCCCCACCAACACACCACCCAACAAACAAACAAAAAACCCAACCACCCCACACAACCACCCCCCCCCCCCCCCCCCCACCACACACCCACACCACCCCCACCAAACCCCCCCCCACCCCCCCCCCCCCCCCCCACCACACACCCCAACACCCCCCCACCCCCCCACCCCCCCCCCAACCACACACCCCCCCCCACCCAACAAACCCCCACCACCCCCCCCCACAAACCCCCCCCCCCCCCCCAACACCACCCACCCACACCACACCACAACCACCCCCCAACCACCCACACCCCCCACACCAACAAACACACCACCCAACCCCCCCCCCACACACACCCCCCAACCCCCAACCAACAACCCACCACCCACCCCCACACCACCCCCCCCCACCCAACCCCCACCCACCCACCAACACCCCCCCCCACAACCCACCAACACCAACACCAACCCCCCCCCCCCCCAACCCACCCACCCCAACCCAAACTCCCCACCCACCCCACCCCCCCCCCCACACACCCCCACACCCCCACAACACCAAACCAACACCCACCACCCCCCCACCAACACCACACAACAACAAAACCCAACCACCCCCACACACCACCCCCCCCCCCCCACCACCACAACCCACACAACCCCCACAAACCCCCCCCACCCCCCAACCCCCCCCCCCCCCCACCCCAACACAACACAACCCCACCCCCCAACCCCCACCACCCCCCCCACCCCAACACCCCCCCCACACCAACACCCCCAACACCCACCCCCCCCAACACCCCCACCCCCCCCCACCCCCAACCCCCCAACCCCACCCACCCACCCCCCAACCAACACCCACCACCAACCCACCCCAAAAACCCCCCCCAACCCCCCCCACCACCCCCCACCCCCCCCCCACCCCCCCCCCCCCCCCCCCCCCCCCACCAACACCCCACCACCACCCCCACCCCCCCCCCCCCCACCCCCCCCACCCACCAACCCCACAACACCAACCCCAAAAAACCCCACCACAACCACCACCCCCCCCCCCCCACCCCCAAACAACACAAACCAAACACACCCACCCACAACCACCCCACCCCCAAAACCACCCCCAACCAACAAACAACACCCCCCCCCCCCCACCCCCAAACAAAACAACCCCAACCCCACAACCAACCCCACTAAACCAACCCACACAACCCCAAACCCCCACCCCACAACCCACCACCACACCCCACCACAACCACCCCCACCACAACCCCCCCCAACCCCCACCCCCCCCCACCACCCCACCCCCCCCCCCCCACCCAACCCCCCCAACCCCACCCCCCAACCCCCCACCCCCAAACACCCCCCCCCCCCCCCACACCCACAACACCCCCAACAACACCCAACCCCCCCAAACCCCCCCACCAACACCCCCCCAAACACAACCCCACCCCCCACACCCCCCCACCCACCACCCACCAAACCCCCCCCCCCACACACCCCCCCACCCAACCCCCCCCCACCAACCACCCACCACCCCACAACCAAACCCAAACACCCCCACAAACCACACAACCCACCACCCCACACCCCAACCCCCCCCCAAACCCCAAAAAACAACCCCACACCACCAAAAAAAACCCCCCAACACACCCCAACCCCCCCCACACCCCCCCCAACCCACCACCCCACCACCCCCCCCCCACACACCACACCCAACCCCCACAACCCCCACCACCCCCCCCCCACCCCCACCCCAACCACCCAAAACACCCCACCCCCCCCACCCCCCACCCCACCCACCCCCCACCACCCCCCCCCCCCCCCCACCCCCCACCCCCCCCCCCACCACCCAAACCCCACCCACACAACCACCACCCAACCCACCACCAAACCCCACACCAAACCCCACCACCAAACCCACCACCCAAAACCCCACCACCAAACCCCAACCACCCCACCCACCAAAACCCCACCCCACCAAACCCCACCACAAAACCACCACCAAACCCCACACCAACCCCCCCACACCAACCCCCACCACCAAACCCCCACCACCATAACCACCACCAAACACACCACCAACCCCACCCCAAACCCACACCCAAACCCACCACCAAACCCCACAAAAACCCCACCACACAAACCCAACCCACACACCCACCCCCCACCACCCCACACCAACCCACCCCCCCACACACCCCCCCACACCCACCCCACACCACACCACCCCACAACCCCCCCCCCACACCCAACCCACACCCACCCACCACACACACAACAACCAAAACACACCCCCCCCCCCACAACCCCAACAAACCCACCACAACACACCCAACCCCACACACATCAACAATAACCAACCAAACCATAACCAACAAACACAAACCCAAACCACACATCCCCCCCACCCACACACACACAACAACCCACCCCCAAAAACCCACCCCACCCCCCAAAACACCCCAAAAACACCCAAACCCCAATTCCACCACCCCCCCCAACCCCAAAACCCCCAACAAACCCCCCAATACCCCACAACACCACAACCCCCACACCCCCAACCCCCCCAACCCCCCCCCAACCCCCCCCCACCCCACAACCACCCCAACCCCCAACCCCCCAACACCCCAAACCCCCACAACCACCCCCCCCCAAACACCCCCCAACCACCCAAACACCAACCATCCCCCCAACCACCCAAAACCACCCACCCCCACAACCCAAAAACAACAACCCCCCAACCCCCCCAAACAACACCCCCATAACCCACCCCCAAACCACCAAACAACACCCCCCCCCCCCAAACCACCCAAACACCCACCCCCCCCCACCCTCACCACACCCACCAAACACACCCACACCCCAACCAACATAAAAAAAAAAACCAACAACCCACAAAAAACCCAACCCAACCCCCCACCCCCACAACCCACACAAACCCACCACCACAACACCCCACAAACAAAACAACCAACCACAACACACCAAACACCCCCCACCACCCACAAACCAACCCACCACAACACACCACCAAACCCCCCCCCCCACCACACCCACCCAAAAACATTACACTATCCAAAACACACAAAAAAACCCCACCCAACACCCCACCCCACCCACACCCCCAACCAACAAACACCCCAAAAAAACCCCATACACACCAAACAAAAAATCCCTAACCCATCACCCCACAAACCACCCTAAAAACACAAAAAAAACCACACCACAAAACACCTAACACTACACCACCACACCCCCCCCCCAACCCCCCCAACCCACCCCACCCCCCACCCCCCCCACCCCAACCCCAACAACCAAAACATAAATAACCCCAAAACCCCATTCATACCCCCCCTCCAATTTCAACCATCCCAACCAAAAACCACCTTATACCACCACACTCCCACCCCCCCTACCACTCCCCCCCCCCCAAAAACCCTTCCAAACAAAACTCAAAAAAAAATCTCCCTCAATCAACAAAAAAACCAACTCCAAACCAACACCCCCCATCATCCTAACTAAACCCAAATACAAACTACCCACCCAACTACATCATCCCCCTACCTTCCCCTTCCTTCTATAATCACCATTTTCCCCCCAAACCCTACCCCCATACATCCCTTATACCTTACAAACCCCCCCAACACCCCCCACCCCCCCTCATCCTTCCATTAAACCCCCAACTAAATTTCTTCCCACCCCCCAAACTCCACCCCACCACCCTTTAACTTCCCCCATCCTCAAATACCACCCCCCCCTTCCCACCCACCTAATCACACCAAACACCCAAACCACCCAACCACCACCCACCACCAAACCCCCAACACCCACACACAACCCCCCACCCCCACACCACCCCCCCCCCCACAACCCCTAACCCCCCCCCCCCCCCCAACCCCCCCCCCACCCCCCCCCCCCAACCCCACAACCAAACACAACCAACCAACCCCACCCCCCCCCACCCCAAACCCCCCCCACCACCCCTCAAAAAACCCCACACCCCCCCCCTCAACACAAACACCCCCACCCCCCCAACAACAAAACAACCAAACACAACCACCAACCACCACACCCCCCCCCCCCACACACCCACCACCCACCACCAACACCCCCACCATCCACAACCACCCCAACCACCACCCCCCCAACCCAACCAAACAACACCCACACAAACACACAACCAATAAACCCCACCACCAAAACCCAACACACACCACCCAACACTCCACCCCCCCCCCCACACCCCCCCCCCACCACCCCACCCCCAACCTAACAACCCCATCCCAACCACACCCCCCCCCCCCAACCCAACCACCCAAAACCACAAAAAACCCCAAAAAAACCAACCCCACACCCAACTCCCACACAACCCACACCCAACCCCACAAACCCCACAACCCCCACCCCCCCCCCACACCCAAACCACCCCCCCCACCCCCCCCACACCCCCCCACACCCCCCCCCCCCCCAACACCCAACAAACAAACCAAACACACCCACACCAACAACCCCCCCCACACACCACCAACACCCAACCACACACAACAAACCCAACAAAAAACCAAACCATAACAAACCACCTAACACACACCCCACACCACCCCCCCCCCCACAAACCCCCACAACATTCATTAAAAACCCACCCACAAACCCCCCCCCCACCCCAAAACACCCCCACCACCAAAAAAAACAAACCTACCACAAAAACTATACCCCTTCATTCTCAATACAATAATCAAAAACACACACTCCCACATCATCCACCACCCAAAACACAAACACCACACAAAAAACAAAAACACACAACACCCAACACCCACAACCCCACACCAATAAAAACCACAACCCCCCCCCCACACCCAACACCCACCCCAAACCCCCACCCCCACTTCAACACCCACACCCCAAAACCCTCACCCACCCCCCCAACACCCACACACAACCAACCACCCCCCACCCCCCCCACCACCAATAACCCCCACACCAAACAAAACAACACACCCCAACAACCCCACCCCCAAACCTCCCTATACCCCCCAACCCCCCACAACAACCACCAACAACCACCCACACCCACCACCCCCTCATACCCACACCACCCCAACACCCCCCCCACACACCAACCCACCAAACACCCCAACACACCCCACCCCCACACAACCCCCCCCCCCACCACCTAAAAACACAACACCCCACCACCACCACACCCCCCACCAACCCACAAAACCCCCAACCCCACAAAACACCCCACAACCCCCACACACCACCCCCCCACCCCACCCAACCCAAAACACCAAAAACCCACAAAACCCCCACACACCCCACAACAATCAACAAAAAAAAACACCACAACACCCCCCACCCCCCCACCCCCCCCCAACCAAAACACCCCCCAAACACCCCAACAACACCACCAACAACAAACACACCCCCCACACACCCCCCCCCCCCCCCACCCCACCACACCCACAACCCCAAACCCCCCACCACTCCAACTCAAACCCAACCCCCCCACCCAACCCCCCCCCCCCACCCCCACACCCAACCCCCCCCACACCACAAACAAACACACCCCACCCACAACACCAACAAACACAAACCACCCACAACCCACCCCCCCTACCCAAACACCCCCCACCCCCCAACAAAACAACCCCACACAACCCCCACCCCCACCAACCTCCAACACCCACCCCAACCCAAACCACAACCACCCCACACCACACAAAACACACCTCCACACCCACCCCAACAAACCCCCACCCCCCCCACCCAAAACCCCCCCCCCCCACACCCAACCACAAACACACCCAACCCACCACCCAACAAAAAAAACCCCCCCTCAAACCAAACCCCAAAACAAACCACAAACCCCCCCCACCCCCCCACACACCAACCACACCCCACCAAACAAACCACCCACTACACAAAAACAACACCAACCCCCCCACCCCAAAAACCATCAAACCCACAAAACCTAACCCACAAACAACCACAAACCCCAAACCCAAAACCCCCCAACCCAAACCACAACAACCACCCACCTTAACACATCAAACCCCAAACTCCCCCCTCCCACAAACAAACCCCCCCCCCCCCACCCACCCAACCAAACCCATTCAAATACAAAACAATACACTAAATACCACCCCCCCCAAACCCCAACCCCCACACAAACATTCAACCCCACCTCCATTCATACCCCATTCCCCCCTTACCCCCCCCCAATTACCTATATATACAAAATATATCCATCAATATATATATAACCCATATATACTCCAATCAATAATCAAAAAAAACATAAATATATAACTATCAAAAAAACCACACCACCCCCCCCCCCCCCCCCACACCCCCCCCCCCCCACACACCCCCCCCCCCCCCCAACCCACAAACACCCACAAACCCAATACCAACCCCCCCCCCCCCCCTACCCAACCCCATAACACCCCCCAAAACAAACCAAAAACCCCCCATAATAACCACACCCATCCAACAATTCCCCCCCCCACCCACCTACCCCCCACCACCAACCACCCTACCCCCCCACACACCACCTCCCCCACCCCCCAAACCCCACCCATCCCTACCCCCCAACACCCCCCCACCAACCCCCACCCACCCCCACCACCCACACCAACCCACCCCCACCCCCCCCACCAAAAACCAACCACCCCACAAAACACAACACCAACAATAACCCAACACCACACCACAAAACAACACCCACAAACACAACCCCAACCACCCAATCTCCCACCCCCAAAACACACACCACCCAAACACCCTCACAACTAATATACCAACACCTATCCCACACCACACCTCACACACACACACACACTATCACACCTCTCTTCCCCCCATCAACACAACCCCCAATCACACTCCCCACTACACTCACCACACATCTCCCTACACTCCTCACACTCACACTATCACCTCACACACCACACTCATCCCTCTTCTCCACTCTCACTACCCCCCTCTCACTCCACACTCACACCCATCACTATCTCACCTCACCTCTCCCCCTCATCTTTTCTACCCCTCTCACACTTTCTCTCTCCCTCTCACACCAAATCTCTTCCACTCTCACACCCCCATCCACTCCATCTCACCCTCTCACACCCCCACTAACACTCCCTCTCTCTCCTCTCTCACTCACTCTACTCATCCCACACTCTCCACACATCTCACTCACTCACACCCCTCTCACTCCTCTATCTCTCCCTCTCTCTCTCCCCTCTCTTCTCCCCACTCTCTTCCTCTCTCAACCCCAATACCAAAACCCCCCACAAAAACCATATACCCCCCATCCCCACATCCCAACCCTCCCCACACCACCCCCCACCAACCACAAAAAAACCCCACACCAACCAACCAACCTACAACACACACCCACCCACCACTACCCCCCAACCACCCAACCACACCAAACAACCCCCCCCCACACCAACCCAACCCACCCACCCCCCACCCCCCCCCCACACTCAACCCCCACCACCCCCACCTCAACACCCACCACCACCACCCCCCACCCCAAACCCACCCCCCCCCCCCCCCCCAACAACCACAACACCACAAACACCCCCAACAACAACAACACCCCAACCAAACTAACACCTAACCAACCCACACCATACAACCACCATCATCATCAAACACACCCCCTACAATAATTCAACCTCCCCCCTACAAATAACTCCCCCTTCCCAACAACACCCCCAACAACAAAAACCTCACAAATCCTCATCATACACACCCAACCTCATAAACACCATCCACAACACCACCAATCCACAACAAACCCAAAACAACTCCACCCAAACAACACCACCACACAACCAAACACCACCAACAACACAACCAACCCCAACCACAAAACCAACCCAACCCCACTAAAACAAACCCCTACCACAACAAAAACCAACAACAACCTCCACCCAAACAACAACCCAACCACACCACCAACACAACAAAACACCCCCCCCACCCCCAACAACCAACAACCAACCACCACACCCCCCCCCCCCACCCCCCCACCCACACCACCCACCCCACCCAACCCACCCCAACCACAAAAACCCCCCCAAACCCAATACCCCCCACCACCCCCCCAACCCCCCCACCCCCCCCACCAACCCCCAACCACAACCCCACCCCACAACCCCCACAAAAACAAACCACACCCACCAAACACAACACCACACCCCAAACACAAAAACAACCACCACCAACCCCCACCCACCCCCCCCCACCCCACCCCCCCCACCAACCCCACTACCCAAACCCAAACCCCAACACCCACAAAACCAACCACCCCCCCAAAACAACCCCCCACACCCACCAACCCCCCCACCCAAACACCCCCCCCACAAACCCACCCCCCCCACCAAACCCACCCCCCACAACACAAAAAAACCCCAAACCCAAAACCACCAACACACCCCACACAAAAAACCCCACCCACCAAAAACAAAAACCCACACCCCCACCCCCAAACAAACACCAACCCCCCCCCCCCCCCCCCACCCCCCCCCCCACCCATCAAACACCACCCCCACCCCCACCCCCACACCCCCCACCCCAAACACACCCCCCACCCCCCCCCAACCCCCCCACCAACACACACACAACCCCCAACACCCACCCCCCCACCCCCCCCCCCCCCACCCCCCACCAACCCCCCCCCACACCCCCCTCCCACACACACACACACCCCCCCAACAAACCACCCCCCCCCCCCCCACCCCCCCCCCCCCCCCCCCCCCCAAACAAACAAAAAACAACACAAACCACCCCCCACACCCCCCCACCCCACCCCCCCCACCACCCCACCCACAAAAACCACCCAACCACCCCCACACCCAACCCCCACCCCCCACCCCCCCCCCCCCCCCCCACCACCCCCCCCACAAACCCCCACACACAACCCACCCCAAACAACCCCCACCCCCCCCCCCCCCCCCCCCCCCCCACCCACAAAAACACCCCCCCACCAACCCCCCACACACCCCCCCACCCACACCCACACAACCCCCACCACCCACCACCCCCCCACCACCACCTCCCCCACCACACAACCCCCCCACCCCCCACCACCCCACCACCCAAACACCACCCCCCCAACCAACACCCACACCCCTCAACCCCTACCAACACACCCACCAAAACACCACCCCCCACAACCCCAACCCCCCCCACCCCCCACCCCCCCCCCCAAACCACACCACCCCCAACCCCAACAAACAACCCAACCCCCCCCACAAACCCCCCCCCCCCCCCCCCAACCACCACCCACACCACACAACACCCCAAACCACCCACACCCCAAACAACAAATCAACAAACCCAAACACCACACACACCCCCCCCCCACCCCACCCAACAACCCCCACCCAACCCAACCCCCACCCACACCCCCCCCACCCCAACACACCCAACAACCACAACCCCCCCCCCCACCCCCCCCAACCCCCCACACCCAACCCCCCCACCCCCCCCCAAACCACAACACACCACCACCACCAACACCCCCCCACACCACCCCCACACCCCACACACCCCAAACCCAACACCCCACCACCCCCCCACACCACCCACCAAAAAAAAACACAACCACCCACAAAACCACCCCCCCCCCCCCCCCCCAACACAAACCCACACCACCCCCCACCAAACCCCCCCCCACCCCCCCCCCACACACCACCACCACACACACCCCCCCCCCCACCCCCACCCCCCCCCCAAACACACACCCCCCACCCCAACCCACACCCCACCCACCCCCCCACAACCCCCCCCCCCCCCAAACCACCACCCACACACACCAAACCACCCCCCCCACCACCCACACCCCCCACACAACAAAAACCACCCCAACCCCCACACACCACCCCCAAACCCAACAACAACCACCACCCACCCCCCACACCCCCCCCCCACCAACCCCCACCCACCCACCAACACCCCCCCCACAACCACCAACACCAACCACCACCCCCCCCCCCCCCACCCCAACCCCACACCCACCACCCAACACCCCACCCCCACCCCCACCCCCCCCCCCAAACCACACCCCACACCCCACACTATCACCCAAAACCCAAACCCACCACCATCCCTAAACCCCCATCCAACACAACCCTACACAACTAACAAAAACCCAACCCAACCCAACCACAACCCACCCCCACCCCCCCCCCACCCACCAAACACACCCACACCACACCCCAACAAACCCCCCCCAACCCCCAACCCCCCCCCCCCCACCCAACCAAAACACACCCAACCCCCCAACCCCCAACCCCCCCACCCCCACACCCCCCCCACAACAACACCCCCCCAACACCCACCCCCAAACACCCCCCCCACCCCCCCCAACCCCCCAACCCCCCACCCCCACCACAACACACCACACCACCCACCCAAAACCCCCCCACACCCCCACCCCCCCCACCCCCACCCCCCACCCCCCCCCCCCCCCACCCCACACCCCACCACCACCCCCACCCCCCCCCCCCCCCCCCACCCCACCACAACCCAACAACCCACCCAACCCCCCCAAAAACCCACCCCCCCACCAAACCACCCCCCCCCCCCCCCCCCCACCCCAAACAAACACCCCAAACCAAACACACCACACACACCCCAACACCCAAACCCCACCCCCAACAAAAACAAACCCCCCCCCCCCCCCCCACCCAACACAAAACCACACCCCACACACACACCCAAAAACCCAACCCACACAAACCCAAACCCCCACCCCCCACACCCACCCACCACACCCCCACCACAACCACCCCCCACCCACAACCCCCCCCCCAACCCCCCCACCCCCCCCACCACCACCCCCCCCCCCCCCACCAACCCCAACCCCACCCCCCAACCCCCCCACCCCCAAACACCCCCCCCCCCCCCCCCCCACACCACCAACCACCCCCCCCAAACACCACCCAAACCCCCCCCCAAACCCCCCCCACCAAACCCCCCCCCCCCAAAACAACCCCCCACCCCCACACCCCACCACACCCACCAAACCCCCCCCCCACACACCCCCACCCAACCCCCCCACAACCACCCCACCCACCCCCACAACCAAACAACCCAAAACCCCCCCCCAACCCACACAACCACCCCACCCCCACCCACCAACCCCCCCCCCCAAAAAAAAACCCCAAAAAACAACCCAACCACCAACCACACCCCCCCACACACACCCCAACCCCCCCCCACACCCCCCCCCCCACCCAACCCACACCCCCCACACACACCCCCACCCCCACACCCCCACCACCCCCCCACCCCCCACCCCAACACCCCCCAAAACACCCCCACCCCCCCACCCCCACCCCACCACCCCCCCCCACCACCCCCCCCCCCCCCCCCCACCCCCCACCCCCCCCCACCACCAAACCCACCCAACAAACCACCAACCCCACCCACCAAACCCACCACCAACCCCACACCAAACCCCACACCAACCACCCAAAACCACCACCAACCCCAACCCACCCAAACCCCACCACCAAACACCACCCACCAAACCCCACCACCAAACCCACACAACCCCACACAACACCTCCACCAAACCCAACACCAAACCCCCACACCAAACCCACCCACAACCCCACCCACCAAACCACCCCACCAAACCCCCACCAACACCCCACCACCAAACCCCACCACACAAACAACCAACCCAAACACCCACCCCCCCCACCCCACAACAACCCACACACCACCACACCCCCCCCCACCCACCCCACCCACCACACCCACCCACAACCCCCCCCCCCCCACCAAACACACACACCCACCCCACCACAAACAACCACCCCAAAAACACCCCCACAACCCCAACAACCCAACCACACACACCCAACCCCACAACCACCCACAACACAACCAACAAACAAAACCCAAAAACAACCCAAACCCACACACACCACACACACCCCCAACCCCCCCCAACCCCACAACAACCCAACCCCCAAACCCACCACCCCCCCAACCCCCAACCCACACCAACCCACCAACCCCCACAAACCCCAAACCCCACCCCAACCCCCACCCACAAACCCCCCCCCAACCCCCCAACCCCCCAACCCCCACACCCAACACCCAACCCCCCCCCCAACCCCCCAACCCCCAACCCCCAACCCCCAACCCCCCAACCCCCAACCCCCCAACCCCCCAAACCCACCCCCCTACCCCCAAACACCCCAACCCCCCCCCAAACCCCAACCCCCCCCCAAACCCCCCAACCCCCCCCCAACCCACACACCCCCAACCCCCAAACCCCATCCCACCCCCCCCCCCCACACCCCCCCCCCACACACCCCTCACACAAAACCCCCCCAACCACCCCTACCCACCAAACACAACCCCCCCCCCCCCCCCACCCCCCAACACCAACACAACACAACATACCCCTTCATCCAAACCAACAAAAAATCCAACCAACCCCAAACTCTCCCATCACCCCCCACAATACCCAATAACCAAAAACACAACCCCCAACAACCACCCAAACCACCCCCCACCCACCACAAACCAACAAACCAATATAACAAACACCTACACACACAAACAACCACCCACACCACCCCCCCCCCCAACCACACACAACCAAACAAACCCCCCCACACCCACCCACAAAACAAACCCACCCCACCACCCCCCACCCCAAAAAAACATACCAACATAACAACACAAACAAAAATACCCCAAACACACCCCCAACAACACCCCCCCCCACCCCCCCCACCCCACCACCCCCCCACCCCCCCCACCCCACCCCCCACCCCCACCCCACAAACCACACCAAAACACACCCAAACAACCCACCCCCCACCCACCCAAAACCCCACCCACCCCCCCCCACCCCCAACCCCCCCCCCACAACCATCCAAAACAACCACACCACCCACACCCCACACACCCCCCCACACCACCACACACCCACCCCCCCAACCCCCACAACCCCAACCCAAACACATACCCACAACAACAACAACACACAACACCACACCCCCCCCCAAACCCCCCCCCACCACCACCCAAACCCCAACACCCAACCCACCACACCCCAACCCCACCAAACCCAAACACACCCCACCCCCCCCCACCCCACCACAAACCCAACCACACAACACCACCCCCCCAAACCCAACCCTCCATAACCCCAACCCCCACCAAATATAACACAAACCACCCAACCACCAAACCAAAACCACCCCACCCCCAAAACACACACACAACCCACCCTCCCACACCACCCCCCCCCCCCCCAAACCCCAAAAACCCCCCCCCCCCCCCCCAACCCCCCCCCCCACCCCCCCCACCCCCCCACCCCAACACAACCCCCCCACCAATACACCCCACCCAACCCCCCCCCCAAACCACAACACCCACAATCAATTCCACCACACCAACCTAAAACCAACCCCCACACCCACACAAACCACAAACCACCACACACCCCCCCCCCACCACCCCACCACCCCAACACCAACACCACCCCCACCTCCAAACAACAACACACACCAACCACCACCCCCACAAACCAAACCAAACACCACCAAAACATTAACAAAATAAAAACCCCACCACCCACACCCCCCACCCCCCACCACACACCCCCCCCCCCCCCCCCCACCAACCCCAACCACACCAACCCCAACAACACCCCCACCCCCCACCCCCCCCAACACCCCCACCAACCCACCCCCCCCCCCCCCCCCCCCAATCACCCCCACACCCACCCCCCCCACCAAACCCCACCACACCCACACCCAACCCACCCCAACCAACCAAACCCCTTAACCCCCACAAACCCCCCACCCCCCCCCCACCAACCCACCCCCCCAACACCCCCCACACCCCCACACATACACACCACAACCAAATCCAACAAAACCAACCCCACAAATCCACCCCCCATAACCACAAACACCCACCCCCCCCCACCACAAACAAACCCAACACTCCCCCCCAACACACAACAAACCAACCAAACCCCACACCACCCCCAAACCAACCCACCCCCCCAAAAAAAAAAATATCTTACCAACCACCCCACCCCCCACCCCCCCCCACACAACAATAACCCCCCCACCACCCCCAAAACCACTAACCACTCTAAATCTTTCCCCTACATTCTAAATACACTCAAATAACCCCCCCCACCACCAACCACAACCATACATAACCACCATTAACACCACCCACCCCAAACCCCCACCCCCCCCCCCCACCAAATAAAATAATCTCTCTCACCCCCCAATCAACTCATCCCCAACCTACATATTATTCTACAACAACAACCCCACCCCCCACACCCCACAAAACCCCCCCCCCCCCCCCCAAACACCCAACCACACACCCAAACCCAAACACCCCCCCCCCAAACACCAAACAACAACCACACCACACCCCCACCCCCCTTCCTATATACCAAAAAACTCCACTAAAAAACTCCCCAAAAAAAACATCTACCCACACCCCCTTCCCCCTACTAATTCCCCAAACCCCTAAACACCTAACAAATACTAACACTCCCATCAACCCCCACAAAACAACCCCCAACAACCCAAACCCCCCCCCACCACCTAAACACAAACCCACCCCCAAAACACCACCCCAATACCCAATCCCACACAACACAAACCACCCACCCCCCCAACCACCAACCAAAATACACCCCCCCCCACAACCACCAACCCCCCACAACCCACCATACACACAACCAAAAAACCCCCAACAACCCCACTCACCACCCACAAACCCACAAACCCCACACCCAAAACCCCACCTCAACCCTCATAACACCACCCAACCCAACCCAACATACAAACTACACAAACAAACCCAACCATCTCCCCCCACCCCCCACACACCAAAAATCCACCCCAAAACCCACCCCCACAACACCCACCCAATAAACCCAACACACCTCACACCCACCCCCCCCCACCACCCCACCCCCCCCCAACACCCCCACAACCCACACCACACAAACCCCACCCACTCCCCCACCCTACACACCCCCCCCCCCCACCACCCACCCCCCCCCCAACCACCACCCCACCCCCCCACAAAATAATCAATCTATTCCCCCACCCCCCACCCCTATAATATACCATACTCAAACCACCCTCACCCCCCCAACCCACTCACCCCCCTCACCCCCAAAACAAACAAACCAACCACACCAACACCCCACATCAAAAAACAACACCCATCCAAAACCAAACAATAATATTCCCCATTCTACTCTACTCTCACCCCAACCCTAATACCCCCCCTACCCCCCACACATTCACCCCCCCCAACCCCCCACCCACCTCAACCCCCATAACAATTCCCCCCCCCACTATAAAAACACCCACACCCATCATAAACCCCTTCCCCAAAATCACAACCCAAACACAACACCAAACCCCAACCCAACACCCCACACCTAAACACTCCCACCAAACACCCACTAATACCAAAAAACACCTCCAACCCCCACCCCCCCACCAACCAACAAACCCACCCACAAACCCCCAAAAAATACCCAAAAACCCCCCACCCCCAAACCCACCACACCACCCAACCAAACAAAAAAAAAAACCCCCCAAACCACCCCCCCCCCCATCCCCAACCAACACCCCCCCCCCCCACCCACCCCCAACCCAACCCCCTAAAAAAACTTAACACCAACCAACATCCAACCCCAACCCAACTCCCTACCCCCCCACCACCACCCAACCCTAACCCCCAACACCTAATCCCCAATCCCCCCCAAACCCCCCCCCCCCACACAACAAACACCAAATAACCAAAAAACAACTCAAACCTAATTCTAAAATCCAACCACAAAAAAAAACACACCAATCAAACAACCCACACACAAAAAATCCCCTCTCCCCCCCCCCCCCACACCCCCCCCCCCACACTCCCCCCACCCACAACCCACCCACAAAAACCCCCCCCACCCCCCCACACCCCCCACACACACCCCCCCAACCAACCAACCCCCCCAAAAACCCCCCACCACCACCAACCCCCCACACAACACCCCACCCACCCCAAACACCTTCCCCACCCCACCCCACAACCCCACCCACCCCCCAACCACCCCCACACACCCAACACCACCCAAAACACCCAAACACCCCACCCCCCCACCCCCACCCATCCCCACCACCACCAACATACACCCAACCCAATACCAATACCCAAACCAAAACCCACTTTATTCCCCATTACACACAACCCCCAAACACCCCATAACACCCCCACCCCCCCCAAAAACAAACCCCCCCCCCCCCCACCCACCACACCAACCACATAAATATACATCTCCCACACTTACCTTCACACCCTCATACTCATCACCTCACATACCACACACACCCCACACACACACAACACACCAACACAACCACTCACACACCACACCACTCACACAACACCCCCCCACACAACCCACACTCTCACACACACCCACACACAACCACACTAAACCACTCACTCTCCACAACAACACACACACACCCCACACTCACCCCACACACACCCCACACACACACAACACACCTCACACACCCAACACACCCCACAACAACCCACACACACACCACCACCCACACCACACACACACCACACACACCACACACTCACCCCCACACTCACCAAACAACACTCCAACACACACCCCCCCACACATCCCATCACAACCAACACACCCACAAACCTCTCAAAACCCCTCACTCTCATCCCCTCCTCTATTCCCATCTCACATCCACATCAACAAACAAAAACACCCAACCACATCCCCCAAACCACCCAACCCCCACCCCACTCATCTATACCAATATCAAAAAAACAAACAACTATACCCAACTCCAACATACCTATTAATCCTCCTCTTACCCCCCTCTCAATCACACCCTTCCCCATACCCCCTCATACTCCTTCCCCTCCCATCACCCCCCCTCCCAAACAAAACAAACTATAACCCCCCCACCCTCCTCCTATAACCTCAAACCCAAAAAAACAACCCCATCCACACCCACCACCCCTCCCCCCCCTTATCCAATCCCACACCCCCCCCCCCTTCACCCCTTCAACTTCCCCTCCATCTTCATTACTCCCTACAACTTTCATCCCATCCCCCAACCACATCATCTCCATTACAACAAAACCTACCCTTCCAACTACAATCACATCAACATACCCCTTACCTCCCCATCCCATCATCATACTCCCCCCCTAAATTACTATCCCCATCATTTAAAACACCCCAATCAACAATAACCACCCCCCATCATCATATCACTCCATCAACATATAACTCCCCAACCCATAAAAACCAACACAACCACAAAACCACCAACAACACACCACACCCCATACATCTACACCTCCCCATACCAAACAAACACCAACCCTCTAAAAATAACCCCCTTCCATCATCAACACACCCCAACAACTAAACACCCCTACATAAAACACACCAACAACTATAAACCCCAACCAATCCAATACACCATCAACAACAAAACCACCCCACAACCACACCCCACAACAAAAACACCACCCAACCCACCCCCCCCCCCCACAAAACCCCAAAAACAACCACAACCACCCAAATACCCACCCCCCCACCACCCCCAACACACCCCCCACCAAACCCCCCCCTCCACCCAACCCCCACACCCACCCCCCCAACAAACACCACAACCCCACAACCACCCAAACACAACCCTAAAAAAAAAACCACCCCAACACAAACACACACACCCAACATCCCACCCAAACCCATAAAAACAACCCACCAACACCCCCACCAACCCCCCCCCACACCACCCACCCCCACCAACCCCAACAACAAAACCCCCCCCACACCCACACCCCCACACACCCCACACACACCCAACCTCCCACCCCACAACAACACACACCACCCACCCCCACCAACATAACACAACCAACCATACAAACCACCACCCAACCCCACAAAAAACCCCCCCCCAAACATACAAACCCCAACCAAACCACCACAACCCCAACACCAACCCCCACACCCACAACAACACCAAACAACCCACACACCCCCCCCAACCACACCCCAACCCCCCCCCCCCCCCACACCCCCCCCCCACCCCAAAACACCCAACCCCCCCCCAACCCCCCACCCCCACAACCCCCCACCCCAACACACAACCCCCACCCCCCCACCCCCCCCACAAACCACCAACCACCCCCCAAAAACCCCACCCCCCCCCCCCCCCCCCCCCCCCCCCCCCCCCCCACAACACATACCCCCCCCCCCACCTCCCCCAAAAACACACACACCCACCCCCCCAACACAACCCCCCCCCCCCCACCCCCCCCCCCCCCCCCCCCCCCCCCCCACCAAACAAAAAACAACACCACACACCACCCAACACACCCACACCCCCAACCCCCACCCACCAACCCCAACCCAACCACCCCCACCCCCCCAACCCCCCCCCCACCCCCCCCCCCCCCCCCCCCACACCCCCCCCACCCAAAACCCCCCCACACCACAACCACCCCCACCAACCCCCCCCCCCCCCCCCCCCCCCCCCCCCCCACCCAAAAAACACCCCCCACCAACCCCCACACACACACCCCCCACCACCACCCACAAACCCACCACCCCCACCACCCCCCCACCACCACACCCCCCCACCCACCACAAACCCCCCACCACCCCCCCCACCACCCACCACCCAAACAACCCCCAACACAACCCACCACCCAACCCCAACAACAACCCCACCACAACACCACCCCCCAAACCCCAACCCCCCCCACCCCACCCCCCCCAAACCACACACCCCCCCCACCCAAACCAACACCCCACCCACCCCCCCCCACAAACCCCCCCCCCCCCCCCCCAAACCACCACCCAACCCACACCACAACACCCCCCAACCACCCACCCCCCCCACACAACAAAAACCAACACACCAAACACACACACAACCCCCCCCCCACCCCACCACAACCCACCACCCCAACCCCCCACCAACCCCCCCACCCAACACCACCCCAAAAACCACAACCCCCCCCCACCCCCCAACCCCCCCACACCCACCCCCCCCAACCCCCCCCAACACCCCCACCACAACACCACCCACCACCCCAACACCCCCACACCCACCCAACACCCCCACACACCACCCAAACACCCCACCCACCCCCACCCACACCACCCACCCAACAAACCAAAAACCCAACCACCCAACACCACCCCCCACCCACCCCACAACCACACCCACACACCCCCACCAAAACACACCCCCACCCCCCCCCCCCCCCACCACCACAACCACACACACCACCCCCCCACACCCACCCCCCCCCCCACACCACACCACCCCCCCCACCCCCCACAAACCCCACCACCCCCCCCCCCACAAAACCCCCCCCCCCCCCCCACACCAACCACCACACCACCACCAAACACCCCCAACACCCAACACCCCACACAAAAAACAACACCACCCAACCCCCACAAAACCCCCCAACCCCCAACACACAACCACCACCCACCCCACACCCCCCCCCCACCAACCCCCACCCACCCACCCAAACACCCCCCCACAAACACCAACACAAACACCACCCCCCCCCCCCCCCCCCAACCCCACCCCACCCACCCCAACACCCCCACCCCACCCACCCACCCCCCCCCCCCCCCAAACCACCCCCACCCAAACCCCCCCACACACCCCCCCAAACACCAAAACCACCACCCCCACCCCACCAAAACACACACCACCACAAACAAAAAACAAATACCACCCACACAACCACACCCCCACCCCCCCACCCACACACCCACACCACCCCCCACCCAAACCCCCCCCCACCCCCCCCAACCCCCCACCCCCCACCACAAAAAAAACCACAACACACCCCCACCCCAACCCCCACCACCCCCCCACCCAAACCCCCCCACACAACACCCAACACCCACCCCAACACCCCCCCCCCCCCCCAACCCCCAACCCCCAACCCCCCACCCCCACCCCCCCCAACCACAACCCACACCACCCCCCCAAAAACCCCCCCAACCCCCCACCCCCCCCCACCCCCCACCCCCCACCCCCCCCCCCCCCCCCCACCACACCCCCACCACCACCCCACCCCCCCCCCCCCCCCCCCCCCCACAACCCACCAACCACCCCAAAACCAACCCAAAAAACCCCCACCAACCACCCCCCCCCACCCACCCCCAAACAACACCACACAACACCACCAAACCACACCACCCCAACCCCCAAAACCACCCCAACCCAACACCAACCCCCACCCACCCCACCCCCAAACACAAACCCACCACACCCAACCACACCCAAACCCAACCACACACACCCCCAAACCCCCCACCCCACACCCACCACCCACCACCCCACCACAACCACCCCAACCCACAACCCCCCCACCCCCCCACCCCCCCCCACCACCCCACCCCCCCCCCCCCCCCCCACCAACCCCCCAACCCCACCCCCCCCCAACCCCCACCCCCAAAACAACCCCCCCCCCCCCCCCACCCACCCCCCCCACCCCACCCACCCCCCCCAACAAACACCACCCCAACCCCCCCAAACCCCCCCCCACCCCAACACCCCCCCCAAAACCACAACCCCCACCCCCACACCCCCCAACCCACACCACCCCAACACCCCCCCCCCACAACCCCCCCCACCAACCCCCCCAACCAACCACCCACCCCACCCCACAACCAACACCCAAACAACCCCCCCAACCCACAAAACCCACCACCCCCACCCCACCCAACCCCCCCCCAAAACCCCCAAAAAAAACCCCCACACCACAACACAACCCCCACACAACAACCCCCCCCCACACCCCCCCCCACCCCCCACCCCACCACCCCCCCCCACACACACCCCTACCCCCCACACCCCCACACCCCCCCCACCCCCCACCCCAACACCCCCAAAACACCCCACCCCCCCACCCCCACCCCACCACCCCCCACCACCCCCCCCCCCCCCCCCACCCCCCACCCCCCCCCCACACCAAACCCCACCCACCACACACCACCAAACCCCCCACCACAAACCCCACCACCAAACCCACCACAAACCCACCACAAACCCACCCACCAAACCCCACAACAACCCCCACCCACCAAACCACCACCAAACCCACCACCAAACCCCCACCACCAAACCCCACCACCAACCCACCACCAACCCCCACCACCAAACCCCACCACCAAACCCCACACCAAACCCACCACCAACCCCCCACCACAAACACCACCCACCAAACCCCACACCAAAACCCACCACCCCCCCCCCCCCCCCCCCCCCCCCCCCCCCCCCCCCCCCCCCCCCCCCCCCCCCCCCCCCCCCCCCCCCCCCCCCCCCAAAACCCCACACACAACACACCAACCCAACACCCACCCCCCCCACCCAACAACAACCACACCCCCCCAACCCCACACCCCCCCCCCCCCAACCCACCCAACACCACACACCCCACAACCCCCCCCCCCCCCACCAACCCACACCCACACCCAAAACACAACACCCAAAACAAACCCCCACAACCCAACAACCCACACACAACCAACCCAAAAAACCACACAACCCCCCACACACCAACCACAAAAATCCACCACACACAACCCCCAAACCCAACACACACCACAACACACCCAACCCCCCCCCCAAACCCCAACCCCCCAAACCCCCAACCCCCCCACCCCCCCCCCAACCCACACACCCCCCAACCCCCCAACCCCCACAACCAACAACCCCCCACCCACACCCCCAAACCCCAAACCCCCCCCAAACCCCCCCCCACAACCAACCCCCCCAACCCCCCCCCAACCCCCCAAACCCCAACACCCAACCCCCAAACCCCCCAAACCCCACAAACCAAAAATCCCCCAACCCCCAACCCCCCACCCCCCAACACACACCAAAAACCCCACCAAACCCCCCAACCAACATACACACTACACCCCCCCCTAACCCACCACCACCACAAAACACAAAACCCCCCAACCACCCCCCCCCCCCCCCCCCCACCTACCAACCACAACAAATACACCCTCACCTAAAAATAACAATACAAATACCCTAAAACCCACATTTAACACCTAACACCACCACCCCCCAAACCCCCCCCATACTCCATACCTCTATCCATCATCATATTTCAAATCATAATTTACCTAAAAATTCCCCCATATTCACTCCATCTCCCACAATCCCCCCATATCTTAAATCATCCAATTACATACACCCTTCCTACACACCCACCCTCAACAAACACCACAAAATACCAAATTTCATCTCTATCAATTATTATCTATATTACCACCCCCCCCCATATCCCTCCCACCCCCCCCCTATAAACTCTTCCCCCTTTCCCATTCTCCCTTTAAACCCCCCCTCTAAAACATCCCCCCCCCATATTTTTCCCCTAACCCTCACTAAACCACCAACAAAACAAAAATAACAACTACCACACCAAAACCACACAAAAAACCAAAAACCAACCACCAACCAAACCAACAACAAACACAACCCCACACATAAACCTACCAACAACCCATCAACACCCCCCACCCACCCCTCCCCCCCTCCCCCCCAACCCCCCCCCCCCCCCCAACCCCAACCCCCCAACCCCAAAACTACCATTATTACCCACCACCAAACCTCCCACCAAAACCAACACACCAAAACCCACCAAAACACCACCCTACCACCCCCCCCCCCCCCCAACACCCACCCCCCACCCCCCCCCCACACCCCAACCCCCCCCCCCACCACCCACCCACCCACAAACACCCCACCACAACCACCCCACCCCCCAACCCACCCAACCCCCACACAACCCCCACATAACAACCAACAACAACAACAAACCCAAAACCCACCCCACCACCCAACACCCAACCACACCACCCACCCCCACACACCCCCCCCCCCCCCAACCACAACCCACCCCCAACCCATAACTACACCCCCCCCCCCCCCCCACCCCCCCCAAAACCACCCACCACAAAAACCCCCCATAACCCCCACCCCACCAAAACCACAACCAAAAAACAAAACCACCCAAAAAAACAACACACACCAACCCCCCAACACCCAAACAAACCCCAACCCCCACACCCACCCCCCCCCCCCCCACAACCCCAAAACCCCCCCCCCCCCCCCCCCCCCCCCCCCCCCCCCACCCCCCCAACCCACAACCCAACACAAACCACCCCACCACCCCCCACCAACCCCCCAACACCCCAACAACCCCCACAACCCAACCACAACCCCCCACACAACAACAACCAAAAACCACCACACACACCCCACCCCCCCCCCAACCCACCAACCCAACCACCCACACCCACACCAAAAAACAACCCACCCCAACCACCACCCAACCCAACCAAAAAACACCACCACCACAAACACCCAACAAAAAACCCCCACACCAAAACCCAACCCAACACCAACCCAACCACCCCCCACACCCCCACCCCCCCAAACCCCCCCCACCAACCCCCCCACCCCCCCCCCCCCCCCAACCACCCAACACCCCACCCCCCCCACCAAACACACACCCACACCCAACCCAACCCAACCCAAACCCATCCAAAAAAACCACAACCCACCACCCCACACCCACCCCCCACACCCCCACACCCCCCCACCCCACCCAACCACACCAAACCCCCACAAACAAACAACCCCCCCAAAACCCCCCCCCCCAAACAACCTACCCACCCCCACCACAACACAACAACACAAACCCAAACAACAACAAACAAACAACCCCCACACCACCCCACACCCCCACCACCCCCCCCCACAAACAAAAACAAAACCACCCCCCACCCCCCCCCCCCCCACCCCCCCAACCCCCCCACCCCCCACCCACAACCTAAACCAACAAACCAACCAACACCCTCCCCACAACCACAACCCCCCCCCCCACCCCCCACCACACCCCCCAACCCCCCCCCCCCCCACCAACACCAACACACACACACCCCACACCCACAACACCACAACAACAACCCACAACAACCCCCCCCCCCCACCCCAAAACCCCCCCCCCCAACCCACCCCCACCCATCACCCACACCACCAAAACCCCCCCCCCCAACACCAAAACCAACCACCCAACCCCCCCCACCCCCCCCCCCCCCACACATAAACCCACCCCTCACAAACCACAAAAAACCAAACCCCCCAAAACCCTCCCCCCCCAACCACCCCCCACTACCCACATACCATACCCCACACAAAAAAACACCAAAACCAACACAAACTAACCACCACCTCACCACACCCCCAACACCAAACTCCCCCTCCCCACAAAACACCCCAACTAAAAACAAAACAACCCCCCCCCACCCACAAAAAACCAACACACCCCCCCTCCACCCCCCACAACCCACACCACCCAACCAAACACCCCCACCCCCCCCAAAACAAAACCCACCCCCCCAACACCCCCACACACCCCCACCACCCACCTCCACCCCCCCAAACACACCAAAACCAAATAAACCCCAACAACACACACCACCCAACCAACCAACAAAACAACAAACCCACAAAACACACACCACCCCCACCCCACACCTAAAACCCCCCAAAACCCAAAACCCACCCCACCAACACCCACCACAACAAAACACACACACACACAACCCCCCCCCCCCCCACCACCACAACCCCACCACCCCCCCACCCACACCCACACCAACACACCACCACCAACCACCCCACCCCAACCCCCCACAACCAACCCCACAAAACCCCCAACACAACCCCCCCCCACCCACACAACAACCAACACAAAAACAACAACAACCCACCCAACCCTCAAACCACCCCCCCCACAAACAACCCCCCCCCCCCCCCCCCCCCCCAACCCACCCCACCCAACACCAACCCCCAAACCCAACCCCCACATCAACCATACAAACACACCACCCCCCATATTACCCCCTCCCCCCAAAAACCCACCCCCCCCACCACCTCAACCCAAAAACTACCCACAAAAAAATCCTATACCTAATTTTATCAAACCCACTAATCAACACCATAACACACCACAATCACCACACAAAAACAAACAACACACCCTCACCACACACCAACCACCTCAAAAAACCAACCAAAACACCACCCAACCCCAACCCACCAACCCAACCAAACCAACCCAACAACAACCAACAACAACAACACCACCAAACCCACCACCCCACCCAACCCAAACTACACCCCCCCCCACCCCCCAACCACAACCACAACCCCCACCCCCCCCCCAACCCCCACCCCCCCCCCACCCCACACCTACAATACACCACACCAAAAATACCCAACCCAACAAAACCCCCCCATAACATACACCATCCAAATTACCCCCCAAATCCATCCCCATCCCCCCCCTATCCCCTAACCCCCCCTATACCTAAATATCAAATTAATCAAACTATAAAATATATATCCCCATCAATATATCTAAAATCAAAAAATAAACAAATAACAAACAACTCTACCAAACAAACAATACCCTCACCCCCCCCCACACCCCCCCTACCACTACCACCCAACCCCCCAACCCCCCATCAAACACCCAACCCAACCCACCCCCCAAACAACCCCCCCCCCACCCCACCAACCAACCCCCCCCCCACACACCCCCCACCCAAAAACCCACACACCCCCCCCCCAAACACCCCCCCCCACCCCCCCACCACCAACCAAAACAACCACCCAACCCCCCCCCACCCCAAACTCCCCACCTCAACCACCCAAATCACACAACCCCCACCCCCATCCCCCACCCCCCCACCACCCACCCAACACCACACCAACAACACCCACACCCAAAACCCCAAATAAATATACATTTTCCCCTACTCCCCCCCACATACCAAACCCCTCCCTTTCTCCCACCCTAAAACCAACCCACCCAAACACCAAATACAAACACATAACACAAATACACCCCCTTTTCTTACCACTCACTCCAAACAACCTCATCAACCCACACTACTCCTCACACACCCCCCATCACACAATCCCTCTCACTCCCCATCTCTCATCCTCACTCTCCCACTACTTACACCCCCTCTTTTACCCTAAACACCACACACACCACAACACCACATAACCACACACACAACCAACACAACACCACACACATACACCACCAACACACCACAACACCACACACACACCACACACACCACACAACCCCCAACACTCCCACACAACACCACACACACACCACACCCACACCACACAAACATCTACTACACCCCTCTCTACATCTCCAACACAACCACACTCACACCCCCCACTACATACCAACATCCTCTCATCTCCCCTCACACTCACCCACTCTCTCACACTCAACCCCTCTCTCTCTCCCCAACACAACACCAACAACCCACACACACACCACACTCAACCCCACCACACAATATACAACACCACCCATACAAACATATCCCCCCATACCACAATCCCCCCCCAACCACCCCCACTTACACCCAACCCCCCACCCCAATCAACCCCAACATACCCACACCCACCACCAACCAAACACCAAACCCCACCCCACCAATAACCCCCCACCAAAAACACAACCAACCACAAAACCCCCCCATCTCCAACCCCCACCAACCCACCAACACCCCCACACCACCAAAAAACACCCACCCCCACAAAAAACCCCCACCACACACCCCCCACCCCAAACCACCCCCCCCCCCCCCCCCCCAACACCAACAACACCACCACAACAACACCCAAACAACAAAAACACCAACCACAAAAACACCTACACAAAAACACCAAACCACAACCTACTTCCCTACAACAAAACCACCAACATCATACTACACCAACAAACTAACCTACCAACACAAACCACCCAACAAAACAAACACCCAACCACATTAACACCAAACCCTCTAAACACATACATCATACCAAACACCTACAACAAAAAACAAAACCACACCCAAACCACACCATCAACAACATCAACCCTAATCAATTACACCACCACAACAACAACACACCCTTACCACAATAAAACTACAACACATACACCACCTTCCACTCCATACTCACCCTTCCAACTTACCCCCCCCCCCTCCCATCTACATACTCCCCTTACCATCTTATAAAAAACCCTCAACCCCCACTCACACAACAACAACAACCCCCCCCCCCACACCCCCACCCAACACCCACCATCAACTCCACCAACCCAACCATCCCACACCAATCTTCCCCCATATCCAACCAACAACCATTACCCCCCCCCACCACCCACCCACCAACCCCCCAACAAACCCCAACCCCACAATCCCCACCCCCCCCCATCAAAAACCCCCCCCTATTTAACAAAAACCCACCCCAACAAAACCAATACACCCACACCCACCCCCAAACAACATATTCAACCCTCAACAACCAACACCCCCCATACCCCACACTCAACACACCCCCCCCACAACAATAACCCCACAAACACCCAACCCCCCCCCCCCCCACAACCCAAAAAACCCCCACAACACCCAACCACCCCACCCAAAACATCCCCACCACCACCCACCCCACCCAACCAACACAACACACCACCACCAACCCCCCCCCCCCCCACAAACAAACCCAATCCCAACAAACAAACACCCCACCCAACACCACCCACCAAAACACCCAAACACCACACCCCCCCCCCCAACCACACCCCAAACCCCCCCCCCCCCCCCCCCCCCACCCCCCCCCCCCCACCCCCAAAACACCAACCCACCCCCCACCCCCCACAAACCACCCACCCCCCACACCACACACACCCCCACCCCCCCCCCCACCCCCCCCCCCACACCCACCAACCACCCCCAACACAAACACCACCCCCCCACCACCCCCCCCCCCCCCCCCCCACCAACCCCCCCCCCCACCCACCCACCCACACAAACAAACCCCCCCCCACCCCACAACACCCCCACCCCCCCCCCCCCCCCACCCCCCCCCCCCACCCAAACAAAAAAACCAACAACCACACACCCACCCCCACACCACCCCCCCCCACACACCACCCCCACCAAAAAAACCCAACACAACCACCCCCCCACCCCCACAAAACCCCCCCCCCCCCCCCCCCCCCCACCCACCCCCCCCCAACCCCCACCCACCCACCCCCCCCCACAAACCCCCCACACCACAACCCACCCCCCACCAACCCCCCCCCCCCCCCCCCCCCCCCCCCCACCCCAAAAAAAACCCCCCCACCCAACCCCCCCCCCCCCCACACACCCCCCACCACCACCCCCAAACAACCCCCACAAACCCCCCCACACCCCCACCCACCACCACCCCCCACCCACCCAAACACACCCCCCACCACCCCCCCACCCAACCCACCCCACCCAAACCACCCCCCCACACACACACCCCACCACCCCCCCAACCCCCAACCAACACACACTACACAACACCACACCCCCCCTCACAACCCAACCCCCCCCACCCCCACCCCCCACCAACACAAACCACCCCACCCCCCCAAACCCAACAACACCAACCCCAACCCCCCCACCCCCCACAACCCCCCCACCCCCCCCAACACACAACCCTCACCACAACCCCCCCCACAACCCCACCCCCCAACCCACCAACACCCCCCCACACAACAAACCAACACAACCCAAACACCACAAACAAAACACACCCCCCCCCCCAACCCACCCACAACCCCCACCCACCCCCAACCCCCCCACAACCCCCCCACCAAAACACCCAACAAACACAACCCCCCCCCCCAACCCCACCAACCCCCCACACCCCAACCCCCCCCACCCCCCCCCCCCCCCAACAACAACAACAATACACCACCCACCACCCCAACACCCCCCCCCACACCACACCACAACCCCCACACACCCAAACCCAACACCCACCATCCACCAACACACACACAACCACCCAACAAAAAAATCCCAACCACCCCACACCAAAACAACCCAACCCCCCCAACCCCCCCCAAACAACCCCCACAACCAAACCCAACCCCACAAAACCCACCCAAACCACCCCCCCCCACACACACCAAAAACACACCCCCCCCCACACCCCACACCCCCCCCCAAACCCAAACCCCACCAACACCAACCCCAACCAAACCCCACCCCCCAACCCCCCCCCCACAAACCCCCCCCCCCCCCCCCCAACACCAACCACCCACACACACCAAACCCCACCCCCCCCCAACACCCAACCCCCCCAAACAACAAACACAACACCCCCAAACCCCCCCCAAACACCCCAACCCCCCCCAACAACCACCCAAACCAAAAACACACCCACCCACACCACTCCCCCCCCCCCCAAACAACACCCTCCAACCCCCCCCCTCCAAACACCCCCCCCCAAAAACCACCAAAACCAAACACCCCCACCACCCCCCCACCCCCACAAAATTACCCCCCCCCCCCACCCCCCCACCCAAAAAAAAACCCCCACCCCTACCCACCCCCCACCCCCCCACCCCCCCCCTAAAACACACCAACCCCAAACCCCCCACTAACCACCAACCCCCATACACCCAACACACCACAACCCACTACCCACCCAAACAAACCAACTATAACAACACACAAAACCAAATCCACAACAACCCCAACCCCACCCCACAAACAACCAAAACCCCCCACACAACACCCACAAATACCCACCAACCACCCCCACAACCCCCCCACCCCCACCCCACCACTACACAACCCCCACCAAAAACCCCCCAACCCCCCCCCCCCCCCACCCACACCCCCCCCCCCCCACACAAAACACCCCCAACACCCACCCCCCCACTCCCCCCCCCCACCCACACCAACCCCCCAACCCACCCCACCACCCCACCCCAAACACACCAACACCACCCACCCAAAAACCCCCCCCACACCCCCCACCCCCCCCCACCCCCCCACCCCCCCCCCCCCCCAACCCCACCACCCAACCCACAACACCACCCCACCCCCCCCCCCCCCCCCCCACCCCACCCACCACACCCCATCAAACCAACCCCAAAAAACCCCACCACCAACCCAACCCCCCCCCACACCCCAAACAACCAACAACCCAAAAACCCCCACACCCCACCACCCAACCCCAAAACACCCCCAACAAACAACAACCCACCCCCACACCCCCCCAACCCCAAACACAACCAACCACACCCCCACACACACCAAAAACCAAAACCCAACCCACACACACCCAAACCCACCACCCCCCACACCCACCACCACCACCCCAACCACAACCACCCCACCACAACCCCCCCAACCCCCACCACCCCCCCCCACCACCCCACCCCCCCCCCCCCCACCCCACCCCCCAACCCACCCCCCCCCAACCCCCCCCACCCCCCAAACACCCCCCCCCCCCCCCCACCCACCACCCCCCACCACCACCCCACCCCCAACCACACCCCACCCCAACCCCCCCCCAAACCCCCCCCACACACAAACACCCCCCCCCCCCCCCCAAACACACAACCCCCACCCCAACACCCCCACCCCACACCCAACAACACCCCCCCCCCCACACACCCCCCCACCCAACCCCCCCACCAACCACCCCCCCCACCACCCCCAACAACCCAACACCCAAACCACCCCCCCCCAACCCAACAACCAACAACCCCACCCACCAAACCCCCCACACAAAACCCCCCCCCCCCAACCCCAATACAACCCCACACCACCCAACACAACACCCAACACAAACACCCCCCCCAAAACCCCCCCCAAACCCCCCCCCACCCACCACCCACCACCCCAAACCCCACAACCACCACCACCACCAAAATCACCCACAACAACCCCCCCCACCCCCCACCCAACCACCCCAAAACACCACCCCCACCCCCCCCCCCCCTCCCCCACCCCACCCACCCCCTCAACACCCCCCCCCCCCCCCCACAACCCATCCCCCCCCCCACCCCCACCAAACCCCCCCCCCCAACCCACAAAAAACACCCAACCCCCCCCACCCCACAAAAACCACCCAACCAATAAACTACCCCCCCACAAAACCCCACCAACAAAAACCCCCACACACCAAACCCACCCCCCACCAACCCCACACACCAAACCCACCACAAACCCACACAAACCACCACCCCCCAAACCCCACCCCAAAACCCCCACACCAACCCCACCAACAACCCCACCCCCAAAAACCCCCACCACATAAACCCCACCCCCCACCAAACCCACCACCACAAAATAAACCACCACAAAAACCTCCACAACAAAAACCCCCCTCCCCCCCCCTCCAAAAACCACCACCCACTCAATATACACCCACCCCCAACCCCTACACCAAACAACAAAACAAAAACCCAACCCAAAAAACCCAAACCACAACCCCACCAACAAACACCCCAAAACCATAAACACCTCCAAACCCACCACAACACTCCACACCCCCCCCCCCAACCAAACCCACTCAAACTCCCCCTCCCCACAAAAAACACACCCAACTACCAAAACCCCCCCCCCAAATCCAACCCCCAACCATCACCCCCAAATCCAATCCTCAATCTTCCCTATCCCCCTATATCCCCTCTCATCCTCCCCAAACCCCTCCTTACCTCTACCAAAAAACTCAACTCTCAACCCATAAACACACACCCCACCCTCACACACACAACTAACCCCACAATAAAACAAAACCCCACAAAACCCCCACAACCAACCACCAACCTTACCCCAAACCCCAAAACCCACCCCCACCACCAAAAAACAAACTTCCACACATCCCCCACACCCAAAAACACCCCCCCCCCCCCACCCAACTTCAAAAAAAACCAACCCAACAACACAAAACCCACTACACCCCCAACCACAAAACAAACAAACCACAAAAACAACACAACCCCCCACCCCCAAAACCACCAACCCCAACAAAATAACCCCACACCCCACAACCACAAAACCCCACCACACCTCACCAACCACAAACCCACCCCCAAAAACACCCCAATACCACCCAAAATAAACCACAATAACTAACACCCCAATAACCCACCAATCACCCCCACAAACCAAAATATTACACATAACCCCCCCCCCCCACCCAAAAACCCCAAAAATAATCTCCCTACTCCTAATACATAACACCCCCCATAAAATACCCTTAAACCCACAATAACTCAATCACCCCACCCCCCCCCCCCCAAACCCATAAACCAAACAACACCACCACCACAACACCACACAAAACATACCAACAAAACAACAACACACCCAAACCACCCACCCACACACCAAAAACCACAAAACAAACCCCCAAACACCCCCCACCACCACCCCCCCTCCACAAAACACACACACCCAACAACAAAACAACCCCCAACCCCACCCCCCCCACACCCCACAAACAAACACACAAAACACCCCACAAAAACCCATCAAATAAAACCCCCCACCCCCACCACCCCAAAAAAACAACAAATATACACACACAAAACAACACCACAAAACATACTCACACAAAATCAACCCCCCCCCACCCCCCCCCCACCCCACCCCACCCCCCACCCCCCCCCACCCCCACCCACCCCCAAACCCACCCAAACAAACCACACCAAAACCCACCAAAACAACCCCCACACCACCAACACCATAATCAACACCACCCACCCCCTACCCCACCCCCCCCCCCAAACACCCTTCCAAAACAAAACTCAAAAAAAAATCCACTCAATCCCAAAAATCAACTCCAAACCATCCCCCCCCCAAACCCTCAATACCCACCTAACAATTATCTTCAACATCCTTCCCCCTTCCCCATCCTTCCTTCCCTTCCCTTCCCTATCTTCCCCCAACCCCTTCCCAAACCCTACATACATCCTTATACATTACAACCACCCCCATCCCACACCCCCCACTCATCCTCCCCCATTCAAACAACCCTAACACTTTCACTCCACCCCAAACCTCCCCACCCCACCCAATAACAACCCCCCTCCCCCCCACCATTCCATACACCCCCCCCAATACCAACCCCTCCCTTTATACCCCCCCCTCCCCCCACCCCCCAAAAACACAATACAATACCTTAACCAACAAAAAACCACAAAAACCACCAACCCCTAACTAACTCAACACACACACATCCCACCCCCCCATACCTCCCCCACCCCCACCAATCCCCAAACAATAACCCCCCCCCCACCACACAAACCACCAACCTCCAACCACCATACCCAATACACATACTCTCCCCCAAAACAAATCCAACCCCTACCAACCCACCATACCCCCCATTCCACCCCCCCCCCCCAAATATCAAAAATCATCCACCCTATAACCCCCACAATACTACCATACCACCATCATATTCATCTCCATACCTTCCTTACCCTAATTCCCCTACATACCACCAACCAAAACACAAACATCAAACACCCCCCCCTACACCCCAAATCAACACCACACAAAAACAACACATCCCCCCCTCAACAACACCCCCCCAACAAAATACCTTACCAAACACAACCCCAACAAAAATAACATCTATTAAACCCACCACCCTAAAACATAACTCTCATTCCCAAACAAAACACCACCCCCAACCACCTCCACCCCAACCCAACTACCCCCACCATACCCCCAAACAAAAAACCCCAACCAAACCCTCTAAATCCCATATCCCCCCTCAAAAACCACCCTAATTTCCCCCCCCTACCCTCTCCCATACCTCAATTACCCCCTAAAAAACCTTACCCATATAACCTATTCAAAAATCCCACCCACCAACCCAAAACCCTCAAACCACACCATCACCCCCCTCTACCCCCCCAACCCCCCCTAAACTCCCCCCCCCATCCACCTCCCTAAAAACCCAACAAACTAAAAAACCCACAACTTACTCCCACCCCACCCACATATCCCATCATTACCTACCCACTATCATTACATCTTATTCTAAAACCCAAATAATCTTTTTACTACTTCCCCCTCCTCCTCCCCCCCCTCCCTACCCCCAAACACCCCCCCCCTCCTCCTTAATAATTCTTAAACACCACCCACTAACCCCCCCCCCAACACAAAAATCTACCAACCCCATACCACAATCCAAACATACCACATACCCAAAAAACATTCCTACAATTCAAACATACCAACAAAAAAAACCCCCCACCCACCCCCCCCCCCCACAACATCCCCCACCCAACCCAACAACAAACAACCCCCATAATAATAAACAACAACAACCCAAAACAAAATCAACCTACATATATAATCCCACCACAACCCCCCCCCCCCACACCCAAACCCCAACCCACACCACACAACCCCCCACCACACCCCCCCAACACCCACACACAACCCCCCACCCCCCCCCCCCCCACCCAAAAACCCCACACCCACAACAAACCACAAACACCCCCAAAACACCACCCAAACCACCCCCACAACCCCCCCCAAACCAAACACCATCAACACCAAACACACCCAACCAACCACACACAAACCACACCCCACCCACACCCCCCCACCACAAACAACCAACCCACAATAAACCCATACAACAAACCCCAAAATCACAACCCACCCCCCCCCCCCACCACAAACAACACAACCCCCCCCCACACAACCCACCCCACCCCCACCTCCACCACTCAAACACCCCACCCCCCCACCAAACCAACCCCCCCCAACACCCCCACAAAAACACCCAACCCACCAAACCCCCCCAAAACCCCCACCAAAAACCCAAAAACAACCCACACCCACCAACCCACCAACAAACAAACAACTACACCCACCAAACCAAAACCCCCACCCCCCACCACCCCAATAAAACCCCCCCCAAAACCACCACTCAAACCACCCCCCCACCAAATAAAACCAACTCCCACAAACCACCCCCCCCCACCACCCTACACCACACAAACCCCACACACCCCCCCACCCACACCACACCAACCCCACACCCCAAAAACCACCCACCCCCAACCCCACCCACACCCACAAAAACCCAACAAAACCCCCCCCCACCCCAAAACCAACCAACCCATACTCAAACCCACCCACAAACCCCACCCAACCACACACCCCCCCCACCCCCCACAAACCAAACCCCCCACCCCACACCCCACCAATACACCCAAACACCAACAAACCCCACACACCCCACCAACTACCAAACACACTCCACTCAACACCCCCCCCTACCAATACCACCAACCCAAACACCACCCACCCCACCACCCCCCCCCAAAACACAACAAACCAAACCCCACACCAACTATAAATCAACCCTCCTAAAAAAAACCCCCACACAACCCCAACACCCCCACACCAAACACCACACCAACCACACCCTCATATACCCTCCAAACTAATACCTAAAACATACACCCACCCACCCCCCACAACCCAAACATAACCACACAAATCAACCAAAAACAACCCAAAACAACCAACCCACCTCCACCACCCCTACCCAACAATACACCCCCCCCCACCCCCCCCCTCCCCCCCCCTCACAACCCCCCCATATCCCCCCCCCCCCCCCCCCCCCACCACACCCCACACCAACAAACAACCACAAACAAAAATACAACACCCTATCTATCCCTAACCCCCCCTCACATAACAACCTTACACAAATCCCATCAACCCCCTTACCCCCTTCACCCCCCCCACTACCAAAAACACCCAATAAAAAATCCCAAAAAACTAACTAAAACCCAAAACTATATCAAATACACAAACACACACACCACACAAAAAACAACAACAACACAAAACCCCACACACCCCCCCCCCCACACCCCACCCCACCAAACCCCCCCCCCCCACAACCCAACCCACATACCCCCCCCCCTACCCCACCCCCCCACCACCCCCCCAAACACCCCCCCACCCATACAACCACCCCAAAAACCCACCACCCAAACTACCCCACACCCACCCACCCCACCCCCACCACCAACCACCAACAAACCCCACTCTCCCCCAACCACCCCTATTCCCCCAAACTCCCCTCTAACCCCCCCCCAAAACTCACAACCCCCCACCAACCCCATTAATCCCACCTCCACCCCTCCCTATCCACACCCCAACCCCCACCTATCCCCCCAACACCACAATACCAATTATAAATAATACTTATACCCCCTAACAACTCACAACCCACCACCTACCAAAATACCCCACCCCCCCCAAAACAAAACCACCCAACACAACTTCCAACTATCAAAAAAACACCCCCTCTACAACCCCCACATCACACCTCACACACCACACACACCCCACACACACCACACAACACACCACAACACACCACACACTCCACTCACACACCCAACACTCACCACACACTAACCAAACACCCACAACCACACCCAAACACCACACACACACAACAACCCCACAACACAACCACACACACCCCACAACACACCCCAACACCACCACACACACCACAACAACCCCAACAACCCAACACACCCACAAACACCATCACACACACAACAAACCAACCCACACCACACACACCCACACACAACCACACACACACCACACCAACCACATCACACACCACTCACCCAACACACACCACACACACACCACACTACAACCACACAAACCTCAACTCACCACAAAACACCACACAACACACACACACACCCACACACAACCCCCCCAACCCCACCCCCCAACAACCCACACCACCCACCCACCCCCCACAAAACCCAACACACCCACACCCAAAACACACCACCCCACCAACAACAAACCACCACCACAACCAAACCACCAACCCCCCAAACCACACCCACAAAACCCCCCACACCCCCCCAACCCCCCCCCCACCCACCCCCCCCCACTCAACAACCCCCACCCCCCCCCCACAACAACCAACCAACAACCACCCCACCCCCAAACCCCACCCCCCCCCCCCAACCCTACCACAACCCCCCCACCACAACACCACCCTTACCCACAACAACACCAACCATCTTATACCCCCCCTACCAAAAACCTCCTATCCCATCAAAACACCAACCACATATAAAAACTCCCCCACTTCATCTTATAACACCCAACCATCTACATCCTCCTTCCAAATTATACTCACCTTCCCCCCCCCCCAACTTCAACACCCCCAACCCACAACCCACACCACCAACAAAAACACCAACCCACAAAACCACCAACAAAACACACCAACCATCACAACACCCCCCAACCAATACACAAACCAAAACCACAACAACACCAACACAAAAAACCACTAACAACACACCAACCAAACCAAACCACACTCCACCACACCAACACACAACCACTACCCACACACCACCACCAACAACAAAACCACACCCCCCACCTCCCCCCACCCCCCCCACACCACCCACCACCCCCCCCCCCCCCCCCCCCCCACCAACCAACCCCCCCCAACCCCCCAAACACCCCTACCACCCCCCCACCCAACCCCCACCCCCCCCCCACCCACCCCCCCCCACCCCACCCACACACCCCCCCCCCCAACCAACCACCCACAAATACAAAACACACCCACCAAAACACAACACCCCCACCCACCCCCCCCCAAACACAAAAACTACACCACACCCACACCCACCCCCACAACCCACCACACCCACCCCCCCCCCCCCCCACCAAACCCCAACACCCCAAACCACCCAACACCCAAACTCACCCCCAACACAAACAAAACCCCAAAACCAACACACACACAAACACCCACACCCACAACCAACCCAAACCAAAAACAACAACCCACAATAACCACCCCCCCCCCAAACCAAAAAATAATACCCCCATTACCCCAACAAACAAAACAACACCCAACAAAAAAACCCACCACCAACAACACCACCAAACCAACAACCCACCCCCCCCCCCACCCACACCCCAACCCCCCCCCCCCCCCCCAAAACCCCCCCAACCCCACAAACACCCACCCCCACCCCCACCCCCAAACCCCCACCCCCCACAACACACACCACCACCCCCCCCCACCCCCCCCCACACCCCCCACCCCACCACCCCCAAACACCCAACCCCCCCCCCCCCCCCCCCCCCCCCCCACCAACCCCCCCCACCACCCACCCACACAACAACCCCCCCAACACCACCCCCCCCCCCCCCCCCCCCCCCCCCACCCACCCCCCCCCCCCCCACCCCAAACCCAAAAAATCAACACCCACACACACCCCCACTCCAACCCACAACCCCCCCACCCAACCCACATACAACCCACCCCAACCACCCCACCCCCCAACCCACCCCCCCCACCCCCCCCCCCCCCCCCCCACCCACCCCCCCCACAAACCCCACACACAACCCACCCACCAACCCCACCCCCCCCCCCCCCCCCCCCCCCCACCCAAAAAAACCACACCCCACACAAAACCCCCCCCCCCACACCCCCACCACCACCCACACAACCCCACACCCCACCACCCCCCCACCACCACACCCCCCACCCCCCACCCACACACCCCCCAAACCCCCCACACCCCACCCCACCCAAACCCACCCCCAACAAACACCCACCACCACCCCAACCCAACCAACACACCCCACCACAACACCACCCCCAAACCAAACCCCCCCCCCACCACCACCACCCCCCCCAACAACCCCACACCCCCACCCCCCCACCCCACCACACCAACCACCCCCCCCCACAAACCCCCCCCCCCCCCCCCACACCACCAAACACAACACACAACCCACCCCCAACCACCCACACCCACAAACAAAAAAACAACACAACCAAACACCCACAACCACACCACCCAACCCCCCCCCCCCACCAAAACACACTAACCCCCCCCAACAACCCCAACCACCCACCCACACCCCACCCCAACATACAAACCCCAACAAAAACAAACCCCCAACCCACCCCAACAACCAAACCACACACACACACCCAAACCCCCACCCCCACCAAACCAACACACCCCCAATCACCACCCACACCCCCACAACCACCCCCACACCACCCCCAACCCCAACACCCCAAACCCAAAACCCACCCACCCCCCCCCCCACCAACACCACCACAAAAACAAACAAAAACCCAACCACCCCAAACACCACCCCCCCCCCCCCCACCCCACCACCACACCCACACAACCCCCCACCAAACCCCCCCCACCCCCCCCCCCCCCACACACACACAACACACCCCCCCCCCACCCCCCACCCCCCCCCCCACCAACACCCACACCACCCCCCCCACCCCAACAAACCCCAAAAAAAAAAAAAAAAAAAAACCACCCCCCCACCAAACCCCCCCCCCCCCCAACACCACCACCCACACCACACCACAAACCACCCCCAACACCCCACACCCCCCACACAACAAACACACCACCCAACCCCCCACACAACCACCCCCCAAACACCCAACACAAAACCCCCCCCACCACCCACCCCCCACACCACACCCCCCCCCCACAACCCCCACCCACCCCCCACAAACACCCCCCCCCCCCCCATCAACCTACCAAATCCTTACACCACCCCCCCCCCCCCCCCCCACCCAATTCCCCATCCCCCCCCCTACATCAACTAAAATCCCCTCCCCCCCTACACACACCCCCCCCCCCCCCCACCCAAACAACCAAACTAACACTTATACCCATTTCCAAATTCCTCCCAACAACACATCACCCCTACCCCAACCACCAATAAATCTCATCCCTAAATTTTCCCTTCATTTAAATTAACTCAACTCCCTATAATTCACCACCCCCACCCCCCCCCAAACCACCCCAATAATCCCCCCCTCTACCCCAAACTCCTACACCCTCCAATATCCAAAAAAATCCCCCCCACTTCCCCAAACCCCAAAACCCCCCCCCCCCCTCCCCAATTTCCCCCATCCCAAAATAAACCCAAATATCCATAAACCCCCCAACCTCCAACCCCCCCCTCCCCACACCCCCCACACCATATAAACCTCATCCAAACAACCCCCCATTATACCAAAACAAACACCCACCCCCAACAAACTTCCCCCCCAATTACCACCCCCCCCCCCTCAACCCACCATCCAACATTCATCTAAATATCCCCATACCCAACCCAAAATTCCACCCCACACATCCCCCACCCCAAAACAAAACAAATAACCCCCCTTAAAACCCAAACACCCCCCAAACCAACCCCACCCTCATATACCCAAACTAAACAACCCCCTCCCCCCCCCCCCCCCCCCCCCACCCCAACACCACACCACACCTCAAAATAACCCCCCCCTCCCATATTTCCCATAACCCATTTTCTCCACCAACCTACCCTATCCATCCCCCACACCCACACACACACCAACCTAAAAAACAACATAACCAAAACAACTCCACCCCACCCCACCCTAACCACCCATAACCACCCCAATCATACAATCAACCCACACACCACCCACAAACCACAAACAACAAAACCACCCACACCCCCACACACACCCCAAAACCCAACCCACAACAAAAAACCCCCCCCCCCCCCCCCCCCCCCCCCCCCCCCCCCCCCCCCCCCCCCCCCCACCACCCCCAACACCCCACACCACCAACACCACACACACAACACCCACAACCCACCCCCACCCAAACCCCCCCCCCAACACCCACCACCCCCCACCACCCACCCCCAACCACCCCACCAACACCCCAAACACCCCCCCACCCCCCCCACCCACCCCCCCAACCCACAAACACCCCCCCCACCCACCCACACCCCCACACCACCCCCCCCCCAACCCACACCACCCCAACCCCCCCCCCAAACCCCCCACTCACCACACCCCCCCCCAAAACACAACCCCCACCCCCACACCACCCCCAAACCACCAACACCCCCCCCCACCAACCCCACAACCCACCCCCCCCACCCCCACACACCCCCCAACCAACCCACCCCCACCCCCACCCCACACCCAAACACAAACCCACCACCCCCAAAACCACACACAAACCACACCCCAACACCAAACCCCACCCCCATATCCCCCAAAATTATAAAACAAACCCCACCAACCACACACATACACACCAAACTCTCACACCCAACACCCCCCCACAACCCACCCCCCAACCCACCACCAACCACAACAACACCCCCACACAACACACCATTACCAACAACAACCCCCACCACACCCCCACACCCCCAACCCCCCAAACCCCAACCACCCCCAAAAACCCCACCCCCCCCCCACCCCCACCACACCACCCCCCCACCACCCCCCCCCCCCCCCCCCAACCCCCCCCCCACACCAACCCCACCCACACTAACACCAACCCCCACCCACAAAACCCACCACAAACCCACCACCAAACCCCACACCAAACCCACCCCACCAACCACACCAACCCCACCACCAAACAACCACCAAACCCCACCACAAACCCACCACAAACCCCACACCAACCCCCCCCCACCACCAACCCCCCACACCAAACCCACCACCAACCCCCACACAAAACCCACCACCAACCCCACCACAAAACCACACCAAACCCACCACAACCCACCACCAAACCCCACCACACAACACCACCAACCCACAACCACCCCCACACCCCACACCAACCCACACCCCCACCACCACCCCCCCACCCCCACCCCACACCACACCCACCCACCACAACCCCCCCCCCCACCAACCCAAACCCACACCCACACAACACAACACCCCCAAAACACACCCCCCACAACCCAACAACCACCCACACAAACCCAACCCCCCACACACCACACAACAAAACAACCACAACCAAAACCCACCACACACAACCCAACCCAAACCACCACAACACACCCCCCAACCACCCCAACCCCCAACCCCCCCAACCCCCCCCCAACCACAACCCCCAACCCCACAACCCCCAACCCCCCAACCCACACCACAAACCCCACCAAACCCCCCCCCCCAACCCCCACAACCCCAACCCCCCAACCCCCCCCCAACCACCCAACCCACCCCAACCCCCCAACCCCAAACCCCCCACCCACAACCCCCCCAAAAACCCCCCCAAACCCCTACCCCCCACCCAATACCCACACCCCCAAACACCCACCCCCAAACCCCCAACCCCCAACCCCAAACCCCAAACCCCCCCCCCAAACCCCACAAACACCACCAAACCCCCACCCCCCCCCTAACCCAAAACCCCACCCACCACCCCCACCCACCCCCCCCCCCCAACACACCCACAAACCCACCCAACCACACCACCCCATCCACCAAACAACACCAAAACCCACCCCCCACCCCCCCCCCCCACCACCCACCCACACACCCACCACAACAACACCATCCAACAATCCAACAAACCAACAACACACCAAACACCCACACCAACACCACAACACAACCCAACCACCCCAACAACCCACCACCCACAACACACCCCCAAACCCAAAAACACTACCAAAAAACAACAAAATACACACCCAACTACCTCCACCCCCATACATCACCCAACCCTACACCCAAAAACCCCCACTCCAACCCCCACCAAAAACCCACACCACACACACCACCCAAAAAAAAACAAACCACAAACACACCCCACCCACACCCCCAAACCACCCCACAACCACCCCACCCCCCCACCACCACCCCCCCACCCCCCCCCCACCCCCACCACCCACCCCCACACCCCAAAAATCCCCCCCCACCCACAAACACACACCCAAACCAACACACACCCCCCACCCCCAAACCCCAACCACCCCCCCCCCCCCCCACCCCCACCCCCCCCCCAACCAACCCACCACAACCCACCACCCCCCCACCCACAACACCCCCCCATCCCCCACCCCCCCACACCACCCCACCAACCCAACCATAAAACAAAAATAAAACAAACCCCAACAACAACCCCAACAAACAAACAACACACACAACCCCCCAACCACAACAACCCACAACACCCAACCACCACACCCACACACCAAAAAACCCCACCCACACCAAACACCCCCCCCCCACACTCCCCCACCACACCACTAAACAAACCCACCCACACACACAAACCCCCCACCAAAACCCCACCCACATAAAAATAACCAACCACCCTCCCTCCACCAACCCAAAACCAAAACAAACACCCCACAAACAACACACATCCCCCCACAACACCCACCCCCCCCCCCCCCAAAACCCACAAAACCCCCCCCACCCCACCCACCCCACCTCCCCCCCACCACCCCCCAAACCCAACAACAAAACCACAACAACCCCCACCACACCACCCCCCACAAACCAATCCACCCCAACACTCCCCAAACACCCCCACACCAAACCACCAACCCCCAAAAAAACATACCAAACCCCAAACAACCCCAACAACCCACCAACCCCCACCCCCCACCACACACACACCAACCTCCCACCACAACCAAACCCCCCAAACACAAAAACAACAACACACAACCACCCACCCCCCCCACCCCCCCCAAAAACCCAACCAACAAACAACACCCCCCAACCACATACACAACAATAATCCCCCAACCAAACCCAACCAAACCAACCCCCAACCCCAACCCCCCACCCCACCACCCCACCACCCCCAACACCCACCAACCACCCCCACACCCCCCCCCAAACACCCCCACACCACACCCCCCCACCAAACCACCACACCCACCCACCCAACCAACCAACCCCCAACCCCCAACACCACAACCACCACCCCACCACCAAACAACCCCCCCAATACCCACCCCCACTACCCCCAACCCCCCAAACTCCCCCCCCATAACACTATACCCACCTCAATAACTCCACACACCCATATCCCCCCCACCCCCCAAAACCCACAAAACCCTAACCCCCACCCACATAATACACCATAAACTATCCCCCAAAACCAAAAACCACCTTTCCTCCTCCACCCACAACCACACCCCCCCCACATCCAATCTAATACTAACCCACCAACCCCAATAACCACCCCCCCAATACCCCCAAACATCAACCAAACCATCCACAATAAAATCTAACATTTACTCCAACAATCCCTATCAATCAAACTCCAATACACCTAAACACACACACTCCCTCCCCTACCCCCACACCCCCACCATTACCAAACACAACCCCCCCCAAACAAACTCCAACATCACTCTCATCACCCAATCAAACATCCCCCCCCCCCCCACCCCAAAACAATAATACACTCATCATCCCCCCACCCCCACCCCCCCCCTCCACCCCAAAATTCCCACCCCCTTCCATCCCCCCCTAACCCTCTCAACAACAATCCATCTCCACCCCCCCCCCAATACATCAATATAATCAATCCACAAACAACCCCCCCCCCACCCCACCCACAAAACCCCACAATCACCACATATTACCTAAACACCAAAAAAAAAACACCCCCCCCACCAACCTCCAAAACCCAAACCCAAAAAACATCAACACCCACACACAACCCAACAAACTACCATACCCCCCACCAACCCCCACACCCCCCCCCCCCAACACACCCCACCAACACCCCAACACAAACCACCCACAACCAACAACACCCCTCACCACCAAACCAACAAAACCCCCACAACCCCCACCAAACCACCACACCACCCTTACACAACTACCAAACACAATCACCAACCCAACACCCCTCAAAAACCACACACCCCCACCCACCCCCCCCAAACCCCACCACAAACCCACAAACCCCCCCACCCACCACCACACACCAACCACAACACAACAACACCCAACCTAAACCCCCCCAACCCCCCACCCCAAAAACCACCCCCCCAAAACCCACCCCACCAACCACCACCACAAACAAACACCCACACCACCCACCCCCCCCCCAACCAACCCCCACCCACCCCACCCCACCCCACCCCCCCACCCCACACCCACAACAACCCCACCCCCCAACCACCCCACACCCCCAACCCCCCCCCCCCCACCCCCCACACCACAAAACCCCCAACACAACCCCCCACCCAAAACACCAACCCCCAAACAAACCACCAACAACCACACCAACCCACACCCACCACCCCCCCAACACCAACCCCACACACCCCCCCCCACCAACCCCCACCCCCAACACACCACCCACAACCCAACACCCAAACAAACCACACCCCCACCCCCCAACTAACCCCCACCAACCCACAACACCCAACCCCCCCCCCACCACCCCCCAATCACAACCCCACACCCCAACCCTAATCCCCCCCCAACAAAATCACCCACAACTCCAACCCCAAAAAATAACACCAAACCCCCCCCCAACCCACCACACCCCCCACCAACCACACCACCAACCACCCCAAACCCACACAACACCAACAAAAAACCACCCACCCCAACCCCCACAAACCCATACCAAACCACACCCCCACAAACAAAAACAAAAACCAACACACCCCACCCCACTCCCCCCACCACCCCCCAACTACAAACCCCCACCCCACCCCCCCCACCCCCCAACCCACCCCCCCCCCACCACCCCCCCCCCCACACCCCCACACCCACCCAACCACCCACCACACCCCCCCAACCCACCACCCCCAACCCCCCCCACCACATCACTCCAAAACCCCAAACACCCCAATCCCAACCCCCCCCCCCCCCCACAACACAAAAACACCACACAAACCCAAAACAAACAATCCATATATATATCAATTAAAACACAAACACCCACAAAAACACACAAACACAAAAAACCCAACCACCCACCCCCCCCCCACAACCCCCTCACTCCCCCCCCCCCAAACCCCCCCACAAACCCAACCCCCCCCCACCCCCCCCCCCCCACACCCCCCCAACCCCAAACATACACCCCCCACAAACCCCCCAACCCACACAACCCCCCACCCCACACACCACCCACCCCAACCCCCCCACACCCCACCCCCCCAACAAACACCTCCCCCAACCCCCACCCCCCACAACCCCACCCCACACCATCACAAAACCCCAAAACACAACCCCTACACCACCCACCACACACCACCCAAAAACCACCAACCCAAACCCAAAACCAATAACAAAACCCAACACCCCCCCCCCCAACCCACACCCCCACCCCAAACACCCCCCCACAACCCACCCCACCCCCCCACTACACCCACAAAAACACACTCCACACCTACCCCCACACACACCTACACACCACACACACCAACCCCCACACACACCAACTCACATCACTTCACTCCCACTCACATCCCCCTCTCTCTCTCCTCTTTCTCTCCCCTCTCTCATCCCCCCCCTCATCACATCCCACACACACCACACACACCTCACTCACCCCCTCTCACCTTCCCACAACACAACCCACACACACCCCCACAAACTTCTACTCCCTCTCTTCCACACTCACCTCACACACTCCTCATCTACCACACAAACCTACACACACCTCTCTCTCTTCCCCCCTCTCAACATCCCTCTCCCTCTCCCCTCTCTCTCAATCTCTATACCCACACTCTACACCACACACTCCACACACACACCCCCACCACACACACCAACTAACCACACATCACCCCCCCTCACTCTCACCCCTCACACATCCCCACTCACACACCACTACACTCCCCCTCACACACCCACTCACTCACCACACACCACCAACACCAAACCAAACCCCCCCAACCCCAATTCCCACATATCCCATCATCCAATCCAACCACCCCTCATCCTATAATACCCCTCTCACTAAAAAACATACCCCTATCAACTCCTCTTCCTATAACCTCCCTCCTATTACCCCTTACATCAACCCAACCCATCACCAACCTACCCCCCCAATCCCCCTACCAATCCACACCAACAATACTATACCCACACTTCCTCCCCTATACACCTCCAACCCCCCTAATCTATCAACCCCCATCCCTCCCATCCCACCCCCTCCCCATTCCATCCCCCCCCCCAACCCCCCCCCCCCCCTTCACCCTTCATCTTCACCCCCCCCTCCTCTTATATTCCCCCCTTCCATCTTCATAAATCCCCTTCCTCTTCAATACTCCCCCCCTTCCATATTCATACTCCCCTTCCATCTTCCATACTCACCCCCTTCAATCTTTTTACTCCTTCATCTTATACTCCCCTTCATATCTTCCAATAACTCCTTCCATCTTCCTACTCACCTTTCATCTTCCATACACACCCTTCCATCTTCATACTCCCCTTCATTTATACTCCCTTCCCATCTTATACTCTCTTCATCTTATACTCCATCCATCTCCCTCCTCACCACTTAATCTTATAATCCCTTCATCTACCCTACTCCTACAACTTATATCCCCTATCATCTTACATACTCCCCCCTTCCATCTTCCATACTCCTTATCTCATACTCACCTTCCATCTTACCCCTCCCCATCGCATACTCCTTCATCTTATAAAAAACCCACACCAACAACCCCACACAAAAAAACACACCCCCCCCCCCCCCCAACAACCACCCCACCCCCCCCCCCACACCCCCCCAACACCCCCCACCACCCCCAAAACCCAAACCCCCCCACCACACCCCCCACACCCCCCCAACCCCCCCCCCCCCCCACAACCCCCCCCCCACCACCCCCACAAAAACAAACAAACCACAACCACCAAAACACAATCACCCACACCCCCCCAAAACAAAAAAACCATCCAACATTACCAACTCCACCCCCCACACCCCTACCCCCCACCAAACCCCACAACACAACCCCACACTAAACCCCCCAAACTACCCCCAACTACAAAAAATCCCTAACAAAACACCCCACCATATACAACACCAACCCAACAAAACCCATCATTCTATCCCCTCATCTACTCCACATCTAAAAAAAAACCCCAACAATAATTATTTCCACCCTTTCCCCCCCAAAATTCAATAACTACACACCCCACCAAAAATAACCCCCCCCCCCAACAAACATACCTAATCTCACAAAAAACCCCCAAACAACACCACCCACCACCCACACCATACCCCCCCCCCCCCCCCACCCCCCCCCCCCCAACCCACACCAACACCCACCCCACCCCCCCAACCCACAACCCCCACCCCACCACACAACCCCCCACCCCCACCCCCCCACCCACACCCCACCCACCACCCCCAAACAACCCACCCCCACCCCACCCCCCCCCCCCCCCAACCCAAAACCCCCCCCCCCCACACCACACCCCAAACACACACACCCCCCAAAACCACCCCCCCCCCCCCCCCCCCCCCCCCCCCCCACCCCCCCCCCCCCCAAAAAAAAAACAACACCAACTCCACCCCAACCCCCCCAACCCCCACCCCACCCCACACCAACAACCCAACCACCCCCACCCCCAACCCCCCCCCCACCCCCCCCCCCCCCCCCCACCCACCCCCCCCACAAACCCCACAAAACCCACCCCCCACCAACCCCCACCCCCCCCCCCCCCCCCCCCCAACCCCAAAAAACACCCCAACCAACCCCCCCACACACCCCCACCACCACCACACAAACCCCCACCACCCCACCACCCCCCAACACCACACCCCCACCACCAACACCCCACCACCCCCACACCCACCCTCCCAAACCCACCCCCCCAAACACACCCACCACCAACCCCCAAAAACACACCCCACCACAACACCACCCCAAACCCAACCCCCCACCCCCCCCCCACACCCCCCCCCCCTCCCAACCCACACCAACCCACCCCCACCCACCAACACCCCACCAACCCCCCCCCCCAAAACCCCCCCCCCCCCCCCAAACACCACCCAACCACACCACAACCACCCCCAACCACCCACACCCCCCAAACACAAAACAAACACACAAAAACCACAAACCACCAACCCCCCCCCACCCACCCCACCAACAACCCCACCCCCCCCAACCCCCCACCAACCCCCCCCCACCCAACACACCAAACACCCACAACCCCCCCCCCCACCCCCCAACCCCCACACCCCAAACCCCCACCCCACCCCAACACCCCAACACACACAACCCACCACCCCAACCACCCCCACACACCCCCCACACCCCCACACACCCCAAACCCAACACCCACCACCCCCCACCCACACCACCCACCAAACAAAAAAACCCAACCACCCAACAACCCCCCCCCCCCCCCCCCCACACACCCACACCACCCCCACCAAACCCCCCCCCCCCCCCCCCCCCCCCCCCACCACCCACCACCCACCAAAACACACCCCCCCCCCACCCCCACCCCCCCCCCCAACACCACACCCACCCCCACCCAACCAAACCCCACCACCCCCCCACAAACCCCCCCCCCCCCCAACACCACCACCCACACCACACCACAACCACCCCCAACACCCACACCCCCCACACAACAAAACACCCACCCAAAACCCCAAACAACCCCAACCCCCAACAAAACACCACCCACCCCCACCCCCCCCCACCAACCCCACCCCCCACAAACACCCCCCCCACAACCACAACACAACCCCACACCCCCCCCCCCCAAAAACCCAACCCACCCACCCAAAACCCCTCCCCACACCCCACCCCCCCACTCACCACCCACAAACCCCACACACCAAAACCCAACACCCCACCCACCCCCCACCCACAACCAACCCCACAAAACAAACCAAAAACCAAACCACCACACTCAAACCACACCCCACCCAACCCACCCCCCCACAACCCCCACACCACACCACCCCCACCAAACCCACCCCACCCCCCATACCCCCCCCCCCCAACCCAAACCACACAAACACCCACACCCAAAACCCCACCCCCAAACCCCCACCAACACCCCCCCACACAACACAACACAACACCAACCCCCCCCAAAACACACCACCCCCCCCACACCCCCAACCCCCCCAACCCCCCCACCCCACCCCCCCCCCCCCCAACAAAAACAAACCCACCAACCCAAAAACCCCACCCCCCCCCCACACTCCCCCCCACCCAACCCACCACCCCCCCCACACCCCCCCCCCCCCCCACCCCCCCAACCACACCCCCCCACACCACCACCCAACCCCCCCCCCCCCCCCCACCCCCACCACCCCAACAACACACCCACAAACCCAACACCCAAAATACCCCCCCCCCAACCATCCAACCCCCCCCCACCCCCCCACCCCAAACCCCCCAAACAACACCAAACCCAAACACACCACCTCACACCCCAACCCAAAACCACCCCCAACAACAACCAACCCCCCCCCCCCCCCCCCCACCCCCCCCAATACAAACCCACCCACACCCCAACCACACCCCCAAAACACCCCAAACACACCCAAACACCCAACCCCAACACCACAATCCACACACAACCCTAAACCAACCCCCCCACCCCAAAACCCCCCCCAACCCCCCAACCCCCCCACCACCCACCCCAACCCCCCCCCCCCACCCAACCCCCCCCAAACCCCCACCCCCCCACACCCCCCCCACCCCATAAAACCCCACCCCCACCCCCCACACCCACCACCACCCCAAACACACCACCCCCCCACACCCCCCCAAACCCCCCCCCCACCCCAACACCCCCCCCCAAAAACAACCCCCACCCCCACCACCCCCCCCACCCACACCCCCCCACCAACACCCCCCCCCCCACACACCCCCCCAACCAACCCCCCCCCACACCAACCACCCCCACCCACCCCCACAACCAACACACATACCACCCCCCCCCAACCCACACAACCCACCCACCCCCACCACCCACCCCCCCCCCAAACCCCAAAAACATCCAAAACCACCAAACAACCCCCCCAAAAACACACCCCCCAACACCCCCCACCAAAACCACAACCCACCACACACCACCACCCCCCCCACACACCACCCAACCCCCCAAAACCCCCCACCCACAACCCCCCCCCACACCCCACCCCACCACCCCCAAAAACACCCCACCCCCCCCACCCCCCCACCCCCAACACCCCCCCACCACCCCCCCCCCCCCCCCCACACCCCACCCCCCCCCCCACCACCAAAACCCCAACCACACAAACCACCCAACCCCCCACCCACCCAACCCCACCAACAAACCCCACCCCTAAAACCCACCCACCACCATACCCACCCTCCAAAACCCACCAAAAAACACCCCCAACCCTACCATACACCACCACTAAATTACACCACCAATTACCACCACCAAAAACCAACACATACAACCACACTCCCAACAAACCCACCTACCCAATAACCTACCCCTACCCCCCCCCCCCCTATTACACCACCCCTACCAAAACCCCCCACCCCACCAACACCCACCCAACCAAAAACCACCCCCCCCCCCACAAATCCCACCAACAAACCCAACCCACCCAAACCAAAACCCCCACACAATCCACAAACCCAAACAACAACACCCCAACCCCAACACAACCCACACCCCCACCCACACCCCCCCCAAAACCCACCACCCACCCACAACCACCCACAAACCCACCCCACCCCCACCCAACCCCCAAACACCCACCAACAAAACATCACACCCCATAACACTCCCCCAACCAACCCAACATCCCCACCCTCCAACCAATCCCCTACCCCCCCCAAACCATCACAACACACACCATAACACAACCAAAACCACCAACACAACCAAACCCACACACCACCCCACACAACAAAAAACACCCCCAACCCCACAAACACACATAACCCACCCCAAAACCCACAACACCAAAAACACACAAAAACCCCACAAACCACCCAACCCCCCAAACACACATAACAAAAAAAACCAACCAACCAACCCCCAACAAAACAAAACAACCCCCCCACCACATTCCACCAAAACCCAACCCCCATACACCACAACCCCCAATACACCCCAACTTACAACACACAAAAACCAAACCCAAATAACCAAAATTACCAAACAAACACACCAAATACCCACCACACCAAAAAATTACCAACCATTACAAAATACCACCAAATAAACCAAATTAACACACCAATAACACCAAACCCTAAACAACTTACCACATCCAATCAAACAATTACCAACCAATTACCTAACCCCAAAACCCCCCCCCCCCCCCCCCCCCCACCCTACCAACACCCCAAAAACATCTCCCTCTCCCAAACTACATACACCATCCAACCCAACCCAACCAACTCATCACAATACCACCCCCCACCAAACCCACACATACCAAACCCCACTATCCATCAATCATATTCTAAATCATAAATCCCTCCATACCCTATACACTCAAATACACCCCCCCAAACCCCAAATAACCTTAAAATACCACAAAAACACAACCCCAAACCCACCCCCCAAACCACTCCCCCACCCCAAACACACCACCAACCCAACACACACAAACAACCCACACACCCCCCCCCAACACCACACACAAACAAACACACAAACCCCCCCAACCCCCCAAAACAAACCACCCCACCACCCCCAAACACCCCAACCACAAACAACCACACAACCCCCCCACACCACCCACAAACCCCCCAACCCCCCACACCCCACCCCACCCCCCCCCACCCCCACCACCCACCCCCACCCAACAAACAACCCAAAACCCACCAAACCACACACCCCCCCCCCCCCAAACCCAACCTACCCACCCCCCCCCCCACCACACCCCCCCCCCCCACCCCCCACAACCCACACAACCACCCACCCCCCCCCACACCCCACAAACCCCCCCCCCACCCAAACCCAACCCACCCCCCACCCACACACCCAACCCCCAACACCAACCCCCCCACAACAAAAAACAACAACAAACACACCCCAAACCCCCCACAACCCACCCAACACACAACCACCCCCACCCCAACCCCCCCACACCACACCCAAACCACCCAACACCAAACACACCCCCCCCCCACCACACCCCCCACCCCCCCACCCCCAATCCACTACCACAAAAAAACCCACCATACCCCCCCCCACCAATACCCCCCCCCCCCCACACACCCCCAACCCACCAATTAACACTACATACCTTCAACCATAAAAATATCCATCAAAAACATAACAAAAAACAAAAACCCCACCCCACCCCCCCCAAACCACCCCACCCCCCCCCCCACAACCCCTAAACCCCCCACCCCCCACAAACCCACCACACCCCTCCAACCCCAACTTACCCAAATCAAATAACACACCCCCAACACACACCAACCCCCCCCAAAACCCCAAACACCCCCAAAACAACAACAATACACCCCCCCCTAACCCCATAACACCCCAACCCCCCACACAACAACACCAATACACCAATCCACCCAACCCCCCCAAACCCCCACACCCCCAACCAACACACTATCAATCTCCCAAACCCAAAAATACCTCATCACACCCAATACAACACCCCACAAATACCCTTCCCAACAATTCACAACACCCAACCACATAATCAATCCCAATTATATCCCCACCAACCAATAACAAAACACACAAACCCATCACAAACCCCTACCCCCACACCCTCCACCCCAAACTACAACCCCACCCCAACCAACCCCCACCCACCACACCACACCAAAACTCCCCAACACCCAAACCAACACCCCCCAACAAACCAACACACCCACCACCCCAAACCCACAAACCCCCCACACCCCCAACACCCCAACACCAAAACCCCAACCCCCCCCCCCCACACCCCCCACCCCCCCCACACACACCCCCCCACCCCCCCACACCCCCCACAACACAACCCACCCAACACAAACCCCACCAAAAAACAACCCACCACACAACCCCCCCCACCCCCACACCAACCCCAAACCCCACCACCAACAAACACACACAACACACCCCAACCAAACAACCACAAAACAACCCAACCCCCCCCCCACAAACCAACAACAACCCCCCCCCCCCACCCCCCCAACCCCCCAACCCCCCACCCCCACCCCAAACCCAACAACCAAAACACCAAACACCCACCACACCACACACCCCCACCCCACACACCCCCCCCCGACCCCCCCACCCCCCACCACCACCACAAACACACAACCCCAACTCCATCCATCCCCCCCAACCAAAAAAAACAACCCCACCACAACCCCCCCACCCAACCACCCCCCAACCCCCCACCCACCCAACCACACCATCCCTCCCCACACCACCACAACCACCACCCCCCCCCCCCCCCAATCATTAACAAACATACACAACCACACCCAACCCCACCCACCAAACACCAACCCACAAACACAACAAACTCCAAAACACAACCAACAACCCCACCCACCCAATCAACACCCCCCAAAACCCCAACAACAACACCAAACAACACACACCCCACAACCCACACAAAACCAACACCACACCACAACCCCCCACCACACACACACCACACAAACCCCCATCACACCCATACCACAATCAAACCCCAACACACCCCCCCCCCCCCCCCACACCAAACCAAAACAAACCCCCACCACCCACCACCCCCCCCACCCACAACCACAAAACCCCCCCCCAACAACATACCCCCCCCCCCCCAACTCCCCCAACAAACCCCCATCCAACCCCACCCAAACCACCCTAACCCACCAAAACCTATCCATTCACCCAACACAAACCACATCAAACATTCATTCTAATATATACCTACCCCACCCAACAACCCCCCCCAACCACCCCCACAACCATAATCACCCCCCCAAAAACACCACCACTCAACCACCACCCACACACTCTACAAAATAACCCACACCAACACCCCCCCCAACACCCACACAAAACCACAAACCCCCCTAACACCCCCCCACCCACACCAACACAAACCACCCATCCCCCCCCCAACCCCCACCTCCCCACTCACCCCCCCCACCCACAACCCCACACCCATTACCAACAAATACCCCCCCCCCACCCAAACCACAATACCTAACACAATCCTCCATCTTCAACCTTCCTCAACCTCCACACCCCAATCTCACTCATACCAACATCACAACACCACCTACTAAAAAAACCCCCCAATCCCTCAATCACAAAACCCCAACAAAATTCTTTCTTCTACCTTCTTCTAAACCCCCCCTACCTTATCCCCCACCACACCCCTACTCCAACCCCCCCCCAACCCCCTCATCCCCTTACTAACAATCCAATTAACCTAATCACCCTTATTTTTCAACCTCCCCCCTTATCCCACCTTACCCACCCCCCCTTTTTCTCTACACAATCACCACACAAAACCAACAACCCACATTCTAACTCTCCCTCCCATTAATCAATCTTAATCTTATCTACTCCTCCCCATCCCCCAACACCCTCATTCCCTTACCATTTCTAACAAATTATTCCATTAATCATTCATTCTATCAAACCATACCCCCCCCCCCTCATCCCAACTCCACTTCCCATTCTAAACACAACCCAACCAACACCCCCCCCCCCCCCACACAACCCACACCCTCCCCCCCCCACCCCCCACCCCCACCAAACCCCTCTAAATAAATAAACATCCCATAAAAAATACAACCCCCAACCCTACTACCCTACCCCCCTCAACATAACACCACAAACCCCCACCACCAACAAACCCTTACCCAAACCCCCCCACTACTATTATCATATTATATAACATAATAACTAAATATATCCATATCCTAAAATTAAATAAAATATAATAAAATAATCAAATCTATAAATCAAATAAATATAAACCCAACCCCCCCCCACACCCCCCCAACACCCCCCCCCCCCCAACCAACCACAAACACCCAACCACCCCCCCACACCCCCCCACCCAAAAAACCCCCCCCCCCCCCCACCACCAAACCAATACACCCCCCATAACACCCACCAACCCCACAAACCACACACCCCACCACACCACACCCCACCCCACTAACACCTCCCACACCCAACCACCCCAAACACCACCACCCAAACCACCCCCCCCCCCCTCTCAACCCCCCCCTAACCCTCACAAACCACCCAAAACCCCCTACCCTCCCACCACCCCCACCCAAACCCCCACCACACCCCACAACACCCCCAACCACAACCAAAACCAACACCCCCCAACCACCCCACCCAAAACCCCACCCCCCCCACACACCCCCACCCTCCCCCCCCCAACAAACCAAACTCAACAACACCACACAATCCCCCCTCACAACACCCACACACACCCCCACACACACACAACATCCCCACACACACCCCAAACATCACACCCCACTCACAACACACTCATCCACACTCACCACAACAAACACCTCAACACACACACTCACCACACAACACCTCACTCACACCACACTCACCCACACACTCTCCCCACACACACCCCTTCACTCTCACACCACTCACACCCACTCACACCCACACACAAACCACTCAACTACACACACCCACACTACACAACACACACCCACACACACACCACACCCACACCCCAAACACACACACACACACCACACACTCTCCACTATACCCCCACACACACCACCACACTACACACCACACATAAAATCCCCTCTCATCTTCCACACTCACACCTCTCACTCCACTCATCTCTCCCCCTTCTCTCTCCCACTACACTCCCCACATTCTCACAACCACACACCCACAACAAACCCAAACCCACCCCCCACCCAAACCCCACCCAACCCACAAAACCACCTCCACAACAAACAACAAACCTATCCCACCAACAACTCACACCACCACCAAAACCCATAACCACCCCAACCACAACACAAACCCCCACACCCACCCCCCCCCCCCCACCAACCCCCCCCCACCACCCCCACACCCCACAACCCACAAAAACACCCACCACACACCCCCCCCCCCCCCCCCCCCCCCACCCCCCCAAAACCAACCCACACCCCCCCCCCCAACCAACCACACCCCCCCCACACAAAACACCAAAACAAAACCACCCCAACCAAAAACACACCAACCACAACACCACAACCACAACCCACCACCCCAACAACAAAAACACCACCAAAACACCAACCACAACACACCAACCAAAAAACCCCAACCTACAACCCCACCACACAACAACAAAACCACCAACCACAAACCACAACAACATCACCACCAACACAACACCACCCCCAACCACACACCACCCAACCACAACACCACCCAACCACACCAAACCAACCACAAACACCAACCAAACCACCACCAACCACAACACCACCCAAACAACACAACACCAACCACTAACACTAACCCAAACACCATCCCTAAAAACAAACAACCCACACCCCACACCCCCCACACACACCAACACCCCCCCCCCCCCCCCCCCACCCCCCCACCACCACCCCCCCCCCCACACCCCACCACCCAACACCCCCCCCAACCCAAACCCCACCCCCCCCCCCACCCCACCCCCCCCACCAACCCCAAACACAACCCCACCCCCCCAACAAAAAACCCCCAATAATACAAACAACAACCCCATACTAAACCAAACCCCCCCTCACCCCAAAACCCCCCCCAAACAAAAAAAAAACAACCAAACCCACCCAAACCCCCCACACCCACCCCCCCCCTCAACCCCCCCCCCACCACCCCAACCCCCCACACCCCCCCACACACCCCCCCCCACACACACCAAACCACCCCCCAAAACTCACACATCCCCCACCCACCCCCCAACCCCCCACCAAACAAACCAAAAACAACCCACAAACCCACCCCCCCCAATACTTACTTTCCCCCCCCAAATCCCCACCAAACCACTAACTAATCAAAAAACATCCAACAACCACCAAAACAAACAAAAACCCTCTAACCACACCCCTATTATAAACACACCCCCCCACCCACCACCCCAAACCCCCCCCCCCCCCCCCCCCCCCCACAAAAAACAATACCCACCCCCCCACCCCCACCCCACAAACACCCACCCACAACACAACCCCACCACCCCCCCCCACCCCCCCACCCCCCCCCACCACATCCCCCACCCACCACCCCAAACACCCCACCCCCCCAACACCCCCCGGTGCTGTACTACAGCGACCACTGCTCCTGACGGAAGCTTTAGTGGCATCAGGGTCAATGCAGAGGACAAATTTCCCTATGGGGACAATAAAGTGCACATTTACATTCATTTCCATCTTAAGCTTCTCCGAAACACAGCTGCAGTGGATCATGTGAATAAACCATGTGTTCTTCGTGTGAATCTATCTCCTCTCACGGCCCTCACTGTAAGATCCACAGATGTGCAGAGCCTCAGGCCGGAGGTGGCATTTCTTTATCAGGCGAATACAAAGCAGTCCGTGTGAATGTGTGACTAATGTACTCCAACCCATTCATATTCAATGAAGCTAATTTCTACACGAGATTACACCGCCACTGGTGCTGTTAGAAAAAGATGTATTAATTAGAGACAGAATCATTTACTCTGTGATTTGCAAATAGAAATCTTATCGTGTTTGAAGAACCAGATGAAGATTGCATTTCAGGAGTGTTTGAGTTTAAAGAGGGCAGAGTGTCATGGTCCTAAGCAAAATCCACCTTTCTGTGAGGCCATAGGGCAGCTGGGCAGGCATGACAAACTCAGGCCCGTGGGCCAAATCCGGGCCGCAGGACCATTTTTAGCCATAATTATTATTATCAGTGTAACTTGCAGTGTAGAGTAAGTGAATACATGTAAGTCACTGTTATACTTTAGACCCCAGCCAGCTCTGAGTTTTATTTAATTTTTTCTTGGCCCCCGACCAAAATGAGTTTGACACTTCTGCCTGGGATTTTGGAAAGAGTCTCCAACTTAAAATAAATAATTACATCTGCAAGACACTGTAAAAGGTGCCTTTCCCTCTCCAGATGCAGAACTGTTCAAGTATCTCTGGATCTTGTTCATGAGAGAGGGAAGGATGGAGCGTGAGGATGACGGAGAAGAGGGAGCAGCGTCTGTAGTCAGAGCTGTATCAGGTAGAATGGATAGCACTCTCGATTTTCATCAAGAAGGTCCTGGGTTCGAATTCCGGTTGGAACAGGGCCTTTCTGAGTGAATTTTGCAAGTTCGCCCACTGTCTGCTACGGTTTCCTCCGGGTGCTCCAGTTTCCCTTACCACTAAAAACATCTAGCATGCATGTGTTGAAGAGGGAGCTGAGTTGAAAGTCAAAGTTCTCGATATACCGGTCTATGTTCCCTCACCTAGGACTGAGAAGCTCAGTCACACGGGAGGAAATCAGAGTCGAGTCACTGCCTCTCCAAGTTGAGAGGAGTGCGTTGAGGTGGAGATGAAAAATAAGTAAAAGAATTGCTCAAATTTGGTTAAAAATATATATTAATTTGAGCCCATTCTGACAGCCTTAAAACAAGATTTTCCAATGGGAAGAGAAAATATTAAGAAAATAAAGCGACAGTTCTTGAAATAAGACGAAATGGCTTTGTGTCATCGGTGATTCTTGTTTTAAGACACTCACCTGAGGGTAAAAAACCACTCGACTCAAGCTCAGAATGAGCACAGACTCTTGGCCCCTCAACCTGGCAACGAATAAATGAAAACTTGGATGAATGGATGGTTCTTAACTCTACGTACGACTTGTGCTAAATTACAATACCCAGAATGCGTTAGTCCTGTTTTTCATTCATTGAGCTTGATTTGTTTTTGTGGTGGTTTGCTTTTGCTGCTCTTGACATTTGAATTTTTTATGGAGTTTTTGCTTCCGGAGCCCGACAACTGGACCGAACCGGGCCAGGCGGGTCTAAAGAGATCAGCCTTTCCTCTTTTCTGACTCACAGTGTGGATGATTGACAGGAGCGATTGGCAGCTCTCCCACCGAAGGACATCCCTCTTGGGTTTTCACATAACATTTTCTTCCTTAACAACGCTGTCATATAGACTCATCAATCCGTCAAAGTCTGTTGTGTCCGTGCTGCATTCAAAGAGCTGCTTTAATCAATGTTAACTCTGGCTGCATCACGCCACACTGAGCACAATTATGACATAAAGGTGGTTTTGAAAATGAAAGAGAGAAATGGCCATTCCAGTCTCGAGCACAAACAGACAGACCGTAATGGACAGACTAATGGACAGAAAGATAGAAAGATGGCAAACTCCTCCCCTCTTTTAAACCACACAATAATCTCTTTTTCGGCCGCTTCACTTCCTTATAAGGTGATGATATTCGATGGCAGGAAGGACGTCCTTAGTGCCTAGTGTGATGTCTACACTCTCTACTCTACTCTACTCTACTCTCCTCTCTCCTTCAGACGGACATACTTAATCATGCTTTCAAATACTGTACATTATTAGTCCGGAGTGTCCTGCAGGGGGCGACAGTCAGGGTCCAGTTTAGACGTTTACTCCGCTCTACTCTAACTGGTTGGGTTTCCGTTATGTTTTGGTATCTGGCACCACATCCCAGAAACGTACCCTAAACAGATCAGTATCCATGAAAATTCTGTGGTAACCATGGTTTCCAGCAGTACTCTGACCAATCGCAGTCAGATAGAACCAGAGCCAAGCAGGTAATAAAATGGACCTAGTACCGGTTAAACAGGGTCAATGGAAACGCTTTCGATCGGTAGAGCCGAGTAGAGCCGAGTAGAGCCGAGTAGAGCCGAGTAGAGCTGAGTAGAGTAAAGCAGTTTGACTCCCTTGGAAATCAGGTTATTATTCTCAATGGGACTTTTCTGCTCTGGGCTCTCTCTGTGCTTCCTCTCGGCTCTCTCTGTGCTCTCTCTCTTTTCTCTCTCTTCTCTCTGTGCTCTCTCTCTGTGCTCTCTGTCCTCTCTGTACTCTCTCTTCTCTCTGTGCTATCTCTCTCTTCTCTCTGTGTTCTCTCTGTACTTTCTCTTCTCTTTGTGCTCTCTGTGCTTTCTCTGTGCTCTCTCTCTACTCTCTCTTTACTCTCTCTGTGCTCTCTCTGTGCTATATCTGTACTCTCTCTGTGCTCTCTGTACTCTCTCTGTGCTCTCTGTACTCTCTCTGTGCTCTCTCTGTACTCTCTCTGTGCTCTCTCTGTACTCTCTCTGTGCTCTCTCTGTACTCTCTCTTTACTCTCTCTGTGCTCTCTCTCTGTGCTCTCTGTCCTCTCTGTGCTATCTCTCTCTTCTCTCTGTGCTATCTCTCTCTTCTCTCTGTGCTCTCTCTGTACTTTCTCTTCTCTCTGTACTCTCTCTGTGCTCTCTCTGTACTCTCTCTGTGCTCTCTCTGTACTCTCTCTGTGCTCTCTCTGTACTCTCTCTTTACTCTCTCTGTGCTCTCTCTCTGTGCTCTCTGTCCTCTCTGTGCTATCTCTCTCTTCTCTCTGTGCTATCTCTCTCTTCTCTCTGTGCTCTCTCTGTACTTTCTCTTCTCTCTGTACTCTCTCTGTGCTCTCTCTGTACTCTCTCTGTGCTCTCTCTGTACTCTCTCTGTGCTCTCTCTGTACTCTCTCTTTACTCTCTCTGTGCTCTCTCTCTGTGCTCTCTGTCCTCTCTGTGCTATCTCTCTCTTCTCTCTGTGCTATCTCTCTCTTCTCTCTGTGCTCTCTCTGTACTTTCTCTTCTCTCTGTACTCTCTCTGTGCTCTCTCTGTACTCTCTCTTTACTCTCTCTGTGCTCTCTCTGTGCTCTCTCTGTACTCTCTCTTTACTCTCTCTGTGCTCTCTCTCTGTGCTCTCTGTCCTCTCTGTGCTATCTCTCTCTTCTCTCTGTGCTATCTCTCTCTTCTCTCTGTGCTCTCTCTGTACTTTCTCTTCTCTCTGTACTCTCTCTGTGCTCTCTCTGTACTCTCTCTGTGCTCTCTCTGTACTCTCTCTTTACTCTCTCTGTGCTCTCTCTGTGCTCTCTCTGTACTCTCTCTGTGCTCTCTGTACTCTCTCTGTACTCTCTCTGTGCTCTCTCTGTGCTCTCTCTGTGCTCTCTCTCTCTTCTTTCTCTTCTCTCTGTGCTCTCTCTGTGCTCTCTCTTTACTCTGTGCTCTCTGTGCTCTCTGTACTCTCTCTGTACTGTAGAGAGAGCTGCTGCTGGAACGTTGCATAACACTGCAGTCGAACACTGAGGTGGAACACAGGTCTTCACAATCGTCAGCGCCCACACAACACCACAGAGCAACACAACACGACAAGTGTGCGGTGGCATTTGCACAACCCTCTACTGCACACACTCTTATCGCTCCCGCCCAGACTCGCTCACTACAAATAGGCTGGAGATTAGTTTTGTCTCCACATTTATGAAGTTACTTTAGCAGCTGCAGATGTCGGAGCACAGAATGAACAGGGTTTGTTGTTTGCCTGTGTATGTTTTTACCAGAGCATTTTTTAACTGTTTGATTCTCTGATCTGCGTTGGCGAATCCACAGCTTTGTAAAGTCCTCCGAGATAATTGCTGTTGTGGTTTAGGGCTATACAGCAATACAGTGAAGTGAAATTGAATTTGAAGATGGACCTGTTATTTATGCTTAATGCAATATTATAGAAAATATTGAAAATTATATTATACTTATACCATTTACTTATATGCTCTTCTAGTGTTCATGTTAATTGGCAATGAGGAAGAAGAACGTCCTTTGTTCGTCTCCCAGGGTGGGGAATTTTCAGTTTGATGAATACACATAATACACATCAAGGCATGCAGCGAACATTACATCCGCACTCCTTACAGGCAAAGTGAGTCCTGCCCAAGGACAGCGGAGACGGTGAAGAAGTTCTTGCAGTGGGCTCGAACCCACAACCTCCAGGCTCAAAGACCAATGCTCTACAAACTGAGCCACTAGTCTTCCTAGTCTGAGTGAATGTACTAAACTTTGTTATTGTTGGGGACTACAGGTGTAAATTAGCACTGCTGCTACGACCTGGTACAATGCATCTCTCCTCTTGCCTAATGTTTATTGTACACTGTCCCTGTGAAAATAAACCATACTATATCTTTTCCTGTGTCAATGTTCACACATTTCTCTGTAAAGTGATAATAAAGACTATTCAATCATTTTCTACCCCTTTATTAATCCATTTCTGGGTGGGGGGGTGACAATGAGAGCTACCACCCAAGTCTCAAAGCACCAGTCCCTCGCTGATCCTCTGCAGGTGGTGAGTCCACAGGAAGATGGCTGCTACGTTAGTTGTGCCACAGCCTTGGTGTTTCAGCGCAAGCGTCAGGTAATGTGGGGTTAAGTGTCTTGCCCAAGGACACAATGACAGCAGACATTATTGGAAGGAATTGTGTGTGTCCCGAGGTGGGCTTGAACCCACCTTCCAGCCCGAAGGCCAATGCTCTACCAACTGATATACTGTCACCCCAAACAATAAAGACTAATCTTATCTAAAGACAAGATACTTTATTCATCCCACAAGGGATTTCAGGTGACTATCAGAGCTGATACAGATAAAATAGACAAGAGACATTTACACAGAATCATAAATACTCCTAAATTACTACATACATTTAAACAAATATCCTGGGTTAAACTTTACACCAACTATAACAGCTGAGAGCAGTTTATGATGGATCTACAGCCTCAGTCCTGGATCTACAGCCTCAGTCCTGGATCTACAGCCTCAGTCCTGGATCTACAGCCTCAGTCCTGGATCTACAGCCTCAGTCCTGGATTTACAGCCTCAGTCCTGGATCTACAGTCTCAGTCCTGGATCTACAGTCTCAGTCCTGGATCTACAGCCTCAGTCCTGGATCTACAGTCTCAGTCCTGGATCTACAGTCTCAGTCCTGGATCTACTGTCTATGCATCCATGGGAGCAGTTCCCTGTCTACATAGGCCAAGGATTCTCACATTTTTTCCCACTGTATTTTTGTTTTTGTTATAGTTGTTCCTTGGCAACAGATTAGGGTCTAAGGACACTGATAATCCAGGAAATGTATTGCACATTAATTCAAGTAGATGTTACTTTATTGGAGCTCAGAATGTCTTAATAAGTTAAGAGAACAGCCAACAAGGTCAACACAGATACAGACTGCACAAATAAAACCTGATTGAAATATATTATTCTGTTGCAGTCATCTTGTAAAATGGAACAAGTTCCATGAGGTGTTCCATATAAACCATGTGTGTGATAATAATAGTAGAGAATATGACATAGACAAAGGTCACACTTGTAAAGTGTTTAACAATGGTTCAGCAGAGAGCAGACAGTTCAATTTACTCCACACACACAGAAGCGAGACGCCACACAGCGGAGCTTCTGACCATCACCATCATTCACTCATTCATCACATTGACACCTGTACATGTTTTAGTGGTAGAAAAAAGTTAAAAATAAAAGTGTGTAGGGCCATGGCTGGTGGAAACAGGGCTATACTTACTTGTGTCAGAAAAAACTAATTTGCTACAAGCCGAGGGCCGGACTGGTTCAACGTTTATCAAAACATATTAAAATTATGCATATTGAACCAAGACCTAACACAGTGGACCGTATTTTATTTATTTAATAATCCAATCATTTTGTTCGGGTCTGTCAGTAATTTTAAGTTGAATCGTTTTTCAAAGGGCTCACAGACAAAAACTAACTTCCTTCAAAGAGAAAACACGTGTCCTGAACATGAAATTAATAATCCAATATTGTCTTATAGCTCTTCGCGGCAGGTTCTAATACTAATCAAATATCATCCTGGCGGCCAAGATAATTCCTTCGCCGGATCTGACTTTGACACCCATGACCCAGAGGAAACCTACGCAGACACAGATCCATCTCATTTGTCTTTGAAAATACTTTCTTAGTGTTCATTACCTTGTTGTCACTTTTAACTGTTTCGACTTACAATCTTCTTGCAAAAACAAATGAAGCTGTAGAGACATAGAAACATATATCTGCCTCCTTATATGGTCCGTCTGGCCTCTGTGAATGGGTCACATGGTATACTTTCCGTCACATCGCTTTAGTAACACCCTCTCTCTCCAGGGGGAGTGGGGTTGCCGTGTTTATTTTTAGCTGCTGTGGTGAAAAGGGGAAATACGTGTGGGGGTCTAAATTTAAACTCCCTGGTACTAAAGTATTCTAACTGAACTGACAGAGCGCTGCTGGAAGCCATGGTTACCCAGGAGTTTGTTGTGGTTTGGTTGTTGGGATACGGTACCAGATATTAAAGCAAAATGGAAACGCAGCCGTATAGTCGAGAGGTTTTTGGTAAAAGGCTCAATTTTGACATTTCTTAATAACTTACAAGTGATAAGTAGTAGTAATGTTTATTTATATGGCACATTTTACAGACCAAGGTCACCCAAAGTGCTTTACAAATTCTCACCACACACAGTGATGACGGAAGCGAGACACCGAACTCACCGGTGCATCAAAGCCCCAAACCACGCCATACATTCACTCATTATATTCACACCTATTGCACATGTTTTTAGTGGTTTTTAGGGGAAACCTAGCAGGGAGAACATGCAAACTCTACCCACAGATCCCATGTTCCAAATGGGATTCGAAACCTAGGACCTCATTGCTGAGAAGCGAGAGTGCTATCCACTCAGCCAAGAGTTGTATGCTTTGTGTAAATTAGAGTAATTATAAGGAGGCCCAAAATGTATTGAGGAATAAATGTATCAATATCTTTTGTATTGTGGACACATAAACCACACTGTACCACACTCAAGGGTCAGGGATAAAGTAAAACAGTGCAAATTATTCTGTGGCAGGAGTTTGAGCCCTGCTTAGACTGTACTGCATAAAGATGGCGCCGTGGCAAGAGCTGTGTGTCGTCTGGTGCACACTGGGGTAGTCTTGCACAGTTTTTCCAATGTGGTTTTACTGCAAATGGCAAATAAATGAATCTGAATCTGAATATTGTTTACTTAAGTCAAACATGGTGCCTCGAGGGTTAGGATCATCTTGTTTTTGAGGATTTATTAGAAACTACATTACCAGGGTCAGAGTTAGGGATAGGGTTATGGTCGTGACATTTTGGTTATTGATCAGTAAAAGCTGCGGTACCTAACATTTCAGAGTGTGATCGGAAAAGACAGTCTATACCAATTAAAGTAAATAAACAGTGGATTTCTGTGAGTGTGTGGATTTGGGAAAGTGCAGCAACATTTCTCCTGGTCTCATGATGCATGGAAAGGATCTGAGAGCTGACAGCAGGACACATGGGGCCTGTCAGAGACCACAGAGACGGAGGACAGAGAGGGGGAGAGAGAGGGGGAGAGAGAGGGGGAGAGAGAGGGGAGAGGGTAAGTGATGTGGGGGAGATGCCGTTGTAATTGTAAATGTAAATGTGTGTTGCCTTTTCCTTACCTGCCCGTCGAGCACACAGACAGCAGCAGAGGTAGAAAACAGACCTGCTGCATGAATGAAACTGGCAACGCAAATTACTCGTATGGAGCGGATAGACCATTGTGTCCACTTCAATATTTTAATTTGATTCACCAAGGAAGCTAGTTACAGTACGGTGATTTAATTTATTTATGTAAGTACATTTATTTTGTCAAAAGTTAGAAAATCATTGACCCAGAGATGACGTTTTATGGAGCTCAGTTGTGAAACAATCTTTGCAGAGAGATAAAAATGCGCAAAACCATTATTGTATTTAAGAAAAAAATTGTCACAGTCCTGGACAAATGTCAAACTGAATAATTCTGTTTAACTTGTAATACTAAATTTGTATTTATTTTCTATTTTTTAATGATATGGGTTTTCCTTCTGCCCTAAAAAGAACAAATAAACTGAACTGAACTGAACAAGGAAGGGATTTGCTTAAAATTTTCATTATCAAGAAGGTTTGTTGTTTTCCAAGACACTACAGGAAAGTAAGCAAGTAATTAAAGAAGCAATACCCGATTTTTTTTTTTTACTGAGTTCGTAAAAATGCTTATTACTACATGCAAGTTTTATTATAATCCGTAATTTAAAGCTGCACTAACTGACTTTGGGATTTTGAAGCCGCGGACTCGCTGGCCTCGCTCTTTCTGCTCCCCTCCCCGCACCCACGAAGCTATCGCCCCCCACACACACCCACTGTTGGGACGAAGCTAGCGTCTTCCAATATGGATAAACCATGGATATGGATTTGCACGTGGATGGCGTGACCATAGAACGATAGAACCGGGAAGCGCGGAGGAACGAGACTTTCTTTTGGATGGCTGTCTCGCTGTGTAAGCAGTAACCGGTGACGAAGACGAGGAAGCTTCAGGTTAGCTCCTCGTCTTGTTGTGCTAACTCAGCTGTCTGTGCTAACAGAGACCTGTAGATTTCTCACGAAAGTGGGGGCTAGTGGTCCGCTGTGATTGGTCACAATCTGCGACCCGAAACACATTCTCTTCCTTGTTTCATCAAAACTCGATCTAAAATATAATGTCACGTCAGCACAAATCTGCGCTGCTTTTTCTTCAAAATGATGTATATCCCAATGCCCTACACGGACATGGATAGCATTTTCGTAATGAATACAAAAATAAAGTTAGTTAGTGCAGCTTTATTTGAAAACTTGAGCTCATTGATTCAGCTGTGTATGAATTCAGGCCATATAAAAGTGCTGAGTAGAGACTTTAGAGTGACGCCCGCTCTCCTCCAATCACAGAACGAGGCTGCGTCCTCTAGCTTCTACAGCGCTGCTTAACACAGTAGCATGTTAGCAACAAAACAGCTCAAACGACACAACAGTGAGGAAGAGAAGAGGGAACTAAAGCGAAAAAATGAAGAAATGAAGCCCGGGTGAACATAGCTAGCTTACATCGTATCCTCAGGAGAGACTTGTCTGTGGGAGAGACCTGCGGGACCGCCTCGGACTATCTATGCTTGGACTACATTCGGACGCGGAACTAGCGGTAATCTTTCAGTTGCGCTCATGCTAATGTTATTGTCAGGGGGTGCAAAATGGGTGGTGGGTTTTAATATGGTTTTATTCATATTTTATGCATGTTGTGTTTGTGTGTTTTTAATATTGATTTTTTCCTGGCACCACCTGAAGCACCCCGGCTCCCCACGTGAGCAATCAGGACACCTGCGCCTTGAGAATAAAAGACTGAGATGGGGGGGGGCGGGGAGGAAGAAAGACACAGAGAGAGGAACAGAGGAGGGCAGAGCCGGTCCAGAGGAGGAGGACATGGGACCGGGCCAAGGACGAGCACCGCCAGCCAGAGACCACGGGGCACTGAGGCCAGCGGGGAGAGCGGCACCGGTGAGGCGCGCATTGATAGTGCATTGGCGCGTGCGCGCCCGGGCTAGGCCCAACGACCGGGATGTGCCGGCTCTCCCCCGCGGGTGCCCGGTGGCGACCCGTGGCCGGCGAGCGGCTGGCGGGACTGCGGCCCGGTCCAGGGACTGCGAACGGAGAGGGAGCCAGACACGGGAGCCAGGCGCGGCGGGTGAGAGCCACGTGGTCTGGCGGCCCAGGCCGTGGGGACGCATTTTAGCCTGTTTTAGCCTCTGTTTTAGCTTTTAGCCCTCTTTTTTGCTTAGGTTTTTATTGCTTTTATTTACTTGTTTTTAATGTATTTTATAATAAATTGCTTTTAATTCGCTTTTAATACAGTGGTCCTTTTTAAATCCGGGTCCGAAGAACCTGCTTTTTTTATCCCTGTGACATTATCATATGTATCAGATGGCAAATAAAACTAGATGGCTCCGTGGGAGGAGAGCGTAGGGGAAATGAGAAGCCTGTGAGTGCGTTGGGGGGCGGTGCTAAACATTTAAATCTTGCAAAAACAGGTATAGCTCCTTTAAAGTAGCACCTTTCACCCGGATCACAAAGGGCTTCACAATGAAAAAACATACAACATACAGGCTGATGTCATGTTTTTTATGATTCAATGTTGCTGATCCTGGCACATGTGGCGTGTAGCGTGTGTGGCGTGTGTGTTTGCAGAGACTGTCAGTGAGATGGATGAGAGCACATTACCCAGGTCCCACGAATAATAAAGAAGAAACACAAAAAGTGGAGGTGTCTAACATCAAGCTACAAAATAAGAAACTTAAAGAAGAGGTGGAAGCACAAAAGAACAAAATGTGATGAAAGTTGGAGTGGACGGATCACAAGTCAATGTTGAGGACAATGACCAGAATCAAAAGGGAAAAGTACTGGCTTCTGCACATTGATAGTTTAACTTTAACAAAAGTTGCTTCAAAGTGTTATGAAATCTCACAGTGCTTCCCTGCATTAGAGTCAGGCCTGACCCGCACTGTGGCCCTCTCCTGCCAACACTGACTCCATGGACAAGTGTCACTTACAAATGACACTGGTGGTGGGTGTGTGTGTGTGTGTGTGTGTGTGTGTGTGTGTGTGTGTGTTAGCTCACTTCTTCAGAACATGTTCAGGAGAGCTTGGAAATGAGACAGAGGATCCGGGTCGCCGTCTGGGTCCAGGTTTTAATTTAAGGAATGGAACTATGCCTCTAGGTGGAGGTCAGTGCTCTACGAGTGCTTTCTATTCTGAAAGGTTGTTTCTTTGGCAGTAATCAGTGTGTGTGTAATATTCTAAAGTAATGGTAAACTTTTTATTTTCCTTTGAGTGTCAATACCAACTCTGAGGAGCACAGGGACAGCTAGCACAGGGACTGGCCTCCTGCTGGTGCCCAGAGTCAAAACTAACCATGGGGAAGCCTTTCAGATATATATAGTCAAAATCTGGAACAGTCTTTCTGAAAATGTAAAACATATTATTCATGAATTTAATGCCTTGTGTGATCTTCTTTCTATCATGTTTTGTTAAGAGTTGCTTTGTGTAGGGTCAGTGCTATACAATTAAATTGCAAATTGCTGTGAATCATGCAAACGACATCCCACCCCAAGAAAGTGACAGACTTTTGCTTTTAGGCATCTATATTTAGCACCAAGTACCCACATAAAGTGCCATAAAACAGTTTAGTCTTGCACATAATTTCCCCAAACACTTAAGATGCAGTAAATGATTTATCCAGACACATTTATTTAAAACACTGTGGGGAAACGTCCCTAAGCCCCAAAATAATTAAATTTGTTATGTGTTTTCAGAAGCCTGTAACCTAAAAAAATAAATCACAAATATTTTGGAGCAGGCCGAAATGAACCAATGGGATACATCCCCCTCCTGATTTTCGTCAGTGCTCACACCTGTCGGAGTTGGGTTGAGTTGGATTTTCTAAAACACCATTTGCCACCCATTCCCTGTTGGGGAAAAGAAGAGAACATCAGATGAAGAAAAGGCGTTGTATAAGAAGACTTGTGATGCAGATAAGGCTTTGTAAAGTAACGGCAGTCGAGTTTCGCTACACTGCAAAAGATGACAGAATTAAAGACAAAAAAATGCTCAAATTTGGCTAAATGTATCTAAATATGAGCACATTTTGACTGCCTTAAAACAAGATTTGCCAGTGGAACAAGAAAAATTATAGTATTTTAAAAAGATACAAGATATGTTTCTCTTGGAATGAGAAAATAAAGCAATAGTTCTTGAATCAAGTCAAAATTGCTTGTCTCATTGGCAAATCTCATTTTAAGACAGTCTGAATTAATTTAAGTCAAGTTAAAAAAACTCGATTCTAGCAATTATGATCTCATATTTGATCATTTTTTGCAGTGTAATTGCTAGTTTGTCAGGGGAAGCTAGCTATTTTCAAGTATGGCAGGCTAATCATCCACAGACTTGAGCCCTAATGTAGTGTAACGTCAACAGACAAACAGAGGCGCAGAAAGATTGATAAAACGTTTATACCAGAGCTGATTGTGAATGTGGATCTTTCTACATTCATTTGAAACCCAAAATTTGAGTCTTTAGCAAAAACCCGCCGTTTATATTCTTATTTCACCTTTTTCAAATCCTTCACAAACCACTTCTTACAAGAGCTGAATAGAAACCTCCCTTGTTCCATCAGAGTTTGAATAATAAATGCCATGTGCATTAGATTTGGTTTAATAATAGCAGAACTACAGCCCTGGAGCGAGAAATAAAATCAAGACAAATGCCTCACCCGCAGAAACGTGAGCATAAATTCTTAGTATCATTATCCTCCTCCTCAGGGCTTTGTGTTACTAAGAAAACGGGTGAAAATTCAATACTTCACCCTTTGTATTAATAGCCCTGTGGTGCCGTTCTGATGACGTGCAGTGAGTAACGACACTTTACATTTATGTCCTGAAATATGAATGAACTGTGGGTTTGTATTGATTCTAGATCGTCCTTGTTCAGTTTCCATTGGACGAGAAATGTCAATGGATTACATCACTACTATGAAGGGGAAAAACAGCGTCATGTACATCTGTGACATGTTAGTGCCATATCAACCAACTCTGACCATGAGGAGCACAGGGATAGGCCTCCTGCTGGGACTCTGAGGAGCACAGGGACTGGCCTCCAAGGAATCTGAGGAGCACAGCAATTGGCCTTCTGCTGGGACTCTGAGGAGCACAGGGACTGGCCTTCTGCTGGGACTGAGGAGCACAGGGACTGGCCTCCTGCTGAGACTCTGAGGAGCACAGGGACTGGTTTCCTGCTGAGACTCTGAAGAGCACAGGGACTGGCCTCCTGCTGGGACTCTGAGGAGCACAGGGACTGGCCTCCTGCTGGGACTCTGAGGAGCACAGCAATTGGCCTTCTGCTGGGACTCTGAGGAGCACAGGGACTGGCTTTCTGCTGGGACTCTGAGGAGCACAGGGACTGGCCTTCTGCTGGGACTGAGGAGCACAGGGACTGGTTTCCTGCTCAGACTCAGAGGAGTACTTAAGCTACAACCATCACTCCTATAACGTTGTCCTGGTTAATGTTTTGTTGTGTACTGTCCCTGTTTCAAATCAAAGCTAAACCATTACACTTGTGCTTACAGAGAATAGACCCCTTGTATTTTTTTATATTTAACCTTTATTTAACCAGGTAAGTCCCATTGAGATTAAGAACCTCTTTTTTTAAGGGAGTCCTGGACAAGAGGCAGTTCCAAAGTTTAAACGCCAAGGGAAAGTTATGAGACGCTGTTGAAGTCTCAGTAGACTGTGGCCAGAGTGGTTTGGGAGCAACACCTCAATGGCTCTAAATAAACACCTCCTGCCAGTCAATGGTGGGATGTCTTGCCTGAAGGACGCAGACACAGCGTTTGGTGATCTGTGTCCAAATAGAGCTGTATAAATCGGAGGTGTTATTACAAAGTGTGCGTGTATAGACAGGTCTCATGGTTCTCTCCTCAAACTCTCCGTAAGTGAAGTCTGAATGACAGCGTGTTGAGTGACGAGCTCAGGCAGGAGACAAGGACAAGATTGAGCAATGTCACTTTATATTATGCAATGTTGCTTTACATGTCACATCCCTGGTTACGGAGTGCATTAAGGGGACAATGTGGGAAGAAGACGGATGCTGTAAATAGTGCAATAAACAGATCAAAGCAGTTTTTTCTCACAAATGACATGTGACGCGTCTTTAAGTGTCCAAGCAAGTGGACTTGTGGACCTGGAAAACGGCTGCAAGTCCTAAGTCGCTCTCAAACCGGAGCAGAGAGGATTCATGGTCTGAAACAAGCGGAGCAGACAAAGATCTACTGGAGGAAGGCAATCTTTTTGAAAAATGTCTAGCATTCAGCATTTCACTTTGGACCAGAGCAGAGAAGATGGTCCGAACCAAGTGGCTACTCTACCTCTGCTGCTGTGACCTGAAGTGCTGTATTTTTGTGCTATTGTTTACTCATTTTTGAATTTGTATTTATTTGTGCATGTGTTTCTGCTGCTTCTAGACACCTGAATTTCTCCTACAGGGATCAATGAGGTATCTAGCTATTATAGCTTTTTATCTATCTAGCGACAGAAGCTCAGTTGGTAGAGCATTGGCCTTTGGGCCCAAAGATCATGGGTTCGAGCCCACCAGGAAACCTTCTCCACCTACTCCCACTGATGTCTGCTGTTGTTGTGTCCTTGGGCAAGACACCTAACCAATTTTGCCTATATAAGGAGTGCGAAAGTGATGTTTGCTGCTTGCCATGATGTGTATATGTATATGTGTATGCATCAAACTGAAATTTCTCCATTGTGGGGCGAATAAAGGACGTTCTTCTTCTATACAAAACCAATGTGTTATTATTATCATTTCCAAAGGAGCAGTTTATAAAAATCTGGCAAAAAATGGTGCTGAACCTCTTCCACTCTCCCTAACTCAGGTTGCCAGATATGCAGACGAACCCAGCTGGGAACATAAAATATGAAGAGACAAAAGTTTTGTCAACAACTAATCTATAACCAACAGCTTTTTCAATAGAAATCCTGTTATCAGTTAAAGAAGTATTCAAAAAGAGCATGTTTTATTAATGCCTTTTGACAGATTTGGGCCATTTAATGATGACTTGGTATGAAAATTTTACACATTGCTACTTTAAACATTAAAAGCATAGTGATACATTCATCTGCTCCCACAATAGCACACTGGGAGCTGCTCGTCTTCTCCCATTTGTGTCAAAACCCTCACTAAAGTCATAGCTCTACTCTGGGACCTTCTCTCTCCCTGTGGTCACATGATAAATGACCAGTGATTTCCTGCACCGGGTCCCTGCACGGATCCAAACCGTGCCCTCGGAGACGAGATAAGGCCTCATGTGATGTAGATAAATGCGAAGGCTTTATTACACATCATGGAGGGCAGGAAAGGTGTGAGAACGACCGGGGAATGGACAGATGAGGGATGAATGTGGGATCGTAATATCATGCTAAAGTGAATTGGGACATGGTATGAAAAAATAACGTTGTCTGACCATGAAATTGTTTCCCAAGTTAAATACAGATCCACTGCATATACTGTATAACGGGAAGCAATTTCATTCATGTTGGAGTCATTTATAATTCTTCATCCCAGAGACAACATTGTCCCCCTCTGGCTCTACTATCGACCTCCACCGAGACACACCCACTGTTTGTCCGGGGAAAAAATCCACTGATCACCAGGAAGGGCCGGGGGATAGAACACAGTTTGTGGTAATACCTGAAGGATACTTTGAAACTGAAATACAGCAAGAGAATCTGTGAATGCGTTCTGCTGATTTTTAACAAAAGTATATTATTAAAGAACATTTTTTTCCTAACTGAGAGCTGATTGGCCGAGTGAGGGTGGTCCACAGTTCCAGACCCATTGCAGTTTATGTTTTTGGAATCCTGTTTATTGGGGCTGCATCTGGAAAGTGCCAAAATGCTGTTATGCCCTCAGACATGACAATTTAATGTGGAGCTATGAAACTTAGATACAAGACGGCACTCGACAAAAACAGAAAAAAAGGATATGTAGAGAAAAGTCAGTCTCTCTATGTCTCTCTGTCTCTACCAGTTTCTCCCAGTCTCTCTATCTCCCTCCCCCCCTCCATGTCTTTCTCTGTCTCCCGCTCTGTCTTTCTCTGTATCTCTCTGTCTTGCTCTGTTTCTCTGTCCCTCTCCCATTCTATCTGCATCTCTCTCTGTCTCTTTTTGTCTCTGTCTCTCACTCTCAGTCTCTTTCTGGCTCTCTGTCCCTCTCTGTCTCTCTATGTCTCTCCCAGTTTCTCCCAATCTCTCTCCGTCTCTCAGTCTTTCTCTGTCTTACTCTGTCTCTCTCTCTCTGTCTCCCTCTAAGTGTCTCTGTTTCTCTCTGCCTTTGTCTCTCTGTCTCTCTCTCTGTCTCCCTCTAAGTGTCTCTGTTTCTCTCTGCCTTTGTCTCTCTGTCTCTCTCTTTGTCTCCCTCTAAGTGTCTCTGCTTCTCTCTGCATTTGTCTCTCTGTCTCCCTCAAAGTGTCTCTGTTTCTCTCTGCATTTGTCTCTCTGTCTCCCTCTAAGTGTCTCTGCTTCTCTCTGCATTTGTCTCTCTGTCTCCCTCTAAGTGTCTCTGCTTCTCTCTGCATTTGTCTCTCTGTCTCCCTCAAAGTGTCTCTGTTTCTCTCTGCATTTGTCTCTCTGTCTCCCTCAAAGTGTCTCTGTTTCTCTCTGCATTTGTCTCTCTGTCTCCCTCTAAGTGTCTCTGCTTCTCTCTGCATTTGTCTCTCTGTCTCCCTCAAAGTGTCTCTGCTTCTCTCTGCATTTGTCTCTCTGTCTCCCTCAAAGTGTCTATGTTTCTCTCTGCATTTGTCTCTCTGTCTCTCTCTCTTAATGAGGTTTCATTGCATCGTAAAGTTTCCCTGTTGTGGATGTGTTAAAGCAGCTATGATCCAACAGGGCGAGTATACGAGAGGATGTAGGGCCTGTCATGTCCACAGCGATGCGGCGCTCTTACTGATGAAGTCTCAGTAAGAGACCCGCTTCTCCCCCTTCGCCCCCCTCTCTCTCGCCACACCGTGGGAATTACGCAACACTCTGCAGCCGCGCCTCTCCACTCGCACTCGTCGTGGTCCTGCCAGGTCATTTCATATCTGTCCTGTTTTATTATGAGTCTCTCACTTTCCAATTTCATTCATTCATTCATTCGGACGCCAGGCTTCTCCCTTGTCACTCCCGTTGTCTTTAGTCAAGGTCACGGGCAAGGACGGACTCTGCTCGGCTGCCAGTCTGGATTGGCTGGAAGGAGGGAAGCTGGGTCTAAAAAGAGCAGTACCATAGCAATATGTGTGTGTGTGCGTGTGTGTGTGTGTGTGTGTGTGTGTACGTGTGTGTGTGTGTGTGTGTGTGTAGGATTACTATTGCAACAACACTATATCAAAAGGGTAAAATTGACTTGTTTCACAATGGTCTGTGTGTATGTGTGTATATGTGTGTGCGTTCATGTGTGTGTGTGTGTGGGTGTTTGTGTGTGCGTGTGTGCAGAATAACTAATGCAACAACACACAATCAGTGGTAAAACTAACCTCACGATGTGCATGTGTGTCTGTGCGTAGGTGTCTCTGTGTGTGTGTGTGTGTGTGTGTGTGTGTGTGTGTGTGTGTGTGTGTGTGTGTGTAGGATTACTATTGCAACAACACTATATCAAAAGGGTAAAATTGACTTGTTTCACAATGGTCTGTGTGTATGTGTGTATATGTGTGTGCGTTCATGTGTGTTTGTGTGTGTATATGTGTGTGCATTCATGTGTGTGTGTGTGTGGGTGTGCGTGTGCGTGTGGGTGTGTGTGCATGACCATACACACAAAAGCAGAGAGAGTTTGTGGCAGATGGAAGAGGCGTGACTGCTGTGAGAAACTCCATCCTTGTAGTTACGGATTTCCCAAAATGGTCTTCACGTCGTGTTCAAACATTTACGTCGGAAAAGCAATAAAAGAGAGAGCAGTGGATTCACAGCATCGAGGTCCCTCCCCGATCGTCAATGTTGTTATCGATCCGTGCTGATTTATTTATAGGAGCAACTGGTAATGAGAGGCTGTGTTCACTCATACGGCGGTAAGTCTCAGTGTTGGACAGACATGAAGCAGATATGAAGCAGAGAGGACTTTAAAGCCAGTCAATCCAAACAAACACAGGGACATTTCTACTTCAGGATTTTACACCAGTCCAAAAATCACTGCTTCTTATTGTTATGTTATTTGATAGGGGAGAGCTGGAGTGTCAATGTTTCAAATACGCAAACCGTTTAACTATGTAAGAAAACCCACTGTACTACTTCTTGGCTATTAAAAAAGTTTGGTTTTCTGGGACTAGTTTTCAAGGGACAAAGAATTGAACCAGGGTTAAGTTTGTTTATGCAGTTTGGAGTGAATGAATGATGCACAAAATTGTAACGTGTGTAAAGCACTCAGAGAACAAACCAGCTCTGTTCTTCACTTGTCTTGGATTTTGTATCATCCAAGCTTGTGCTACACACATCTATTTACAGTACCTCTCAGTCTATCTGTGTCTCCCTCCGTCTCTCTCAGTCTCCCTCAGTCTCCCTCAGTCTCCTTCAGTCTCTCTCAGTCTCAGTCTCCCTCAGTCTCTCTCTGTCTCAGTCTCCCTCAGTCTCCCTCAGTCTCTCTCTGTCTCAGTCTCCGTCAGTCTCCTTCAGTCTCTCTCAGTCTCAGTCTCCCTCAGTCTCTCTCTCAGTCTCAGTCTCTCTCAGTCTCTCTCCCAGTCTCTCTCTGTTTCAGTCTCCCTCAGTCTCCCTCAGTCTCTCTCTCAGTCTCAGTCTCTCTCAGTCTCTCTCTCAGTCTCAGTCTCTCTCAGTCTCTCTCCCCCCACAGATGTGAAGCAGGAGTGTGTGTGTGTGTGGGAGGACTGCTCAGGTGAGTGGGTGCAACACTCCAGCAGAGCTCCATATGTTTGTGTGAATTTTTTATAACAGAACTCTGCTGCCGAGCTCCAAAACTCGACCCAATGAAGCAAAGAGAAACAGTTTAGACTCAGGGGGAATGTGCGTCAGGCAATCCCACGTACAGGCACAGCATAAAGATAGATATATATATTTAACTACACCTGTTGGCAAGCCTCTGTTTGGAGCAGGTGGATTGTGTAATGACGGGATTTCTTGAATATGGGTTGATTTACTGAGTGAATGAATGAATGAAGCCTTTATTCCGGATGCAGGGTCCTTAGACACAAACATAGACACACAAAAAACAGAACATACAAGTTCAAAAGAGGTTGAAGGTGTATACGATTACCAGTGATGCTTCCAATGTATGTGAAAGGATTGAGAATTCAGTCTGAAAGAAAAAGTTGACCAATGTTTCTCCAGAGAGATTGGGTGTTTGTTTAAAAATAACTCAAGGACCGTTATAAATAATTACTATCACATAAGCTACTGCTACTGCTACTGCTACTGCTGCTTCTACTGCTTCTGTTCCTGCTGCTGCTACTACTGCTGCTGATGCTGCTGCTGATTCTTGTGTAGTTCTTCAACATTAGGACTCATGGTATAGAACAAATAACTTGATCTACTATGATAAAATGAACCTTCCTTCACTACTACTACTGGAACAACTACAGTTACTGGCACTACTACTGCTACTGCTAAAAGCCACATACATTTTAATAATTTATTTCTGTTGAAATTTGCTTGGGACAATGTTTGTTTTACGTTTATCTTTTGTCCCTGCTTTTGAGTCGCTGCTGAACACTAAAGCTTCAGAAAATTTATGTTTTTTTGATTCATTTTACACTGAACACACTTTCCACCCAGCTCTGCTATCTGATGCTGAGACTTGACTGCCGCTGTCCGTGGTGCTGAAATCAGTTATCTGCTAGAAAGCACACTTCTTTTTTCATGATATCATTCATCGAAGCACATTTTCACGCAAATCAAATGTTTCCTGTACATTAAACTTTACAACAGCCCAGCTTCCATCTTTGACATGCCTGGTTTAGCTGCTTATCTCAGCGTAACATGTGTTCTGAGTTCACATTAGTGCCATGTTAGTCACCAGTCTGTTAGCAGTTAATGGTGCCAGAAATGCCCTGTTTTCCATATATTTATTAAGTGAATAACACAGATAGGTAACTCTTCTAAATTCAATGTGCATTTGTCTAAAAACATCTATGAGTAAAAGAGTCTTGAGAACAATCTTCTCCTCTCTCCTACTTTCTCTGTCATTGTTGAAACTTTAGCTGTAGTCTGTTCATCGCTATTCACCCGCTGTCACGTTGTCTGTTTTATGACGTGATGATGGGACCCCTGAATCTGGCTTCTTTCATCTGCACCTGTGAACTGGTTTCCCCCAGTCCGGACATGTGGGCTGCACTCTACTCCACGCCTGGGTGCCTTCTCAGTCCTGCACCACACAGCCTGAGTCCTGGATCTACAGCTTCAGTCCTGGATCTACAGCCTGAGTCCTGGATCTATAGCCTGAGTCCTGGATCTACAGCCTGAGTCCTGGATCTACAGCCTCAGTCCTGGATCTCCTCAGTCCTGGATCTACAGCTTCAGTCCTGGATCTACAGCCTGAGTCCTGGATCTATAGCCTGAGTCCTGGATCTATAGCCTGAGTCCTGGATCTACAGCCTCAGTTCTGGATCTACAGCCTGAGTCCTGGATCTATAGCCTCAGTCCTGGATCTACAGCCTCAGTCCTGGATCTACAGCCTCAGTCCTGGATCTACAGCCTGAGTCCTGGATCTGCAGCCTCAGTCCTGGTTCTACAGCCGTCCAAATGGGACAAAACATAGCTAAAACTGTCCAGTGATATGTTGAATTCAATATGTCTGCTACTTATCATTTTGCATGCACCATTTAACTGGCAATCTGTGTGTGACATGTGTTTGTGAAACCAGCGTTAGTGTCATGTCACCAGCCTGAGCCAGAAGGGTGTCCATCTCCTCCACAAACCACACTCACCAGACCAGTTCTGCCGCATCTGGTCCTATGGTTCTCCTCTGATCCAAACGCAGAGCTCATTCTCCCGTGCGTGCTTGTATGTGTGCGTGTGTGTGTGTGTGTGTGTGTGTGTGTGTGTGTGTGTGTGTGTGTGTGTGTGTGTTTTCTCATGCAGCTCTAAAGGCCGTCAGCCACATGTGTCCTTCTGCTCCAGCCTCCGGTCCAAAACTAATGGAGCAAAATTTATTGTTGACAACACCATCTGCTTTAGTTTTATGTTTTAGCTGCGGCCAAGAGCGGGATCCTCATCTGTGCTAATGTTTGTAATGACAGCAGAATCATGAACCCTCGCTGTGTGAAGGAGAGGTTCTGCAGGTCTTTCCTTCCTGCTGCTGTCAGACTGTACAATGAGAACTGCTGAGACTGTACATGTCTTTCATCCGTAAATAAGGAAAGGCTGCAATCATGTGCAATACTGCAACTTCAGAATGTCCACTGAACAATGTCACTTTAACTCCCGCACTACAAGAAACATAACCACTTATTTGGCATATTTCATGTGTGCTCGTACTACTGTCCTGCATGTGCGATGTAACATTGAAATTTCCCCACTGTGGGACAAATAAAGTATCTCTTATCTTAAACTGATCAATCTCCTACTTTACCTGTTGCCATTCAATCTACCTGTGGCTTAACTATGCATGAGTATAGTGAAGCTGCATGATTAGACGTACGGACATCTGTGGGAGCGGATCTCTCTTTCTATGTGGGCCTTGATTTGCATGTAATGGGTCTGTCATGTAATAGGCCCCGTTTCGACAGAGACGCTGCGGCAGTAAAACGCTATAGTTGGATTTCAGTTGCTACCTCCCGTTGACATGTGAGATTGTGTTCCAGGGGGGTGAAAACGTTAGAGTTCAGATCCAGCCTGCAGAGTGGGACAGCTCAGATACGCTGCTCAGAAGGGCGCTCTTATACACCCTCGTGAAGAAAAAGATGTGAATTCTCTGCCGGCTATGACCCCCCACTTCCCCGCTGCTCCCCGCACGTACATTTGGATGCAGTAGCCGAGAACAAACGTGTGCTTCGAGCGCTACACGGAGGAGAATTCTACTCCTTCATTCGTTTCAGTCTCCATTTTTGCAGCTGCTGTTAAATGCAGAATGATGTTGGTGCATCCTTTCACGTATTTGAGGAGGGCTGAGGAGGATGTTGTTGAGGAAGTGAATATTCTGTTGTGGGGGGGGGAGGGGGTCGTGTGTTGTGAAGTTCCTCTGCCCACTACTGGCCAGACGCTAGAACTACATAGTTTTTCATCCTTGTATGAACGCTGTGAATAAGGAGCCTGGTCGTTTCTGTGCCTCTGTCTAAACGGGGCCTTAGTGACACTGTAAACTTAAGTACAGAAGTAAATGGACAAAGGATTAGGTTCTGACCTCACTCCTATCACGACAGAAAGTTAAACCTATGGGTAAACTCATACTGCAGTGATATATATCTTAAACTGAGTGTATTCTAACCCTGGACACGAGAGACTGAAAATGTCCTTGTGTAAATCATGGAACATTTCACAGTTTCTCTGGGACTCGAGCTTCATTAAAGTTGCATTAGAAACTGCTGATCCAGGGAGAGCTCCACTAATCCCCCAATGTGGCACTGGATGTTTGGCATTCATGGGCTGTGGAGCCGCTGAACCCCCCACGGAGAACCTGACGCTGGGTTGAAATGAGCAGCACCCCCCCCCCCCCCCCCCCCCCCCCAGAGTCCACTGACCATGAACTGATCCCAAAAACACCTGTTATACAGTACAAGCATCAAAACCCTTTTAATGAGAGCTGTTGAACTTTGGTGTTTTGGATTTGAAGATTCCATTTATGAGATGAATGTGATCTTAAACACGAAGCCAGCACCAAACAGCCATCGTCTACAAATATGGCTACAAACTTGGCATCGACCTTTTTGAGTTTACTGAGCTCCACGGAAAACAAGTCGTCGGATACACGGATATTCTCAGTCTACATTAATTACAGGCTTCTTCCACCTCTCTGCTGCAAATTACTGCTTGTTCTGTTTCTGTCTGTGTGTCATGTTTCAGAACGAGAATAGAGAGCTAACAATAGCTCTCGTCACTACATGCAGCTTCTTCTCTGTTTGGTTTGATTCGTGCTCCTGGTTTCTGACTCAAGGTGTATTCAGTAATTATGCATTGGAGTTTATTTAATCATATTTGTGGATTGTAATAAGTGCATTTTTGTTCAGCACTTTGAGTTTCCTTGTGTATGAATTGTGCTATACAAATAAACTTTGTATAGTCCAATAAAGTGCATAAAGTTTACTCATTCTTTGTTTTTCCCTTTCTTTCTATATTGTGTACATGCGCTTTGCTGGTGCCTTGCTGGTGCTTTACTGGTGCTTTGCTGGTGCTTTGCTGGTGCTTTGTTGGTGCTTTCCTGGTGCCTTGCTGATGCTTTGCTGGTGCTTTACTGGTGCTTTGTTGATGCTTTGCTGGTGCTTTGCTGTTGCCTTGCTGGTGCTTTGTTGGTGCTTTTCTGGGTGCTTTCTCTATTCCACCCACAGGCTACTCCATCCATGCTGCTGTGACCTGCTGTGCTGTTGCTTATTATTACTATTGTTAGCTTTTTAGAATAATCCATTTTTGTAAATATTTTTTTTATCTGCTACTGGTTCTTGAATTTCTCCTACGGGGATCAATAAAGTATCTATCTTTTTTCTTTTTTTGAAGGGACAATGTACAGAGACATGAGCTCAAAGGCAGATAGAAAACAGCTAGTTTATGATTACATAAATAAAGTACATGGATACAGTAATGTACAATCCAATAGAAATACCATCGCAATACAATGCAGTTTCTCTGACACAGACTCACAAACACACATTTAGCCTTATACCTGTTTGTTAAAGCCACACCTCATTCACAGCGTCACACATGCACAATACTCAGTCACATGTCAATAACACAACCATACATTAAGATGTATCAGTTTCTCATCATACATTGTTCACATACATCAGTTGTCCTGTGCCTCAGAGCACACCTCAGTGTTCCTATGAGCAGCTTTGATTGTTCCATAACCACTTTTTAAGTTCTACTGTAAATGTTTGATCACATTAGTCCAGTCCTCAGGTCTCTGCACTGGCTTCCTGTTCCTCAGAGAATAGACTTTAAAACAGCTTTGCTTGTGTACAAGTCTCTCCATGGCCTCGCACCAAACTATATTAGTGACATGTTAGTCCCATATGAACCAGCCCGGACTCTGAGGAGCACAGGGACTGGACTCCTGTTAGTGCCCAGAGTCAGAACTAAACATGGGGAGGCTGCTTTTCAGATTCATGCTGCTAAAATCTGGAACAGTCTTCCTGAAGATGTGAGACAGGCCTCCTCTCTGACAATGTTTAAAACCAGGTTAAAAACAGTTCTGTTTAGCTGTGCATACAACTGAGGGATTTTATATTCTCTTTATTTTATATTTTATATCTTTCTTTTTAATGTACAGTGATTATTTAGGATTTGAATGCTCTTTTAATGTTGATCTCATTTTCTTCAGCACTTTGAGTTGCCTTGTGTATGGATTGTGTTATACAAATAAACTTGCCTGTTTGACTCTTCAGATCTAGTCCATCTATATAGTAAATAAATAGATAATCGAAAATTATAATTATAATTACTCACACAGCTGCTATGAGGCTGAGGTTACCTTTCTGTATTGAACAAGGCCATTTCAAGTGATTATGCAGCTATTATGCTAATAAAGCATTCAGAATTTCATTCTGATCCGGAGCAGAGAAAATGGTTCAAACCAAACAGACTCTGAACATGAACCAGAGGAAGGGAAGCAGCTCATCAGCAGCGGTTGTTCCACCTCTGCAGCTGGACACCTTTATGAAGCAAGTAGATGTCAATCAATCTATCTATAAAGTCATCACAAAAGATCCCAATTTTTCCTCACTTCCTCATTTTCCTCATCGATGCCAGAGGGTCTAATGTAAGGACAGTGGTGAAAATCCACGACACTCAACATTCAACAACATTTATGGACATTTATGAACAATGATAATGAGACTATTATTATTGAATGATTGTGTAATTGTATGTTTTATAATGTGAAATAATAGCTTGAGTAGAAAATATATGATGGCAAAACTGTGACTCTGAGAAGCACAGGGACTGACCTCCTGCTGTTTCACGGAGTCTTAACAAAACATGGGGAGGCAGCATTTCAGATTTTTGCATTTATAATCTGGAACAGTCTTCCTGAAAATGTGAGAGAGGCTTCTCCTCTGACAATGTTCAAATCGAGGTTAAAAACCGTTGTGTTTTTCTGTGCTATAACTGGAGTTTTGAATTGTATTTTCATTCTTTTTAATGTAACCAATTATTGTGATTATAATGCCTTGAGTGATTTTAATGTTTCTCTTTTGTTGTTTTGTTTGGCATTTTCACTAGTGTATGTCCTGTGTAATACAAATAAATGTACCTTGCTTTGCCATGGCTTCAGCGGGTTTGTACTTTCCATCTCTATATATAGTCTTGGAGCCGTGCTACTGCTCCCTGCAGTAATGGTGATGTAGTGATGGTGATATGAGATTATGACCACAGCACAAAGCCGTCTCTGTGCTGCTTTCAAGTTCATTATGTGAAGATATTGGCTCATATTTTTCACCCTGAACCTAATACACAACATCAGCTTCATAACTCATTCTACACCATTTTCGTGAACATCGGTGCCATCTCAGGGAAGAAGGAATCCACTGAGGGAACAACCTGATGATTTAGAATAGGCATGTCTAAACTCAGGCCCATGGGTCAATTGAGGTCCTCTGTGGCATTTTATGTGGCCCTCTGCCACTAACACAAAGTCACCGTTGAGGCACTTTGACTCTCTGGGATCTGCTCGTCGCCTCTATTGTTATACACTGACATTTGTTTTATCATTGTGTCACAACATTCTACATACGACCCAGTCAATCCAGCTCAAATCCAGTTTTTTAAAATCCAGCCAGTTTTTCAGCCCCAGGTTAAGTCTGATGAACTCCACTCAGAAAGGTCCTGTTCCGACCAGGATTAAAACCCCGGACCTTTTTCGGAGAAGTTGTGTCCACTCTTTAGCTATTACTATAGCCAACGTTTCCTGCTTGAGTCATGAGCGTCACCTCCAATGTGTGGTTTTGGCTTGATGACAAATGCTGTGTAAAAAATATGTAATATAAATGTATTGTATTACCAAAACAAATCCTGTGTCCCAGTGAAATACAGGAAATAAATAGTCCAGGCAATATGGGAATATAAATGGAAACTTTGATTCCTAAAGGGGGGGTCACAAGTTTTTCCTATAGTTGTGACCCCCACTTTGGGAAACATTGATCTGAACCAATGTTTTTCACCCATTGAGATGTTTTGTTTACGTTTGGAAATGATCCGAAATCACCTGATTGGTCAAAACAATGTGTAAATGTACATGTTTTCAGTGGTAAAGGAAACCAGAACACCTCTGCACACACAGGGAGAATATGCAAACTCCACTCAGAAAGGCCCAGCCCACATCCAGGATTTGGGGAGCTCCTTGCTGACAAATGCTAACCACTCTGCCACCATACCATCCTTTTTAGATTTTGTGTGAGATTGCAACACTTTTTGATATTGGAACTCGACATCCCTGTCCATTGAACATTTGAACGTTTGCTGAATCATTCTGCAGCATATTTTGCCTTGATGTCGTTCCTGACAGATGTTTCCATAGTAACCAGGTCGGTGAAAAGGCCCCCCTCTCAAAAAGCACAATGCAACCATGTTCTGTTGTGGAGTTTAAACCTGACAGTGTGACATATTTAATCAACAACAAACGCCTGTGGAGGAGATTGAGAAGGCTGCCAAAAAAAAGGCATTTTGAGGTGATGAGGGAAGATGTAGCTTTTTTTATTCAAATGGCTTCAATCAAAGATGACATTCAGTTCAATTTATTCTTCTATTGCCCTAGATCACAACAGCAGTTATGTCAGAGGACTAAACAAAACCATTTATATTGCCAACACAGATCATAGAATCAAACTGTTCAAACACAAAGAATATAGAACCCATGGTATTAGTCCACAGTACTTTACCTGTTTAGCATTATTAGGATTTTGACTGTCGTCTGTTTATTGCTATTCACCCGTTGTCCCATTGGCTGTTTCATTGTGCGACGACGGGACCTCTGAGCCTGGCCTCCTCCATCTACACCTGCGGACTGCCCTGCCCGACCCGCCTGGGAGTGCTTCAGCTCTGTACCAGACCTGTGCACGTCCTGCAGCCGCTGCGTGGCTCTGGTCCACGTTCTGTAGCTTAGATCCTGAGTCATTAGCCCGTCCGTCCGTGTGGAGCGGATCCCTCCCTCAATATGTTGGTCTCCCCGAGGTTTCTCACTTTTTTTCCCACTGGGTTTTTCTTATGAGTTTTTCCTTTCCGATGCAGGAGGGTCTGTTGGACAGTATGGACATTTATCAACATGTGTCTTAACTGTTGATTCTCTGATGATTTCAATGGTTTTGTTAAGTCCTATGAGATAACTACTGTTGTGATTTAGGGCTATACAAGAATAAAATGTATTGTATTGTATTGTATTGTAATGCTTTTTAACTGTTTTATTGTTTGAATGCATTTGGATTTTATCTGATTTTATTGTAAATCACTTTTGTCGCCTTGAGTATTGCAAAGGGCTCTATAATAAAATTGATGTATCGATTGATGTCGCAGATGGCCCAGTCCATAATCACCAATCAATGAATCAACACAATATAATCTGTATAGAAGGAAATTCCAAGTGCTTCACAGAAATAATAATAGAAAAAAAAACACGGATCAAAATGTATAAGAAACACAGAGGCCGCAAGATACACCAATATACAATATTATTTTATTAAAACAGACGAGCATACAAAATAATTGTGCTTAAAACTCTTATCAAAAAGAGAGACACATAATAGAATCAGAAGTGCGCACAGCTAAACAGTTTTGAACATGGTCAGGATAGAGGCCTCTGTCACAACTTCAGGAACACCACATTTTAGTCACATGAATCTGAAACGCTGCCTCCCCATGTGTGGTCCTGACTCCGGGCCCCAGCAGGAGGCCAGTCTCATGGGTCCTCTCTTCAGGGAGATCTTTAAACCCATTAGTTTTCCAGAATGTGTAAATCCTGTCACTAATTGTTTTTCCTGCCTCTCTCATCAGCAGCATCAGCACCGCTCCTCCATCGTCCTGGGACCTTTTCAAGTCCCTGAAGCCTCCGCCCACGAACACTTAGTGATGTCACATCCCCAGAGAGCGCCCGTCTCACGCTAATCTATTTAATCTGGTCTTGAGTTTTCCCCTGGTCACAAAAAGGAACGGGCAAATGAAGAAAACAATAATCATATTCTTTCTGTGGTCGTGCATAATAAAAGCGATTTTTTTTAAACCAATTGACCCTGTAGTGTCTTCTCTGTTTAGTATTTTTCATAGTAAATGTATTTAAAACAGTCCTTCCCCTTGGAATAAGCATCGCAATTAAGATTTACTGGAGGAGAAAAGATACACCAATGGTGACCAGTCAGTTGTTTATAAACAATTTGAATGAATTGGGTCCAATCAGGAAGTTGTTAGGGGCGGGTCTTGCCAAGTTCACAATTTGAAAAGAAACCTTCACTTTAAATTACTAATTAGTTAATGAAGTGCTCTATTTTGCAGTCCACTTGTTAAAGCTAGTTCAAGCTAGACTTTACCTGGGCAAAAAAAAAATCAGACAGAGGTTAGATTAGTACTAATCCATGTGGCCTAAACCAGTAGTTTGTTGACACAGTTCAAACATTTTAGCCTAAAAGGTTTTCCAGTCTTATCATTCCCTGACAACCCAAAATTTGCACTTAGCAAAGTACACTTTCCTTCACAACAATCCAAACATTGCACTTACAGACTAAGCTTATTACCATGGCAACGTAACTCAGTGACCTTTTGACATGCATTCACCTTTGCATTCACTTTAAAGAGTAAGCTTTTATGTTTCATTATTTTACTTTGATAATATAACTCAGAATTCTAATCAAAGGAAGGTTTGTCACCCATCGCCTGTACTTCAGTCAGCAGGTTTTCCCGACGTTTTGTTCTTCTCCAAAGAACTTTTTCAAGGGGGGTCTCCACAATACGTGTTAAAGGCCTTATCACTTTTTATTTCAATAATGCAGGGGATTTTCCACCAATTTACCTGATGCTGCTTTAAAACAACATGTAATTGTATACAAACAAAAGTAAATAATGCGATAAAGATCTTCAGACAGAACTCTCTCTGCACTCAGGCCATTTGTTGTTGATGAGATACAGTATCAAGTAGGGATTTTAGTTTATTGTCCCAAAAATATAATATATATATACTGTCGCCCCCATATATAATATGGGGGCGACAGTAGCTCAGTTGGTAGAGCATTGGCCTTAAGGCCAGAAGGTCGTGGGTTCAATTCCCACCTCTGCACCTTCTCCACCGACTCCCACTGATGACTGCTGTCGTTGTGTCCTTGGGCAAGACACTTAACCCCACTTTGCCCAAAGCCCCCACTGAAAGATCAAGGCTATGCTCACACTCAGAGAGCAGCCGTCCTCCTGTGGACTCACCACCTGCAGAGGGTCAGTGAGGGGCTGGTGCTATGAGACTTGGGTGGCATCTCTGACTGCCACCCCCCTGACCCAGAAATGGATTAAGGGGTAGAAAATGGATGGATGGAATGGATGGTCCCAAAAATATTTCTCTTTTTGGTTAAATGTATGAATTGGATCGAGAAGACATGGCAAAGCTCAGCCTCAGCTGTGAGCCGATTTCAAAACAAACTTCACAAGCTTCAAAAACACTAATCAGGTCAATACGAAAGCTCGTCAGAGTCTCTTCTTTCTGCAGAAACTGTGTCGCTGCACCATCGCAAGTTTGTGTGTTGGTTCAGCAACATCACAGTCAAAGAAAGAAGCGCTCTAAACAGAGAGAGACCAGGGAGAGAGACCAGAGAGAGACTGAGAGAGACCAGACAGAGAGAGACTAGAGAGAGAGACCAGAGAGAGAGACCAGCGAGAGAAGCCAGAGAGAGAGAGAACAAAGAGAAAGACAAGTGAAAGACACCAGAGAGAGAGACCAGCAAGAGAGATCATAGAGAGACCAGAAAGAAGCCGGACAGTGAGGTCAGAGAGAGACCAGAGAGAGAGACCAGCGAGAGAGGCCAGAGAGAGAGAGAACAAAGAGAAAGACCAGTGAAAGACACCAGAGAGAGAGACAAAAGAGAGAGTCCATAGAGAGAGACCAAAGAGAGGAATCAGAGGGAGATCAGAGAGTCCAGAGAGAGAGAGAGAGAGAGAGACCAGAGAGAGACCAGAGAGAGACCTAATGTTTGCATATGTTTTCCAATGTGGTTTTACTACACTGTCGGGGCGACAGTGGCTCAGTTGGTAGAGCATTGGCCTTTGAGCCTGAAGGTCGTGGGTTCAAGCCCACCGTAAGACCTACTTCACGACTCCCACTGATGACTGCTGTCGTTGTGTCCTTAGGCAAGACACTTAACCCCACTTTGCCTGAAGCTCCCACTGAAAGATCTCAGCTCCTGTGGACTCACCACCTTCAGGAGGATCAGTGAGGGGTTGGTGCTCTGTGGACTGGGTGGCATCTCTGGCCACCCCCCCGACCCAGAAATGGATTAAGGGGAAGAAAATGGATGGATGGATGGGTTTTACTACAAATGACAATGCGAATCTGTTTTATTACAAGGGATGCTTTTAGTGAATATACACATCTCTCGCAGGTACCGTGACTCACTCCTTGTATGAAAAATGGGAAAGTGCAAATATAATTCACCCTTTGGAGTTTGGGGACAGAAAGAACCAGAACTGTCAGAATGAATGGTGCTCCCTGATGGGACGAGAGCAGAGCGGGAAACCAGGGCACGCTGCAGTAATGATTCAACCAGGACAGTATCGATCCAAACGGACACAAACGGCCCCTGGCAACGCCAAGACTGCCACATCACACTCCAGCATGAATTACTGGGGCCACATGCATTATCTCCAGTCTATTTTATATGTTTTTGCGTGAGATTTTGAAAGCATTGAGTGACTTTGTGGTCCATTAATGGGGCTGAGTGTAATTGATTTTACTCTATTCGAAAATGCTCTGGACTGGAGATGCATTAAGAGGATATTGAATCAAATCGAGTCCCAGAGTTAGAAGTTATTTATCTTAAAAATCACAAATTTCATGTTTCAATGTCCTCCATAGTGAAGATGTGTCTTTAGTTCACAATCACAATGAGACATGTACAGTACATCCAACAAATATAACAGTTAAAAGAGATCCGTGCTGGGGCCGTTAGTAATTAGCCTATGTTGCTATCACAATGAGGTTGCGGTGAGTGACTCCTCAAACGCTCTAAAATGATGTATTATGTGCCATGGAAACATATATTGTTTTTGTTCAAGTATGGATATCAGGGGAAAAAAAACCCTTAATGTTTCTTTTTTCTTCTGCTCTTTGAACCTCATTTTCACCCCCTGAAAGTGGATGAAAAGTTGCAACATTTTGCAACATGTTTTTATCTTGAGACTAAAAAAATTGACACAGTAGCTGCACATTATGTTTGGCCATTTTTGCATTTATTTTGTTCAAGTTCAAGTTCAAGTTCAAGTTGTCTTTATTGTTCCACTAGGGGAAATTGGTTTTGCAGCATAAATCATCTAAAAAAACAGGCAGGTACAGTAAAATCACAACATTGAGAAAACAAGAACAAAAGCGAATGTCACAAAACAAATTTTCAGCGCAAAGGTTTGTAAAAGTGCTATGTGCTGTTAAGGTGCTTCACAGCTGTTGGGATAAATGTAGTTCCCAACCGTTTTTTCCTACACCCAAGAGCCCTATAGCGTCGTCCTGAGGGTAAAAGTTCAAACTGCTCCCTCAGGGGGTGGTCCAAAGAACCAATGATACAATTGGCCTTCCTCAGCACCTGCTTACTGTACAGGTCTTTGGGCTGAGCCTGTGTTCTCCCTGACACCTTACTAGCCACTTTAACCAGACTGCCAAGTCTGTTTTTGTTTGCTTGGGATAGGTTTCCAAACCATGCAGTGATAAAAAATGTAAACACAGATTCAATAAAAGAACAATAAAACAAGGTCATCATTTCTGACGACACCTTAAAAGTGTTCATGTGCCTAAGAAAGTACATTCTCTGCTGCACTTTCTTACAGACTGCATCGACCAAGGGTTCAAAGCCCAGCCTGTGGTCCACAATAACCCCCAGATACCTGTACTGCTCCACAAGCTCAACATCCATGCCCCTAATAACAGTGGTTGTGGGGGCTGGAGGTGCCCTACGGAAGTCCAAAATCATGTCCTTAGTTTTTGAGATATTCAAGTGTAGGAATGAGGCATCGCACCACTCCACAAAGTCATTAAGGACAGGTCCATGGCCCTGCTCCTCCCCAGAGAGCAAGCTCACAATGACTGAATCGTCTGCAAACTTCAAGATGTGTCTGTCCTGGTGCAGACTTCGACACTGATCTGTGTACAAAATGTACAGGAGTCCAAGAGGTACAATATTTGGTACATATTTGTCATTGTTTAACGTCTACGCCCCCCTGACTGTTCATACATAAAACGCATGTAGCATCGAAAGTTAGATACAGAATTTTGATTGGTTAGACGTGTGCACGCAGCGGAGCAGTCGATTCTGACTTTTTTACCCAAATCATACAATTACTAATTTTCTCTTGTTTACTCATACAAAGTTCAATTAGCACCAAACGTGAATTGGTTGTTCAACTCTTGGATCTATGTCAGTTGAAAGTGAAAAACATGAAATTGCTGCATTAGCGCCCCCTACAGAGTGATCCAAAAAATTTCATGGGCTCAAATTCGCTCCACAAACTGAAGACAAGTGTAGCCTCAAAACTTAGCAGCAGAATTTTTAGTGGTTAAATAAATGTGCGCGGTAGTCTCGCATTTTTGGTTTACTTCTATAGAGACAAAAAAAAAATCCCATGTTATTCAATGGAGACACTCACTCACTGATCATATGCCTTTCCATGTTTACATCAGTGTTTCTCCCATCAGGGCTGTGTGAAGATGGTGCGTCAGTGCCCTCTCCGTTGCACTGTGTGGCGGGGCCGTTCGATGCCGCTTGTGGCTTTAATTAAATTTGTATTTGATAAAAAAAGGTAAGTCTCTCAAAACTTACATTTGTTGTCAGTACAAATGAATTTGGACATTCACAGATAAATGATTGAGAGTGGTTTGCAAGACTTGAATCCAATAAAATTGAATAAATAAATAAACAAACAAGTAATATGAGACAATGAGCTTTTATGGACAATTATGTATGTCTATATTATAAACAGTGCAGCAATGGACCGGTCCAAATAGCATTAAAAGCATTATTGCATTTATAAGTGGATATGTTTTTTTTATAAGCGCTCTCGACATGAATCTAAACAGCAGACATGAGTTAGTTCATTCTTGTCACTGTTACATTTATCCGTGTTACATAAATAAAGGATCACAATGAAACAATTGGAGATTATTATAGACTACGTAATGTTTTTTTTCTTTCACTTTTCACTCTCAAATAATGGAGAATTATGAGCAGCTGTACCTCTCTCTAAAGTCGCAGATCTATCTCCGACCTGTGGGTAATTGTCTAATCTTCCCCAGCAGATGCAAGGTTCAGAAATAACAGTCACAGAGACAGCCGGGCTCCAGGACTGCGGCCGACACTGACACCACATTGTTTCCAACACTTTCAACATGTGTCAGGCAATTCACTCACACTCATCTCTCTGTATCAGCTCATAACATGAGCAATGCCCTCAAGATCTTCAATAATAGGAGCAAATAAATATTATGAGAGGTATTATTCTCAAACATCCAAAAAAGCTTGTGTTTTTAATTGTGATTTAAAGATGCAGTCAGTCCCCTTTCCAGACGCTTTTTTTTTTAATATATTGTGGGAAAACGTCCCTAAACCCTAAAAGTAGTCAAGTCATCATGTGTTTTCAAATAGTAATGGCATTAACCAGATTCCTGTAGTCTACAAAAAATATAATAAAATAATTTGGAGCGGGCCGATAAAAATAAACCAATGGGATTCGTTCATCCCCAACGAACCAATCGGATGCGTTTACGGTCAGCATTAGATCATATACGGAATCGGGACGGAAGCAGAAGTAAATATAACAAACTACTTATTCATGCCTAAACTTAACCAGCCATTCCCATTAAATAACCCCAACCCAGCCTTAACCCTAACCTTAACCATCTTAATCAGACACCTAAAACTTAACCAGTCACCACTTAAGGACTTTTTAGTCTAAAATTAATTCGAAAGTAGGATTGTTACTTCTGGTTTCGTCCCGATTCCGTATATGATCTAGTGCCGACCATGCGTTTACCCCTTTCAGCCACTTCCTGTTTTTCGTGAGTGTGCGAACCTGGTATCGGATTTTCTAAAACCTGCAGGACTGAACAGAAAATGCCAATTTCACATTTGCCGCCCACTCTCCCTGTTGTGACAAAGAAAAGAAAATGCTGGATGTTTGGTTTGGTGGAGAGGGAGGGGAGGGGGGAGTGGTGATGAGTTGGTGCTACGGTTAAGCTAACAACATTGCTTACTACACCTTTAAATCATATTTTTATCCAAAAGTGCTGACAAAAGGGGTGTCACTAGTTTTAATAAAATGTTGTAATTTATGTGGTTTTATCTTTTATGCATTCTAAAACTGGTGAATATATCTTGAATCGCAACTAAACAGTTAATTGAAAGGCAAACACATGCTAACTGGTAATGAGTAAACAGTGTGTTGCTATGGTGACTGCCAACTAGTAGTAACTGTTCTCTGTTGGAAAACCAAGCTGACTCAGCTCAGAACCAGGACCAGTCAAGGACCAGACCAGTACCAGTCCAGGGCCACCCCCTCGGCAATCAACAAAAAATGGCTATGATGGAATTTTACCTTAAAATGAATTGAACTAGACTGTGCCACTATTCTCTGGGAGGAAATGGCAGCACTCACATTTAAAATATAAAAGATAATTTTAAAAAGCAAACGATGAACTAGACATAAACTAGATAGAGATACAGAAAACAAAGTCACAAAGTTAGGAAGATCAGAAATGTTCATAATTTCAAAACTTATTCTGGAAGTTTTTTTTGTCGACGGCCGTTTGATTTGTTAAAAAAGTTAATTTGACATCAGTCTGAAACCCATCGATATCGTATCACCACTACGGCAACGGACCTATTTTCTACCACTTGAAACCACTATACAAACGTACTCCTTTTTTATATATATGTTAAAAATCATCAAGACATAACGAAAATAATCCTATAAATGATTATTTCTTATATTATATTAAAATATCAGTTAGTAACGCGGTATGGATGTACTCCGCAGAAATGTTGGTATCCCTACGCGCGGAGGGACACATCCTCCTGGAGCCGTTGTAGCAGGACTGGAGCTGGAGGAGGACACTCTTCTCCATCCTCCAAACGGACCGTGCCTCTCTCTGCTCCACAACCGGGTAACCGCCGCTCCCCACACGCTGCCAATCAACTACCTTACACCGGAGATTTTTTTTTAAAAATCATATATATCTATTTCAGCTTTAAAGACAGAGCTGGTCGAATTATCCCTCCCGTAAATCAACCTGTGAGAGGAGCCGAGTGACAGCGCCAAAATGGGGGTAAGATTCATACAAGACTGCACACCTGCATTTCGAATTCAAGTCATTGTTGTCGTAGATGTAGATGTGTACAGCTTTGACACCCATTCACACATATGCCACTGCCTGTTTCGCGTTTTAAATCTTAATTATAAACTGTTTAAAGACACGGGAAACGTTAGAATGACATTGGGCTTTGGGCAGAACGCAGCCTCACGGATCAAAGCTAGCACCACGTGACCGCCTAGCTAACCTTTGGGCCAATTTTTCCAGAATGTTCTGAATCATTTGCACCTACAAGAAACTAAAATGCACATCTGTAGCTTAGGTAGCACATCTGTAGCACATCTGTAGCACATCGGCTTAGACTGCTGCCCCCGCGACCTGGCGACGGATGAAGCGGAAGAAGATTGATGGATTGACATCTGTAGCACGTTGCAATGAGTGATGAGCGTGATTTGTGAAGCCTGGTTGAGGGAAGAAGCAGCTGCTGGACCGTGGATGCTGATCATTCTGCAGAAGGGAGAGGATGTGAGTCAGTTCGCCGCATGAGGAGCAGAAAAAATGACACAATTATGGCATTTTCACACCACAAAAACCCCGAATACTGTGGATAAATTACCACGGACATGTCATTGATACATGTGCCAAGTAATGTAAATGTAAATGCTGGGTTTGAGTGTCTATATTCAGCGAAGATGAAGAGAAAGTCTCGCTTAGGGTGCGATGCTACGGTTACTGCATATTAATGTCCAATGTGATTTATGATGACCATAATCGTAAAATGTCCCAGAATTTTGGATTAAACCCCGAATGATTGACCCTTAAACATGGAACAATATGTACTGTTCATTCGTATTTGTGTAACTTAAATGCAGCAAACCGGCTTCCTTCTTTCATTATTAGTAAAGAACATTATACAGTAAAAGGTATACCCAATGTTAAAGTAGCTAGTAGTTGTTTGCAATGTTGAAGACATAACATTATTACTAGATGCTATCATGCATGGTGAGTAATTGTGGCTGTTGCTATAGTGATTGGCAGAAAACTATATACTGTATTTTGAAAAGGGAAAATAGACACCTATATGCTGATTAAATTTACATATTTTGCGACAGTAGTCCACATTTCTTGTCATTTTTAAGCTGTTTTCAAGATAATGAGTTAATAGGAATGTTGCTATGGTGTTTGCTATGACTGTTTAAAACTAAAATATAACTGTTACTTGGGGGAAACTATTTTGCAAAACAGAAGCTGAAACTCATGAATAAGTTAAAATGTTATAAGAATATATTTCATTTTGTTTTAGTTGATCTGTTGCTATGGAAATAGTCATAATTTCTCCGAACTCACCCATTCTAGTCAAAAGCGATATTTTGAAGGACTTTTCTGTAGTCAAAAGATATAACGTGTGGCTTTGAATTGCAGAGGTGAGTCGGTGTCTGGCAGCAGTGCACAAACTGTACTATTGCGTCTCAGTGAATGTGAACTCTGTGGAGTGAAATGCCATTAGTACCATGTGGGAAAGGCGTCTGTAGGTCAGTGGCTGGCGTGCCTTCAGGCGTGGAGTGGATGTAAAGAGGAGCCCAGACTGCAGCACAAAACTGGAGCATGTAATCATCACAAAACTGGCTGGAGCAGACATCACCTGTAGGAACGGCTGAGGCAGGAGTCTATGAAACAAGGGAAAATAAATCACAAAATAGAAATTGCAAAAGGATCAGTAGGAATTAGTAGGGGCGGGTCCAGGCTCCAGATAGTCCATGAGCATGTGCGCTGACATGCTTGCAATGCCACTCCGGGCCGGTGGGGGTGGACCCGGAATAAGAATTACCCAATGCCTTTGTATGGCGTCTTCTTTCCTCTCAAACACCTCTTTACAGGTTCGTCCAAAAATTGCTCTCTTGGCCCAATGTACCACATGTGTGTCAAAGCTGAAGGGAGTTTATTTTTTGGACCAGTCTAGTTTAGCCTTTGAATGAACTTTTTTATTACGTAATAGGGCACATTTTAGGGCGGTCATTTTATTTATTATATTTTTTCCAATAAATGCTGTGGTATTGAATGCATGAAAACTATAAACCATATTGTGGAGCATTCCAGACAAGGCATGTGTGTCTATTTCTGTGTATGTCTGTTTCTGTGTGTGTGTAATGTCATGTATTGTATCACTCTACGGTAGATGTTTTTTAAATCTACTGGATATTTTATAGCAGTGTATTGTGTGGCATGTGTGAATCAAAACAATATTTGCTTCATACAACCCTAGCTTTTTGGGAAACTTTGAGTTGCTTTGTGTATGAATTGTGCTAAACTTGCCTTGCCTTGCCTTTGGAAGCCTGAACTTGTTATATGTTTGTTATTGATAAATGTGACGATATGTGTTTTGCTGGTTTATAAAATCTAAATGTAGTTGAGGCAGATCAAATGCTTGTTGGCAGTTGCATGGTACAAAAATCCCTGGCACTTCACAGTTTCTTCTTGTAAGCAGCAGGTCAGAAAGCATATTCTGTTCTGTTTTGCTCCTATCAGTGACCAGCTTTGTAAATGTCTTTCATTTTACATGAAAACACTGGTTTGTTGGCTGAGACTGTGCAGGCGGAGAGTAAAAGCTAACATGCTAACAGCTAGTCCCCCATTTCTGTTGACAGGGATTATGATGGAGTCTCCTGGTGTGTGCCCTGGTTTGATATACTGTGGGCAGAGGGGGATGGGAGGGGGTCAAGTGTGTTTTGTCCACTCTAACGGAGCAGGGGAAACCACTGTCGGCTCAGGACAGTCAGGGGGAGAGTGTAAATCCTGTGTCAAGCCTCCAGGGGGATGGGAGTGTGATCAGACACTGCCAGGGAGAATTGATCCGAGCCAATCGATCAGTGGGATGGCAGGACATGGGACAAACTGTTGTTTTGAGTGTGATCGAAAATCCTTAGAGTAATTACTGAGTTATGACTTCTGTTTCTAATTATAAGAATACATTTTGTCCAATAGTTACATGAAAGTTGAAACTGCACACTCTGGGGCAACAGCAAAAGAACAGAGATATATTTTGGTAAAAAATATAGCGCTGCAAGTGCTGAGTTTGTACGTTTCTGAAGTGTTCTCGCCAGTTGTTAGCCTTTTTAATCTCTGATGCCCCAACAACTAATCACATAAACATAACTGGAGAGTGGAGAGAGATACTAAATAGAGAGAGGAAGAGAGATAAGAGATCATTCTTCAGAATGAAATCATCCCGTAATGTACTGGGTGTGAAAATGGAATCTTGGCTTTCATGACCAATTATTAATTAGATTTTTATTTCTTCCCATAATGGGTTCTGTGTTGTTGGAGCAACTTGTTTGTAGAAAAAAATATTTGGATTTCATTTAGAATAAGCTAATAAAGCTCTATTTCAGAATATGTTTTACCAACTTGGAACACATATATACGATGTGTGGCTGTGTGGAAAGAGGAAAAGTTGTGGTTTGAGCAGGTTGTAGTCAGTTTAGCATCAAACAAGTTCTCTTAATTTTTACCGGTTTAGCGTATTAGCTGCTAACAGGCAGCTAGATGTAGCTAGGTGGTCATGATTCCAGCATGAAAGTTCACTGCCTAGAGAAAGAGCCTGTGCATCTTCTTTTGTTGAACAACTTGCATAATTGTGTTGCTGTTCGTCAATATCTTCCTCATGTAACTATTGAGCGTTTTCCATCTTGCTGTGTGTGACTGATGCTTGAGCGTCACCCTTCATAAGGTCAACAGGCTGCGCTTCCTGTGGCACTGACTTCCACCACAGACTGTAGGGATGATGCAAATAGATACACGCTCAATAGGGCTCTCTGTGATCTTGGTGTTTTTATTTTGATACTGTCCAAAAACTGACCATTCAGGTGAGTAGCGAGAGTGACTACTGACTCTCTGTGCTCCTGTGTCACTTGACTTCACCTTTGGAGCTGGACGTATGTAAGCCGGGTCGGGCACTGCTTGTATGTTACTGGCTTCCAAATCCGCGTAAACAAATTAGACCTACACACACAAGCATGCACGCACACACACACACACACACACACACACACACACACACACACAGTGCTCTGAGACAACAGAGTCCTGTTACGTGTCATTTAACAGGACCAGGTAACCAACCGAGTATGTGGCTGTTCACACACTATGGGGAACTTGTGATTCTAGTTGCAATCATTTTATTACTTCCAGAAAAAATAATCACATATCGATGAAAAAGCATCTGTATTATAAAACAAAATATTGATTCAAAACATTTGTCCTAAAATACCAGTTATTATTATGTTTTATTAATTTATTTGAATTAGGACCGTACATATTAATCAATGTGTCCCCAAATAGCGTCAACATAAATATTCTGGAATTAACACAATAGATAAAATATTAAATTGCACCCATAGCACAAAAATGCAACTGAGTAGTTGTACTCTTACAAGTTAAATTACGATCTGCATTAAATTTCTAACAGGCTCGTTAAGATGGATGGTTTCTAATCTTTTAAATGGCCTCATGGGATTGGCTGTTGCTAAGACACCACTAAAACCCGTCTCTCAGGGCAACGAGATGCTGCCAATCACTGTCACGACTAAAGTTCCCCGCCAGACTGGTGCTGTTTAGTGAACAATTACTGTTGTTAAATGTGTGTCAAGTAAATGTAATTCTTATTGACACATTTATTTAAAATGACTGTCCATTGACTTGTTGAGTGCACAGCTAAGGGAGAGAGGAGCAGATGGACGGTCAGCTGTAAGGACAACGTAAACAAACTCAGATAGAGAAAGAACTTAAGATGGAGGACTGTTTGTAAGCAGTAAACAGTAAAGGAGACGTTCTGTCTAATCTGTCACCATTTGGACTCAGAACACACAAGTTTGTTTTTTGTTGAAGAATGCATGTGTGTGTTGTTCTATGTTCAAGAGCTTCCCACTACTTTCTGTAAGATTGCTCCTTCAACCAGACTTTGCCATCACCACTGTGATTTGATGAGATTAAAGTCCCAAGTGGGTCTTGACCCTAGTCCCAGCTGGAGTCTATGAAGCTAAACATTCGGTCTGTTCAGAGGAGGGATTCATGGGTCTCAGGTCTGCATCCTCCTGTCACTAAACATCCACTGAACACGTGCCTTAGGGAACGTCTTAAAGTGAGAGTCTTGAGTGCAGTCTGTAGGGCGGCATAAGGAGTTGGTTCGTAATGTTCAGGAACCATGAAAAGCCGCAAAATAGTAATTTCGGAACGTCTACAATCTTGGCTGGTACAGATTTGTGAGCTTGTGTTGTACAGAAGATTCATCAGACAAACATCAAAACCTGATTTTATGACTGTGGAAGAAACTGAGTCATGGCTCTCACTGTGAGACAAAGATTAAACCTTAAAGTTAGAATGTTTGTTGTGTTGATATTATCAGTTGTGGGTGTGGACTGTATTTGTATTGACTCCATCTGCGATAAAGGAAGTAGAGACAGAAAAGCAACAATGTGCTCCTCCAGCTATGAACAAAAAACATCCAAGTCATGTCTAAAAATCTCTACTTTTAGATAACAACAAGAAAAAAGGATTTCCTATCTTATCTTATTAAGCAGCAGCCAGCCACCCACTCTCTCCTCCGTGGCTATCGTGGCTAATGCAAACAGCAACTATATGTTCGGGGTGACAGTGGCTCAGTTAGCCTTTGAGCCTGAAGGTTGTGGGTAGAGCTCACCACAAGACTTTGTCCACCGACTCTCACTGATGTCTGCTGTCGTTGTGCCTTTGGCAAGACATTTAACCTCTGGGAACACCAGGTCCCTTATTACAATAATTATTATTTTGATGACATCATCATTGTGAATCCTAGCTCAATGTGAATCCTTGCTGTTCTGTTACTTTATTGACTACTTCCCATGTCTTGCTGCTTCTGCTGCTGTTGTGGAAGTCCAGAAAAAATTATAAAAGGTTCAGCCACTATATATTAAAGAGACCATTGGCAAAGACAAGGAAGGTGTTAAACTAAAGATGTAGGACAGTCATAATGTTGCACTTTGTGTGAGAAATGAACCACAAAAAGAACAGTCATATAATAAACAGTATTCACAAATGGGATTGTCACTTTTGTAGACTTCAGTGAGTGATGTCACACTTCAGATATTATAGTAAGCTGTCAGATGGTTTACTCACAGGGTTGGGTGGATGCCACTGATGTCACACGTTTGTGTCACATGTTTGTTGTATGTCGGTGATGAGTAGAGAGAGTCATGAGGATTATAACTGTTCAGTGGGTTAATCTGAGTCCGGGGTAAACAGCAGTAATCTGAAGGTTTAGTGACAGAGAGTTGGGGGGCCATGCACCCCGACAGATGGACACACGCGCGCACACACGGATACATGCAGTAAACACACACATACAAGTAAAATAGGTAAAAGGATATTTGATTAATAAAAGGTAATACAATTTTTTGTTTAAAATATTGTTGCAGTGAGGACAGAGCAGGTACCTCTGTGTGCTCTATGTCTAATCTATTTGATTGATTTGATTATTTGATACTTATTATTTGATTATTTGTATACATTTAAAAACAACCAAAGTTTTTAGTAAAGACACAATACCACTCACAATAAAACACCAAGATAGGCTTTAACTAAAATGGAGAGTGTCTGTAGTCTTTAGTAAGGGTTTGAAATGCTCTCGTGACAGAGGACAGAGAGAACAGCTGCTCTAGGACCACAGAGCACTGTCCTTTATGTCAAAATGTGTCCTAAATGTCACCGGTCGACAGTGGAGTGGAGCCAGCACTGTGTTGAGAGGCTTTGTGGGTTTATTTGTAAAGTATCAAGTTGCCCACTGCAAAGAACAGACTAAACATGGCCCATTGGTCAACACTGCTTATTTCATTTCATTTTTGACTGAAGTTTAACACAAACATGATTCATGATAAATCTGTGAGTCAAAACAAGTCCTTGGCTCCTCCTTACCACTGGTTTCACTATAATAAGGAGTCAGACTGTGACCGAGGTTGGCTCGGTCACAGTCGTGACTGTGATCCTTGGGACAATAATGTGGTTTTTTGTTATTATAATTATGTAAATGTATTAGTTTTCCATAGATTTAAACAAGATTCATCAGCTGTGGATAAACCAGGTGTGAATTGAAAGTGTTCATGTTTGTGTGAAACATTTCATACCTTTTAGTTATAGTTAGTAGTTCATGTTTACTCCCAATTTAAAATAATAATGTTCATAGCATAGTCACATAGATACAGAATTAGCTCATTTATTAGTCTGCACCCACAGGCTGAGCATGAGAGATTTAATTAGCTCATGTTTGAATTGTAGCCCAAGAGAAAAAAATATTTCAAATTTAGAAACATCAATCCCTAAACAGAATGCTATGTTCCAGCTGTGTTCAAAGCAAACCTCAGAACATTATTGTCTGCTGCTGCAACTCTTCATCTGCCTTTTTATTTTTAGTCCTGAATCGAACAACCATCAAATCAGAACAATCCCCCGCAGGCCGGAATAATCCCTGTAAGAGCTTTCCCAAAATATAACTCTCATGAAGCAATGTCAACCTCCACCTCTCTTTCCCATTTGCCATTTACTGTCGCTAAAATATAACTCTCGTGAAGCAACGTCAACCTCCACCTCTTTCTCCCGTTCACTATTTACTGTCGCTCAAATCCATCTTTCCCAGCGTCACGTCTGACCTACAGCTGCTGGTTCCTATTACTGCTGCGTTAATGGAAACATGCTTCATCCACAGCTAATGAAGCAAACACATTACGGCGACATGTCACTGTGTAGCATATTTGAGTTCAATAAGCTGTGAGCTAAAGAGAGAGGGACCAGAGCGGACAGACAGAAGAGCAAACGTTGTATTAAACAGCTTTACCCACACATACCGGTATATTTCCCCTACTTTTACTTTTACTGTTTGGACTGATGCAGACACATAAAGGGCAAAACAAAACAAAAAGTGCAGCAGGATTGACTGAAGAGACCTAAGGGGAGAGTTGGTCCTGTGGGGGGCTGAGTGCAGGCAATGGAAATATAAATAATACAAAATCAAAAGATAGGTCACAAAATCACAAAAGGTCTTAGGCAAAAGGTCTCTTCACCACGGTGGAAGACGGAACAATTTGACGACGTGTAGAGAGCAGTTTTGAGTGTTTTTTTATCGCAGTGATCAGTGAAACTAGAGACCACACCCAACAGGAGCCAAGCCTGAAACACAACACCACACAATGGCAGAACACAGTTGTTTAGCTTGCAATATGAAGCTAATATATTGACTCATTACAAGTGAGATAAAAAACCTGGATTTGTAAGAATGTTGATAAAAGTGTATGTTGAAAATGAACGATAATCCATAATCATCAACTTATGTCTTGGTTTATGTCACTTTTGAATTATTACTAATTTTCAGAGTTTGCATAGTACAAGTGAAGTACACTAATGATTATGATTAGTAGGAATTTCTATTGATTACAGACATGAAAGTAAGTATAATTCATAGACACCAGCCCAATACAGTGTGCTCTTAATGTTCTCATTTGGTCTGTGTCTTTCCTCTCTTCTCTTCTCCCTTCTCTCTTTTCTCCTATCTTCTCTTCTCACTTCTCTCTTCTCTTCTCACTTCTCTCTTCTCTCTCATCTCCTCTTTCTCTTCTCCTCTTCTTTCTCCTCTCTCAACGCTCTTCTCTCTCCTCTCCTTTCTCCTCTCTCTTTTCCCTTCTCTCTCCTCTCATTTCTCTCCTCTCTCTTCCCCTTCTCTATTCTCTCCTCTCTCCTCTTCTTTCTCCTCTCTCTCCTCTCTTTTCTCTCCTCTCTATTTTCCCTTCTCTCTCCTCTCATTTCTCTCCTCTCTCTTCCCTCTTCTCTCCTCTCCTTTCTCCTCTCTCTCCTCTCTTTTGTCTCCTCTCTCTTCTCTCTCCTCTCCTCTCTCTCCTTTCTTGTGATCGCTCATGCTTGGCTCAGCTCCAGGCTCTAACTGCAGGTCTTGTGGTTAATGGTTTTCCTCATGCTGTTGTGACTCTGCGGCTCTAACTCGCCTAAATGTGTCCAAACATGTCCAACCGTCCTTCAGCTTAGAGGCCGTCTGCTGTCTGCTAATTGTCACATGAGTCTCATGATTATTAACCAAGAGTTATATCTAGACAGACATAAAAAGACAGATATAAAGAGAATATATCTGTCTTTTTTATACATTGTATGTGTATATGTATGTACAGTATATATTTATCTATTTACATTGAACAGACCAAATGCAAGACCATGTTAATATTAAACCTTAGGACATGAATGCACACATTCAAATGCACAAATAAAAGACTTAATCAAATGTAGAATTTGCTCTGATATCAGCCACAGTTTCAGACTCTGGTGAAGATGTTTCTGTCTGTTGGAGTAAGAAGGAATAGTGTTCCACAGTCTGGCAGTTTAGTCATAGCTGCGCCCACTGATTAATCCAATTTAAAAAGAAAAATCTTGATAAAATAAATTTCAATCTTAATCTGATTTGATTTGGAACCAAATAATCCCAGCAGTTTGTTTGCTTGTGCCATATATTGTGGAATTTAACTAAATTCATCACTATTTAAAATCTTAAACCCGTTTACAATTAACTAAGTAAACATATCTAGTCACTCTTAAATTTACTTGGAAATCTGGTTGCTGAATTAATAGCCAATATTTTACCAGTATTCAAGTACTCAATTTACCTTTACACTCCAGCTCACCATATAAAGCATTGCTGTAATGGCCTTTTTTGTTATATTCATCTTTTGGTACTCACTTTTGGAGGCCAGTTTGGGTTGTTAAGTCCACATGACAATAAACTGAAGAACAAAAGAACTACCAGTGTTATGGACAAAATAAGGCAATGTTCCATTTTGGATAGATAGGCGATCTGATTGTAGTTGATGGTTGGGTTTCCGCTACATCCATATCTCCTGAATTGATGTATTATTATCATCTTTGCTAGTAAATGTACCGGGTTTGTAAAGAACAAAGTAGTGGTCAAGTCATCTCCGTCTAATGCTCATTGGTTTATTCACTATTGCCACATGATGAATCGGTGGCTGCTCAGTCCCTGCTAAGTTGTCCTCCCCGTGAGCGGGTTTCCAGCCCAGAGTGACGTTTGCGATGTGATTATGAGTGATGTCTCTGAGATCAGTCTATGAGCTGATGAATGGTACTGGCCTAGATACAGTTGTGTAGAAGTGAAGCTCTCGAGACAGACCCTCCTCACTCCAGCTATGTTTGGATCCAGCCGACTCTCACCGCGGCCTATTTATGAAGAGAATGTCATCGACCTGAGGCGCATTATTATTCTATATTCGGTTGGTTCTCTGTGTTCTTTTTAACATTGATTTATTGACAACAAGCAAGGAAACACAAGTGTGCAGATTTGTGTTCAGCAAAATAGCAAACGTTAGTGTGGCTCAGATTTGTCTTCCAAACTTACTACTCTTTTACAGATTGAATTATGCAGAAACCCTCAGATATCCTGCCTCTTCACTTCCAACATTACCCTTTCTGTTGTGGTCCATGTGATATAATGCTCCTTGGGCAATGCAATCATTGCCCAAGGAGTTGACTAAAGAGCTGCTGCGTTAGTATTTACCATCTCAATGTGACAGTATGGGAGACTAACCCTAACTGTCAGACCTTCTCTCAGCATTGCCGTTGACTCCTACATGAATTGGATCCAAGATACGCTAACTGGGCATCATTGTTTAAAAGTTTACTCTGTGTCCTTCCTATGGTCTTACCTGTGCTCTGTGTTGTGTGTTGCAGTATGGACGGTCGGACAGTTACCGCGTGGCCACCACGCAGGACAAGGATGAGAAAGAATCACCCAAAAAGAAAGGAGGCAAGGATCTGGATGACCTCAAGAAAGAAGTCCCCATTGTACGTACACTATTCTAACACGTGTGCCACACAGTCCTCTGTACCAAGCAGACAGTCCCAACAGATTTGAATGTTTATAATATAATGAAATATAAAGGTGAGTGTATTGTATTGTTTCAATAGTTGCCGAGACCAGACATGTGCAGATTCCAGTGAAGGGGCTGAAAAAATTAACGATCATAATAATAAACCACAAAAAGTAATGTTTTCCTCTAGAATCAGAGATCACCTGTTACAAAATGAGTCCAATTGTGTTTTTTCAGGTTATTATCCTGGAAGTAACTAATTACAAATGAGCAATTTGAGTTAAACTTTTACACTTCTGCCTTATATTCACTTTCTGGGTTATAATCCGGCAATCTTTGAGCCCCTTGCATGATTTGAAATTAGGATGTCATCTGAACAGATCATGGCAACGATACCCAAAGATCTGCACCGAGTTTGAATTTTTTTTAAAGAATATCATCACTGGTATTCAATACTAGATTGTGTCACAGCGGTTTAGTTTTAACTTTTAGAAAAAAATTGTTTTTGCATGAAATATTTGCTCAATCATTCCTGTTCTATATATTTAACAAATGTGTTTGGTGAATAAATTTAAAGTCCACGCTAGGGATGGGAACCTAAGGGTACCTCACGATACGATACGATACACGATACAAAGCTCAGGATAACGATATTATCACGATAACGATATTATCACAATAACGATTTTATCACGATATGACGATTATTGATATATTGGTCAGAAATAGACAATATGCAAATTTATGGCATAAATAAAATAAAAAATACACTTTGTTTCATGATAAATGGAATGGAGATGCGTAATGTAGCCATATATTAAGTATTGATACCAATTAAAAAAAAAAAAAATCGATACCGATACTTGGCAAATGCATATCGATAATCGAATCGCAGGAGAAAGTAGTCCACGCTCCAGGATTCTGAGGCTGGACGTCCCAGTGTAACAGAACTGGACACGAGCATGAGTTAATCTGAGCAGCTGCTTTGGCTTTAACTCCACTTCACTTCATTTGAGTTTTTAATCCTGGTACAAAGGGGATTTACTCTTGTCTCCAAAACATAACTTTCCCTGGATTAACATATGAAACAGCAAACCCCTAACCCTCCCAAAGGAGTGTAATGGTGGGAGGGACACGCTGTAATGGGACCTTGTGTTTTTATAATATATATTATACTTGTTATAGAATAATGTCTGGCACAGACATTTCATTTTACAATTTGTGTTTCCCTTAGTCTTGCTTTATAAATTTTTCTTTCAAAACTATCGTTCCACTTTGAGATCTGTAAATCTAAAGGGGGCCTTAATGAAGTATGAAAGTACTTCTGCTGTGCAAGTCCCTCAATATAACACGGTTCACCCCTGTATTCTCTAAAACAACATCATGTAACAGCTAGTATAACATAACAGTTACCGGTACCTTTATTTAAAGATAGAAGAAAACGTTGGTGGCTTGTGTGCACCGCAGTGATTAGTTCATTCTCTCACAGGTCTGTCTCTCTCTGGTCTCTCTCTGGTCTTTCTCTTTGGTATATCCCTGGTTTCTCTCTGATCTTCCTCATAAAATATAGTCTCTTTTGTGCAAGATTTATTATGTACAATTTAAAAGCCGCCACTTAAAGGTTTTCGCTTAATGTATGTTTGTTTTTTTTTTTATGTAACTCCAGCGATCAACAAGGAACTGCTATACTGCTCACTTTTTTGACAAAAAATGATTATACTTATGAATGAGCTGTACTTTAGTCTTTGACATAAAACCTTTCCCTCATTCTTAGATGGAACACAAAATGTCTGTGGAGGAGGTTTGCAGGAAGTACAACACTGACATCGTCCAGGTGCGTAACACTGACCTCATGCTTTGTCAGAGCTCTGGTCCTCATGTCAATTCGTCCCACACAGGGTTTGACCAACGCCCGAGCTGCGGAGTACCTAGCTCGGGACGGTCCCAACGCGCTGACCCCGCCCCCCACCACCCCAGAGTGGGTCAAGTTCTGCCGCCAGCTCTTCGGAGGCTTCTCCGTCCTGCTGTGGATTGGAGCCATTCTCTGCTTCTTAGCCTACGCCATTCAGGCCGCCACCGAGGACGACCCGGCTGGAGACAATGTGAGTCTAGGACAATGCTAATTCACTAGCTCTATGTAACCCAATAGGGGAGTACTCATGTTCAAAGTCTTGACTTGCTCTGGCTCCTATTGACTTACATCGGAAAGTGTACTCCTCTTGCTCAAATTCAGTTTATTTAAAAACCACCAGTAAATCCACATTGGAATACATGCGCAAAAATACCCCAGTGTGCACCAGACAAGTAATAAAACAAGATAAAAAGTACAAGTTCAATTGTCGCTGTCACTAGTTTCAAGACAAGTGAAGGAACAAGGGATTTGTTCAGACTGATAATAGCTTGTCGAAAGAAGCTGTAACATAACCAGATGCCCTGCATCTCACTCAACGATATCTTCTGCCAGAAGGAGGAGGCTGGAACATGGCTTTTCCACGGGCCAGAAGAGTCATTGATTATTTTAAGAGCTCAGTTTAAGAGTCTGGATTCATAAAGAACCTCCAGTACAGGCAGCATACAGTACTCTTTCAGAGGTCTCTCTCTGGTCTCTCTCTGGTTTATCTCAGTTCTCTCTCTGGTCTCTCTGCTTTCTCTCTGCTTTCTCTCTGCTTTCTCACTGGTTTCTCTCTGGTTTCTCTCTGGTCTCTATCTCTTGTATCTATCTGGTCTATCCGAGATCTCTATCTGGTCTCTCTCTTGTCTCTCTCTTGTCTCTCTCTGGTCTCTTCTCTCTCTTGTCTCTCTCTGGCCTCTCTCTGGTCTCTTCTCTCTCTTGTCTCTCTCTGGCCTCTCTCTGGTCTCACAGCTTACAGTCCTCTTTCAGAGCCAAGAACTTGGTTTAGAGCTCTGCTTTCTTTGGCTGTGATGTTGCCGAACCACACAGTCACAGAACCAACAAGAACTATCAATAGTACAGCAATAATATTTAAGTTTGTGGTTAATTCTCTGCAAAAAGCTTCAGCAAAACGCAAGTAACGTTTGTGTCACACTGACTATTTTGGGCTTGATAAAAATCTCTCATTTTGCAGTCTCTGTGATCCTGGTGTTTACATTGTGACATTGTCTTTGTAAACCCCAGATATGAGCCTTATAAGACCAATCAGACGCCTTCATTCGCTGGGAAAACTCCAGCTTGCCTTAGCCACCATGACCCTTTCTTTTCACCCCTGGACAATAGTATGTGTGTGTGTGTTTGTGTCCTGTGGGTCAGTGTCTGCTGTTGTGACAGTAGTAAGTAGGTTGTGACATCTAGTCAAGTCATCGTTTGAATAGAGACAATAGACGTATGATAGTGACACATACCGACCAGTCACATCCAGGCAGCGGCAAGAGGGAGAGTGGTGCATGTGTGCTTAGTCAGAGTATCTGCTTTAACAATGACACTACTAACCTGCAGCTACAGCTTCTATGTCTTTCTTTATATTACTAAAACATCCTTTTTACATAGTGTTGCAAGAGTGGAAGAAAAAGATAAAGCTTAAACCCTAGAATACCACAGTTTGCAATCTCTTTGTCATTATTTTGTATGACATAAGAATGAGTTTCTATGAATAAGGGGACTTCTTCAGGGAATGAATTCTCGGACCAGCGCGTTGGAGATTTATAACCTATGGGTGTGGTAAGCCACACCCTAATCCTGATACTAACTCGTAAACAATCTCAGGTCTGCTTGATGTAGAAGGGAGCAGGTCTAACGACCCTGCTGAGGCTAACGACCCTAACTCCTTAGCATGTCACAGACCTATTGTCTGCTGGGATGCTCAAGGTTTCACCCCTCCTAACTCATTAGCATGTTACTGACCTTGTCCCAAGTTAGGGCGTTGTTTTTAGGATGTCGTCATAGATGCGAGGCAAAACAAATCTTAACCCTCCTCCTCTGTTAAGAGAAGGTTTTTGTTTCCTCACAAAAATGGCTTCTTTCACCCCTCTCTCAAACCAATTCTTCTCCCGAGCCAGAATTTTAACCTCTGTGTCATCCACCGTGTGGTTGGAGGCCTTGAGGTGGAGATGAACAGCCGACTGTGGCCCACTAGAGTTTTCTCTACGATGTTGGTAAAGTCGTTTCTGTAGAGTTTGTTTGGTTTCTCCAATATAGTGGTCAGTGCACTCCTCTTCACTACATTTAATTGAATACACCACATTGCTCTGTTTGTGTCTGGGTGTTTTGTCTTTGGGATGCACTAATTTCTGTCTTAACGTGTTGAAAGGTTTGAAATACACAGGGATTTTGTGTTGCCTAAAGATTCTTTGTAGTTTCTCTGAAACTCCCGCCACATACGGTAAGGACACCCCTCTCCTCCTACTTTCTTCTGTCTGGAGGAGAGGGGTGTCCTTACCGTATGTGGCGGGAGTTTCAGAGAAACTACAAAGAATCTTTAGGCAACACAAAATCCCTGTGTATTTCAAACCTTTCAACACGTTAAGACAGAAATTAGTGCATCCCAAAGACAAAACACCCAGACACAAACAGAGCAATGTGGTGTATTCAATTAAATGTAGTGAAGAGGAGTGCACTGACCACTATATTGGAGAAACCAAACAAACTCTACAGAAACGACTTTTATCAACATCGTAGAGAAAACTCTAGTGGGCCACAGTCGGCTGTTCATCTCCACCTCAAGGCCTCCAACCACACGGTGGATGACACAGAGGTTAAAATTCTGGCTCGGGAGAAGAATTGGTTTGAGAGAGGGGTGAAAGAAGCCATTTTTGTGAGGAAACAAAAACCTTCTCTTAACAGAGGAGGAGGGTTAAGATTTGTTTTGCCTCGCATCTATGACGACATCCTAAAAACAACGCCCTAACTTGGGACAAGGTCAGTGACATGCTAATGAGTTAGGAGGGGTGAAACCTGCACTCTACTTGAGCATCCCAGCAGACAATAGGTCTGTGACATGCTAAGGAGTTAGGGTCGTTAGCCTCAGCAGGGTCGTTAGACCTGCTCCCTTCTACATCAAGCAGACCTGAGATTGTTTACGAGTTAGTATCAGGATTAGGGTGTGGCTTACCACACCCATAGGTTATAAATCTCCAACGCGCTGGTCCGAGAATTCATTCCCTGAAGAAGTCCCCAGGTCGAGGACGAAACGTCGGGAAAACGTGCTAAGAAGTACAGATGATGGGTGAGAAACCTTCCTTTGCTTTGACTAATCCCTGTACGACTGAGGGCTTACACAAATTTTTCTATGAATAAGGTTTTTGTACACACCAGGCTGTAGAGCAGGAGGCAGCTCTGAGGTCAAACAGCAGCTGTGAAAAGTCAGCAACAGGGCATTATCATCACACCGGCCTTAGGCTCATGTTGGATTTTTCAGGGCGTCTATAAATGCAGGATTATCTAGCGTAGTCAACTTAAAGCCCTGTTAGAGAGCAGACAGATAACACATGGACAGCTTTTAGGTCATAAAGTCCAAAACACTGAACAGAAAATCACACAGTGTCTATTTCAAGCGTCACAGTCCAGAAATAACTCCTCCTTGTCTCCAGTTTCATGTCAATATGTCCGCTGCATCAAGCTCCTCTTTCAGATGCTCTTTTAGATCATAGACAAAGCTCAAATGAACTGACGCGCTGGATATTAAATGAATTTCTGTTCTCTCTCTCCGCAGTTGTATCTGGGAATTGTGCTGTCCGCTGTTGTCATCATCACCGGCTGCTTCTCATATTTCCAGGAGGCAAAGAGCTCCAAGATCATGGAGTCCTTTAAGAACATGGTCCCACAGGTAAAACTATCCCTGAGATCTGGATCCACCTTCCTTTAGGACCTGTGCATACAGTTGTATGAATGAATTATTAAGTGATAATTGTGTAATGCCACAGGCACATTTTTATCAGTCTGTTCCAGTGGATGATTAAACCAATTCAAATCTATACTACAATAGTTTTCCTTGAGCTGTAATCAAACAAATACATTTTTGCCATGCCCTGTCCATCAATTAGTCGACTAAATTAAAAACTATTATTCTATAAAAAACATTAGAAACTTGTGACTCATTCTTTTTTTCCGAAGACATTTTATTCGACAAAGACACCATCAACCGATTAATAGACTAAACCAGGGTTAGTGTTGGACAAACGACTGTATCCTGAATCATCCTGCTTCAGAATCATCCTGCTTCTTCGAGTAATGAGCAACCTGTTAATTTTCAGCAAGCTCTGGTGATCCGCGAGGGAGAGAAGATGCAGATCAACGCAGAGCAGGTGGTGGCAGGAGACCTGGTGGAGGTGAAGGGTGGAGACCGCATCCCCGCCGACCTACGCGTCATCTCCTCTCACGGCTGCAAGGTGAATGTGCCCCCAGCTCCTCTCACATTATTCTCAGTTTACTGTATCAGTCAGATCAGATATCATGGATATTTATTCAATGGAGACTTATGGAGACAATGTATTAATTTGAGTGTTTTGCTTGAACAGAACAGAAATCAGCTACAATTTTTTTCTGTTTGGTATTTCAGGGTCAATCTGTCAGTGTGCAATAATACTGTTGTTTTTCGCAGGTGGACAACTCCTCTCTCACCGGCGAATCCGAGCCCCAGACCAGGTCACCTGACTGTACCCACGACAACCCCCTGGAAACTCGCAACATCGCCTTCTTCTCCACCAACTGTGTGGAAGGTTTGAGCTGCATCATCACCATCACCGACATTTAGACTTTTTTCTTTCAAACAATTGCATTTTTCATCTGTTTTTCATCTGTGAAACATCACATATTTGTAAACACAGATGGCTCCCTCTGTGTGTCTCTTGTGGAGTGTTTGTGTTGTGACTATGACCTGCTCTCAGCACAGGTCATAGTGTCAAGCCACATGTGGAAGTACAAAGACAGGGTGCCCTCTAGTGGTGACTACAGGAGGCTACAGTCAAATCTGTGTTGGATTTGAACAGTGTATTTTAGCTGTGGTCCTCTGCTCCTCCCACTTTAACTGTGCACTTCTCTTGTATTATCCTGTTCTTTTCCTTTGAGAAACATAGACAAGATTTTTTGTTTGATTTTTGTTAACAATTTACTACCGCTCCTCTGCATTACAACCCTGTGCCTCCTCACTGTGTATCTTAAAACCAACTTATAGGTGTGAAGTTCAGCAGCCCTTTGCAAACTATAAAACCAGAGTGAGGCTGTTAGAGAGGGGCTTTTATCCTGTAATTTGTTTCATAAAGAATTAGATAATTTCCTTTTGGATTAAGAATGTTTTTGTTGCTAAATGTTCTGTATTGTCTGTGTTCAGGAACTGCCCGTGGTATCGTGGTTTGCACCGGTGACCACACGGTGATGGGGCGCATTGCCACCCTCACCTCAGGCCTGGAGACCGGCAAGGTACGACTATGAACATGAACATACGTAACTGTGTCTGAAACTAGTTTGGCTTTATTATTCAAACACGTCGATACATACAAACTAATCTTACATTATCTGAACATGATTTACTTCTGAGATTCGATTTCCATTTGAAACGCAGATAGAAATAACTGATTTTTTTGCTGCAGACTCCGATTGCGAAGGAGATCGAGCACTTCATCCACATCATCACAGGCGTGGCCGTGTTCCTGGGCGTCTCCTTCTTCATCCTCTCCATTGCGCTGGGATACTCGTGGCTTGAGGCCGTCATCTTCCTCATTGGCATCATCGTGGCCAACGTGCCCGAGGGTCTGCTGGCCACTGTCACCGTGAGTCCAGCACAAACACAACTCTAATATAAAGTTGGAGAAACTCGACAAGGTTTTTAATTTGAAAAATTAATCAAACAATTATTGTCTTGTATTGTCTATTTTCAGCTGCTGTCCCATATCATTCCTTAAATTACAACTATTCATGAGTAGGCTAATTATGAGGAAATTAAGTTGTGAATTATCACCCTACAGCGGGAAATTTCAGTGTTGCAGTGCACATACAGGACAGTAGAAACACACAAAATATAGAGATGCTTACTGTAAATGTCTTATAATGAAACGATTATCATTATATATCAATTCTATAGCAATAGCAATATATATTTTGATAGATATTTAAGTGGAATATGAGTAGATTAAATAGATAAGTAGATGAATTGACATGTAATGCAACAGTTGAAAAAAAATTGGTTCCTAGGACCAGCAACATAGCAAAGGGCTTTGTATGACCTTGGTTTGTGAAATCTAAATAAAGACAACTTAATATCTTAGTCTGACATATGAACATTGTGCCTCTCTCTCTTTATCCTATGTAGACTATACCAAATCCTCCAGTGCTGTTTTGATCTTCATCTTAAATTAGACGAGGCATAGATTAAGGACGTCGGCCAACTATTAAAACCAAAATGGAGCCTGAAGCTGTTCTGAGAATGAAGGCTCAAATGAATCGCTTATAAAAAAGTTAGTAAGTCTGAGTCAAACCCGTACTAAACTGGAAACTTTAAAATTTGACTTGGGATCATACATAGTTAATTTTGGATCTAATCTTTTTTAATCAAAATATTAAATGATTGGTTATAATAGAAGTTGTGATGATAATTTGACCCCTGATTTCTACTTTTGTTGAAACCACACATGTTTAAATCCCTTGTATTGTTGTTGTTGTTAAAGTAAATGTGTTTTTGTGTATTCCAGTGTATGTGAGTGTTTGGTGTTGTGCAGTGATGTGGCTCATGCGGTCGCTTCTCTCCTCTGTGCTCTGGTGTCCCGGTGGCTTTGTGAATCTTTGTGCTTTTTTACATCTCTGTGTGTGACGGTGTTCTGTGCTGACCCTCTCCTCTTTCCTCCTACTCCTCCTCTTTTTGTCTCTGAAGTGTCTCTCTCTCTTTCTACCTATGTGTTTGTCTTTCAGGCCAGTCACTTAACGGCGCTCTCTGCCCTCACCACGACTGGCTAAATGTAATAACTGTAGAATATAAGCATAAGATTATAAGTAGAATTGAATTGGACCTTCTCTGCTTGATAAAACTTTGCTGCTTTTGTTTTTCGGCCGTGGCTCATGTCATACTTTTAGCATGATTTCTGATGCACCACTGCTTTCTGCATTCGCTCTTTGGACTGTGCTTCATGCATTTTGATAGAACAATATGAGCATCTTCAGGTATATACCAAACCTTTAAATTAAGTATTCTTAGCAAAAGCAACCTGGAGGTGATCATGTCTGTTTCACATCAAGCATTACTAATTTCCGTCTGTCAAAAATGCATGTGTTTGACCGTGTCTTTGTTCCGTCCTCCCGCAGGTTTGCCTGACTCTGACGGCAAAGCGAATGGCGCGTAAGAACTGTCTGGTGAAGAACCTGGAGGCGGTGGAGACGCTGGGATCCACCTCCACCATCTGCTCCGACAAAACCGGGACCCTGACTCAGAACCGCATGACTGTGGCCCACATGTGGTTCGACAACCAGATCCACGAGGCCGACACCACAGAGGACCAGTCTGGTGAGGGGACACAGAACGTTTAGTTCAGCAGCAAATCCTCGCAGCGATGACTGTTTCTACTCAGTCGCACACTTATTCATACCTGCAAACTTCACCTTTTTTACGACAAGAAAAGGTAATTTATGTCAATCATGTAGATCTGCAACTAAAATAATTTGAGCTTAAGAGAAAGAAGCTCAGGTTTATATGTTCAAAGTAGAAGTTTATGTTTATGGCATGCGTAGAAGTCGACATGGTGATTGAGTTCTATAATAATCCTACTGTAAAACGAAGTTTGTATCTATAGAATATAACTAAGTACAATAGGATGTGTTCTAAAATGCAGTAGAATGCAGTAAAGAAAAAAAAACCCTCTTTTGTAAAACACATTTAAAAACAGCCGTAGGCTTTCCAAAGTGCTGTACGAACAAGTGAAAAACAGCAGCAATAAAAACAGGTTAAAATACAAGAAACATGTACATTTGTTTCTTGGTGTTGGAAGTCAAAGAGAAAAGTTGCGCCTTGACTTACTTTGAATGAGGCTTAAAACAGTTAACTATTGTTTCAATCATTGAGTTGTTTGTTTCAGTTCCTTTTTACTTTGTAATATTTCTCCTTTCATTTTATTAAGACATGTTATTGTAACGTGCCGACCAGAGTCAGGAGAGTGTTTCTGTAGTGTCTCTCTTGGCCTTCAAAAAATACATTTCAAGGAACAATGTACAAAATTAATGTTCTGTTATGTAATGTTAATAGAGTTACTGAGCTATTTGGTTTTATTGACTTTTCTGAACTCTATCTCACCTAAACTATACAATATTTGTCTGAAAACATAAAGTGTCAAGTAATGCCTCACATCACAGTAGCCTGAACTAGCGTGAACATGTATTGTACCTTTGAAGCAACTCAACCCTGAATCCATGTGTTCTTTCTGCAGGCTGCTCCTTCGACAAGAGCTCCGCCACCTGGGTGTCTCTGGCCCGAGTCGCCACTCTGTGTAACCGAGCCGTGTTCAAGGCAGGACAGGACTCTCTGCCCATCCTGAAGAGGGAGGTGGCCGGAGACGCATCCGAGTCTGCGCTGCTCAAATGTATTGAGCTGTCGTGTGGCGGCGTCAAAGTCATGAGGGACAAGAACAAGAAGGTGGCGGAGATTCCCTTCAACTCCACCAACAAGTACCAGGTCAGAACAACACTAAAACACTGATCAAACATATAGGTTTCACAGGAATGGCCTGTCTTTGTGACCCTAAACACAAAGCTACAATGAAATGGTTTAAAACTAAACAGATTCGTGTTAGAATTGCCTCTAAATCCAATAGAAAATCTGTAGAAGAACCTGAAAACTGCTGTTCACAATCTAATTTCCATCAAATTCAAGTTGTTTTGTAAAGAGGAATGGGATAAATATGTCTCTAGATGTGCAGATCTTGTAGAGTCAAACCACAAAAGACTTGCTGCTGTTATTGTAGCAAAATGGAGATCCACAAACAATTAACTCGTGTTTGTACAGGCCCAAGTGTTTGGTTTTCTACTTAAAAAAAAAAAAGAAAAAAAGAATCATGAATAATTTTACTTTCACTTCACAGTTGTCTGTTACATGTGTGTGAACTTTCAGTGAAAACATCTTTATAAAACCTTTTATTTTTATGGTTGTAAACATGACAAAAGTTCAAGCTGTTTTAATACTTTTGAGATGCACTGTATTCACAGTCGTCTTTAGCGTGCCGTGTTTGTAATCACAACCACTTTGTTTTATAGGGTTATATTAACTTCATATTTAGCCCAGTTGGGGACATTTTATAGTCATTTTATATGAAGGAGGCATGCAATAGTTACTGCACTGTTTTAAGGTCAATTGGGGAGATGCAATATAACTGTTACGAGGCCATTAGGAGTAGGGCAGTAAAATGCACTTTAGGGCCATGTAGGGGATGCTGTAATGGTTGTTTTCTTAAGACCGTTTGGATGTTTATGTTCAATGCCTTTTTCACTTGCTCTGAATTCTATGCACGTATGTACTTGTGTTGTCCTGCATTCGTCTGTGTATGTGACTTTTTTCTTTTTCCTCTGATCCCTAAGACACTTTTCTTCATCTGGAGACAATAAAGGCTTACATCTTATCTTATTCTGACTTGGTGCCACAGCATAGGCACCTTTAGGCACCAAACTTGCAGAATGAGCCTCTGAATCCAGGACACTTTCTATACAGCGACCTACTTCCCTCTTACATATATTTCTGCTATTGGTTACATCTTTATCTCTTTACATTTTCAGGGCTCTATCTTTAGTCTTTTTCATGTAGAATATCTGATAAAACTGTATTGCTCTAATTTGTGTAGGTGCACTTGAGTTTTCAGCATTATGAAATATTCTCTTAAAAAATCTATCATAAAAGAGAGTACTACTTTATGCATCGTACAAGATTTGATAGGATTTCATTTGTGATTTCCAAGATTGTGTGGACGTGCATTTCAATGTTGACAATATTTTATTCAATGTAAGACAATAGATTCCCTGTAAGAGAAGGACAAATTCTTATGCTTTGAACCTCTATTGCAGCTCTCCATCCATGAGACAGAGGACGAGAACGACAACCGTTACCTGCTGGTCATGAAGGGGGCGCCAGAGAGGATCCTGGACCGCTGCACCACCATCATGGTCCAGGGCAAAGAGCAGCCCATGGACGACGAGATGAAAGAGTCTTTTCAGAACGCTTACCTGGAGCTGGGAGGCCTTGGCGAGAGGGTGCTGGGTGAGAAACTCTATTCCCTGTTTGTTAAAGCTGGGGGACCTAACTTTCAAGCCACAGATAAATAAATGTTGTAATAACAGCTTGCTCCTCACTCTAAAAACAGTTTCTGTCACTAGTTTTCACGTGCATGTATTCTTGGCCTTGGGATCAGAATTTTCAGACAGAAAATTTCAACAACAGGTCATTCTCAGCCCAAAGGTTCAAATTGGGATTCACAGGAAAATATATGAGTGGCTGGGCGCTCCCTTAGAGATAGGGTGAGGAGCTCAGTCACAGCTTGGAGTAGAGTCACTGCTGAAGTGTGTGTAAAGAGGGACGTCTGGGCGTCTCTGCTTGACTGCTTTCCCAGAGACCTGGCAACGGATAAAGTGGAAGAAAATGAATAGAAGATAGAATTCTAATACTGCTAATAAATGGCATTTCCATTGACTCACAGGTCATTCTTTGCTCTTGTTTGTCCAGGGTTCTGCCATCTGTTCATGTCCGAGGAGAAATACCCCAAAGGTTTTGCGTTTGACACAGATGACGTGAACTTCCAAACAGACGAACTGTGCTTTGTGGGGCTGATGTCCATGATTGACCCTCCTAGAGCCGCGGTCCCTGACGCTGTGGGCAAGTGCCGATCTGCCGGAATCAAGGTCTGCTCTACTCTACTTAAGACACAACTTCCTCGCTCTGGGGAACTGTATGTGTACTGCATATATCACAGACAGGGTGCTAACATCTGTGTGTGTCCTTCCTCTCAGGTCATCATGGTGACCGGAGACCACCCCATCACAGCGAAGGCCATCGCTAAAGGAGTGGGCATCATCTCCGAGGGCAACGAGACTGTAGAAGACATCGCTTTACGGCTCAACATCCCCGTCAGCCAAGTCAACCCCAGGTAGCACACAAACACAACACAATACTATTTTAAATCAGTCCTGTTGAAATTAGACAGTTTGGGTTTGGGTCAGGGAAGGCATCACTATCACTGTCCAGACTAGGGATGTAAATCGGTGACCGTTTAACCGGTGGTTGACCGTCACAGCGTTAACCGGTCAAAGCTGTCGGTTAAAAAAGAGAAAATGGGGAGAGGGGAGGTCTCTTAATAACGCTATCCTAAGCCCTATTTGCACGGTGTGACGAGCGGGTCTGTCTCTAGCTGTGTGCGCCAATGTATCAGTAAACTCCGGGCCGACTCTCCTGCCGCACGCGCCACATGCACACGCACTCGCGCACACACACACACACACACACACACACACACACTTTCCCCCTTCCATTGATCGGTAACATCCACACGCATCATCTCTCCCCTCTGTCTGCCAAAGTTGCACACTAGCGCGGGTTAGAACTATATTAGAGCTTACATTTATACACACATACAGATACATACACACACACATACCGGTCTGTCGCGGTCCTCTGTGTCACGCATCCCAAAGTATCCAAATACGCGGCTCCAGTCAAATCACATGGAACATGTTTGTGCTGATGGTCCTTGACATCAGCTCCACACACATCACATGTATTTAAACTTTAGCGACCTGCGAGATGCGGCTCGTCAGTCGCTGCTCTGACCATGTGGACGAGCCGTTGTTTTCTGCTAAGAAGTGTGAACCCGCAGCACAAAAGTATGGAAAGATTAAAAAAGCAGTTCTCTGTGCGCAAAGGTGCCGAAGCTGTTGCGGGTTTTGGCGGCGCTGTCTTGGCTCTGATCCAGTAGAACGCAGAGCTGCACTTATAAGAAGTACGCGGCTCGAAATGGCTGTTATTTCAAAGAACGTAGAATATTTTTAACTACGCGGTTAACCGGTTTCAACCGGTCAATGAGGCTCGGTGGTCGGTCATGAAAATTCATAGTTTTTTACATCCCTAGTCCAGACCCTCTTGGTCCTGGTTCAATCCAGGCTGAGCTGGTTCTAAACTGTTCCAACTGACAGTGATTGGCCAGAGTGCAGCTCGAAGCCATGGTTACCAAGGAAGTTACTGGTTTGTTGTGGGTAGTTTGCTAGAATACAGTACTAGATACTAAAGCGTAATGAACACACAACCAGGAAGAGAATAGCTGAGTAGAGTAGGGCTGGTGGAAACTGGGATTATTTGACCATCAATGTTTATTACATCAATGACAAATGATCATCTCTCCCCAACCGCAACGTTAGCCAAATATACTGTCCATCCATCCTGACCATTCGTTAACTTAATCTAATACCTCTTAATCACAATTTCCCTCCTCTTTGCCCGGATCGAATGACAAAGATATTAGAGAGTCCCATAATTTTGCTTTTATCATCTTTGTTTCTGTGCATAATTAATCAAACCTTTTTTTTCCCCAAAAAATCTGATGTGCCACCTGGTCCCCACTTTGGGCACATGTGAGTGAGACTGATTAAAGCACAGATAATCACAGACTATGGGCTGATAAACCTGCATAGATCACCTCATGTCTGTAGCATTGTTCTGTGTTAATCACCTTATTTCTCTAGTATTGTGTTGTGTAAACAGTTTGATGTCTGGTCTGGTTTTCAGAGATGCCAAGGCCTGTGTGATCCACGGCACCGACCTGAAGGACTTGTCCCAGGACCAGATGGACGACATCCTGAAGAACCACACAGAGATCGTCTTCGCCAGAACCTCCCCCCAGCAGAAGCTCATCATCGTGGAGGGCTGCCAGCGACAGGTCTGAGCCAAACTCCACTAAGACAAATCGAACAGAGACAGACACTGGGGTGACACTCAGTTTGAAGGATCTATTGCACGTCATACAATTATTTAACAGCAGTATGAAGCTCGACTTGTCAGTGAATTAAGATTAAGGTAAAGAGATCCTTTATTTGTCCCAGAGTCCCACAAACGTCAGTGTTGCATCACCAGTTACAGAACAGTGGGAACGAGTAGCACGCAATAAGGGATTATAGCGCAACTCTATACTTAGCAAAATAAAATAAAATCTCTATCTTTAGCTTTATAAAGAAACACGGTATAAATATATAAAGTATGTGTTTATATCTGTAAGTTCAAATGTAATGTTTAGAATAATGTTTATGTTTCACCACCTGGTCCAATACTTATTTAAAGTCTCTCAGCGGGGATCAATACACACACACACACACACTAGGGATGTAAATAGGTGACCGTTTAACCGGTGGTTGACCGTCACAGCGTTAACCGGTCAAAGCTGTCAGTTAAAAAAAAGAAAAGGGGGAGAGGGGACGTCTCTTAAAGAGCGACTAAAAATCAACTTTTATTTTAACTCATAAACTGCATAAATATGTTTATTGTAGTGCTCTCTACATATCCTGGCCATTTTTTTTGACATTTTAGTTCAAATTAGATAAAATATCACTTTTGAGCCAAAAAACTTCTGTGTGGCGCCCTCTCTACTTTTTTTGGTGGTACTACATTTGAAAATGGTTCTGGCCTCTCCATTGACTCTGAAATTCTCTATGACGTCAGGTGCTGTGTGTGACGTGCCAGTGATATAAACCCATGGATCTATTATAATAACTGGATAGGGTATTACTAGCTTGTAGCTGAATAACTCATGTGCTCAGGGGATTCTCGCGGTACTGCAGACTAGACCAGACTAAATTCACGTGGGCTACCCAGAAATTTTCTCGCTCTAACTCCCGCTCTGATGAACTGCTCTGATTGGTCAGAGCGCGGCCGAGCCCCTCTGTGCACGTGCGTGAGACCCGGTGTGAGACCCACACACGCGTGTTTGGCCCAACGCATTATGGGAGATCATCCACTGCGCAGAACCGGGAGGACCAGACGATGCCCAAATACAGGCGAGTTTCCCATAGATCTTTGCGAGTTCCAGGCGACTTCCGCTAATCTTTCAGCCCCCATGCCGTCACGCCACTGAGCACAACCAGTCATTTGAATAGGGCGCCATCTTGGATCGCCGGGGCTTGTATAAACCCATTCAACTCTCACACACGCCCCAGGTGCAGGTTGGAGTATTCTGGCGCCATCTAGTGGATTAAAATTAAATTACATGAGGAATTCTGAGATTATTGAGTGTGATTAGGTTCAGGTGTGTAGCTTTACAATTCTCTTAGTGTGTAATCAAGGGTGGAATGAGACTTTCTGGTGTGTAAACTATTGCTTTAAGCAGCAATGACAACTGTCTGTTTTTTTTTGTGAGCTGAAGTGAGCTGTCAATCACAGCCCAGACCACGCCCAACTCTAAGCCCCCCTTCTTGTCCCTTGGTCCTCCAGGCAACGCCCTTTTTAGAGAAGATTTTAAAATCTTCATGTGGGCGGAGTAAAGCCTGGTTCACATGAGACAATTTTAAAATTGTCGGCCAATTTTTTTCTCCGTGTGAGACCCCACACACGGAGATAAAAAATCACGGGTCTAACCACTTTGGTCGTACAGTGTGTGGTGCGCAGCCACACGGCAAAATCATGCAAATGTATTGTATGTAGTAAACCCCGAGCCGACTTTGATGCCGCACACGCCACATATGCACGCACACATGCACGCACACACACACATTTCCCCCCCTCCATTGATACGTAACATCAACGCATCATCTCTCCCCTCTGTTACCGCCAAAGTTGCACACTGGCGCGGGTCAGAACTACATTGGAGCTTACATTTACACACACATACACATACACACACACATACATGTATTGTACACACACACATACCCATGTTGCGCTCCTCTGTGTCACGGAGCCCAAAGCATTCTTGCAAATACACGGCTCCAGTCAAACCACATGGACCATGTGTGTGCTGATGGTCCTTGTCATTAGATCAGCTCCACACACATCATTGGTATTTAAATTTTAGCGGAGACCTGCGAGACGCGGCTCGTCACTCGCTGCTCTGACCATGTGAACGAGCCGTTGTTTGCTGCTATAAAGCTTTAACCCGCAGCACAGAAGAATGGGAAGATTAAAAAAGCAGTTCTCTGTGCGCAAAGGTGCCGAAGCTGTTGCGGGTTTTGGCGCCGCTGTCTCGGCTCTGATCCAGTAGAACGCATATCTGCACTTATGAAAAGTACGCGGCTCGAAATGGCTGTTATTTCAAAGAACGTGGAATATTTTAAACTACGCGGTTAACCGGTTTCAACCGGTTAATGAGGCTTGGTGGTCGGTCATGAAAATTCATAGTTTTTTTACATCCCTAACACACACACACACACACAGATATTCGGTCCTGCCCTGAATATCAGTATCTGGTGTAGAGTAAATCCAACTGAAATATAAAATACTGTTCATTTCAGTTCTGGTGTCTGTCTTCCACACGTGACTGAATGTTGCTGTTTGTTCAGGGAGCCATCGTGGCAGTAACAGGAGATGGTGTGAATGACTCTCCGGCCCTGAAGAAGGCGGACATTGGCGTGGCCATGGGCATCTCCGGCTCCGACGTGTCCAAACAGGCCGCAGACATGATCCTGCTCGACGACAACTTTGCCTCCATCGTCACCGGCGTTGAGGAAGGTGAGACAAAACACACGAGGGAGCGACAAATCCCAGGCTTTATTTTTAGGTGTGTATTTTTATTTTGTTTTATTTTATTTATTTATTCTTTCTGTAATTCAGACACAGAAATAGTCCATATAAAAAAAACAGACAACAAAAATGAAGAAACCTCTGGGAGGCCCAGATTTACAGAGCGATCTGCTCTCACAAACAGGGAGGCTATAGATCCTGGAGTCAGACTGCAGAATGAGGACTGAGGCTACTATGGGCGCAGCTGGGGACCTGTGATGGTTCTGGAACATTCAGACTTTTTTACCAAAGGGTCTGAATGTTTTAACGTGTCTATTTATGTCGCCCTCTTGTGGCAGTTCCCTTATGATTCAAGAAGATGCTAGACTGAATTAAAACTGCACTAACTGACTTTATTATTGTATTCATTACGAAAATGCTATCCATGTCCATGCAGTGCATTGGGATATACGTCCTTTTGAAGAAAAAGTAGCGCAGATTTGTGCTGGCGTGACATTATATTTTAGATCGAGTTTTGATGAAACAAGGAAGAGAATGTGTTTCGGGTCTCTGATTGTGACCAATCACAGCGGACCACTAGCCCCCACTTTCGTGAAAAATCTACAGGTCCGTTAGCATAGACGGCTGAGTTAGCACAACAAGCCGAGGAGCTAACTTGAAACTTCCTTGTCTTCGTCACCGGTTACTGCTTACACAGCGAGACAGCCATCCAAAAGAAAGTCCCTTTCCTCCGCGCTTCCCGGTTGTATCGTTCTATGGTCACGCCATCCACGTGCAAATCCATATCCATGTATTATCCATATTGGGAGACGCTAGCTCCGTCCCAACAGTGGGTGTGTGTGGGGGGCGATAGCTTCGTGGGTGCGGGGAGGGGAGCAGAAAGAGCGAGGCCAGCGGGTCCGCGGCTTCAAAATCCCAAAGTCAGTTAGTGCAGCTTTAAAATACCAGGGTGCAATAATTGGCAGTGAACTACATTTTGCAGCAAAAGACTCAATTTTGAACCAAAAAGCAATTCTTTAAATGCTTGTCCAATGCTGAGTCTCTCTGTCCAGCAGCAGTGCACTGATGTCTTGTTTTCCTGACAGGTCGCCTGATCTTTGACAACTTGAAGAAGTCCATCGCCTACACTCTGACCAGCAACATCCCAGAGATCACCCCCTTTCTGTTCTTCATCCTGGTGAACATCCCTCTGCCACTGGGCACCATCACCATCCTCTGCATCGACCTGGGCACAGACATGGTGAGGGGAGCGATAATAACAATTATAAATCAAATCTAGAAAGGGTAACTTCACCTAAACTTTGTGACTTAAAGTAAATAGTGTATTATGTGTTGTAAAAAGCAAAATAAGTCCAACCGATCTGACCTGAGATCTTTTTAAATATGCACAATGTTCTTTATTGCTTTGTGAGTCCAAGAAAATATAAACTATTACAGGTGAAACTCAAAAAAATAGAATATCAGAATCTTAATTTTGTATATTGCCATTGTAAGTAACAGGAAGTCACAAACAAGGAATTTGCTTAGGCTCAGGGTGTGAAAAAGTTCAAAATTTTATTTTATTTAGGACATTCACCCTAAATTTGAATTACATGAGAAAATTTACTTTTGAAAGATATTCTAATTTGACCAGTTCCACCTGTAAGCCTTACATTGTATGCATTAAAGAGTAGTTGTTTTGGCGCCCTGACCCTGTGCCGTGCTCGTGTCCAGGTGCCTGCCATCTCTTTGGCTTATGAAGCAGCAGAAAGTGACATCATGAAGCGGCAGCCCAGAAACCCGGCCAGAGACAAGCTGGTGAACGAGAGGCTCATCAGCATCGCATACGGACAGATCGGTACAAACACACCACACACATTTTACTCACACTGCTGTGCGTTACCACCCCCATAACACCGAGACTGTGGACCACAGGTGATCCAGGTTTAGAGGATCTCATTTCAATCTAGTTATGGACATTATTTATCGTTTATTATCTATACTGATGCTGATTCTACCTCTTTCAACATGTCTTATGAAAATCCAATTACAGATTGTATACAGATATTGTATACAGTCCTGATCCTCTGGTCCCTGGGTGCAGGTATGATCCAGGCTCTGGGCGGCTTCTTTGCGTACTTTGTGATCATGGCTGAGAACGGCTTCCTGCCCTCGCACCTGGTGGGCATCAGGCTGAACTGGGACGACCGCTCCAACAACGACCTGGAGGACAGCTACGGACAGCAATGGGTACAGGAAACCTTAACTCTCACATATTTACTTAACAATATGACAGAAAGAAGCTATTAGTCTGAAGGCAAGACCTTTTTCACTGTGTGTGTTATTATTATATTCCCTTCTCTGTGGTGCAGACGTACGAACAAAGAAAAATCGTGGAGTTCACTTGCCACACTGCCTTCTTTGTGAGTATCGTGGTCGTGCAATGGGCCGACGTCATCATCTGTAAGACCAGACGCAACTCAGTGTTCCAGCAGGGCATGAGGTGAGGCTTCATTTAGCTCTACTCTCACACCACGTTAAGATTAGCCCCTACTGAGCACTTTGAGTTCAATCTAATGCATAAGAAACGCAGTTCTATTCCTTTAAGAATATTCCTAGATCCACACGCTGATCCAGATCACCATATTTTAGCTGCTGTGCTAACTAACAGACAAACAGACAAGCCCAGATGAAAACATAACCTTGTTGGTAGAGAAATTAATGCTTAAAGTTGGGGTTTAACTTTCTTCACTCTCAAAACAGTTGGTTCTATCACTAGTTTGCACTTGTATGTAAGTTTTGGTCTTAAATCAGCTTTACTAGACTCATTCAGCTTTCAGCCAAAAGAGACTATATAATGACGCTTACAAGTTTGCAAAAGATAAAATGTTTTCTAAAAAGATGAAGCCTGTTCTGGTCTGTAACACAATTATTATTTATGAAAAACCTAAATTCTACATTGTTCATCTTGAGTATTTGAAAAAGAGAAAAAGATGTAGTTCATTCTTCAGCCACTAGATGGACCTAGATACTAGAGTTTCACCTCCCCAGCTCTGGAGACGTCGTTTCAAATCAAGCAAACAGACATTTTACGGGCACAATTGCAAATGACTGTCTTTAATCTTGTCTCCTGGTTTATTGATCTCGTATCATGGAACAGATGTATAAAGTGAATGAATTGTGGTTGTAATTTCATTTGTCACATTTGCCCCACAGGAATAAGATATTGATCTTTGGGCTGTTTGAGGAGACGGCTCTGGCTGCCTTCCTGTCCTACTGCCCTGGGATGGACCTGGCTCTACGGATGTTCCCACTCAAGTGCGTTGGCCGCAGCAGAACGATGGTCACGTCTGTGGATCTTGAACCTCTCCTCTAACCCTCTGCTCTGTCCTCAGGCCCAGCTGGTGGTTCTGCGCCTTCCCCTACAGTTTCCTCATCTTTGTTTATGATGAGATCAGAAAACTCATCCTTCGCCGAAACCCAGGAGGTGAGTCTGCATCAGCATGGTGGTTCAGGACTAGGTTTAGAGTCCTCTGTGTTCAGGTCCATGTAGTCCTAGTTTTGGACTTAGCTCTCGTTTATCCTCAATAATGATGCAGTGAATGTAGGAGCAGTCATTTATACAGCCTGAACTTAAATATGAATCATAGTTTAGGATAGTCCTTATTCAATAAATGCAAAAACAATCGTTTATATTCCAATGCACAGGTGAAACTCAAAAATAATCTACAATCATTCAACAAGTTATGTCTGTAAATTCACTTACAATTAGAAACTGAGAGACGTGACGGCCTCAATACAGGCAAAGTGAGATGTTTATTTTTTATGATACTTATAATAATGTTACTTTTTTTATGATGATTGGCTGACTGTAGAGAAAAACAACAACAAAAATATCAGAAAATTAGGCATAGTCATAAAAATTATAACAAAAAAACAAAAGATTGATGTCACTTGAGTCCATATAACATACTGCTTTCACTTTTTTTCTCCAACTTTTGAACAATATTCTAAATTTCTAAGTCTCACCTGTATGTTTGAAGTTCTCAGACTTTGTATTTAGATATAGTTTTCAGTGCACAGATACTTTGGAATCCATAGAACCTTTTTCATTTTAATTAGTTTTTGTCCACACATCTTTGTCTGCTAATAAAACTGCTGCAAACATGGACACCTAATAATCCTCTCTTTCTCTTGTCTCTTTCTCTTTCAGGCTGGGTTGAAAAAGAAACTTATTACTGAATAAATGATCAGAACATCCTTTTCTTCTGTCCCTTCCTCCCCCTCCTCCTCCTCCTCCTCTTCCTCCACTTTCACTCGTTCAAGATGTTTACTCCCCCACATCTGCCTCTCCCATCTCCTCTCCTCGCCCTCATCTCCCAAGTTTTAAAATCTATAAAAACCCGGCAAGAGTTCGGGGGGAGCGCGGGTCGGGAGAGGACGGAGACTGGGGCTTCTGGTGTTTTTGAGAATCTTTACCCCGCCTTCCCCTTTCCCTCTATTTCTCCCTCTATCATTTCCAATCTAAAGTTTGAACAGCACTAGTCTGCCAGTTTCACTGTTTGTGCCGTTGCGAATTCTACTGTTGAGTCATTTGTGATAAAGTTCGCAGTTTGCAAAATAGAAAAGGTTCTTGTGTGGGTTGCATTTTGTTCTCATGGTGTGCAGAGAAACCACTCGGCAGCTTGGTCTGGAGCTTAGATAAAAAGGGCAATCCGTGGTTTTTATTACACTTCCATGGGTCAATTTTTGCAACGGACGCCATCTTGTATCTCTTGTAGCTTTAGCAGTTAGCTTTACACTCACTGCCATTAGAAATAAGCACCCTTTTTTATTGATGATCACTCTGATGCCACTGCCAGTCTTCTACTGCCAACTCACTAGCCCCCCCTACAGGCTGGTCAACATTCCTCTCACCCCTTTCTATTACTTTGATTACAAGTTTTGTATTCATTCGGGTTTTTTTTACGTTCGGAGTAGGTCTTTGAGCTGCTTGTTTTCATTTGGACATGACAAAGCACACAATGAATATGTTCCTCCCCAGTTGCCCCACCCCTGATGGCCCTCCCCCTGCCTGTTGGTCTCCCCTTACTTGTTGGTATATTTGTGTACACTGTGAGAACTGTCCCCTTCACCATTGCACCATCCTCTAAACCCCAAACCCCTCCTTCCCTTTCCCTCCCCCTGTTTAAAAATACAATCTTTGTGTCTTTGGAAAAAGAGATTTCGCACCAATTTCAGCATTTGAAAAACAATGAATGTGTAAAACTATGATAGAAGACACTGTGCGGTAAAAGTGTGTGAAACAGACGTAAACAGAAAAAGAAGAGTATATCTATAAAAACATGAAATAAACTAGAAGGATCTCTCTTTTTTCAGTTTGGTCTCCGTTTGGTTTTGTGTGAGTTTTGTCAGAAAATGGAAATAAATGCTGTGACCAACTCTTCACGTCCGCACTAGTGTCCAGTCGTCTGTTTTAAAGAAGGTTACACTCAGAAACTTACTTGGATCATAATATAACTAATATTAATAATAACGTACTGTTTTTTGATCATTCGCTACTACTACTACTGTAGCCACTGATGCCCTGGGGCACACTGACAGATGCGAGGCAACCAGTCTGTGCCATCGCCCCCTCCCACCACCACCAACCAATCACACACACACCAGACTCATTCTAGGAAATGTGGGTGAAGTGTCTTGCCTAAGGACACAATGACGGTCTGGCACTTTACAGCCTTAGCCTCTGAGGTCTCCCATCACAGTAACCAGGCCCTGCACTGCTTAGCTTCAGAGATCTTAAAGAATCTGGCTTTCATATACAGGTGGAGCCACAACAGCTAGATATGAAAAGATGAAAAGATATGAAGCTCTCCAAACGCATTTGTTGTTGTGTGAGGTTTGTTTTTATCATTGAAAATAGTCACAGTCGGTTGAACAAGATGAAATGATAGAACTTTTTGTGTTTCTTTTGAAAGACACGTTTGTGGTGTTTTATGTTAACATGTTTCGGCTGCAGAGCATCTACAGAACTGTCACTCGCCTTGGTGACGGGTCATTTATCCGCTGATGTTACTTCCTGAATGAAATGAATAATAAACAGTACAGTCATGTCAAAATAATAAAGTCTCTAGTTCAAAATTAAGAAAGAAAAAGACAAAATCATTGAATCAGATTTTTTTTTAAACGGGCTTGGTCATCTGAAAGAAGTTTATATTTTGATGAACATTGCCATGAGCTGGAAGGGGCCCTGTTTACCTTCAGAGCACAATAACTGAAAACATAGGAGCTTTTCAAGGTTTTACTGATAAAGCCTTTATAATGTTTCCCTCGTCAAATAGAAGAGGATGTGTTTGTATAGCACTTTTCTAAAAAAGTAAGAGTACGAAGAGTGGCTGGGCGCTCCCTTAGAGGAAGGGTGAGGTGCTCTTACACGGGAGGAGCTTGGAGTAGAGCCGCTGCTTTTCCATGTTGATAGAAGCCAGTTGGGGCAGCTTATGCCTCCTGGAAGAGACCAGGGGAAGACCCAGGACACATTGGAACCTCAAGACTCTCCCCAGAGGGAAGTCTGGCCATCTCTGCTTAGACTGCTGCCCCTGCGACCCGGCAACAGATGAAGCGGAGGAAAATAGATGGATCTCTCCTCTGTTGGGCCTCTTGTTTGGGAATAGGGCCCTTGTATCTGGTAGGTGCTACAGAATAACTGGTGTCACATCCTGTTGAATATTTATAAAAATTGCTTACATTTTTTGGGTAAACATCCCAAAATATGAGTACGTGTTGTGTGGACTAGTTTTCGTACAATGGTCACTCACAGAAAGTAAGATCTCTCATAACTCATAACCTGGAAGATGAGGTGATGGCAATTTTATTTAACACAAAGGTATTGAGCCATTTTGGTTTCCTGACTTAGAAACAAAAATTGGAGGGAAAGAGAACACATGATGAGGTTAACAGAACCTGACTTTTTTTCTATTAACTACACTGTAACAGATTTCTGTAAAATTATAGTGAAATTTCAACATTAAACAAATGTTATTTTCAAAAACAAGTCTAACATGCAGATTTAAGAATAATTTGGTTAAAAAACATCCAGTGGCGTTTTATTACCACAATTACAATGTGATTACAAAAAAACTTTACAATACCACAAATTCACAATGTGATTACCGTAATTTGACATTACATTTTTTCTAGCAAGCTCCACGTGAGGACTTTCATTTCGTCATCCATCTGCTCCTTTTTGGTAAGTTATTCCTTTCTAGTTATTCCGCCCAATGGCGGAAGCAGCATTGGGCTATATGTATATATCACATTGTTACTTTATCTACAAGGAAATTCTTTACAGTGTATGTACAAACACATTTAACACAAACAACAACTATACTATATAAACAGTTATTAGGAGTTTGTAAATGGGATGAAGAAGCAGACATTCAGAAAGAATGACCTGCCATAGGATATGTCCAAGTATATGCATGATACAATTATGTATTTCTTGAATAGTATTTTTGCTTGATTCTTTATTGTGCTAAATGTAGGGTTTGAATTTTATATTAGCGTAGTGATATTGTTCTTTTATCTTGTGCTGTGTGCTCCTCATTCCTATTGTTCTGTAACTGCTGATACAACACTGAAATATCAAATAATTTGTCAATCTTAATCCGTATGATCTTAAAGCTGCAATATCATTTTATTTTGACGTCGTATTTATGCAATGATTTAAGATGCAGGACAATTCTCTCAATCAAATGTAGGTACTTTGAATCATCAATATACCGTGGTCGTCATTTTGGCATCACCCATGAACAGATGCTGAGAGAGACACTGTTAAAAGGATAACATCTCAACTCATATAAAACCCAATTCAAAATGTATATACACACCAGCAACGCCACCTATAAAGCAAATGAAAAACAAATGAATTACAAAATGTTTCATAATTGAAGGTGTGATACGTCTACAGGAAGTCAGTCTCCCAGCTCCAATTGGGTTGAAATCACGACTTTGGCCTTAACGCTAAAACCGCAAACACTCACCACCAGCAGAACCCCCGACACATATACACCTTTCCTCCTCCCCAAACCCCCCCTTCACTCTCCAGCCTCTCCCACACCCTCCCCTACCCCCTTGATTACCACCTCCCCAATACACACACACCACTCCATCCCTCTCCATCTTTCTCCTTTAAAAACCTTTCTTCCTCACACCTATTCCACACACACACACACACACACACACACACACTAATAGTATATATAGCCTCTTTTTTCCCCTTTTTTGGACCCCCCCCTCACACCCCTCCCCTCTCGGTGTGTAATCTGGCCCGCTGCCCCTCTCCTCCGCTCCACTGTTCTGTGTGATAGGATATCGATCGGTTTGCCTGCAGTCGGAGTGGCGCGCGGGGGTGGGGGTGGTCAGACCAGTGCTCCCTCCAAGGTCGTTACCAAGGGAACTGAAGGGGAGGGAGGGGGGGTCGCCATGGCTCCCAGGTTGTAAGGTCACGGAAGGGGGGGAGTGGAGATGGAGGTGTCCGGCGTTATTGAGGTGGGGTTTGATTGGGGGTGGTGTTAATAATGAATGGTGGTGGTCTCTGTGGTCGTGTGAGATCAGAGCGAATGAAGGCGACAGCAGAGAATGCAATTATTTAGTCCTGGGCTTGTTCACACTAAAGGCTACAAAAGTGTGACAGAAGACCCAAAATTAGATTGTAATAATCAGAAGATATATTCATGTTTTTCATTTATCCAAATACCTCTTCTGTCCATTTGTAGCTTCTAGAAGAGAACTGTTGTCTCTGTTTATTCGTGTCTCGGACCTGATCCTTTGAATGAGCTGCAGAGGTTTGTTACATGTTTTCAGATCTACATTTTAATAATAATAATGTTAATAATGCATCGGTTTTATATTGGGCTTTTTTGGACACTCAAAGATGCTTTACATGTCATTATTCATTTACTCCATACATAGTGATGATAAACTACTACTGTAGCCACAGCTGCCCTGGGGCACACTGACAGAGGCGAGGCAATCAGTATGTGCCATTGGCCCCTCCGACCACCACCAACCATTCACACACACACCAGACTCATTCTAAGCAATGGGGGTGAAGTGTCTTGCCTAAGGACACAACGGCAGTTTGGCACTTTACAGCCGCAGCCGCCCCACTGTGGCTGGTGTTCCCAGAGGTTAAGTGTCTTGCCAAGGGCACAGCGGCAGCAGACATCAGTGAGAGTGGGTGGAGAAAGTCTTGTGGTCAGCTTGAACCCACAACCTTCAGGCTCAAAGGCTAATGCTCTACCAACTGAGCTACTGTCGCCCCCAATCACTAATTTTATCAAGAGACAAAGTGATTATTTTCATAAAGTAAACCAGTTAAACGTGAAACCAGACCTTTTTTTTCTTAAGTTTAATCTTTAGAAAAAAAATAACTATTACATCCGTTGCACATTTTTCAAGGGTCATTTACATTGGATTTAAATGTCTCTTGAATAATTGTCAAAGAGGAATTCTTTATAAATGAAGTGATTTCCTTAAGTTGTGTTCATGTTAATCTGTGGAGTACATCTTCATTCATTTGAGTTCTTCAATGTCTCTGACCTTTTATTTTTATGTCACTGAGTCACAGGTGAATGATCCAATCAGAGGCTGATCTGGTTGTTTAAATAGTCGCCAAAAATGTATTTGACAATCTTTCCTTTTGATTTTATCCACAATATCTCTTCAATATGTCTGTATTTGAAAAAAAAATAATTTCAGTTTTTTGAGTTATCCATCCATCCATTCATTGACGCTTTACCGTGAACACAAAAAAAAACCTTCACAGAAAACATAGCCATAGCCAGACGCTGCGTTCAGGTTCATGAGGTCTAAAGTTATGTCTGTTTTTTCAATCAGACGAGGCCAGTTTGATCGTATAGCACAGTTCATACTAACGGCAACGCAAAGTGCTGAACTACACAACATGGAAACAAATACACAAATCTTTCAAATCATAAACTTTCACAGTGCATTAAAAAGAGTAAAGATCCAATCCTTCAGTTGTTGCAGTGAAACAGAACTGGATTTAACCTGGATGTGAACATTGTCAGAGAAGAAGCCTGTCTCATAGTTTCAGGAGGACTGTCACAGATTTTAGCAGCATGAATCTGAAACACTGCCTCCTCATTTTTAATAAATTAGCCGGTGACTGTTGGTAATGTTGGCTTAGTCCATGTGATTGTAGTTCTCTAAGGCATTCTTTTTCAACCATCATGCTAGTGTGCCTCGGAAATACACAAATATCACCTGCTTGGTCAAAATCATGTGAAAATAAAATATATAATGTGTGTTGATTACATTTGTCTGTGCTTGTTTGATTTTCCATATTTTACACATTGATGAGATTGACTTTTCTTTGATAATCAAGGCTGTACAATTTACATTTTGTATCAAATTCAGCTGGTGTTGTGCTATATGCTGTTTCTCCATGACAAAGGTGTGCCATTGCTAAAAAAGGTTGGGGAACACTGCTATAAGGGTTAGTAAACATTGATTTTGTGACTCAAAACGCTTCCTGATAACTCACATTGGCATTTATGTGTTAAAAATGTGGAGACCAAGACTCACTGCCACAAGTCGACACAAATCTGTTGTTCATTTTCAGGAAGTCTCTCATTTAAAGCATCAGAGAAAAATCCTAAAGGAACAAGGTTTGTAACAAATCTATGATGTTCTGAAGATCAATTCGACCTTTTAGTTTTAAAAGGACCTGCATTTCCTGCACCCTTCCTCCTTCCTCCTCCGTCGAGCAAAGACGTGTCTTAGTCCGCTCCTGCTTCTGAACGGCTTGCTATCTCCTGTTTTTGTCTTTTTTCCTGGAGCTTTGCCACAGACAACTTTAACAGAATGGAAATGATTAATTGGTCCCTCAACGCAATTGATTCTATCTTTTCAACACGTAAGCGTGGGTCTGGAGAGCCCGTGTGTCCGGACGGGACTTCACCAGCGGGGTATACGCTTGACAGCTGGAACAAGTGGCAGCCCCTCTGTCTGTCGACCCTGTCCATTGAAGATTCGGAAGACGTATATATCTTTGGCATTTTGGTGGTGGGAATCCTCCTGTTTGGGTTTGGAGCGATCCTCTTCTACCACAAATTCGGAGGCATGGCAGTTCGCAAGATTCACGACCTGCTGGCCGATAAAATTGATGGGATGTACAAGGAGCTTAGCCGTGTCGTGGTTGAGAGTGCCGTGTCTGGACAAAGAAGGGTGGTTTTGGTGGAACAGTTGATCAAAGACCTCGCAGCTCGTTCACTTGATGGACATAAGACTTTGGAATTGAGATTGAATGACATTGTTTGTCAGGCTTGATCTCTCTGACCCGGCTTGGATTTGCCCCTGTGTACGGAGGTCTGAGGGCACCGGAATTCGGTTTAATTGGAATTAATAGAATATCTGCCTGCTTTTGACTGCGACATTGCAGGCGATGTGTTTTTCTCCTCCTGTGGCTTCTCTCCACTCTTATCTCACATTCCTCAGCCAAGGCCATAAACAAGGTCCCACAATCTACAACAACTCACACTATTTCAGTCTTCAGCAAGGATCCCCCACCCCCGCCTCCCTCTACCTATCCATCTTGCTCCCTCCCCTCCATTCCTTATTGTTTTCCTACTCACCCCCTCCCTGATCCCGCCCCCCTCTGACAGCTACATTGGGCCGGCCGAAGAGGTGCTCTTCCCGGGAAAAAATCCGTGGTTTATAAAAAGCACAATGTGTCTATCCAATTGTCTGTGAACTGTATGTTATTGCTCTCTGCTGTTTCTTGCTGCACACAGCGCCGCAAATGGCGAAGTGGCACGCTCTCTGCCAAAACAATTTCCAAGTGATAACTTTGTTACTCACGTGGCAATAAAAATGATTCTGATTCTGATTCTGATTCTGATTTGGCGCTGAAAACAGGACTCATCCAAAGCCTTAAAGAGGGCTTAGACGGGACCTTTCTGAGTGCATGTTCTCCCTGTGTCCGTGTAGGTATCCTCCAGGTGCTCCGGTTTCTCCTCATACTAAAACACATACATTACTCCCCTCTGTCTGGGGCCAGGACTCCCCTGACAAAGAGGTTCTGAAATCACAGCGGGACTTGGATGGTGAAATGAAAGGTCAATACAGAAAGATTGCAAACCCAAAAGTAATTGAAAATATGTTCTAACTTGTGATGGAATCAAATGACGTTTCAAAACAAGAAATTATAAGTTTCAAATGGAAAAATGTGTGATTTTCTCAGCTCGCATTTTAGTATTTGAAGTATGGAGGAGAGTCTCCACCTGCCCCTGGGCAGCTGTGGCTGTTTCAATCTGCTATTACTAATCATGATATGCTTTTCCCATTCACAAGTTAAAATGGCCACAATCCTATTTTCTCATTTTTCTGAAACTCTGAAATAACCCATGGTCTGTTACACCTGTGATAAATGAAATGTTCAGTTGCAAAAGCAGATAAGTGGCATTCAATATTTTTTAAACTATTTCCACCAGACCTAATCTACTCTTCTGTACTCTACCTGGTTGTGTTTCCATTACACATGTAATCTGGTACCGCAAACCAGCCAACTACCCACAACACAGCAAATTCCTTGGTAACCATGGCTTCCCGTAGCACTCAGGCCAAACCCTGTCAGTTAAAACACTCTAGTACCAGCTCGGCCTGAACCAGGATCAAGAGGGACTAAAAGAGGACCTAGTACAGCTAAAACGGGGTCGCAAAAGTAGAGTAGAGTAGAGTAGAGTAGAGTAAATTAGACTAGGGTAGAGTAGAGTAGAGTAGAATAGAGTACAGGGTCACATCGGTCTGGTGGAAACGGGGCTACATTTTAGTGCAATACAAATTCATTCAAATGCGCTGCCAATAATAAATCACGTTGTCAACAGTAAGAAGACTAACACAAACTTTCTGACACCTTCACAAATTGGAAATCTAATTCAGATTTTTGCCTTTAATCAAATAACAATCTAAAAGTGCAAAAACATTGACAACGTGATCAGAGAAAGTGTTTGGAAATGGCTCAGAGCAGTGCAAAGCTGAGCCTCAGTGAAAGCAGAGAGAGGGAGGAGAGAGAGAGGGAGGAGAAAGAGAGGGAGGAGAAAGAGAGGGAGGGAGGGAGTGTGGGGGGGAGGCGTCTTGAGATTGGCTTTGCACGGACGCCTTGTGACTTTAGGATCCTATTTGGTCCAGTGGCTTAAAATGTGAAAAAAGCCGGTGAACTGTTGGGACTAAGGTGCTCGGGACCAGATAAGTTGAAGTGGATGTGCATTTGTATTCTGGATCACGGACCAACACCTCACACTGGCTCTGGTCCCGGCGCCTTTGTGTCCTTGTGCAACACACTCCACCTCAACTATTCAGACAAACAGATCAGGGTTTTACCACATCTTACTCAAATTGTACTCAAAGTGAGGTTTTTATTTTTTGAGTGAGGAGACTGAGCCTTGCGGACGTCCTTCAGGTGTTTTTTTGTCGACGCAGGAGGGTCTAAGGACAGTTAAGTTTATTTTTGTTTGTCACATTACATGCAGTGAAATACTTTCGTACCTCCAGCAGATGTTCATGTCCCAGTCAAAGAAACAAATACAAATAAAAAGTATTCAGAAAACACAATAAAACTGAGACAGAGACTGAGACAGGACATGAACATTTAAGACTTTTATTCCCATCTCTGGACAGTGGTCGTCCCAATGGACCAATGGCTCCTATGTGTTTGTTGTTATTGCATTGTATTTCCAGTGTTTGATGGATAGACAGATAGATAGATAGGAACAGGGCCTTTCTGAGTGGAGTTTACATGTTCTCCCTGTGTGTGCGTAGGTTTCTTCCGGGTGCTCCGGTTTCCCCTACCACAAAAACATGTACAATAGGTCTGGCATGCGCCTCCCACGCTCCCAAAAATAACAATTGTAAACGGCTTTGTGACTCTGGTCTGTGAAAGGCGCTACATTTATAAAGATTACTTACTTACTTACAAATTGCAACAGCCCTTCAGGTCACAGCAGCAGAGGTGGAGAAGCGTCTGGGTGGAGCAGGACAGGTCAAAAGGTGGAGTAGCTGCTTTGTTCGGACCATTTTCTCTGCTCTGCTCCAAAGTAAAATGCTGAAAGCTTTGTCAGCATTATTCAAGAAGTTAGCATTCCTCCAGTGGATTTTCGGCTGATCCACTTGGTTCGGACCATGAATCCTCTCTGCTCTGGTTTTGGACCAGTGTAAAACCATGAACACTGTACTGCAGCAACATCTCAGGTAGAAAAAAGCAGGAAAATCAAAAAAATGTAAAACACAAAACAAAAACTGTTTCAGAGACACTTGGACCTGCTGCCGTTTCCAGTGCATTCAAAAGTAAATTGCACTGTTTGATTCTCTGATCTTTTGCTTCTGAATTGGCAACTTTGTAAAGTCCACACTGAAAGCTGCTGTTGTGATTTAGGGCTTTACACAAATACATTGAATTGAACTAAATATTCTAAATACCACTCGTCCTCCCATACCTGCCTGCTTCGGCCCCTCCTCTGGGCTGCAGCTTGCTCCGCCCCCAAGCCCATAACTACAGCCTCATGGCACCTGCTCTTCCTTGTCGATCCTGATGTTGGAGATAACTTTTGTTTCTGTGAAGTACTGTGTAACGCATGTCTCTGCCCGTGTCAGCTAACTCCACAAACCGTGCAAAGTTAAAATGGCCGCAGCTGGAACACCGGTGGACGACTTCCTGTTGACAGAAACGTGGCTGAACTCTCCACAAACTGAACTAAAGATTCTCAACATCAGTGGTCCGATTGTTTTGCCTAAACCGGAAACACCCCGACTTCCCTCGTAAGACGGCGGCGAGCCAACAAACTGAACTTTCCATAATATTTTCCCAACGTTTTTCCAGTAAAAGTGGACATTCTTATTTGGATTATGTTTTTTGCCTTCCAAACTGATTTTTTTTACTGAACTGTTTACTTCAAAATACAGACTACACTGAAACACTTTTTACCAAGAACTGAACTGAACTCTGACCAAAAACCAGATTTTTTTTTCCTTTTTGTTGTCTGCCTCGGTTATTGTCATATTTATATTGTACAAAGGGTTATTTTTTAGTCTTCCTAAAACATAATTTTTTCCCCCAATACATAATATTTTTTTACAGTCATCATTCTCGTGTCTTTTCCACATGCTCCCTTGTGGCACTTATGTCATTTGTACGTCTGCAAAACTATATCCAAATACTACTTTATTTTATTTAATGTTACAGCTGCGTAAATGCCTGAGTTTTATTTGTCTCTTATTTTCTTCGATCGCTGTTCAGAAAATGATCTGATGCATTTATTTCTTTTGTAGAAAAACAAGTTTCTCCATTCTCCACTTCTTCTCCACTTCTTCTGACCTCTCCACCTCTCTCCAAGTTTCCCCATATTCTATAAGACCAACTCAACCAACTCCACTTCCACTTCCCGACAATAAAATGAACTGGACTCTGTTTGTTTCGTTGAATGAGAACAACTAAAACAATGTATCTATTTTTATAAATAACTTTAGGAGCTCAAACAGGTGCTAAAAATAAATCAATATTTGTCTATTATATTTGCTCAAGATAGATAGATGTAGATAGATAGATGTAGATAGATAGATGTAGATAGATAGATAGATAGATAGATAGATATATATATAAATAGATAGATAGATATCCTCCTGTGGACTCACCACCTGCAGAGGGTCAGTGAGGGGCTGGTGCTATGAGACTTGGGTGGCATCTCTGACTGCCACCCCCCTGACCCAGAAATGGATTAAAGGGTAGAAAATGGATGGATGGAGATAGATAGATAGATAGATGTAGATAGATAGATAGATAGATATATAAATAGATAGATAGATGTAGATAGATAGATGGATGGATGGATGGATGGATGGATGGATGGATAGATAGATAGTTTCTAAGCCTTAAAAATAAAATAAAATGTTAAAAATGAACTTTTCACATTTAATGATCAAAAACAAGATAACCATCTTGGACTCTGAGGAGCACAGGGACAGGCCTCCTGCTGGGACTCTGAGGAGCACAGGGACTGGTCTCCTGCTGGGACTCTGAGGAGCACAGGGACTGGTCTCCTGCTGGAACTCTGAGGAGCACAGGGACTGGTCTCCTGCTGGAACTCTGAGGAGCACAGGGACTGGTCTCCTGCTGGGACTCTGAGGAGCACAGGGACTGGTCTCCTGCTGGGACTCTGAGGAGCACAGGAACTGGCCTCCTGCTGGGACTCTGAGGAGCACAGGAACTGGCCTCCTGCTGGGACTCTGAGGAGCACAGGAACTGGCCTCCTGCTGGGACTCTGAGGAGCACAGGGACTGGTCTCCTGCTGGGACTCTGAGGAGCACAGGAACTGGCCTCCTGCTGGGACTCTGAGGAGCACAGGGACTGGTCTCCTGCTGGGACTCTGAGGAGCACAGGGACTGGTCTCCTGCTGGGACTCTGAGGAGCACAGGAACTGGCCTCCTGCTGGTCCCAGAGTCAGGACTAAACATGACAGGACAACAGGACAACATTTCAGATTCACGCAGCTAAAACTTGGAACAGTCTTCCTGAAAATGTGAGACAGGCTTTTACTCTGACTTAATTTACTGTAATTATTTATGATTTTTATGTCTTGTGTGTTTGTTTTTATCTTGTGCATGAACTGTTTACAAATAAACACAGCTTTCCTTGTCTATTACTAAATACATTGTACACACTACTATTTCACATACATTTATTTCCTTATAGCCACAATTTGAAGACGGAATATCATTTGACTGATTGTTTAATAGAAAACTAGATTTTTTGGGATCATTTGCAGTTCCGGCAAACATCCTCGAGAGGGCGCACGCCTCCGCCGCCACGTGCGCCTCCCCATCACAGGGAATGAGGTAAGACTTTTTATTCTCATTTGTCCAAAGTTTTTATGCATTTTTTCCCCCTTTAAACTTGCCATAAAAGCTCAAACTATGAAAATAAGTAGCAATAACAGCAAGAGTATGCTTTGAAATGCGATCGATAAGAAAGATAGAAGATAGAAACGGGTAGAGATGCTGCTTCATCATCGCCTCTGGAATCCTCACATCCACTCCACACTCCAGCTATAGGCTTATACTTGACCAATTCTACTTTATTTCCCAACATTCTGTCAATATAGATCCATGTCAATAACCCACAAACCCTTTTGCTTTTTTTCCCCAAAGACATACTTTCCCCTCCCCAAATCTATGCTTTTCCTATTTCAATGTTTTCCTCTCCCCTTTAGGGATCCATATCACGCTATAGATGTGCCAATATTATGAAAGACATTGACAGAAATGTGAGAGGAAATATATCCAAGAACAAGTCTAAACATGTTCTCTCTCTCTCTCTCAAAGCCCATCTTCCGTAAAGTAACCTATTTTTCATAATCCCTTTGTTTATTCTGACAATTTCAATGCTTATAATATTGACATAAATACGTTATAAAACCCACGGATTATCCCACAGATTATCCATACATCAGGGAGACACAAGAGCAAAAGAACCTTAGCGTTTTGTGAAGGGAAAAATATGTCGCGTAAACCTACACGTACATACAGCTTATAAATCATATATTCTTTTATGTATCGCATTTTTAGAGATGGGAGAAAGCAGAGATTCACAAAGTTAAATCATTCACACATTTATATAGAAACAGATGAATACAGAAAGATCAGTGATAATTTATTTACATTATTTAAAATCTAGGCCTCATATAGAGCATACTTTGAAGGCTTTAGCTGTGACTTTGTAATGATAGTGATCATGCCCTGAATAAGATAAGATTAGAGAACCTTTATTTGTCCCACAGTGGGGAAAATTCAATGTTGCAGTGCACACATGCAGGACAGTATCAAGATCACACAAAATATACAATATATGTAGCTAATATGTTCATTAGCTAGCTGTAAATGCTTCAATAAAACAACACTAATAACACAAAGCTGTAATTTCTCATATTTAGTGTGCCTATATGTCTTTTATCCACCAAATAGTAAACTTTAACGTGTCATCAAAATCTGTATTCTTGTCCAATTTTACACAAGAGGCTGGAACCAACGAACTGCAAGTCAAATATTTCCCATTAAAAGGCTAAGTGTTTGTCAAAAAGGCTACACGACATAGACTTATATAGATCTGTCATCTTTAACATTACAGACCCACACTTTGGCCTTTACTGCGTCTGTCCTTGGACCATAGACTCGTGTTATGGCCATTTTTAAGTCTTTCTTGTCGCCTCTAGATCAATTGGAGTCTAATGTAAAAAGGTGAGAGCAACACAACATATGAAAAATCCTTGAAGTTAATGAAGAGGCAGCTTTAAAACCCCGATGTCTCAGCCTGATATAGGATTTCTATGTTTTCCCGTTATTTCTCCGTCTTTAATGATGTGTGTTCTTCTCTATGTGACCTTAATATAACTTTTATTAGGCCGGAGAGCAGCCGCCAAAAAAAACACACACGGATTGGGTCTCATCGGCTGCCACACGTACGCACAAACATATATATACACACACACACACGCGCACACACACATATACTGTATACACGCGCTCAACACACACACAGAGAGATACAGAGAGACACACAGATACAGACACACACAGACACAGATACAAAGAGACACAGACAGATGCACAGACACAAATACACACATATATACACGCTGACACACACACATAGACGTACACACACGCACACAAAGATATACACATAAATAGGAACTCAAACACACACAGATACAGACACACATACAAAGGGACACACACAGATTCACAGACACAAACACACACATACGGTACATGCACACAGACGTACACACACACACGCTCATACAAAAAGATATACACACAAACACACAGATACAGACACACACAAACACACTTACACACACATAGACAAACACACACATACATACACACAAATACACAGAGACACACACTGATACAGACACACACACAAGCACACAGATACACAAACACACAGATACAGACAGACACAGAGACAGACACACAAACATACGCACACACACAAAGACACACATACGCACACATTCAAAGAGACACACACAGATACAGACACAAACACGTAGATACACAAACACACACATAAACTCAGACACACACACATACAGACACACACACGCACAGATACAGACAGACACAGAGACACAGACCCACACACAGACACACACACACACTTAAGGCATGGACCGGACCCCCCTCTTTTTCCACACGCACCCCTCTCGGACGCCATTTTTATGTCGTCCTCTCCGGGCTGGATGGAGGTCGTCATGGAAACAGCCAAGATGCAAGGGAAAAGGTGTGTAAGAGGAGCTGTAGAGCCGCACTGAAGGACGTGGGTGAAAAGCACGAGGGTTTGGTGTGTGATAACGCACATACGGTTGTGTTACCGCCAAAAAATATAATATAGAATTAGATTTTTACATTTTCATGCTTATAGAGTCTGCTCCCTACGGATTCGAATACTATAGTTTAATTCATGGAAGAGGTATTTTGGAATTCTTGGCACCAAAATCAGATTATTGTAGTACATTGTAAAAAGTGATTAAAAAAAACTAAAGTAAAAGAATTGCTGAATTTCTCCAAAATGTTTCTAGAATTGAGCACATTGTGAATATTTGCCAATGGGACAAAGCAAAATGATCTTGTAATATAAAAGATTGAAGACATGTGTCTCTTGGGAAAAAAACAGCATCAATTCTTGAAACTAAAATGCTTTGTCCCTTCGGAAATTAAGATAAAAACCACTTGATTTTATTTATTACCTCATATTTTAGCATTTTTTGCAGTGTAATAGTCGTTTAATTCTGTTCTGAATATTTGGCACATTCAGAACTGTATTTTAATTAGGCAAATATATCTTTACACACACATAAAGATTCACAATGATATCTCGTTTTCAAAAAGAATTGCAATGTTATCTTACCCTTTTTTGCCTCATACAGTAGGTTTCTCCAATCAAAAATCACTGTCACATATTCTAAAATCCAAATATAATGTAAGTATTTCTCTATTTATGGAAAGAAAAGGAGAAAAAGTACAGAAGTCTAAATTGTCGCTAAATTTCACACTTAATTTTAAGAAATGCTTCATACCAACATTCCAACACCACAGTAGATTTTGGACAATACCCAAAGTCATTTTTACTTCATAATAATAATACTTAGTTATACTTTCTCAGATATTGTCAGAAGTGCCTCAGAAATATCAGCTTTTGTCCTGCTTAATTAAGTATATTGTGCTTTTATACCTGCTCAAATTAGTGTCTAGTTTCAATAGTTTTTGTGTGAGTTATTAAACAATTTTCAATACTTTTAACGACCCACACGTCACAAAACATATTAAAAATAGCAGTAAAAGTCTTTCTGTCTATTTACCTCTGTTCTTAGCTGGTCAGTGTTTTTATGAATTACATAAACAACCAAAGAGGACACAAATAAGTCGTTTTTCATCTTGGTAATGGTTAAAGCTGTAACAATTGATCAATATCATTTCCTAATAAGCATTGTATTTGGTTAGAATTAAACTGGGCAATAGAGACTGGAAAACACATGACATTATTATTATTATTATTTTAATTCAGAAATACTATGCACAATTTCCCTAAGTCTATAAGTTGTAACAAAAACAATGACAGTATTACGACAAAAAGCCAAGTATCTCCCAAAACACTCACTCATTCATTTCATTTAGGACTTTACAAACCTGCTGGAGTTAGCACAACAGCTAAAATATATTATGTTCCCACCATATACACCGACTGTACAATAAACTGAAGCCAAAATATGCAAAATAAAAAGGTGCATCTTAATTAAGGAGTGAATTTCCTGAAGATTTTGGAGAGAGAAATGTTGTAACCAGGACAATCTTCAGAAGAATGAATCAAAATCAGAATTATTGTATTGCTATTGTACGTAACAGGAAGTCACGAACTCTGAAGTTATAAGAGTGGGAAAAATATACATCAGTGCATGCATATAAGAATAATAAATAAAATCTCTACTATATACAAGTGCACACAATAGACAGATTTTTAAAGGGCAGTGGTTAATGAAAGACAAATATCGCACAATTATAACACACAATACACTAACAATTACATTTCATATATTTGCTTTAATCCTGCTTCTCAAAATGCCAATCTCATACGTCTTTAAAACATTTCTCTTCCCGAGCCAAAGTCACGGACGCCAAACGAGACCATTTATCAGGTCATGCCCCGGTCTTTCCTTCCTGCCCCTAAAAACCCCACAGCTTTTCTCCTCATCTACCACTGTGCCTCTTCCTCCTCCTCTTCCTCCTCCTCGCCCCCTGTGTAAAGACAGATGGAGGCTGTTGTTTCCTTTATCCACGAGGCCGGCTGCACGTGCCCAAAACACAGGGGCCCCCGAGTCTCTATTCACCCCGGTCCCTTCCCTCTCTGCCCCAGTCCCCCCCCCCCCCCCCCCCTCTCTCTGTCCTGCACACTTACCCCTGCTTTCTGGCCCCTGCCCCATTATCTGCCCTTCACCCCCAGCGGATTTGTGATTTTAACCATTGTATCCGACTGAACTTGAAGCTTTAGCATCTTTAGCATCTTTAGCATTTTTTATTGTACTTACTGCACTGCAAAACAAAACCTCACTGATTATAAAAACACAGGAACTGAAGACCAAGACAAGAACCACTGAACTGAGATTCAATGGACTGACAACAAGAGGGAAAGAGCACAGGGAATTTAACTGGGAGACACAGGTACAACCATAGACTGTATATATTAATGGACAGAGTCACGCCTATCTCCGCCGTTCTAACTAATGGGCCAAAAAATGTGCTCTCCTGGAGCTATCTGCGCATGCGTCAGCCGGCGGTCAGCCATTCATTTGAACGAGAGACTTCAAAAATTCACAGCGAGTAAACTAGAGTGGACCAAAAAAATTCACCCCCCTCAGCATTGACACACATGTGGAACGCAGCTTTGGGCCAAGAGCCAACTTTTGGTCCATCCTGTAAAGACGTTTTTCAGAGGTCTGCCAATGATATATGTTAACATTGGCTAATTCTTCTTCTGGGTCCACCCCCATCGGCCCGGGGTGGTATTGCAGCATGTCAGCGCACGTCATTTTCAATCTGGAGAGACTCAGAAGACAAAATGCAGTTTGAATGTTTTTATTGATAGGTAGTTTGGCGTCCTAGGCCCCTGTGCGGCAATTAGGGCCAGCAAGGCTCCTGCTTAGTGCGCGCACAATCCCCCCCGAGGCCTAGGAACTGGTGGTGGCATTAGGGCAGCAGGAAAGAGCGCACGCTCGAGCAAGGAGAGAGAGGCGGAGGAGGGGAGGCGGTGGTTTGCGAGGCTTGAGAAGGCCGTGAAGTGGGAGTCTCCGCTTTTAAGCTGCTTGCCTGGCCTGCATAGGTTGGCTGGGAATGGGCGTTTGCTGTGCGATAGGCCGAGGATGAGAGGCAGGCTTGGAGGGGATAGCTTTGGCAATCAGTCTACCAGAGTGAACCTTCGCAGGCTCCATTTCAATCTGGAGAGACTCAGAAGACAAAATGCAGTTTGAATGTTTTTATTGATTGGTAGTTTGGCGTCCTAGGCCCCCGTGCGGCAATTAGGGCCAGCGAGGCTCCTGCTTAGTGCGCACACGATCCCACAAAAGGCTGTGAGTTTGTTCTGGGTTTGGCAGGGCGAATTATTCGAGCGTGAGGATGAGAATTAGATCAGTGAGGCAACGCTATAAATAAAGGCAACGCTATTAATAAAGGCAACGCTATTAATAAAGGCAATGCTATTAATAAAGGCAACACTATTAATAAAGGCAACACTATTAATAAAGGCAACGCTATTAATAAAGGCAACACTATTAATAAAGGCAACGCTATTAATAAAGGCAACACTATTAATAAAGGCAACACTATTAATAAAGGCAACACAATTAATAAAGGCACAGCTGCTGCCACCACCAGGAAGTTTTGCGAGTGCTTACGAGGATGGATTTGCAAGGGCTTACGGGGATGCCAAGGAGCGCTGGGCTGCCTGTACAGTCGTAGTGTCTGGCCTGAAGTATACGAAGAGCTGTGGAGGGCAGAATGAGAAACCCAGCGGCGCCGTACACGTAGCAGCGCCTGTCCTGAGGGAGTGAGATAGGCAACACTATTAATAAAGGCAACACTATTAATAAAGGCAGCACTATTAATAAAGGCAACACTATTAATAAAGGCAACACTATTAATAAAGGCAACATGTGTAGAGATTGGGAGACGGATTACGTAGTAGCAGTTGTGGGTGCCTTGACGAGGAGTTTGAGTGACGGCTCTGAGAATAGAGAGGAGAGAACAGGGTTGTAGCAGCGGGTCTGAGATTGGGTCCCAGCAAGCAGGGTAGGTATACGAGGTATTGAAGGATATTGTCTGCACGGTGAACTATGAAAGCACTGATTGTATGAACGGCAGGCAAGGTAAAGGAATGTTGTGTGAGTAGTAGAAGTGGGAGTAGACTTTCCGGCGAAGCTGAATGTTATGAGCGTAGAATGCGAAAGAAACCTTTTCGTGTACGAAGAAAAGACGAAGAGAAGGTGGGACTAGTCCGAGGCGGGGAACTCCATGGCGGGGGTCTCGCGTGGCATCATGTAGCCTAGGCGCTGGAATTCCTGGAATTTAAAGTGAGACGGTCAGTATGCAGTTAAGGTGACCAGGGACGTGTCGTGCAGTGATGGAGATATTTAAGACTGAGAGCCGTGTGAATTGTCTGAGAAGGAATCTTGGGTAGAGGAAGAAGGACCTTAATATAGGGTTTCTACGACGTCCAGCTTGTTGACATCACAGAGATCCTTTTCCTCTGCAACATGGGACTCCCGGCGCACGGGGCACGACTACTGGACCTTTTGTGGAGGGCAGAGGAGAGGTTCCTAGGGAAATTCTTTGGGCCACGACCCGGTGAGTCACTTGTCCTGGTAGACCCCCCAAAACCCAAGGACGAGGCAGCGTCCGCGAAGAAGCGCAGGGCACGGAGGAACGGACGCCGACCCGGCGGCCCAGCAGGCGGGACTAGAACATGGCCAGGCGGCACCCGGCGTCCGGGGAAGACAGCGTCGAGGTGGGAGGGGCCAAAACCAGCGAGGGAGAGGAGCCTGGAAACAAAAGAACGGCCCTGGGGAACGAACCGGACGGCACGATTGAGGTGCCCGAGCAGGGAGAGCATCTGGCGCTTCGACATTGACGGGGCCCGGACACCGCCCGCGCCAGAAACCGTCTGGCCCCTTGGGGATTGTGGAAAGCCGACGCAGGTCGAGGGATGCGAGGGACTTGAGAAGGCCGTGAAGTGGGAGTCTCCACTTTTAAGCTGCTTGCCTGGCCTGCATAGGTTGGCTGGGAATGGGCGTTTGCTGTGCGATAGACCAAGGATGAGAGGCAGGCTTGGAGGGGATAGCTTTGGCAATCAGTCTACCAGAGTGAACCTTCGCAGGCTCAATTTGGCCACTTTGGCCACAACACATCAGGGCGGGGCACTCAACACAACAGGAAGTAAAACTCAAAAAGACACAGGAGAACGCAAAATAAAACAGGACCTAAAACTGACATTATATACTGTATGCTTTCCTTAATAGTATGTAAGTAACTACATGTCATCTATGCTTAAACTGTGCGATGCAACCCTGAAATTTTAACATAGATGTATCTGTAATTTGCTTTGTTGCTATATGAGCTGCTGGTATGGAATTATCTGCAAATTATCAATCACTATAGCCTCACAATTGTTAGGTCCACTCTGTATAGTCTCCGATGTGTTTCCTGAACCCAAACTGAATTCTATAAAAATGCACCTGTATAGCACCTGGCTGTATCTTAGTGATATAATAGTAAGTCTCATGTTCCCTCTCCTTCTCTGAGGCCAATCCTGAGTCATTTAACGCCTTCTCAACGTGTTTTCTCCCATCATTCCTTGCCCTCTCTCGCAGATCTCAGCTCTCGTCGCCCGGTGTATAGCCCTTGTGTCCGGAGCCTCGGGGCCGGTTTGACCCTCTGCAAAAAACCAATGAGAAAAAGCAGAAAATAAGGGACAACATACGTTTGGATTGATTTACAATTGCTCAAATAGCAGCTTGACGAACTACAACATGCTGGACTCATTTCTGCTGCTATTTTGAAACTAAAATGCAGACAACTTTCTCCATCGAATGACTTAGATAACAAGATATTTATGATTACATTATACACATGCTCTTTTAAATACATACATTTATTTTACTCAGCAATGTGTGATTAGCAAAGTGAAGAATAACTCACATATGTCTGTTATAAACTTATTTAAATGTTGTATTAGAATTCAGTGGCCATTATGTGTCTTGTGTCTTCCAGGGTTGAAAAGCATAGCCATAGCTTTTTACACATATCTGGCTTTTGTTCCAGCTTGTAGGACTTTTATGAGCGTTCTACGGTATTTCTCTGAGGCCATGTCATCCCAGCCGTTGCTTGAATAGAGTTCCCTAATTGTTATTGAATGTGCGGTGGGTATTTATTTGGCGTTATTGGGGTTAACAGCGAAATAATGAGGTTGTCGATGGAGCTGGCGGAGCTCTGTCCCACACAAATCAATGAACACGGAGTTAATTATGAGAAATCAATTAAAAGCTGCAGGTTTTGACCTCGGGAGAAAAAGAGCAGAGAGAGAAAGAGAGGGAGAGAAAGATAGAAAGAAAGAAGAGAGAGATTACAGCTTTTAGACTTGTGTTTGTTCAACGTCAAATGTAACAAGAAGAAAATGTGTTTTGAATGATCTTTTTGTATTTGGTTTTGTTCATGGTTAGCCTGGAACTACACACACACACACACACACATTCATACACACACACACACACACACACACACATTCATACACACCCACACACGCACATACACACACACAGACACACATTCATACACACACACACACACACACACACACATTCATACACACACACACACATTCATACACACCCACACACGCACATACACACACACAGACACACATTCATACACACACACACACAGACACAGACACACGCATATACGTACACGCACAGACGTGCATACACGCACACACACACACTAGTCTTTTAAAATCTATATCAGAAAACAAGTCATTTGTCCGAATTAAAAATTTAATTATTTATACATTAATGGAACAGCCATTATTCAGCTCTTATGTTATATGAAATAGACTTGTTCTTGTACTATTTAATTAAATTGTTAGTAGCCTACCTCTGACTTAGCATTGATTATGAAGAGTCAACATGCTTCTGTAGAACGTCCACATCCTTCTGCTGCTAAACCTATAACTTTAGCCATCACTGATAATGCTATATGTCCACGTTAATCTCATTGCATTTTTAGTATTCACTACAGTTAATATTTATCTTTTATAATTCCATATATTTACGCTAATGTTGTATTTCGGTCAGTAATATGCGTCTTTGTTGTAACACCGAATTATAATGTATTTTTTAATGAAATATCATAAGCGAACATTGGGTTTCAACATCAGGGAGATTTATCCAAGTCTCAGTCTGTTCAGAGTCAGACCAAAGACAGAAGCGGGAACACTCACAAACACGGCATACACTTGTTTTTTTTAACTTGATCTAAATTTTCATAAACGACGTGAAATATATGCTTTTTCGTCGCTTTCTGAAACTGCACGAGCACAGGACGCAGAGCACGCTGGGTTCGGCACGTTTCTTCCTTCACGTTATTCAACAGGTTCATGTTTACTTTCTCATTAATATTTGCATAAAAACATTTGCACATTTAAATAGCAGCGCGTCCAGTCATTACGCAACATTTGATACACACTTCTGTTTAGCTGAATACAACGGAAGGATTAGATATCCACTCTTATCAATGCACTGTGATTATTATTCATGATTTTAACGCCTGCTGTGATTATATTATAGCATTTTGTGTCTGAACTATCTATACAAATATACTAGCTTTGTCTGATATCTTTATTGTGACGTATCCAGTTTCAAAACGTCGCGTAATGACGTAATGCTCTAAATATACTGCTAAATATTTTCATAGTCATTGCATCACATTTGTTTTAATTTGACACGCGTTTATTGAAAAAATGAATGAATGCAAGCGCGTGTACAGCTCCAGCCAGCCCCCTCTTGCTATAAAAGTGAACTGTTTCTTAATATTTAAATCATATGCAAATTGATAATAAATTATGCACGTGTTTATTCCGCAAGGATAAATCATAAACAACATTACCACGCGGGATACTTAACGAATTTGTGTTTATTTCTCGCGTTCTGCAAAGATTCGCCTGTATGCATCGCATGTAAATGGCCTCCGCGTTTTGAATACAGACACAAAACATATTTATTACAGCACATAGACAAGAACAATCTTTCTGAAAGTAGAGCGAGTGCAGAGATGTGTTTTTATGCAAACGAAATCTCGCTTTTGCATATTGATAATGTAAGCGTAACCAAATAGAAGAGGGATAACGGATATCAGATGCAAATTGTAACAGGAGATTGCCTCGAAAGGCGAAGTCCTCGTTTATTCAAAGAGATCCAAAGCCAGCGATATATGGGTCACAAGCTAACACACACGCGCGCGCTAATAGAACACTAAAAAAGTCCCTTACAATAATTATTACAGTCTATGTTTGAAACGTAATAGAAGCGGGGGGTTGCAGCACAGCGGAACTGTCAAGGCCGGAGTGTAATTCTGAGGCACCCTAAATGAATGCCCACAGAACCCACGCGCCTCCCGCTCGCGCACATTTGTCACTTATCGATTTTCTGTCTGAAACGCGACACTCAGACTTTCATTTGAATTGATAAATAATAAAAACACAAAGGGACGTCTACAAATCCGCGACACAGCCCCGAAAAGCCAACAGCGCCTAAAAACAGGAGGTAAACTAACAAACAAAAGTGAAATTAGTCATAAAAGCTGGATTTGTTTTTAGCCTTGGCTTTGGTTCTGCGTTATGACGTCACGAGCCGGGAGCTGTGAGCGTGAGGAGCAAAGGGAATAGAGATGGAAAGAGATAGAGACAGGCTTTGACTCTGAAAATGTTCAAATTCAGGTTAAAATAGTTCTGTTTAGCTGTGCATACACAACTGAGGGATTGTGTCTCAACTATTTTTCAATGTTCTGTGATTATTTGTGCTTGTAAAGGCCTGGTAAGATCTGGTTTTGTTCAGTACTTTGAGTTGCCTGATGTATGAACTGTGCTGTACAAATAAACTTGCCTTAATAGTAACTAATTAACTAACTAATATATTTGGTGCATATGGTTTTTATTGACAGGGAAATGGATTTATGGTACACGTAACTTGTCATGCTAATCAGATGACAGAGGAACTGACAATATTAAACTTCGGTACAATCACTATTTATAAAAAAAAAACAAAAAAAACTTCAATTTCTAGTTTATGTTGTCGATTGTTGTATGGTTTCGCATTATACTGTCTAAAAGTGCACAACATTTTGAAACAGAACAATTTCCCCAAACAAACAAATACACGTTTATTAATGTTTTATATTATATCATGAGCAAAAAAATGGATCAAATGTACATTTTTATTTGTTTTCTCTGTGTCCATTTATGTTGTTGCCTTTCTGCTTTTGATGCCAGTATTAAACACTCATTTTGGTCATGTTTTAGCTTTGAATGATATTCGTTTGAATGTGTCGAAAAGGTTTTTAGATCTGATAATGATCATAATCTAATCAACTCTGAGGAGCACAGGGACTGGTCTCCTGCCTGGACTCTGAGGAGCACAGGGACTGGTCTCCTGCTGGGACTCTGAGGAGCACAAGGACTGGCCTCCTGCTGGGACTCTGAGGAGCACAGGGACTGGTCTCCTGCTGGGACTCTGAGGAGCACAGGGACTGGCCTCTTTCTGGTCCCAGAGTCAGGCCTAAACATGTGGAGGCAGCGTTTAAGATTTACGCAGATAAGATTTCGAACAGTCTTCCTGAAAATATGAGACAGGCTTCTTCTGGGACAATGTTGAAATCCAGATTAAAAATGGTCTGTTTCGCTGTGCATACAACTGAAGGACTGCATCTTAACTTTTTTTTTAAATGTACTGTCATTATTTATGATTTTAATGCCTTCTCTAGCTTTGATACGGGTTCAAGAATCTAATCTTAAATTGTCTGACATTTGAAACTTTTAATAACACTAACAGCAGCTAATACATATCAGAAACTTTAGCAACATTCTTTACTATCAAGCAGAAAATATAAAAAAAACTACACAAACTGGGAGATTTGTTATGACTCATTGAAACCATATATGATAATAATTACTTGGCAAAATCACTCTTAAAGCTGTGTATTTTTCCCCCCCAGTTTTAGTTTTATCTCTGTTGTCAAAACAGTTTGGCCTAATCATGTATTAAAGAAATTAATAAGAAATTACAAAAGCCATCTCTCAGCATTGAATCCATATAGTCTAATTTCCAAGGCAAACACATTCTTAAAAAGCTGTATTATTTCAGCTTTTACTTCATTTCTGGCTGTAGTCCAAACTGTATCGACTAATTATGTTGTTAAAATCTCTTTTCTTTTGTTTCCCCTTATTCTCATTGCAACTACGATATATATAAGCAACTATGAAAAGGCATCTAAAGCTGTATGTTCTAAATTCCTCTTCTTTTCGCCCCTGCGTCCATATTTCGTCTTCAAACTTGACCTTGTCCGAGTCCAGCCCGTAAACAGCATTGTAAACACGTTATACTTTGTCCCTTCTTTTTTCACCCCATAAAACACACACACACAATTACACACACACACACTGCTATTATTGTCCGCGCAGTCATTAGGGAATTATTTGGTTTTACGATCCACACGCTGTTACCTTTTTCCATCAATCCTTTCTGTTGCAGTGACCTGTCCCCTCCGCACTGGCCTTCTGAGGGTCTGGGGTCAGCGAGCCACTTCTCCATCAGCTCCAGCTCCTGCCGTCCTGCTTTAATTAAGTGAGTTTCGCCTTTGGGCAACTTTAACTGCGACACAACATATTAAAAGTGTGGTTTTATGGCACGCAGCACTGGCCGCCTTACAGCATGGGGATTATAATACGTTTCCAGCTAAAATTGCATTACTATTTCACCATAATGTCAAAGATTAGCCGCTATATAAGTAATTAGAGGGTGGCATTTCCTGTGTAATGCTGCTATTAATCATAAAGAGGGTACTGTACGAGAAAACAATGGATGTTCTTACCATAAACAGGAGGTCGAGGACAGAGATGGGGCTGGTATAAGTGTGTGTTGCTTATTTACCCAGATGTGAAGTCGAGAAGTTGCATTCGGCTAAAATTATTGGCAATTTCAAATCTTTTTTTCCAGTATTAATATAGCTAGATAGATAGAAAATCTAATATATCTTATCTGTCTATTTAAACATCCTTTTTATACAGTTTTATATTATTTTATATGATCTTATATGTCTACTTGGATGTAAGAGTTTGACTGGACAACTTGAAGATTTCAGGACCACTGGTGTTCATTCAAAAAGAGTTCAGTATTTAGATCATTTAAAGTTGTTTATTCTGATTTATTGACCGTAAAAATTTACATATTTAACTTATGTTCAAATTAATGTACCTCTTGGAGCTTAGTCATCCTATTTATTCAGCTTTTCAGGTTGTGATTATTTGTTGCGTAGAAATGATAAAGAATAGACTTTAAATTAGCTCTGCTTCTGTACATGTAAGTACAAGTAATCTTTATGTATATTTCAAAGACCAGAGTCACAAAGCGCTTTACAATTGTGGGCATTTGCATCTCACTTCACACAGAGAAGGGAACGGGGTCACCCAACAAGAGGCGCATGTCAAACCCAACGTCCATGTTTTTAGTGGGTTCGGGTTAGCGTCCGGAGGCACGGGGAGAACACACAAACTCCACTCAGAAAGGGATTCGAAACCCAGGACCTTCTTACTGAGAAGAAGGCACCCTGCTGCCCTAACATGTCTCTCTGTGATATGTTAGGGCCGTATGAACCAACTGGGACTCTGAGGAGCACAGGGACTGACCTCCTGCTGTTGCCCAGAGTCAGGACTAAACATGGGAAGGCAGCATTTCAGATTTATGCAGCTAAAATCTGGAACAGTCTTTCTGAAATGTTCAAATCTAAGTAAAAAATACAAATGCCGGACTGTGTGATTATTAATGCCTTGTATGATTAGTTTTATCCCATTGCATAGAAACAAATGAATTGAATAGTCATCTCTTGTTGTTTAACCCATTTGGTTTCTACAATATTGCATAATGTTTATCCTTGAAAATGTAAAGTTTTCAAGTCATGCCTCATCATTCACGTAACTTTGCTTTTCTCTGCGTTTTTAACTGAGTTGGCAGAAACGTTAACCCCATCGTCAGTGTCCTTCCCGTGGCTTTGAGGCCTATAGATCCTCTTTTCTAATCTTCTATAGGTGCGACCATAATAAGTGTGAGCAGTAAAGTTGTGTGTGTGTGTGTGAGGTGTGTTTATATGGTTTATTCCCTCTTTTGGGGCGTGGAGAATCTGGATCAGGACTGTCCCGCTGGAGATAAGAGACCTGAGCCCCCTCCTCCCGGACCCCCCGCCGCTGCTCTGTCATCTCGTCCGGCCGTAATCGCCTCAAATGAATTAACGCTAAATTAAAAGATAGCATCGTTTCAAAGTGGTGCCATAAGCAAAAAAATCCAGGGGTTAGACATTAAGAAGGGGTTAGTCTTTGTACAGCGTGTGTTGAATGTCTGGGAGTGGAGGGTTAGGACGATCGGGAGGAGAAAATTAGAGAATGAACATTTGTGTTGTCATATTGTTTGTGAAAGGTTGAAAGAAGAAATGTGTAGAGAGTGGATTTTTGTAGCGTTTCAACGTTGTGTGTGTGAGAGAGAGGGAAAGAATGAAGCTTCCTGATTGGACGTAAGTAAATTCAAATTCTGGATTGGTCAAACAATTCTCTACAAATGATTTGTCAAAATAATTATTTTACATAAGTCTTGTTTCCGCCAGCTCTACTGGAACCTACCCTACCTTACTCTACCCTACACTACACTACTCTACCTTACTCTACTCTACCCTACCCTACTCTACCCTACCCTACTCTACTCTACTTTACCCTACTCTACACTCTACACTACCATACCCTAGTAAGTAGTAATCTTTATTTATATACCGCCTTTTCACTGCACATCGGAGTCTCAAAGCGGTTTACAATTGTTATTTTTTGGGAGTGGGGGTGCCAGTACAGGAGGCACTAGCCAGACCTATTGTACATATTTTTAGTGGTAGGGGAAACCGGAGCACCCGGAGGAAACCTACGCAGACACGGGGAGAACAAGCAAACTCAGAAAGGCCCTGGTCCAACCGGGATTTGAACCCAGGACCTTCTTGCTGAGAGGCGAGAGTGCTATCCACTCAGCCACCGTGCCGCCTACACTACACTACTACTCTACTCTACCCTACGCTACCCTACAATACCCTACTCTACACTGCTTTACCCTAGTCTACTTGGCTCTACTCTACCTGGTTGTGTTTTCATTACGCTTTAATTTCTTTTACCCTATTTTCGCAACCTACCCACAACAAAGAGTTAATCAATGATGGAAATAAACGTTAATTTGTCATGATTTAAAGGAGAGCCTTTCAGACGGTTTCAGACGCAGTAACAATGTTGTGACATGGTTAAAAAAAACTCTTTCTGACAAATAACACATTGATCAAGGTCCATTTCAGACGTCAAACAACTCTTACCTCCTTTTGTTATTGCTGTTTGATTTGAGTTAGCACCGCTGGTTATTGGCAGCCATAAGTCCTTCTATTGACAAGGGTGACAGGCTTAACAACTCGAGTCCGTCTCAATAAATACAACACCAATAGATCCGGGATCGAGGCCTGGGAAACCTGGGAAGCGCCGCCGCCATTGATTCCCAATAATCTGCTTTCCCTGCATCTGATCCTCGCTCCTCACGTCTGGGACTTTTGCCGCCGCGGAGGCCGTAATAGAAGCTAACGAGATATTAACCCGGACTAAGTAAGTCTGGGTTTGTCGAGACTGAGTTTGTCAATGCTTGACCCAAGACCCCAGACCCCAGACCGATCAATACGTCTGTGGTATTCAAAGGAGACATCGTAACGACATCACCAGGTCTACCATATGGACTGAAGCCATTGCTTGCTATAGATGCTAACTCATTATTCTGACTTTTTAACTATATATAACCATTTTGTCTTCAAAGTTGTATTACTATCATCTGAACACATGTATTATTTGTATATTTTCATTAAACTGTAATCGACCAGCACTTTCATTTTGACCAGCAATGTCACCTTTCTTTCATAGTGTAGTATTTAACTAAATGTATAATAACTGTATATTATTCAGTCATTGTATATTTTTGTTTTATAACTTGCTGTATTTTTTATGCATTTTTTGATACAATTCCACAACATTATATGATGCAAAAGAGAAATATACAGTTGTAAGAACATCATATAACCGCTAGCAAAAAATGACTTTCTCTGGTCTCTCTCTGGCGTCTCTCTGTACTCTCTCTGGTCTCTCTCTGGACTCTCCTTGATCTCTCTCTGGTCTCTCTCTGGCGTCTCTCTTGCGTCTCTCTGGTCTCTCTCTGGTCTCTCTCTGGCGTCTCTCTGGCGTCTCTCTGTACTCTCTCTGGTCTCTCTCTGGACTCTCCTTGATCTCTCTCTGGTCTCTCTCTGGCGTCTCTCTTGCGTCACTCTGGTCTCTCTCTGGTCTCTCTCTGGCGTCTCTCTGGCGTCTCTCTGTACTCTCTCTGGTCTCTCTCTGGACTCTCCTTGATCTCTCTCTGGTCTCTCTCTGGCGTCTCTCTTGCGTCTCTCTGGTCTCTCTCTGGTCTCTCTCTGGTCTCTCTCTGGACTCTCCTTGATCTCTCTCTGGTCTCTATCTGGCGTCTCTCTTGCGTCTCTCTGGTCTCTCTCTGGTCTCTCTCTGGTCTCTCCTTGGTCTCTCTCTGGTCTCTCTCTGGCGTCTCTCTTGCGTCACTCTGGTCTCTCTCTGGTCTCTCTCTGGCGTCTCTCTGGCGTCTCTCTGTACTCTCTCTGGTCTCTCTCTGGACTCTCCTTGATCTCTCTCTGGTCTCTCTCTGGCGTCTCTCTTGCGTCTCTCTGGTCTCTCTCTGGTCTCTCTCTGGTCTCTCTCTGGACTCTCCTTGATCTCTCTCTGGTCTCTATCTGGCGTCTCTCTTGCGTCTCTCTGGTCTCTCTCTGGTCTCTCTCTGGTCTCTCCTTGATCTCTCTCTGGTCTCTCTCTGGCGTCTCTCTTGCGTCTCTCTGGCGTCTCTCTGGCGTCTCTCTGTACTCTCCTTGATCTCTCTCTGGTCTCTCTCTGGTCTCTCTCTGGACTCTCCTTGATCTCTGGTCTCTCTCTGGCGTCTCTCTTGCGTCTCTCTGGTCTCTCTCTGGTCTCTCTCTGGACTCTCCTTGATCTCTCTCTGGTCTCTCTCTGGCGTCTCTCTTGCGTCTCTCTGGTCTCTCTCTGGTCTCTCTCTGGCGTCTCTCTTGCGTCTCTCTGGTCTCTCTCTGGCGTCTCTCTTGCGTCTCTCTGGTCTCTCTCTGGTCTCTCTCTGGCGTCTCTCTGGCGTCTCTCTGTACTCTCTCTGGTCTCTCTCTGGTCTCTCTCTGGACTCTCCTTGATCTCTCTCTGGTCTCTCTCTGGCGTCTCTCTTGCGTCTCTCTGGCGTCTCTCTGTACTCTCTCTGGTCTCTCTCTGGTCTCTCTCTGGTCTCTCTCTGGACTCTCCTTGATCTCTCTCTGGTCTCTCTCTGGCGTCTCTCTTGCGTCTCTCTGGTCTCTCTCTGGTCTAAGTAAAGTTATTCATCCTTATTTTTATTGCTCCTTTTCACGGACCAGAGTCAGAAAGTGCTTTACAATGGTTGTGGGCATTGGGAGCGAGGTCGTCATACCTCCTGTATGACCTATTCTACATGTTTTTAGTGGTAGGGGAAACCGGAGTACCCCAAATTATATATTGTGTTTTTTACTCCAGATATTAATTATAATAATGATATCTATTTTTAGTAACCTCCTCCTTAAAAATTCAAAAACATTAACATTTCTTTCTGATTAGTTGCACATACAAAAAGAAGCACCTTTATGCATTTTGATAAACTTATTGTGTTCAAAGACATCACTGATCCTTTAAAAAACGAGGCCAGTCTCTCTCTTAACCTTCTCCTCGGTCCAATATCTTTGCAGAATATAAAATTAATGGGTGCAGTCCCCTGATCTAGAATACAGCATCGTCAAACAGGATTCTTACAGTTTGAACACGTAAAATAAACATCTCTCCTCAATTTGAACCTGGAAAACTACATTATTGATACGTCCGTTTGCTTTTCCCCTGAGTGGTTATAAAAGCCAGCCTCGTCGTCCAGCTGGTTATGGATGCAAGCGGCTTTTCTGCACCCAGGGTCAGAGGTCCGGCCCATCGACCAGCGGTGACCTGCACCAGGAGAGGTCAGGGTGCAGGCGCAGATGGACAGACAGCGAGGAAGAGGAGGAGGAGGAGGAGGGGAGTTTAGGGAAAAGCACAACAAGAGGAAGAAGGAGATGGAAAGGTGAAAAAGTGGACAAACTCTGAAAGACAACAGTGTTAGAGAGTAGAGGGTAGAGGTGGAGGTGGGCAGGTCAATGCAGAGAGCCAAAGATCATGCAAAACTCTTATGGAGCCCTTATACATGTTTTTAATTGTTACAACACACTCAAAGTTGTGTTTAGAGTGACGTGTGTTTTTGTTTAAAGGGGAAGAAACATTTAAAATTGTCTTTTCATAGCTTTCATCTGTAGTAGTTTACACACTCAGTTGTTATTGAACCTACAAAGAAGTATAGGAAGTGCTGAATGCAATAACGGACTTTCACTTAATCTTGCAACAGTCCAACTTGAAAAAAAAAAATTGCTTTGCAGCGTCTCCGTCTAAAAGGGGCCTTAGACCACTGAAATAATAATGATGATAATAATTAGGAGTGTGACAATATATCGATATCATGATGTATCGTGATACTTTCTCACGCGATCGATTATCAATATGCTTTTGCCAAGTATCGATAAAAAAAATAATATAAATATACATTATTTTTTTTTTTTTAAATTGGTATCAATACTTAATATATGGCTACATTACGCATCTCCATTCCATTTATAATGAAATAAAGTGTATTTTTTTACTTTTGACACTTTCCAGCTGCAGCCGCCCCACTGTGACTTGTGGTGTTCCCATGAGGTCTCCCCAACTTTGCAAACCAGTTCATAATATAGCTAAATTATGTATTTTCAGGACTATGGAATGACATGTTCTATACAGTTCTTAAACCTTCATCACTTCTGAATCTTACGGTTCCTGATTACATGACATCAAACCAAAAATTACCCCTCTTTTAACTGAGCCCGACGTCATATCTGAAAGAAAGAACAACATATGAAGGAAAGTTTTATAAACCCTGACTTTTATCTCTGCATCATTCATCTTAAAGTGATAGAACCCGCGACAAACCAGACACAACAAAGAAAGACGGAGGAAAGGCCCAAACGAGGAGCAGTGACTGAGGCTTTTATTGGATATTGGTTTCACCGTTTTTTTTTGTTCTTTCTGCGATTGTTGTTGAGTTTTTGCGCCGGTATTTTTTTTAATCTGTGTTTTTCTGCCCCCGTCGTTGGCTCAGAGTGGCTTTCCAGCATGTGACAGTGCGACCTTGACTGGTGACCCCCGGTTCCTCCCCCAGAGACAGGGTGAGCTCATCCACATCCAACACAGACACTGCTTTTCAATTACACCACACTTAAACACTTGCACTCATTTACTGCCTTATACTTCCTTATCTGGAGCCGTACAATATAGAACCACATGTGTCCACTGTCACAGATGTGCAGATGTATACAACTATATGTTTATCGCAATAGAATATACAGTATTTACACTTGCTTCTTTGCTATGCTAAAGCTAGATAAAGAGATATTATATTAACTTAGTATAGAGTCACTTATCTTGTGCTTTGTGCCCCTCATTCTCGATCTCTTCATCTTAATACGTGCGCAGCCTGATTCAATAATACTTCAGTTGAATTTCATAAATGTGATGACTTATGATTGTGATTAACTACTCCATCCTGTTTTAAAGTCCATCTTAGCTGTGTTTAAATGTACTTTTTACTTGTGATCTAAGGCGACCTTGAGTATCTAGAAAAGCTTCTAAAAACAAAATGGATTATTATTATTATTATTATACGTCATTCCAAAACACATTTCTTATATGAGTTTTCAGCCACGTCACAATATCGTATCTACTTTGTTCATATTTGATTTACTCTTAATGTTTTTTGATGTTTTTGTTTCTTGTTTTGTATTGTGATGACTTTGAGGTTTCCTGGAAATGTAAGGTGCAATATAAATGAAATGTATTTTTATTATTTTTATTATTATTATTATTGTACCCATATATCAAACACAGAGCAGCAGTTGTATTGAGCTAAATCCACAATAATATACGATAATAAGAAACTCTCCCACGTTACCTTTTCTCCCTTAGCCTTTGATAGGACCACCTGATATGTCCAAATTAGCATTGTGTAGAGGGGAAGATCCATAGACTGTAGAAGGAGTGGAACCCATAGTGAAGCTGATTAGAGCTAGCTCCAATGAGTGGGAATCTGAACCCATATGTGTTGTTAGCAACGACCTAGCAAACTGAGAGCTAATCAGAAGAATCACTGGTCTGTCCCTGTGCTACTTCATTGGATTTACTGTTTTCTACTGTATATTAGGAGAGGACTGACCCAGTGCTATTGTCACCATTGTGTTAGCCTTGATCCAGAAGAAGCCGATTAGAACATAAGATAGCTGGAGCCAATTTGGCTAACGTGTTGCTTACGCGGTTGCTAGGTAAGCAGGAGTTTCCTCCCTGAATGAAGGCATCTGATTGGTCAATCTGTATGGCTCATATCTGGATTTACCGAGACAATATCAAAATAAGAACACCCGGATCATAGAGAGCACTAAAACACACATTTTAAGAAACAGTTGCTGAGCTAGAGGAGTTTACTTTTACATGTAAGTCAATAGTTCCAGATACTTCCCTAATGGGCTTCAGTGAGTGAGAGGGTTAGCATTGCCCATCTATGTGCAGTTTATGAATTGATGTTAAATGTATCAACTATCACAATAAGCCTTACACCAACGCATGTGACGTTCAATATGTTTTTACTTTTAAGAAAAGAATCCTATTTGGAGACATACATATTACAAGGCCTTACATCTTACCTCAATCTTAGCATTTCCACATGTCTTTCCGGTCTATAGGTTCCTCTGTGGCGAACATTTTTTGCGTTATATTGTGGATGTCTTGAAGGTCTTTTCTCATTCAACCCTTTCTCCGTGTGTATTTTGTGATTACAGCCGATGACCACAATCAAAGCCTGCTCCAGCCTCCCTCCCTGCTCCCTCCTCCCTCCCCTCGGTCCATCCCACATCTTCAAACATGGCGGTGAGTAGAGCGTAGTGGGAGGGAGGGATGAAAGCCAGAGGAAACACGCCTGGTTGAGTATTTCTTTTTACACTCCTCGTCCAACTCCAAAAGAAACCCCCCAAAAAAACGCAGCTTCCTTCCTCCCTTCACAGAGCCCCTAATCCCAGGAAAGTGCACTGCATATGCTGCTAATCCTGAGCGTGTGTGGGGCCTCTCTCTCACTCCGGACCCTAGTTTTCTCCGATTGCATTGAGTGTATTAAGAGTGGTTCTTTGCCGATGCCGGAGGGTCTAAGGGCAGTTATGATCCAGAACATTTAGTGGTCATCCTGCTTCCTTTGACCTATGGCTCCTATGTGTTTGTTATTATTGAATATCCTGTGTTCGAACTGTTGTGTTGAATCGACAACTTTGTAAAGTCCTCTGAGAAGACTGCTGTTGTGGTTTAGGTCTATACGGGGCAATGAATTGAATTGAAAGAGGTGTGAAAAAAATGAATTGCAAAGAAAATTATAAATTATAATAATTAATTGGCGCTTTATGGACACCCAAAGATGCTTCTCATGGCATTATCTAATCACTACATGCACTAGAGATAAGCTACTATACTAGCTAGTACAGCTGCCCTGGGACACATTGACAGAAGTGAGGCAACTACTATGTGCCATCAGCCCCTCCAACCACCACGAAAATATTCACACACACACATATACATTCTAGGCAATGTGGATGAAGTGTCTTGCCTATGGACACGATGACAGTTTGGCACTTTACAGCCGCCTTTGTTCTCAGAGGTCTCCCATCACAGTTCTAACCAGACCCTGTCTTGCTTAGCTTCAGAGGTCTGAGGATCTGGCTTGTCCAGCATTATTCCCTTATCGATAACAGAACTCAAATTATTTTCACAGTAATTTAACATTGATAGTCAATTTTGACCGGTAAAATCAGAGGACACAAAATTCAATACTGCAAAAATAATATGATTTAATAAACAAGAATCCAAAAACAAAACTCATTGTAAAACTCATGAACTGAAGAACAGACTCACAATGGAATGACCACAAGAGGAAAAGAGCTCAGGGGATTTATCAGGGAGACACAGGTACATCAGGGCGGGGCAATCAGCACAACAGGAAGTGAAACTCAAAAAGACACAGGAGAACAGACAGCACTAAATAAAACAGGAACTTATGACGTTGCCGATACTTTTTCAGGGTTTGTTTGGGTATTTAAAAGACATTGAATTAATTATATAAAAAAAACTTACAAAATTTACAGAAAAGAAAATAGCCCCAAAGGTAGAAGCTGGAACATACTCATGATGAAAGAACAGTTTGTAACTATTAAACTTTCTATAACCTGAAATACCAAAGTAATTGTTTATTAGATCCAAATTATTGTCCAATACTGTTTTTTTAGTTGTGTTTTCTGTGCGTTGTGTGCGTCCTATTTCCTCTCAGGTGATTTGGGACCATTCTCTGCTTCCTCATTGTCGCTGCCTCCTCCTCCTCCTCCTCCTCCTCCTCCTCCATCCTCCTCCTTCAGGCTCCTCCTCCTCCTCGTCTCTGAATAGTTCCCCGAAGCCTTTTGTCCAGTGCTGTATATGCACATGCCAAGTCAAGTTATTTCAGACTTTTCATCGGAATTACCTCCCAAATAATCTCCTTCTGCTTCAAAAAAAAAAAAAAAAATCACTAGAAAGGAAAATGAAACGCGCCCTTGACATTGAAGAAACCCAGGAATATCAAAGGCTGAGGAGAATATGCATATTTTGTCTGGTGGATCAAAGTAGGCAATAAAAAGCACCTTGGCTCTGCCTTTTATCTTCACAGCACATTTATATTACTTTAAGCTTAACACAAAATAGGACAATTTCACACGATGGCACAACATTCATAGATAGATACAGGTTTATCAATGGTGCGGCATATTCACCCTCTTTAAACATGCTATTTCTAAAAGCTTTGAATAGAATGAGACTCTTAGATCAATTGAATGGCCTTCACAAAAAATCTTTGTACTTGCCTTGAATCTCACTGGAGGTTTCTGCTTTTGTTCTGTGGTTGAGGGCCTAAAGTGGGGCAAAAAAGTACATAGTCTGTCACCATCTGTGCAAGTCCTCCCACTTAAAACGATGAGATTTCAGTTGGGGTCGACCTATGAGAATTACAAGAATAATTTTTTATTCTATATAAATAAAGATGACTTACTATTTACTTAAAGTAGCATTATGTAAGATTTTCATGTCAAGTCATCATTAAAAGGCCCTAATTGGTCAAAAGGCATTAATAAAACATGCTCTTTTCCAATACTTCTTTAACTGATAACAGTAGTTCAGAAATATTGGATTTTCAAAATTAGTTTTACAGCCTCTAAATTTTATTGTGTTCATTTCAATGTCCTCTGCATTTGACCCATCCTGATGCCGCGAAGGCTTACGTCAGGAGCAGTGGTCGCTGTAGTACAGTGCCCGGGAACCCATCTCCAGATGTTGATGCTCGGCTTGGTCAGGACTACCGGAGGTGAAGGATTTAACCTAGTGAGCATGTTTTAAAGTGGACATATCGTGTTTTCAAATAATTGATTTTTACATCTAAATCATTAATTTGTGGCCTATATAAAGCGTAACTACAATGCTTGGGTCTGAGTCTCATTATTTGTAGCTCCACGGGCCTTTCTTCTACACCTGTTCTGAGGTGCGTCTGAGAGCATCCTGTTTTGGTTTTGTCTCCTTAAATGCAAATGAGGCGCTTTTGACCACGCCCCCATCCAGGTGACACAGGTTCAACTCCACCCCGAGCGGCCATTTTTGTAGTTTCTAAGCACAGATACAATTATCTCATAGAAACTTCTCATTACATCGCAAACATGAAGCAGGCCTTCCTCATTGACTGAAAGCAAATGTTAAGTTTCATTCTTAGTCCAGTCTTATTATCGACTCTTCTCTTTTTAGCTTTGGGATCCATGCGCACAGTCTATGATGCTCACACGCCGGTTTGACAGACACGTTGACAGACATTTTTAAATTGAATATTACTTATGCACAATTTTACAGCATTTAAAAACGTTCAGAGCGTTTTTCCTTCTACAGAAGGAAAGAGACGCATGCGCCTCCGGAGCCGCAGGTTGCCGACTCCTAGTTTATACAGTATGTGGAAGCAAATACTGTAGAGGATCAGGATATGCGCAGTTTCAACAATAAAATAAAATGCAATAGTCTACATTACAAGAGAGTAATAAACATGTCTCAGAGTGAGGGAGGTGGACATAGACAACACTATTGTTTGTTACAGGGACGACTGTAATGCATATTGTCAGCCATTTGCTGGCTCTAAATCTGTTTAATTTGTTCACAACATATTACTTTTGGGCTCAAACATGAACTTTTAATGCAATGCAAAATGTAGGTATCAGAGCTTTATTTAGGGCGTTTAATCGCGCTTCGAGAGGAGAGGGGAGACGCGGACTGTTTCCTGCAGCAGTGTATTTATTGGGTGCACAGATTACTCAAAGACACGCATGGTCCTGTGCGCGTTTATGGGGTTGGGTACATGGCCACGTTGAGGCTGCGCGCTCAGCCACAACACGGTGGAGCGGCTGCGAGCGGCTGGACGCTCACAGCCTCTCGCAGCCGCTGGACGCGGAAGCTGCTCATTACAAAGCGGCCGCAGATGCCCCGGAACACTGCGGCCGCTGAGGTGGCGGAATCCCGTTCGAGTAAATACAGCAGGTGCCCCGCGGATACGCGCGCCCCGCTCGAACAATTCTCAACGGATTTACACTTCTCATAAACATGTGTTTTTTTTAGGCAGACAGACCGGCCCAAATATGGGCATCGGCCCTTTGGGCATTGCCCGGTACGCCCGATGGCCAGTCCAGCCCTGTTCGCTGGCATCCTTGAGCTTGGACTACAAATTAAGTGATGCACAGTAGAGGAGGGCTGGGCCGAAGTGTTTTGTTAGACGCCCATGCCCTTATATAGCAGTCTCGCTGCAAATACTGTGACGTAATAATTCTAAACACGTAATAGAGAATGGCAAAATCAGAACGGGTTGAAAAATCTTACCTAAACAGAATATGAAGTGTTCTCTGCAACCCATGAAGAGACTGATTTCAACTTTTTTGCACTTCTAGAGGCTCCAACTACACAACATAAGGCATTTAAGGCACAAAAAGTGGATTTTTCATGATATGTCCCTTTTAAGTGGTAGGGGTACCCGGAGGAAATCGACGCAGGCACGAGGAGAACATGCAAACTCCACTCAGAAAGACCCCGTTCCGACTGGGATTTGAACCCAGGACCATCTTGGAGAGAGTCGAGAGCACTATCCACTCAGCCACCGCGCCACCAACAATAAACACATAGAAATGTATGTGTTCATTTTTGAACAAAAATCTCTTAATTAAACATAAGAAGACAATATTAAACTTTTTACCTTCCTCTTTTTGATTTCAAAGTAACTATTTTTACCGCTCGTCATTGTCAGCCATGCCTCAAGGTTCGCGGATGCCTTCAGGGCTCCGGCGGCGAATAACCATCTGCTCCGTTGATGCCTCCACACTGTCGTATCGATAGGTTAATAGCCGCTGTGTCACATTCACTAACTCTCTGATTAGTTGACAGTTCACTAATCCACACGGCATCCTGAGTTATTGGCCGCTGCATTGATTTCTGGAGAGGCCAGAGAAGACGCGAGGGGGGCCCAGAGGTCGCCCTCCTGCCTGCTGCTATTGATTGGCCCCTGGATCAACCTGGCCCGGCTCTTCCCTTAACACACACATATATATATAGACCCAGGCTGCGGAGTTCAGTTCAATGGCTTATGATGGTCGGTCTGGTCTCCGGGTTTTAAGTCACCTCAACATCGCACCGACTTATTGGAGGTTTTGATGCATGAAGGTGTAGTGCGGCGGGATTGGATGTAATAATATCATAATGTCAAAAAGCCAATACTAACACATGAACTTGCACAGAATTGGATGCAACCGTCTGGACTGAAATGTGTTGTTTTTGATGTTAGTGATGAATAGAAAACGGCGTAGACCATGATCCTTTGCCCTGGGAAGTTTAGCTATACAGTGCTGGCTAAGTGATGTTGTCGGTCCGAGTCGAGGCTAAAGCTTAGAAACAAAAGGAATGCGCTTAAGTTTGTCTAAGTTTGTCTCAGAGGATGCCACTGCTTGGTCTGAGGATAACCTGTGGGGTCCTTGCTGTGACCATGTTCCTACTGATGGTATGTAAAGGCATGGTGAGATTATTTGTATAGCACAGTTCATACACAAGGTAACTCAAAGTGATTAACAAAACAAGAGAAAAACAATCACGCAGGACATTAAAATAATCACAGTACATTAAAGATGCAGTCAGTGATTTTTTTCAGACGCATTTTTTTTAAATATTGTGGGAAAACGTCCCTAAACCCTAAAAGTAGCCAAGTTATCATGTGTTTTCAAATAGTAACCACCGTGCTGCTGAGTGGATAGCACTCTCGCCTCTCAGCAAGAAGGTCCTGGGTTCAAATCCCGGTCGGACCAGGGCCTTTCTGAGTGGAGTTTGCATGTTCTCCCCGTGACTGCGTAGGTTTCCTCCGGGTACTCCGGTTTCCCCTACCACTAAAAATATGTACAATAGGTCTAGCATGCGCCTCCTGTTCGGCGACCCCGCTCCCATCTCTGTGTGGAGTGAGAGGACAAGTGCCCAAAAATAACAATTGTAAACCGCTTTGTGACTCTGGTCTGTGAAAAGATTACTTACTTACTTACTTAGTAATGGAATTGACCAGATGCCTATAGATTTGTTCATCTCTAACGAACCAATGGGATGCTTTTACCTCCTTCACCCTTATCCTGTTTCTCGCGAGTGAGTGCACCTGAGTTATCGGATTTTCAAAAACTTTAAATGGCTGAACAGAAAATTGCCGCCCACTCTCCCTGTTGTAACAAAGAAAAGAAAATGCTGGATGTTTGGTTTGGTGGAGAGGGAGGGGAGGGGGGAGTGGTTTCCAGCTACGGCTAAGCTATCAAAATCGCTTGCTGCACCTATAAAAGCAGCTAAACAGAACTGTTTTTATCCTGGATTTGACCAAAATAGGCCAAATACATTGTGATAAAACCAAATTGTTTTGAGAGCTTTAATGGTAAATACTGATTTGATTACATGGTTACTACACTGCAAAAAATGATAAAATATGAAGCAATATTTGCATGAATTGAGTGGTTTGTATCTTCCTTTGAGTCTAAACAAGAATTTGCCAATGGGACAAAGCCATTTAGAAGTTTTTCAAGAACCGTTTTCTCAATCCAAGTGAGACATTTCTTGTATATTTTTAAAACAAAATTATTTTGCTTTGTCACATTGGTAAATCTTGTTTAAGGCAGTCAAAATGTGCTCAAATTAAGATACATTTGGCCAAACTTGAGAAATATTTACTTATAGACTACTACAGTACCTGCTGCTACTTAAATACAAGTAATACACACTCACAGACTCACATGCACTTTCACATCAGTCTGGAGCAAGTCAGAGTCTAAAACACTTCTCCAGCACCTCGGACAGCGACAACAGCCTCCCCTAGACACCCCTTTGAAAACATCTCTGATCTTTAACAACACATGAGGTCAGATGGATGCATTTCAGACTGAAAGTGAGAAGCTCTTTGCCCACACGCCGCCTCCTCCTCTCCCTCCTCCCCCCACGCTCGCCATGGCTCTGGACCACGGCCGGGTCGAAGTGTTCACATGTGTTCACAAAGACAGTCGTGTGTGGGTAGATTTAGAAGCAAGGGATCAATGAGAAATGTGGAAATCAATGCACTTAGCGGCGGGGGATCGATGTGGCCTAATCGGGATGCCAATGCCACAAGTCAAAACAATTAAGAAGGAAGAAAAATGTTTAACAGCTCCGCGGGCCCCAGAGGGAGACGGACGAGCTCCCGCGGCTCTGTGGGTTTGTGGATGTGGTGGGATTAAAGGACATAACTTCTCTGTTTGAGCTGGCAGTCGCAGGATTCTTTCATGGTCAGCTACTAGTACAACCAAGGTACTGTTGTTTGAAGTATGTGTGTGATATGGTCCGGTATTTTATTGATTGACTGCGGAACCTTCCGCAGTCAACCATTGGTTTTGTATTTCTTTATTCCGTCATTTTTTTTGACACGTTTCACAGCTTTCACATTTTCAACAATTTCCACAAGTTATACATCAAAACGTTCCACATGTTTGGGAGATTATTGCTATTACTTTTGGGACTTCAGCGATTTCCGGTTTTTCCGCAATCGGACAAAAATCTGCATTGAGAATTCTGCAATGCATTTTAATAGGCCCATGCATTTTAATAGGACTTCAGCTCTTTCAGACATTTCTACAGTTTCAATGATTCAACAGTTTCAAGGATTCAACAGTTTCAAGGATTTCAGCAGTTTCAAGATTTCAAGAGTTTCAAGGACTTCAACAGTTTCAAGGACTTCAGCAGTTTCAAGGACTTCAGCAGTTTCAAGGACTTCAGCAGTTTCAAGGACTTCAGTGTAATCATGCAACCTAATAGGGATTTTTCCATGTAAACCAGTATAATGCAACTTAATAGGGATTTTTCCATGTAAACCAGTATAATGCAACTTAATAGGGTTTTTTCATGTAAACCAGTATAATGCAACTTAATAGGGTTTTTTTTCATGTAAACCAGTATAATGCAACTTAATGGGGATTTTTCCATGTAAACCAGTATAATGCAACTTAATAGGGGTTTTTACATGTAAACCAGTATAATGCAACTTAATAGGGTTTTTTCCATGTAAACCAGTATAATGCAACTTAATAGGGTTTTTTCCATGTAAACCAGTATAATGCAACTTAATAGGGGTTTTTCCATGTAAACCAGTACAATGCAACTTAATAGGGATTTTTCCATGTAAACCAGTATAATGCAACTTAATAGGGTTTTTTACATGTAAACCAGTATAATGCAACTTAATGGGGATTTTTCCATGTAAACCAGTATTATGCAACTTAATAGGGATTTTTCCATGTAAACCAGTATAATGCAACTTAATAGGGATTTTTCCTTGTAAACCAGTATAATGCAACTTAATAGGGTTTTTTTCATGTAAACCAGTATAATGCAACTTAATGGGGATTTTTCCATGTAAACCAGTATAATGCAACTTAATAGGGTTTTTACATGTAAACCAGTATAATGGAACTTAATAGGGGTTTTTACATGTAAACCAGTAATAATGGAACTTAATAGGGGTTTTTACATGTAAACCAGTATAATGCAACTTAATAAGGATTTTTACATGTAAACCACTATAATGTAACCTAATAGGGGTTTTTACATGTAAACCAGTATAAAGCAACTTAATAGGGATTTGTACATGTAAACCAGTATAATGCAACCTAATAGGGATTTTTCCATGTAAACCAGTATAATGCAACTTAATAGAGATTTTTCCATGTAAACCAGTATAATGCAACTTAATAGGGATTTTTCCATGTAAACCAGTATAATGCAACCTAATAGGGATTTTTCCATGTAAACCAGTATAATGCAACCTAATAGGGATTTTTCCATGTAAACCAGTATAATGCAACCTAATAGGTTGCATTATACCACCAGACCAAGACCCAAACGAAGACTCAGACCACCACCAGATAATGACCACAGACCAGGTTTCCTTAGTTACAGGAACCAAATTGTTTCAGCGGTGAGGGGATTTTTCAGTTTCAAGGACACTTTCAATACATTCAGTAGTTTCAAGGATTTCAACTGTTTAAGAATTTAACCAGTTTCAAGGATATCAGGAGGTTCAAGGATTTCAGGAGTTTCCACACTTTAACAGTTTCCAGGTTTAAAAAAAGTTTCAAGGATTTCAGGAGTTTCAATGTTTCAACAGTTTCAAGGATTTCAGGAGTTTAAAGGTTTCAACAATTTCAAGGACTTCAGGAGTTTCAAATATCTATCAAGTATTTTAACAGTTTCAAGGACTTCAGGAGTTTCAAATATCTATCAAGTATTTTAACAGTTTCAAGGCCTTTTAAAGGATTTCAAGGATTTTTTTTAGCAGATTTCCACATTAGATCTGTTCCGCAGTCAATCGCAATGGCTTCAGCCATTGCAAGTTTCTAGTATTACATTCGAACCATAATTCCAATACACATTTATTTGTATCTCTTGCCTGTTTGTCTCTGAATCCTTTTTACAACATATAACACATTTCATTTAAGGTTAAGTAGAGATCCGATATTTGTCCCACAGTGGGGAAATTTCAGTGTTGCATCATCAGTTACAGAAAAGTAGGAATGAGGAACACACGGCCAAAATTAAGCAAACAATAACTTTAAAATTTTGAAAAAAAATAAGATCTGTAATAATGAAGCAAGTATAAAATCTGCATCAAATCCAGTTTCGATTTAATTTTTATTTTCGACTGTAATTGTTAACACGCCTGTTTTCTGTTTTTAAATAGCACACACACTCAAAGATGCTCCACATGTCATTATGCATTCACTCCATACACTACTATAGCTACAGCTGCCCTGGGGCACACTGAAAGAAGCTAAGCAAACAGTAAATGTAATCAACCCCTCTCGCCACCACCAACCCTTCACACACCAGACTCATTCTAATGTGAGTGAAGTGTCTTGCCAAGGACACAACCACAGTTTGGCACTTTACAGCCACAGCCGCCCCACTGTGGCTCCCAGAGGTCTCCCATCACAATACTAACCAGGCCCTGTCCTGCTTAGCTTCAGAGGTCTGACAGGATCTTGCTTTCACATGCAGGAGGAGCTACATTCCATTCACTTACTTACATCTAGAATCCCATTTCCCTGAAGCTAGAGAATTAATAGTCACAGCGTAACAAATACTACTTCTTCCAATCGGTTTAAGCCCCCTCTTGCACATATACACACAGACACACAGACACACACAGACACACAGACACACACACACACACACACACACTGTCACACAGAGGATCACAGAGTCCAGACCCGGAAAGCCTCAGCGTATCATGGGCTTTACCTGGAGCTGTGATGTGGCGTTTTCGCTCGGCTAAGCGCTTTGCTCCTGTCCGCTCCGGCTGCTCTACATGTGTCCGCACAGATCTGTTTGCATGCGGCGCCAGAGTCTTACGCCTGGAATCTTCCGGGCTTTTGATTTTGTACAAATCTGTGGGGTTGCTTTTCATCTCGGCCTTTGGGTCAGTCCGCCGCATACGCACTGGACAGGCCGAACGTGAGAGAAATGTAAACGAGAATCCAAACAGAAATATGTAAACATTGCAAATCAAACGTCAATCTAAAGAAAGTACAGAAATCAGACATCTTTGATTACACCACGCATTCTGATAAAACGGACTTTCAGAGCTATAGCTTTTTAGAAACTGTTCAAATCAAGATGTTCTGATAATATGTGTTTTGTGTGATGTTTTGTTATTCTAGAGTTTAATAAGGTTTGTCGATCAGACCTGTCAGAAATACATGACCTCATATATTCAATTCAATGCATTTTTGTATAGCCCTAAATCATAACAGCAGTTATCTCAGATGACTTAAAGTTGTTGATTCGCCAACAAAGATCAGAGAATCTTAACCGTTCAAACTCAGGAAATGCAAAGATAAAAAACACATAGAATCATTGGTCCATAAAGGGGCGGATGCAGAAGGCAATTTATTCGAGATTATGAATTTGCGAACCCCGGGTCTAAACCCTGTTGGTGACGATGAGGGTGAAGAAGTGGTGATGGGGAGGAGGTGGGTTGCTGCACAAACTGCAGCTTAAAGCATGGACTGAGAGGCTCTGTTTAAATGTCTTTAAGTCTGACATGTGAGACCACTCAGAACCAGTCTTGTCTGAATGTCCACATGATCTGCAGAAATCTTTTCCATTTGAAACAATTGAATCATCTTAGTTCGCATCAGTTATAAAGTTAAATTGTATTCGTTACAATCTAACGTGTTGTTGGCTTGCATTGGTGGTTGTAATTCCCATTGCCACCAGTAGACAGAAGTGAGAGCTACGTTTGGCTGAATCTACTGCTGATATATCATTACATTGTCTTGTCATTGTTTCACTAAAGAACAAAAAAATTGGTAAAAAATTGCTCAAATTTGTCAAAATGTATTTTAATTTGAGCACATTTTGACTGCTTTAATCCACTCCATTCATGTCTTGGTGTGGGATTTTTTAATTAGTTCTCTGTGGTTTGGTTCTAGTTGTACTTCCTGTCTTGTTCCCCTGTCTTGATTGTCTGCCCTGATGTGTTTCACCTGCGTCTCTGTCTATATGTACCCTGTGATCCTCTCCCCTTGTTGCTGGTCCATTGTATCGTTTCAGTTTTTTCTGTGTTCCTGGTTCCTTGTTCCTGCGTTTCAGTTTTGGATTCTGATTTTGTTTTTACCTTGGACATTATATTTATCTTTGTCATTAAATCATTATTTTGCATTCTCGCATTTTGAGTCCTCCATCTCCCCACCACGTGACAATTCAAGCATTTAAAACCTCATATTTTATCATTTTTGCAGTGCATGGAAAGAGATTGAAAATGTTTTGTGAATATACATGTAAGTTGATATATGCAGTCTTGATGGCGACACCAGGTGGGATGAAAGTGTCAGAAATAACCCTGCGTTTTATTGTGAGAGTTACTGGTCGAGCAACTAAATAATACATCAGTCTCACATCTGGATCATTACGTTTTAAGAGCCAGTTGGGGATACATGGCTTTGTCCAACAACTGTGACCTCGTAAATTTATAAAAGTCTATTCTTTCGGCAAAAATTTCCTGACAACAATCAAACTTCAGTGGCTTTTGTGCTCAAGGCAGTATTCGTCTGCTTTATTACAGGATTGCTTATCATCAGCACAATAGCAACCCGCTGTTCTCTGGCTGTTTATATCGATGACAAATCCTGTAATAATCCGTTTCAGGCTGATGTGGGCCGTGCTTCAGTCACTTAGAAATGATGAATCTAAAGAAGCGGCAAAAGACACATGAAAACTAGTGATAGAAAGAGAGAAAGAAAATTGCTGCTATCAAAATACATCTCTCTCTTCCTCTCCCTCTCTGTTCTCTATCTCTCTCTCTGGTCTCTCTCTGGTCTTTCTTTCTCTCTGGTCTCTCTCTGGTCTCTCTCTTGTCTCCCTCTGGTTTCTGGTCTCTCTCTTTCTGGACTGCCTCTCTCCCTCTGGTGTCTCTCTTCCTCTGGCCACTCTCTCTCTAGACTCTCTCTGGCTTCTCTCTCCCTCTGGTGTCTTTCTCCGTCTGGTCTCTCTCTCTCTAGTCTCTCTCTAGTCTTTCTCTGGCCTCTCTCCCCCTCTGGTCTCTCTCTCCCTCTGGTCTCTCTCTCTCTCTACTCTCTCTCTGGCCTCTCTCTCCCTCTGGTCTCCCTGGTCTCTCCCTCACTCTCTGATAAAGTTGGTGTACCTAGCTTTCAACCCACAAAAAATGTAGCTATGTAATAAAATCTAGTACGTTCTTAGCTCTCAAAACATGCATGTATTTTTCCCGCTGTCACAACAAGATTAAGGTTAAGATAATCTATTTTAGACAATAATATTAACTTAATAAGAGTCGAGCACCCTCACTCACCCGCAGCTCTCAGGCCAAAGCATCAAATTGGCAAGGCAAGTTTATTCGTATATTGCACAGTTCATAGAGAAAATGAACATTAAAAGCACACACAGCGATAACATCATAAATAATCACAGTGCATTAAAAGAGTGAAGATATAACCCCTCAGTTGTAGCACAGATAAACAGAACTGTTTTTAACCTGGGTTTGAACAATGTGAGAGTTGTAGCCTGTCCCACATTTTCAGGAAGACTGTTCCAGATTTTTAATGCATACATCTGAAATGCTGCCTCCCCCTGTTTAGTCCTGGTTAGTCCCTGTGCTCCTCAGAGTCCACATTGGTTCATATGTCTCAATCACTGGTGGAGGCAGAGGCTGGTGGTGTAGATTGGCTGCCTCGCTTACATCAGTCTACCCCAGGGCAGCTCTGGCTATAACAGGGGACTACAGGTGTAAATTAGCACTGCTGCTATAACCTGGTACAATGCATCTCTCCTCTTGGCTAATGTTTATTGTACACTGTCCCTGTGAAAATAAAAACCATACTTTAAAATCCTATTATAACGCATAAGGAGCGAATGAAGAGCTACAGTATGGGCCCAGGACAGCTGCTGTATAAACACTTCCTTTCTCTTAAAGGTTATGAAAATAGATAAAATCATTCAACCTCGTAACAATAATAATTCTATGTGGACAAAGCTAAGTACCTCCTTGTTCAGTCAGAACGGGGGAAAGCGGATCTTCTCTCTTCCCTTTCGGCGCAGAGTCCTGCGGCTCTCGAGGCATTGATCGTTGACGGTGATCGTATCAAGATGTGAATTGACAGCGCGGTGTTTTACTTTGTCTGTTTGTGCTCCGCGGCCTTAAGAGGAATAATGGACGTGTTGGAGAGCTATTGGCAGCTCCGGACTGGCCTATCGACAACCTGTCAGCATTGATTACTTAGTCCGAGTCCGAGAGTATCGCGGAGACTCTGGGACCAGGAGGCGAGAGAAAAAAAAATGGACTTTATATCATTATGACAGATGTGGAGAAAAGGGCATCCACAATAAATATATTAGGCGTTAAATCGTAATAATAATAAAACTCATGGTTACCCTTGAATTCATGAGCAATAATAAATACAACGGTGTGTATGGCGGGTTAAACGTTTCACTAAAACACAGCTTTAGGCGCCACAGCAGTGGAATTTTTACTAGGACACTCTCTGTACAGCATCCTGGCTTCCCACAAACATTTCCCTGTCTTTTATTTACGTAATTCCCGATCTCTATTAAAGGGCTCTATTATTGGTCTGTTTCACGTAAACTACTACTTCTAAAGTTACCCTTTGGAACAACTTAGTAACTAGATACATGATTTTAAAAAAAAAATACATATGATTCTATTACAAAATAATATATATTAAAAAAAGAAGTATGCGGAAGAAAACCCAGAGAAAGCAATGGGAAAGAGGTGTAGGGTCAGAGAGTGTTTGAGCCTCTGTTTATGTGTGTGTGCGTGGATGTGGGTGTGTGCCTAAAAAATTTTGTAAAACAATATTTTAGGAAACTTTTTATATTACAGAATTCCCAACCAAAAATCATATGTAGTCAAACCCTATGCAGAGAGTTTAGTCTCTAGCTCAACTCCAACAGGTTGTTTTCATGCGTGAGTGGGGTTAAGATATCATAATGTTGGATAGTGATATCCATCTAAAAGTTGCGCAATGATTTTGATATATTTATGTATACACTTCATGCAGGCGCACAGTGACGAATCCGCGCCACGCTAGAGTGGAGCATGTGGGGGAAAAAGCGAATGATGAAGAGACAAATGCAGTCCAATGCAGAGAGGAACTTTTTCCCAAAAGCTTTATACTTTTTGGCACAACCACCATGAACTCGTAGTGCAAGGGAAAAATTACATACTCCAGCTTTAATTTAGCGAGTTTAGTTGCGCTTCGGGAGGAGACACGGAGTCGACACGGACACTTCCTGAAGCTCCATAGTGCAGCTTCAGCGGTGCATTTATTGCACGCACAGGTTACAAAAGACACGCACACAACAAGCAGAGAATAGTTCTGTGCGTGTCTGGTCTTGGATCGCGTTGCATCGGCGCCGTTCGTCGTGTTGTTGTCAAAGCGGCTCACAGCCGCTGGAGGTGAGAACCGCTGTCCAGAACAGCCGCAGCTGCCCAGGGTCAGAACACTGCGGCCACAAAGGATCCCGTTTGAGTGCTGCACTCTCGGCCTCATACACATGCATGTTTGTACCGCAATGAATGAAAAAAGTAACGTGCGTTTATTGCGATAATTTTGACAGCCCTAATATATATAATATATACATCCACAGTCCACACATGTGAAACATCGGTTTCGGCCCAAAATTTCAAAATTGGTGCATTCCTATTTAAAACTGGTATAAAATCATTCAAACTTGGAAAACAAGTTTTCCCGATGATGAATAATATTACTGTTGAGAAATAGCTGCCAACCAACTTCAGATTTTGATCATGTCGTGAGCCTCAGTCGCTGTTTATAAGATGTAACATGATCTATGGAAGCCTGGAAGGTCCATCCCTGCAGCGGTGGTGTTGTGGCACTATAGCCTTATTTTAGCTCAGCTCTGGCCTCTTTCATTTGTTTTCCTTCTGTCAAAAGCCACAAAGCATTTTTACAACCACTCTAAAGCACTTTTCTACTTCACGTTCAGCATCAGGTTTGAATTTGGTCCCGTTTTTTCCTTATTCTTCCTATTTATATTATTCTAAACATCGGTGTCATTAGTTATTCATAATAGTGCTTTGCATTGATATGGACAAAACTCAGTCATATATTGTTCAAATTTGGCAAAATGTATCTTAATTTGAGGCTATTTTGACAGCTTTAAAAATATACAAGAAACTGTATATGAGAAAATGAGAGAAGAACGCAACAGTTTTTGAAATAAGACTAAATGGCTTTGTCCCATTGGCAAATCTTGTTTAAAGACAGTCAGAATGTCCTGCAAATAGTATAAAACCATTAATTTCAAGCAGTTATTACCGCAAGTTTTATAATTTTTTTGCAGGGAACTAAAAGGCTCCAACAAATAGTGTATTTTAGTGTACTTATAATAGTGTATGTGTAAGTGAAATAGGTGATTTATTTCCCAGTTTGTATGCCACCGTCTACTATAGGCTTTTCCTACTGCAGGCAACTGTGGGAAAGGTTGGTGGGTGGTTTGGTCCTGTGTCGGCTTTTCTCCACAAGATTAAAACAGGGACATGTCAAAAAGAGTCAAAAAAAACTCCCTCTTTCAAAATAAAGCTAAAGTTTATGATCCTCATGGACATTTTCTAACATAATTTTCACAAGGACAACTTTATAGAAGAAAGAGCAGCACATGCAAAATCCCAAACTCTGATGGTAAGAGCTTCACTCACCTGAACACAGCTCCAGGGCTCGTTACGCTGTCAGTTTTGTCCCTTGTGTGAAGTTTTGTAACTTTCACCTGAGCCACATGTATGCACCACCTATAAAACAGTTTTATTTGGTCGGGTTCACACTAAACACGCCTTGGCAAAAAAGACATAATCCGCAAGCCGAGTTAAATGACATGTGACGGTCTGTGTCGATCGGTGTGTAATGGCTTGGGTTAATTTTTATGTGTTTTTGGACAGATTTCCCGTGTTTTTATGGAGTAGGAATGAAACTAACGCCAATCTTTTTAACTTCAATGGAAAAAACACTGCTGACTGCTAACTCTGGTCTGAGCAGAACCTGTGCTGTCTTTGATGTGAACTCTTCCGCTGACCTCACGTAGAGCGGCAGAGGAATACAGAGATTCAGATCAATATTGTGATTTAAATTACTGTACATTTATCACTATGAAGAAGATTGACAGGTGTCATGTGTTCTAGGATTTAGCTTTAGAATCCTATGTTTCGACTGCATCAACGTCATGCTGAAAGTCAAGTAAAATTCTACAAAAATCATATTGTTGAAATCTTATTGAACATTTATGGAATCCTAACAATTGTTTTGAAAAAATTGAAATTTGTCCCACAGACAGGCCTGAGTTGGACATGCCTGGTCTACATATTTTCTCTATCGTCAAAAAACACTACGTCAAAAACAGCTGCTAAACAGCGCTGTTAGCGAAGAAGACCTGGCCCAGTCAGAGCTAAACATGGGGAGGCAGCATTTCAGATCTTCCTGAAAATGTGAGACAGGCTTCTTCTCTGACAATGTCCAAATCCAGGTTAAAAACAGTTCAGTTTAGCTGCAATAATGGAGAATTTTGTCTTTACTCTTTTTAATGTAAAGTGATTATTTAAGATTTGAATGCCTTGTTTCTACCTTGTTTTGTTCAGCTCTTTGCGTTGCCTTGTGTATAAACTGTGCTATACAAATAAACTTGCCTTTCCTGGTCTACATGCTGCATTAGCTGGTTTTACTATGTGTCTAATATTCTTTGTTGTCCAAAAACCACTTTGTCAAAAAAGCAGCCACTAAACTTCCCTGTTAAAAAGAAAACCTGCCTTTTCTTGCAATTCCTTGTATCTGTTCCACTTGTTTATGAGCGATAGCGACGTTAGCGATGTTAGCGCAGGAGCAGTGTGTCTGTGAATATTTTATAAGCTTTATTAGACCGTTTTCTCGACGGTAATGACTCTTCTCGCCTGGTTCTGTGCGTGTGGCGGTGGAGCGAGAGCCGGTGATATAATTGTAAGCTGGTATTGATTGGACTCCCCTTGTTATTGATGAGGGAGAATTTAATTCAACCAACTCGTTTGTCAACATGACACTGCCATTTAACAATGAACTGGGTTCTTCCTCCGCTCACAGCCGCAGACTCACATCTCAACCACAGAAGCATAAATGTGGGCATCGTTTTTCAGTTCAGACGATAAAAGTCAATGAGGGAAGGCTTTAAAATGACATATAATCGTGGGCAAGATTACTTCATATTTGACCCAGTCTCGATGTTTCAACTGCTGTAAACGGTTAAACAGCAACATTTTGTGCTTCATTCTTGCTTCTTTACAATGCAATAGATAGAGATTTTATTTTATTTCATTTTAGTCTAGAGTGATTGTTCATTTATCTTGTGCTGTGTGATCCTCAATCGAGGAGAAATAGCTCTATAGTAAAATAAGATCTCTAACTTTAGCATAACAAAGAAGCAAGTACAAAATACTTTATATTAAACAAAAAAAACATCCTCATAAATACAATTCGTATCATGATACAATCCTCCAGTTGTCTTCAGCTAAACAGAACAGAAGAACCCTGCCTCACATTTTCAGGAAGACTGTTCTAGATTTTTGCTACATAAACCTGAAATGCTGCCTCCTCATGGGTAGTCTTGACTTTTGGCACCAGTGGAGGCCAGTCCCTGTGCTCCTTAAAGTCCCAGCAGGAGGCCAGTCCCTGCAGGAGGCCAGTCCCTGAGTTGGTTGCATTAATTATGTACTTTGTTGGGGACTATGAACACACTGGTAAACAAGCAGAGCTGCTGTGTAAGGGGTCAAACAAAAAGGAAAACAGTTCAAACGGCAAAAAGTCGATTCTAAATTTGTATTATTTATTATATTATATTTTTGCCTCTAACAAGTTGCACACTTCTGTCTTTTGCACAATCCGAGTGATCCTATCTATGCCAAAGTGACATGTAAATTTCTCCAGTGTGATATCAATAAAGTTGATCTTATCTTATCTTTATCTCCCCTTTAAATACCTATTGGCTCTGTGAACATTGTCAGATCATTTGAAGCCCAGTTGTTCAGTTCCCTCCGGGGCCTATATTTCCGAGCCGCCTTTACACATATAGGAGACAAGAGAGTGTATTATTGACACACTCCTCAATGCTTCACTCTGCTTTTTTGTCTTTTCCCCTCAGTCTGCTGCTTAAGTCTCTCCGCTGGCCCGTGTTGTGTGCGAGTGATCCCGACATGACGGACAAAGCACCTCCGCAGGAAGCAGCGCGCTTGTAAAAAAGCCACCGATATTACAGGAGGGAAAAGAACATATTTCTATTGATGAGGCCCTTCGCGTGCTATATTCCTCACCTTTTTTTCCCTTCAAAACTCCTTCCCTTTTGCTTTCCTGCGCGCACAAAACACACCATAGTCGAGCAGAAATAATTGCTTTTGTCTGAGTTTGGGATCCTCTCTCCCTGATGTGGGAAAGGGGGCTCTGGACGGGCAGCGCGGTCACTGCTTCAGATCCACTCCTCCCTTTGCCTCTACAGTCTCTGCTCTTTTTCCAATCGCAAAATCTTGAATAAATCCGGTTGATCATTTCAAATTAAATAGCAATATTTTTGCCCTGTAGCCACTTGTGTATTTAGGTATTATTTAGGCCTGTACACTGCAAAAAAAATGATCGAATATGAGGTAATAATTGTCTGATTCAAGTGTTTTTTGTCATAATTTGAGGACATTCTGTCTTATTTCAAGAATTGTATATTTTAAAAACAATATCATTTAGCTTTTTCCCATTGGCAAATCTTGTTTTAAGGCAGTCAAAATGTGCTCAAATTATTATACATTTTGACAAATTTTAAACATTTTTTTACTTATTTTTCATCACAATCGCAGTGTAGCTATACATCTGTAGTTAGCTAAAATGTAGACCTGTAGCTACTTGTGATGGACAATTTATTGCTTCAAAAAATAATATTGAAACTACTTCAGTATAATAGGAAAATCCCATAAAGCATTTTTTTCAGATTTGTTCATTTCATTCCAAAAGATAAGAAAATAAACAGCAGAACAAAGTAATATTTAGTCTTATTGAATCCTCTTCACTTCCCAAAGAAAATCACACAAATCTCTCCACAATTGCAAAGAAAATGAACAGACATTAAACATTAGGAATCTTGCTGGTGCAGAAGAGACTAAAGACAGTGATGATCCAGGACATTTATTAATATTTATGGACTTTTATCAATATTTATGGACTGTGGTCGTCCCGCTCCCTAAGAACCAATGGCTCCTGTGTGTTTGTTATCATTGCATTTTCCTGAACTCTTTGATTCTCTGCTCAGTTCTGGGGGAATCGACAAAGTTGTGAAATCCTCTGAGACGACCGGTGTTGTGAGTTAGGGCTATACACAAATACAGTGAAATTCAATTATTGTATTTTCTAGTGCCTAGTAATATTTGAAAGCCGTCTCTATCTCTTTAGTAGTAGCAGTATTAGTAGTTATTTAGTTTGAATTTGTTTGTTTATTTAGGACACATTTTCTCAGCAATCTGCACCGAAGGCTCCCAGATAGAGAAAATATACAAATACAGTCATTAAAATGTTTACTTCCGTTCTAAACAATTCATATGATGGAGTCTGTATCTATTCTGTGTAACAAAATGTTCTGTTTAGCTGCAAAGACTGAAGGATTGTATCTTTACTCTTTTTAATGTACTGTGATTATTTATGTTTCCAATGCGGTGTGTGATTTTATTTCTATCTTTTTCAGTTCAGCACTTTGAGTTGCCTTGTGTATGAACTGTGCTATACAAATAAATTTGCCTTCCCTTACCAGGTTTGAAAGAGTACAATTTAGACAAAATTAGAGTATGTGCTATAAGTAATTCCAGGTCTGTTTCTAATCTTGGCGACAGTAGCTCAGTTGGTAGAGCATTGGCCTTTGAGCCAGAGGGTCGTGGGTTCGAGCCCACCACAAGATTTTCACCACCGACTCCTGCTGTCGTTGTGTCCTTGGGCTAGACACTTCACCCCCATTGCTTAGAATGAGTCTGCTGTGTGTGTGTGTGTTGGTGGTGGTCGGAGGGGCTGATGGCACAGACTGGTTGCCTCGCTTCTGTCAGTGTGCCCCAGGGCAGCTGTAGCTACAGTAGTAGTTTATCACCATCGTGTATGGAGAGAATGAATAATGACATGTGATGTGTCTTTGAGCGTCCAAATAAGCGCTGTATAAAACCAATGCAATATTATTATGGATTTTATAATTATTTTTTCAAACTTTTTGGCCTCTTTGGTGTTCTTTGTGGTGAGGACTTCAGTACAGAGTAGTGGGAGGGAGGTGTCTGGTCAGAGAGTGTGTGTTGTGCCTGTGTCGGGTGTGTGTGTGTGTGTGTGTGTGTGTGTGTGTGTGTTGTGCCTGTGTCGAGTGTGTGTGTGTGTGTGTGTGTTGGGATGGGTTAAAAATGCTTCGTCCAGCCTCAAACGGTTAATTTCTGCTAATTGTGTGTCTTGTTTTTATTATTCATCTTATTGATAGTTACATTTACATAATATTTTAAATTAGATTCTTACTTACTTATAGAGTGCCTTCCCTCTCTTCATCTCCTCCATCTTTCTTCAAAGCACACCCCTCCACTCCCCCTCCTCCTTCCCCCTCTTCTCCCCTCTCCTCGGACACGCTTCTGTCTGGTGAATGGTTGTTTTATGTGCGCTGGAAGGCCCTTTGTGCTGTGACGTGTGCTTATACATACCTGACATCAGAAACACCAGTGAGTAATGGACTGGAGCAGCAGAGGAGGAGATGGCGGCTCTATTGGTCTCAAAGGATACGGCGTGAAAGTGACTCAGCCCAATTTGTGTAACTGTAGAAGTGCTAATGTGCGCTAATAGACTAATCAGGCTCCTCCATACGTCTCATAGTAATCACAAGCGTTCATGAATTTGAGTTATGGAACTATTTCTTACGAGCATCAGCTAAAAGTTACTTCTCTTGAGTGTGGTGCTGGCTTTAGCAAATGTAAGATGTGAAAAGGCTGTTTTTATGAAGTGGTTAAGAGCTCAAGGCCTTAAAGGGGAAGTAAGATGCAAAATTTGCATAGCATTTGACAGTGTTATTGTTGTTTTATCTATATTTACACACTCTATTTTGCTTTTTAGAACGATTCATGCTTGTTGGAGTAGTTTATATGGCCGTACGCTTGAGATGGACAGTAAGCAGTACTAGCTTCTTTACACCTTTGTCTTATTAGAAGAACCTCTCTAAGCTTTAAACATAAAAGAAGACGTATTTTTTTACTTGAGATACCATTCATTGCTCCCTCCTAGCTTCTTAGCTCCTCCACTGGTTTTGCTTACTTTATTCGTTAATTTTCTTGTTTATTTCTAAAAGGGAAAAATACTGCTGATTGCCAACTTGATCTGCTTTTGATCCGATCATTTTCCGCAACCTGGCTGGACTGAATATGGAAGTGCAAAAACTTGTCACTTTGATTACTTTGTTGTAGCTAAAAAATGTAGATTTCAAATGTACTAAATATACAGTTTGTCAATGAGTATGTTTGCTGTAGAAGTCTTCTATCAAGAGCTGACAAGGGTTGACCCAGTACAACAGTTGGAAAGGTTGGCGTGTTGTTTGGACCTGTGTCAGATATTCACCACGGGGAAGACGGGAACGTGTTTAAATTAAAGGATAAAAGATGTATTTATTGTACATAACATAATAAAACTAATACAGTAACAAGGCCCATATAACATTGGGTTAATGAGAAATAACTCAATCCTGGTTACAACCCTTTCCCACTAGAGCCATACATAGTAAGTAGTAAGTAAGTAATCTTTGTTTATATACCACCTTTCACAGACCAGAGTCACAAAACGGTTTACAATTGTTACAATTGTCCTCTCACTCCACACAAAGATGGGGTCGCCAGTACAGGAGGCGCATGCACAGTCCTATTGCACATGTTTTTAGTGGTAGGGGAAACCGGAGTACCCGGAGAAAACCTACGCAGGCACGGGGAGAACATGCAAACTCCACTCAGAAAGGCCCTGGTCCGACCAGGATTTGAACCCAGGACCCTCTTGCTGAGAGGCAAGAGGGCTATCCACTCAGCCAACGCACATCAGACATAAGACGTCACAAGGACAACTTTATAAAGGAAAAAGCGACACCTCCAAAAGCTTAGAGTCTGACGGTATGAGCTTCACTCACCCAAACACAGCTCCACGGCTTGTTACGCTGTCGCAATCCATCACCTTTTTTTGAGATCGCTTTTTCTACACAAGTTACACAAAGTACTCCACGGCCCATATGACAAAATCCATAGATCATCACATAAACACTAAAATCATTTTAAAAACAAACATTAAGATCACACGGAAGAATAAAAACTTGAAAATCAGTAAAGTGTTGCGACCCATGTCACTTGTGTTTATAGCTTAGCTTTAGCTTTATTACCTAACCCTGAGCCACACATAAGCGACAGGTCATAAAGCAGTGGGATTTGATGACAAGACTAGGTAGCAAGGCGGGTTAACTGCTGTGTCCTTTCCACACACCAGCCTGTGTCGAATAAGGAAAAGGTCATTCATTTTTGGTCTAAACTCCTGTCAATTCATCCCAGAGAGTCTAGAGTGGGAGTACAATATCATTAAAAAAATATGTCTATTGTACGTCACTAAGAATTACTAATGACATGGCCAATATAACTTATAAAAAAGTTAATTAGAAATAACCCAATCCCGGTCACTATCGGCGCCTGTCTGTTTCTCTGCTTTGTCCTTGTGTTTCCTGCTTGTACAACATCACCATTCTCCTCGCTCTCTCCTCGCCGCCTCTATCTCCTTTGTGCATCTACACCCCAGATTATCACCTGCATAGATTTTTTTAAATAGAAAAATCCATACGCTAAATATCGCAGTCAATAAAATAACATCGACCACGCCGTTCGTCTCTCTCCCTCTCTCTCTCTGTCTCTCTCTGAATACACTTCCAGCCAAGACTCAGCTGTTAATAAGATATCGATCAATTATGGCCCCTGAATGGAAAGGCCCTGGGCTTCTGGCCAATGCTAATGTCCAGTCCGCACTTTAGCCTCTTTTTATGGATAGATCCTCGTCGTGGGCAGCTGACCCTCACACTCAGCCCTGGCCCTAATGCACAGACACTGCCCCACAATGCAAATCTCCTCTCCCTGACAGCACCAAGCCTCTTCAGAGCTCCCACTCCTACTATTAAGCTGCATCGCATGTAAAAACCACGTCGTATTGTTTGATTGCGGGTGTGTAAGTCATGATTAGAGGCAAGGCAAGGCTAGTTTATTTGTATATGGCACAGTTCAAACACAAGGGAACTTAAAGCGCTTAACAAAACAAGATGGAAACAGACACAAGGCATTAACGATAAATAATCACAGTGCATTTATAAAGAACGAAGATACAGGCCTTCTGTTGTATGCAGCTTATCAGAACTGTTTTTAACCTGGATTTGAACATTGACCCTGTAGATGCCTGTGTTAGTTTTTTTCTGGAAGACTGTTCTAATTTTTAGCTGCATGAATCTGAAATAATGCCTCCCTTTGTTTAGTCCAGACTCTTGGCACCGAGAGAACTTTTATTCGTCCCACAGTGGGGACATATCAGTTTTGCAGTGTATATACAGGACAGTAGAAAGAGCGCACAAGGAGCACACGAAATATACATAATTAGATGGAGCTAACTGAAGTATAGACCTGTAATACACCCTATGAGAAATACATAGATATATATATATATATATATATATATACATACATACACAAAAAGCAGATACTGAGATACTAAATGTCTTAATGTCTTCTTTTATCCCATATATTGGTCTGGTGCTCACTTGGGGACATTTACACATGTATTCCATAGTGGTTTTACTGCAAATGACATTAAAATAATCTGAATCTTAAAAATGATTACAAAAATAATATGTTTTGTTTGTCCCCACAGAAAACACTGCAAAAATGATCAAATATGAGGTAACAGTTTCTTGAATCGAGTGTTTTTATCTTAATTTGATTACAAACACTATATAACTATTTTCTCATTCCAAAGGAGACATTTCTTGAATATTTTTTTAAAAACAAGATAATTTTGGTTTTTCCCATTGGCAGGTGTTGTTTTAAAGCAGTCAAAATGTGCTCAAATTGAGATACATTTTGTCAAATTTCAGACATTTTTGACTCATCTCCCATCACCTTGTGCAGTGTCTTGTAAATGTTATGAACCAATCAGACTAAATGCTGTCTTTACGTTATTATAAAACATTGTACTTTTTGCATACTTGTGAAAAAGGACGGCCCAGAGCTGCGTGAGTGAAAGGTTCTCTCTCGTTCCCTTTTCTGTCTGAAAAATCTGATCTCAAGCTGTGGCCGAGGCCAGAATAGAATACATGCATGTGAAAACTGCTGATAGAGGTAGGAGCGAGAGGGATTTCATGATACCGTTACAAGTAATACCTCAAGTAATAATACTAATAATACTTCTGTTACTTAAAGCTGGGGTCCCTGATTTCCCTAAACTCCAACCAGAACTCAATAAGGAAGTAAATATCAAACATATAAGTAAAAGCAGCAGAGACCTGAATGTACAATTTTGTCTTTTTTGTAGCTTTAAAACTGCATTTTCATACACAAAACAAGAGTAGGAATTATAACTAAGAAGCTGTGAGCTCAAAGCGTCAAATAGTGACTCACATGGCTCTTCCATTCAAGTATGCGATATTTATAATGTTTTCAGTTATATTAAAGATATGCAGCAGCTTCATTTTTTTGTTTTTTCAATAGACTTTTGCCTGGTTAACAAAAACAGGATAAAAACTTATTTGTCTACTTTTTAACTTCCAAACCAAGAATAAATAACTCATTTTGTTAGGAACACATAAAGAATTCTCTAATCACAAATCTGTTCAGAGCTACTTTTTAAAGAGGTCCATATGGCAAAAATTTGGGAGATAATGTCAAATATTCAGACTTCCTTCTGTGTTTTACTCATAACTATTTCCCACCAATGCCAATTTAAATAATACTAAAATATATAGGTTTCAGAAACTGCTTCTCAAACATTGAAATTATGCATATTATATACAAAAACCACATTTCCATAACAGTTTGACAGGCCCTGCGTCTGTATGTGTTCTATTGAGTCTTGACCACATGGGAGAGAGGTTACATCTGCTGCTGTGGAGGAGGGCACAGGTCAAGTCTGGACCAAAGCACCATCGCTGGACACAAGTCACATTCAGAAATCCAGGCATCAAACTGGGTATATGCAATTATTCAAGAGGCCACAACACTAGATATGAGTATGAATGAGACGCAGGAGGGTGTAAGGACAGACCCTCGACTTTCAACGACATTTATGGACTTCAACATTTATCAACATTGGTCTCTGCGTGTGTTTTTTATCATTGCATTTCCTGTGGGATATTAGTTTGATTCTCTGATCTGTGTTGGCGAATCGACAGCTTTGTGAAGTCCTGCTAGATACTGTTGTGATTTAGGGCTATACAAAATGAAATGTAATTGAATTGAATTGAGATTTGGGGATGAATTTTAGTTATCTTGTCATTTATTTTGTATTAGTTGATGTAATTTATACGTGAATATTTGCGTGTGCAATCATACAAGTGTTGATTAATGTTGACTTATGGATATATGTGGGAAAAAAATGATTAATTCAGTCGTCTGCTATAACCAACCACCATAAATAGCTTCACAATGTGAAGGGTGTTTGACAAGTTATTGCATTGCTAATTGGTGTTCACATTGTTGGAGTGAAATTTGACTTCTTGAGATTTATTTTCCATTTAGTTTAGGCAAGGCAAGGTAAGTTTATTTGTATTGCACAGTTCATACACAAGGCAACTCATAGTGCTGAACAAGACAAGATAGACACAGTCACACACGGCACACAATCATTTATAAGACTGCAGCAAAGATAAAGAACTACATCAAAATGTGATCACTTCTAATGATGCTTTTTTGAAATATAAACAACTCAAGATTATATTAGTCGTTATTTAATGCCGAAAATTACAATATTCTTTTTCCAAATTCAACTAAATGAAAATGTCATGGAGCCAATCTGGTCCCGTTGAAAGAGCTCGTCCTATATTACCACGATAAGCCGATGTATTAGTGCAACCTAAGTTTAGATCATTATGGCATGTATAGACCCATGCTGCACTTGCCACAATGTTGTCAATGTCAGCTGTGCTTCATAGAAAACAATAGAAAACAGCTTGAAATACACACAAATATATATAGATTAGTTATAAGTTTTGCCTGTGTCTTGTGGTGCCTTTGTACTGTCTTTAATAAGGACCCTGAGTCTGGAACAAAAGATGTATTTTTTTATTATTATATTAGTTTGTGTTAAAAGCCGAGGCACAAATGTGTCTTTATCCAGATTTAAAAACCTCCAAAGAAATAGGCACTTCATAGATTTAAACTATTTCTCAATTTCCTAAGGCCCAGGTCTCCTCTAGTTCTGAGAAAACACCTGCTCACAGTCTAACAAAAGGGGATGTCTTATTGTGAGTGTCATTCTGTGGCTGTGTGGCTCTAGCTCTGGGCAGGGGCAGAAACCGTATAGCAGCAATAATTATATACGCGCGCTGCCTTTTTTTAATACATCAAACGAGCTGCTTTCATTCATCAAGCCTCGGTGACATTCTCGCACACTTAACCTGGATTGATCTGACACCGGCAGCGCTACAGGCCGCGGCCGTGGGCTCCTCTCCCCGGGAGCAGAGTCCAGGCTCCAGCGCCTCTGCCTGTGACCTTGCGCGTACAGGGAAATCTATAGCAGAGAGACGAGGCGTGAGTCCACCTGCTGAAATATACATCAAAGTCCATCTGCTTTTGGATTCACGTGTGCGCGCTTTGTGAGAGTGAGAAAGACAGAGTGAGAGAGAGAGAGAGGATCGATCCAGCCGTGCGCCGCGATCATCTGATTATTGGCCTCATTAGAATGAAGTAATCAGGAGATCAATGAGGGAGATGAGCCGTGGCTTGTACTGGATTAAGGTGAAGGGATACGGAGCAGGGGGGTGGGGTGGGCAAGGGGCAAGTGGGCGAGGATGTGTTTGCAATTAAGGAGAAAAGGCGCGGGATGAAGAGTTGGCAATGGCACAGACGGGCAATTATATGAGCCTGTTGTGATGTCAGAATATCAGGAGATAAACACATATTGCGATTCCATAAAGAACTTAAACCATCGCGCAAAGCAGGGGAAAAATACATGATCATTTAGATAAAAAGCTAGATGGATAGACAGAAAGATAGATGGATAGATGATTACGCACAAACAAATGAGACATAGACATTCAAGAGAAAAGCAAACTAAAAATGAACTGACTATTCCCATCTATTGTTGAAAGTAACACAGGAGACAAACACAAAATGCGATTCCATACATTTTTGGGACGATATTAAACCATTACGCAAAGAAACATGACCTTATATTAGTCAGGAAAATAATTGTGTAGAAATGAACAGGCAATTTAGGCTTATGTGTGAGAGTAGACGGTTACGCACACCAGAACGAGACATAAAAACAGTATTAAGACAAGCAAACCAGAAATGAACAGACTATGTCCCTCTATTGATGAAAGTAAATCATTACGCACAGAATAATCGGACAAAAATCATGATCCTGGACGTGTGAAATGTCAACAATTATATTACAACATCTTCAAAAGGCCTGGCGCGTTGGGATAATTATAAATAACAGCTTGTTTCAGGTTAATTCAGGCTTCGCAGCGCGCAGGTATAACAGAGAAAAGTTATACCATTTCAAATGCTGGGCTTCATTCGAAAAGGAAAGACTCGTTTTCGCTGCTGCTGGACACGGGTACCATACAATACTATCCAGGAGCGCGTGTGTGTGTGTTTTGCGCGTACACGTGGTGGTTTGAGGGAAGAGAGAGAGAGAGAGAACTGAGGGGGAAAACGCTTCGAGTGGGGGGTAAAGCAGGGGGGAAAGAAAAAAGGGGGTTGGATGATATCTCCCGTCTGGCTTCTCCTTCGCCTACTCCCCCATACTGAAGCCAGAGCACCCGGCGTAGAGGACCGAGGGGCACCGACGGAAGAAAAAAAGATCCGACCCAGACGCGCAAAGAGGAGAGGAGAGGGGAGGAAAAAGGCGAATGGCACCCGGCTGAAGAGAGCGAGACAAGTGAAGAAAGGAAAGAGAGGAGGCGAGTCGTTTCCCCGCGCCCCAGATCTTGTGTGGAGCAAACAAGGATTGCTATGGATTTTCTCATTCATTTCTCCATCGATTTGGCTTTAATTAGTGACCCGCGGTGAAGGCAGCGAGAGAGACGGGACCAGGACGAGCAGGGGAGGCGAGGGAGGAGCCTAAAGTCCAGCCACCGTGCCTGCCCGCCCGCCTGCGTATGAGAGCCCTATAGTAGAGTTTGCTTATTTTATTATTTATCATTTTACGCAAATTCTTCTTGTTAATATTTCGCTTTGTGCTCTACACTTCGGGACTTCTAACCGCCTTGACGCCAAAATCAGCGCCTCTGTCTTTTTTATGCTACTAAACCAAAATCTTTGAACCAAAAATCTGCCTATAGTAAAAAAGGACAGTTGACACAGTTTTCCAGTTGGACTTTTTTCCTTTTTTTTCCCCCATGAGAGGCATCATCAGGTGAAGCGCGTCTGTGTGGAGCCCGGAGAAGAAAACGAGATAGAAAACACCAAAGCAGTGAAGAGAGCTTTTTACGCACAGCGGTCAATGGAGCTGTTTCTGTAAAAAACGAAGAAAAAAAGGATGCTTTTATAGAGCTACCAAAAGCCTTCTCGCCTTTTTCCTCTTCCAACTCCGGGGGCAAACGATCCAAAGAAATAAAAAAGTCACATATATTCACACTATACATGGATGAGATAAGCTATAGACGTGAACCAAAGCCCAAAGAGTGACCCTTCTCTGTCTCGCGTCGCCACGAATTTTGGAAGAACAGCAAACAGGAACCAGCAGAAGAAGAAGAAACAGAAAGGCCAAAGAAAGAAGCGAAAGGACTGAGGGATAAGACTTTAAGTGCAAGTAGAAATAAACACCCACGGGCCCCCGGTCGAGAGAGGACCATGTTTGTCCCCCTGCCGGTCCCCTTCGTCTTTCAGAGATCAGCGTCCGACTTCAGCGCTTGGAGACTCAAGTCCTCGCTGGCTCCGCGGTCCAGCCCCGGTAAGAGAAGTCTTCAACAACAACAACAGAATCACCTTATTCACAAATAGACATCAGTATAGTTCAGAAGCATTAACTACACCCGAGAATCTACAGCAAGCTTTAGAAAATTGACCAAAAATAAAATGTTTTTTTATACACACTTATTGCCCCCATTCAAACGTATTAAGTTTGATTGTTTTACGCACCACGCAATAATAATACAGCTGTCACATACTTAACATTATGTCACCTGTCCACATGTATAATTGTATACCAACCTTTTTTTTATTATATACATCTATATCCCTATTAGCATGAATTACAATTGCCTTTACAACACTGACAATGCACACCTTGCATGCACTTATATAGAATTGTCCTCATGTCGTCAATTAGCACATAAACATTTAGTTATTAGTAACATGATTGTTTTTGCTTCATTCATTCATCCAGGCAGCCTCATCCCCACTTACCTGTGTGCGTTAGAGTCCAACCAGACGTTTATATATATACTGTATATCCATTTAATTGGTGTCAAGTCGGGAGTCTGTCCGCTTCTCCAAGTTGGCTCTTCCATCTTCAAAACTGTCTCCTCTGCCTCCTCTCTGATGCCTCTCGGTCGCTCAAGTTCTCGGGCAATATTCATGGCCCTCTATTGATCAGGAAATATTGATCCAGGACAAGGAACTCACTGGAAGGAGGAGAAGTTTTGGTGGTAACTTTGATCCAAGAGTTTGTCCTGTAGTACAAGCCGTCATGACTGGCTTTGTACTGGCGAGCTTTGATACCGATTTTTACTCAATTCACAAATCTTTTCAAATGGATTTTAAGCGACACAATTACAGTGTTATTTGTTAGCAGCACTTGTCAAATTCTGTACAAGTTTTAAATGACTGCCACATCAAATTCAAGACAGAACCCACTTTTTTATTTTTTTCTATTATATCAACACCATTTTTAATTTAATCCATCCTAAACTTTTCAGAAATACCCCATACATTAGCCTAATTTTCTATGCAAGATAATCTCATGGTCAAATTACTACATTTCTACATTGCATTGCTGAGGTTTTTTTCTATTTGTAAATTCAAACCTTCAGATGAATGGCTATCCCTGACAGAAGGAGACTCAATTAGAGTATAGGGCGACGTGTCCTTTTCAATATTTATTAATATGATAATATGGAGCAGCTTTGCCTCACCAGGTCCCTTGTGGATTCCCCTAAGCAGCATGTATCAGGGCTAATAAAAGCAACGGGATATTTCATTTAAATATTTTTGGACAGTCATTAATCTTGTATGTGGAAAACTTGAATTATTCCCCCCTCAAGGCTCATAAGGGTAAAGCGGATGGAAGAGATTTGATTTGAGAGATGTCGGTTTTGTAATGTGCACTTTAGAAATTTGGCTTTGTATATACTTTGAATCTTTTGTCATATGGATCTTAAGCCATTATGATATTTCTTTACACTGTGAGAATTATACAAAGAAGAACAAGTTGCTAGAAATAAATGTGTGGTCTTTTTAAATCATGCAAATCTTCATCCACTCCTGTTGCAAACGTCAAAGTTTAGAAATATTCACCAGTTTTATTAATGATTATAACAATTGTCCTGCATTGCCAATAGTCATGTTTTAAAATGCCTTAGATAAATAGATAGAGAATACTTTATTGATCCAGAAAGAAATTGTGCATTAGTCCCTTGCTCACATTCACACACACAGACAACAATTGCAGGATAATTAAGTTAAGAAATAAAAAAAACATAATTAAAAACAGCAATAAATATACATATAAGAAAAGACAATTTTCGATACATTTTGCTCTCTTATCCTGATTGATTTGATTTAATACCCAATGGCACAAAAAGCTGAGATTGGAGCTTTTTCGGTTGCATTTAAAAAACATCTTTTGACTCTTACATCATTTTCCTATCACCGATTCATAATATTTACAAAGTTGTTGCCACATAGTGAGGTAAAATACATTCTGTTATTAGTTACTCACATATATACATTGACAAAGTGGTGCAAACAAGTCCTTTCATTCATACACTTGAATGTTTAAAGCCTGGATGCAGTTGTTTTGGTCTCCACGTCTCCAATATGTCCTTCCCCTTCCTTCCCCTCATGCATAATTTCATCTCGGCGGCTGGAAATGCCCCTATGACAGATGTGGGGGTAAGTGCGTTGTGGTAATTCAGACCATCACTTTAAGTAGGTGTCAGTGGCGAGAAAAACGGTTGGGATTTTTAATGAGTTTGGGGCTCGCGGCTCGTGACAGGCGACGTATAACCAAATGCAGCCGCGCTTTTGAAGTATGGGGGCCTCCGGAGCACTGGGGTCACAGCGAGCGGGTCCTTAAAGAAATTAAACTAAAGGGGGGGAAAGAATAGAAGGGGACGCAAGGGCTGCTGCTGCTACTACTGCTGCTGCTACTGCTACTGCTGCTGCTGCTGATGCTACTACTGCTGCTGCTACTGCTACTGCTGCTACTACTGCTGCTGCTGCTGCTACTACTGCTGCTGCTACTGCTACTGCTGCTACTACTGCTGCTGCTGCTGCTACTACTGCTGCTGCTACTGCTACTACTGCTGCTGCTGCTACTACTGCTGCTGCTACTGCTACTACTGCTGCTGCTACTACTGCTGCTACTACTGCTGCTGCTACTACTGCTGCTGCTACTACTACTACTGCTACTACTACTACTACTGCTACTACTACTGCTGCTGATACCACTACTGCTACTTCTACTGCTACTACTACTGCTGCTGCTACTACTGCTGCTGATACCACTACTGCTACTACTACTGCTGCTACTAGTACTGCTGCTACTACTACTGCTGCTTCTAGTACTACTACTACTACTACTACTGCTGCTGCTGCTATTACTACTGCTACAACTACTACTGCTACTGCTACTACTGCTGCTACTACTACTACTGCTGCTGCTACTACTGCTGCTACTACTACTACTGCTGCTGCTACTACTACTGCTGCTGCTGCTGATACTACTTAAATTCAATTTGTTTTTGTATCGCCCTAAATACTACTAAATACTACAGCTGCTGCTTCTACCACTACTACTGCTACTACTACTATTACTGCTACTACTACTATTACTGCTACTACTACTATTACTGATACTACTACTTGACTTCAATTTATTATCAATAGCCCTAAATACTACTAAATACTGCTACTACTACTACTACTGCTGCTGCTGCTGCTGCTATTGTGAATGAGTGATTGAGAAAATGCATGAATTAATTAAACATGAAGTGGCCAAATGGGGAGTGATTCACTAAACGTGTTGATAAATGCTTGGAAGTGTATTGATTTTCATTTTTTTTGCTTAAAATTAAGATTTGCCTGTGGACAAGGGCACGCCGGAGTAGTATTGAAATATTGAAACAAGATACTAGATTCAACAAGTGTACAATCCTTTCGTTGTATGCACTGCTAAACAGAGCTGTTTTTAACCTGGATTTGAACATTGTCAGAGGAGAAGCTTGTCCCACATTTTCAAGAAGACTGTTCCAGATTTTAGCTGCATGAATCTGAAACGCTGCGTCCTCCTGTTTAGTCCTGACTCTGGGACCAGCAGGAGGCCAGTCCCTGTGCTCCTCAGAGTCCCAGCAGGAGACCAGTCCCTGTGCTCCTCAGAGTCCCAGCAGGAAGCCAGTCCCTGTGCTCCTCAGAGTCCCAGCAGGAGACCAGTCCCTGTGCTCCTCAGAGTCCCAGCAGGAGGCCAGTCCCTGTGCTCCTCAGAGTCCCAGCAGGAGACCAGTCCCTGTGCTCCTCAGAGTCCCAGCAGGAGGCCAGTCCCTGTGCTCCTCAGAGTCTCAGCAGGAGGCCAGTCCCTGTGCTCCTCAGAGTCCCAGCAGGAGGCCAGTCCCTGTGCTCCTCAGAGTCCCAGCAGGAGGCCAGTCCCTGTGCTCCTCAGAGTCCCAGCAGGGTTACATTATTTTGCATTGAGTCAGTGTCAGTTCTGTTATCTTGATGGAAGCTAAAGCCGGTTACTCACTGCCTCCAAACTTACCCTCACTACGGTGACATTTCATAGGTAAACTGGTTAGTCTTGAATATTTTATGAATTCTCAAAATAAGCACGTTGTTCTCCTCTGGGATTCCTCAAGTGACAAGCACTGACTTGACTTATGGACAGAACAGGTAAAACATGTGCTTCTCTCACTGCAGATATTTTAACGACTTTGAGTTGGGTCTCTTTTGAGGTTGATTTTCACGATTGCTTCAGGAGGAAAAGTTAATAATCAAACTTGTATGTTGTGTAAATAGATTAGAACAGGGCTGACAAACACATTTTGGTCACGGGACAAATGTATAAATGTGTTTTATTTTATTTTATTTTATGAAGGATGAAACACATTAAACTTTCAATTCAGTTTTATTTTGTATTGCCTCTAAATCATAGCAGTAGTTATCACGGGGGACTTTACAAAGCTGTCGATTCGCCAACAACAGATCAAAGAATAAAACAGTTAAAACACAGGAAATTAAATGAAAAAAAAAAACACTTATAGCCATTGGTCCATAATGGGCAGATGACCAATGTCCATAGATGTTAATGAATGTCAAATATATATAATAATACCTGCATATATACCACAAAAGAAATTTAATTCAAAGGCACAGAAACACTTAATGGCACAGAAACCATTAAATAGAAGAAATGGTGGATTTCTCCATCAGCAATGTTAAAAATACGGCTTTTTGATATTGCGTGATTAAAAGCATACATTTTCTCAATCCACCTTTTTACTCTGCGTTAAAAAATAAGCGTTTACAACATCTCACAAACCCCAGACTTGACATATTTACAAACCTACGCACCCCGTGTTACTCCTAACAGAGAGACGTGTCAAAAGGCACGCATTTCCCTTTGAGTTTTGCTTGGTTTGCGGCGTTTTTATCGAGCCGTGGGTTCTTATGTTCTTCTATACAGTTGCTCGTAAGGGAGACTTAACAGGGTCAAAGTGTGCGCGTCGGCTCCGGTTTTATTATGTACATGTAGCAGGCAAAGTGCGCAGAGGAATAAACAGACGGACCGGAGCAAAAGGGCCAGCACTTGTGGCTGCGTTTTCTTCGTCTTCCTTCCTCTTGCCGCCTCTGGAGTCTCTGGAGAGGGACACAGGAGAGGCGGCATGTGTGTGTCTATGAAATGCTCGCTCCACTCAAGTCCTATTCAGTGAAATGCAAACAGGATTTTTCACTTTTTTCTCCTTCTATCACGACTGGTCCTGTCTCCCAGCGGACTCACAAGGGGCTAGTTCAATTGGATTTGCCTGCTGTGGTGAAAGCCCAGGCCCCTTAAGTCACTTTAGCTAAGTCTTTTTTACTCGCGCCGGCTGTTTTCTTCTTTTTTTTTTGGGTGGCGAAAATGTAGTCTGTATACGCTCGGCTTTGAAGGAAATGGAGAGGATGGATGTTTTTGGCTTGAGATTTTCTCCCCTCAGGCAAAGCTTACATGCTGTTTTAACTGAAATCTTTGAATGTATTGCAACGTAGCTTATTCTATGTTTGGCGGGACTGAGTAAGACCAATGCAACAACAGGTCTAACCACTACAGCAGCACAATATTGGAAGAAATGTGTGATGTTATGATAGTGGCGTCAATATTCTCTCTCTTTTCTGAATTGAATGAACTCTCTTTGCATTCAGTGTTAAAATACATTCACATTTGAGTTGCCACGGGTGTAAGTGAGTTCATACAAGGAAATTATATGAGTTTATTTCATTATTGTGAAAGTAGAAATTAAGTACTTGGGTAAATACACCAAAGTGGGACCTCTGTTTGTGGGTCTATGTCTTTGTTTTTTTGCTCTGCTTCTGTCGTCTCTCCTGAAGCCAAAGTCCCACGTTAGAGAACTGTCGTAATATTAGGAACATGTTTGTCACTGCGCTCATTTTCACTTGGATCAATTGTTTCAGTGAGTTTGCGCAATTGCTCCGGCCAATGACAGAGCAGGACGTTCAAGGCCTCGCATTTATGGTCGCGTGTGATTGGTCAAAGTAAAAATCAAGCATTATGTCTTAAAGAAAGACATTCATAAGTCATTGCAATCCCACCTGCTATTATCACAATGACGATGATAATTATAGGAGCATAGGTCAGCTGTAGCTATCATCTGCAATAGAACAAAATAAACAAAAATCAATATCTTTAAACTGTCGAGGCAAGTTTCTGAGAGAAAGCAATATGGACGTGCTCTTGAACTTGACCACCAAGAAGCAAAACACAATTTTACCGAACAAATTAACAGTTTGGATGATGCAAATGTTTATACACTCTCATACCTCCCTTCACCAATTCAGCACAAGGACAAAAACGTCATAAATAAGTACATGTTCTCTAAGTAGGCACTTTCAGTCTGCGCAACTCAACCTGTATTTGCATTTAAAGCCGAGAGCCACTTGACAGAGCACACAAATGCACTGATTAGATTGGAAGAAAATGGCCTCTTTTTTTACAATAGCGACCTATGCTTTTGTACTCAGAAGACAAAACAACTCAAAAAGCATTGAAGTCGAATCTATGGCATGGTCACTTATTGAGATCGAATGGTCGTGCTGTGAACATGGGGTGTCAGAATGACGGGGTCCACAGGGTAGAGAGGGGAGGGGAGACCTGGTCCGAAACCGCAGACGTTAGCAAGCGCTGGATCTGCTGAAGCTTATGGGGGTTTGGAGAGGCCTCAACACAGGATTTAGTATTTATGTTTTTTCTCTTCCTGCAAAAGTACAAGCCGCAGAAATATGTGTGTGTTGGATAATCTTTAGAAATACATGACTGGGTGAAGTGTCAGTGGCAACAAATGAGCTGCTATTGATTTGTTGTATGCGTTTTTACAGATTGTGTAGAGAAAGTGTTGGGAGATACAAGAGTACAAGGTATAGTTTGTTTGGTGAAGGGAGCTGATACCGTTTATACACAAACATTGGACAACGCTTAGACTTACAAGCAATTCTAAGCCAAGCCTGTCACCATTTCGTCATATAGAGCTGCAGTTTCAAAATTTAGCTTATTTGCCATTTGCAGTAAAACCCCATTGGAAGAACTGTAGTCTATTAATATTAGCATGGATTCGTCTAATGCTCATGCTCTCTGGCAAATAAGGACAGTTTTTGATCATGTATAAGTGTTTTCCCCTTTAATAATTTCTAATTTTAAATGTAAATTTTGCTGCCTCTTGTCCAGGACTCCGTTGAAAAAGAGGTTCTGTCTCTTAATGGGGCTTTATTAGTTAAATAAAATTCAAATATAATAATGTATCTGCCATGTCTCTCCTTTGATCTTTCTGACCAATGCCACTGTGTACAGCTAAAACTCAGAAATGTAGAATATTGTTCACAAAATCCTTTTAATGACTCTAATTTGACTCATTACTGGTTTCTCTGTGATAGGTTTGCACTGAAATTCAATTCAAAGTATTTTTGTTTTGCTCTAAATCCCAACAGCGGTCGTCTCCGAGGACTTTACTAAGCTGTAGATTCACTAGCTGCATGAATCTGAGAAAACATAGTAATCATTGTATATGTACTTGTGTGTTGAGCCATGTTGTGTTGAAATCTCACCAATGGCGTTTTTTTCAAATCTTTTCTCCACTCTCCGCCTTTTCTCCTGCTCAGTAAAGCCCATGCAATGTTATTATCCCTCATTACGATTTTCCATTAGTTACAGCGTGTCAGCTCCACTCCTGCACCTTGGCCCCGTCTCTGTCCCACAAACAAACGCAGGTCTAAACGCTCTTTCATTTCACACACGGAGCAGTTAAAAGGCTTCGGGGTCCGGCTTGTCCCATTTAATTCTGAGCGCTGTCATCGACACACCGCGCACGCGTGTTTGGATTTATGTGGCCGCTATGAAAAGACTCTTATCCCACTCATAATTATTCACCTCCAGCGCCGCTTTATGGTTTGTTCGGCTCCAGAACATTTATTTACTATTTCCAACATTTCACTCCTTTGCATTGTAATCCGAGTTCTCCGTATGAGGCTGAGGGGCGAGAATCAATGGTTTGGCCCATTATTGTTGTGTTGTAGTTTGAGCACATTCACATTAGAACTTGTCTAGATCCAGAGTTTAGTTGAGTTGGAAGTAGTTCAGCTCTGATTTAATGGAATGTTTTGCATTATGTGGACAAGAATATTAAAAAAGTATGGATTGACATCAAAGAAATTAGTTCGGCCCCTTCTGTCTTCAGTCCCACCGTATCTCACTACCCTTTTCCATTAAAGGCTTTGCTCAGACCATAAACCAAGTGAGCGATCAGCAGGTTTTATTTTCTTCATGTGAAAAAGCCTGCCTACAGAATCTGCAATAGCAATATTACCACTAATCATCTACAATAGAGGAAAATCATTGAATTAGAACTGGAATAGACCTGGTTTAGATCTGGCTTTAACTTGGATTTGACCTATGAACTGGTTTTGACCTAGTTAAGAACTGGTTTTGACTTGTATAGTTGTGATTTCTTTTTGACCGCTCTACCACTCTACTCTACTACCTCTGAGCCCTAAGCCCTTCCCCTCTCTTGCGACAGTCCTACGAAAGTAAAAAGCACATTTTGAGAAACATTTGTATAGATACTTATTTATCACAGAAAGCTTGCAGTTGGCCATTACAAAAGTCTAAATGTATTCTTTACCGTTTGATATCAGACCTTGATTAATGACATAAGTATTGGGACATTTGAGTACTGGCCCTTTTTCTTGATACCACCCTAGTTCGTTCTTTCTCAGTCCAACTTTAGAACTTGTTTAGTCCCAGTCGACGAGTCCTGATCCAAACTCGTCTTTGACCCAAGTAGTTTAACCCTGGTGCAGCTCTCCCTCCGCACCCCCACATCATAATCCAAATATTTACCGGTGGTACGCAGACATAAACATTTGAGAAAATGTATGAAAAATTCACGAAGCAAAACAAAACGAGAATCTCCCGTTTGCTAAATGTTTGATTAGCGGCACGTTGTTGTTGCTGTGTTTTCTGTTGTTTTTGGCGCCATGGGTGGACGAAAGTTTTCAAAAACCGTGAAAAAGCCTCTCAGTCCAACACGCACACATGAAAGCGCTCCATGCTGCTGGATAACTACCGCCTCTCACTCCCAGGGTCTCCACCTCGCTGAGCCCAGGAGGAGGCCTCGTGTTTGGGCCACACCAGACTGGACCCGCCTTTGGCCCTGGAGCCTGCTTTAATTGGCTTTGTATTGTGTTTGTGATGAATGGAGTGAACTCTATAGTATGTGTTGGGAATGAGGCGGAGGTTCGGCTTTGACTCCAATACGGGTTTGTATGGGCTACAGGCTAACGTTATTATGTTAATCACAGAAATAACAAGTATTAGGACTCGCTGAAACATGTTTTAAGAGGGACATGGCACTTTCCACAGCGTTTGACCAAGTTAAAGAGTTTCCTGTTCACTCTCAAACCTGTCTTCAGAGATCCAGAACTGAGGCTGTAGATCCAGGACTGAGGCTGTACAGTAGATCCAGGACTGAGGCTGTACAGTAGATCCAGGACTGAGGCTGTACAGTAGATCCAGGACTGAGGCTGTAGATCCAGGACTGAGGCTGTACAGTAGATCCAGGACTGAGGCTGTAGATCCAGGACTGAGGCTATAGATCCAGGACTGAGGCTGTAGATCCAGGACTGAGGCTATAAATCCAGGACTGATGCTATAGATCCATGACTGAGGCTGTAGATCCAGGACTGATGCTGTTGATCCAGGAATGAGGCTGTAGATCCAGGACTGAGGCTGTAGGTCCAGGACTGAGGCTATAGATCCAGGACTGATGCTGTAGATCCAGGACTGAGGCTGTAGATCCAGGACTGAGGCTGTAGGTCCAGGACTGAGGCTGTAGGTCCAGGACTGAGGCTGTAGGTCCAGGACTGAGGCTGTGGATCCAGGACTGAGGCTGTAGGACTCAAACTGAAACCTGTTTTACTTTACTACTAACTTTACTTGAATTGCCGTCACATTCTGTCACGGTAAAAGACATTTTTCTCTTACAACATCTTTCGACAACATTAACAGGTTGTGTTGGATTTTTGTCTAAAGCCTGGTTCACACGGCAGGATATTTAGGCCGATTTAGACCCGATTTACCCCTTACGACAATCTTAAGAAACGCTCCGATTTCCGTAACAAAATCTTACAGATTATCCTGCCGTGTGTGGTGTGTTAAGACTGCACTCGTCGCTCGGAAGGACATCAGGACTGTTCCCGATCTCAAATCGGGGATATCCAACATGTTGGATTGTTTTGGCCCGATTTCTTGTCGTGTGTGGTGTCCTCCGAGGACAAGCGAGCGCGTTGCCATGACTACGGCGTGTAGCCAATAAGAAGACGAGGTGACAAGCCGGTGAGGAAACACCGGAAAAAAACCAAAACACAGCAGCATGGCTTTGACCATTGCCTTTTCTTTGGATTACGTGTCTTCTCTGTTAACAACAAACTGCACACTATCGCCACTGCATCCTCTTCGTCCGCCATGACTGTTTACTCTGAAGTCACGCTTGATCTCGAGAGATTTTGTGAGATTTCCGTCTGACCTGGGAATGCTCGGGGGGGGGGGGGGGGGGGTGTCGGTTCGTGTGTGATGTTTGTGGCTTGCGTGATCTTGCCGTGTGGCTACGCACCACACACTGCACGACCAAAGTGGTTAGACGCAGGATTTTTAATCTCCCCGTGTGGGGTCTAACACGGAGAAAAATCGGCCGACAATTTTAAAATCGTCTCGTGTGAACCAGGCTTTACATGCAGTAAGATTTACAAGAGACCTATGCACCTTGAATATGCACGCTTTAGTAATACCCCTGGACCTAAACCCCTCTTTAATAATGTTGGAATGTGTAATATAGAACCACATGTGTCCATTGTCTCTTTACTGCGGCACGGTGGCTCGACTGAGAGACAAATGCCCACAATTGTAAACCGCTTTGTGACTCTGGTCTGTGAAAGGCGCTATATAAATAAAGATTACTTACTTACTTACTGAGTCACCCTTAAGTTGCGTACATGTACAGATATTTTTGCATCTCTCTGCAGTATTAAATTATACTTGCTTCTTTATAATGCTAAAGCTGCAGATTATATTTTATTTTAACCGGTGCTGCAAAAGTGACATTTCCCCACTGTAGGACAAATGAACAATCTCCTATTCTTAATCCGTCAATATTCAGGATTTTGAAGACAAATTGAGTCCAGTAGATACAGTTATAGCCTGCTTACACTCTACACTATGTATCTATTTTTTTCCGATACAAATCCGTGTGCATTGATGGAAACCTTGCATGGACACATTTGATTTGAGAGACTTGTGGCTGACCCGTGTTGATCGGAGCGCGCGGTCTGTGGGCAGGTGGACAAAGCGATGATTTAATAATTGCGCGCTGAGGTCAGTTATGGATCCGCGAGTCCGAGCGCTGAAAGTGGAGCCTGCAGCTGCTCATTGTGCGATTGGTTTTAACCTTCTGCTTTTATTGATCAGCAGCTCTGGCTTCTCCTCAGGCAGAGACAGACCACTGGCAGCAGAGGAATGCAGAGGGATAGACCTGCTTTAGACCTGGTTTTGACCTGGTTCTGACCTGGTTCAGAACTGGTTTAGAACTAGTTTGGACCAGGTTTTGACATGGTTTAGACTTGGTTTCAATCTGGTTCAAAACTAGAGTTGGCCGAGTTTGGACCTTGTTTAAACTGGATTTTGACCTCGGTTAGAACGAGTTTTGATCTGGTTTATAACTAGTTTAGACCTGGTCGAGGCTGGATATTTAGCTTGTTTATAACAAGTTTTTACCTCATTAGAACAAGTTTAGACCTGATTTAGAACGGGTTTTCTTCCACCCTTTGAAAAAAAATATAAAAATGAATGGTGGCCAAATAACAGTTACGAAAACAAAACAATTCATCCTCTGCATTTGACCCAAACCTGATGCCTTACGTTAGGAGCAGTGGTCGCCGTAGTAACAGCGCCCGGGAACCCATCCCCAGATGTTGATACTCGGCTTGGTCATGACTACCGGAGATGGAGGATTTTACCTTGTGTGCATGTTTTTTGTAGTCCTGGTATTGTCCTGTTCTAGTCCTGGTCTAGTCCTGGTCCTGTCCCACATCTAGTCCTGGTCCTGTCCCACATCTAGTCTTGGTCCTATACCACATCTAGTCCTGGTCTAGTTCTGCCTCTGCGTGCATAGCCTCTCTCATCCCAGGCCGATGCAGTGCTCTGCTTTAACCTTTCCCTGTTATTGATCAGCCGCCTCCTCGGCTCTGAGCATGTGTTGATCTAGAGTCTCGCCGCCCTTATATGGGCACACCACAGTGCACGCCACAGTGCACGTGAGGACACCTGTGTGCTTAAAAAGGCCCAGCAGTTATCGGTCGGCGGTGAGTCGCGGTGCTAACGTGATTGCCAATGACAAAACGTCCAGGCGGGTTTGTTAGCTCCATAATGGGGAATCAATAGACACAACACAGATGTCAATACAACATGCTTTATTGCGTTAAGCTGCCTCGCCCCATCCGCGGGCTTTCAGACACTTCACTACTGCAAGAGCTCGTCTGCATCCAAAACCTGTGAAAAATTAAGAAAGAAATCTACCTGTTTTGACAATTTGTATGTATTTCAGTTTAGAGCAGTCTCCGCACGGTCCAGGAAGGTCATTCTTATTTCATTTATACATCCTGCTTATTTATATCCAGGCAAATATTAAGAAACATTGACGATTTTTATATTTTGCTATAAGAAAACTCAATATCCTTATTAGAACATCCATTATGTTGCATTCCATACATACATTTTCTTCCACTTTATCTAATTCCGGGTTGTGGGGGCAACAGTCTAAGCAGAGATACCCAAACTTTCTCATCCACACATACTACATCCAGCTCATCCAGCGGGATCCAGAGGCGTTCTTAGGGTCAGCTGAGAATCCTGGGTCTCCTCCCGGTGGGACATAACCAGAGAGGAAATCAGGAGGCCTCTTGAAACAGAGGTGCCTCAACTGGCTCCTCTGCCGCGGATAAGCAGCGGCTCTACTCCGAGCTCCTCACCCTAACTCTAAGGGAGCGCCCTGCCCACTGTAGACAAAACTCACTGAATCTACAATCTCGTCCTTTCGGTCATAACCCAAAGATCATGACTACAGGTTGAGTTCATGTCCAATAATACAATACTTGACAATACTACTCTGAACAAAGGGTAAGAAGAAATTTTTGAAAGAATTGTTAAATGTCCAAATGTTTTCCCAAACCCGCCAGAAACGTCTTGATAGTCCATTCTTCTGGCCAACATCCTGCCTATGTTTTAGAATATCGTCACCACTTCTAGACATTTATCAGCAAATAATCAGACCATAGTTGATAGTTGATGGCTGGAATGGGCCAGACTCACAACATGGAACGATCGTATTAATTGAACACAGTGTAAAGAATGAAATGTTACTGGAGACATTAAAAGCAATAGTTTTACATCTGCCCTCGACTTGTTTATGAATATTGTCACCACTTCAAGACCTTTTCTGAGACAATATTTAGACCATAGTTGATGCACGATGACAAAGAGGATGTGGAACTTTGGGACAGTCTTTGCTTCAAGTGGATTGGAGAGATTAGAAACGATACAAGACTTAAGGACTAGACAATGTTTCAGATGCTCTCTACCACCATTTTAAACTGTAGGCTCTTTGGAGTGTTGTGATGTCACTTGAACGCAACCTATTTCAGTCCTTATTTCCGCCCTGGTCTAGTCCTGGTCTAGCCTTTGTCTTGTCCCAGTCTAGTCCTTGTCGAGTACTGTTCCAGTCCTGGTCTTGTCCTGTATTGTCCTGCATAGCCTCTTTTATCCCAGCCCTATCATTGCTCTGTCTAAACCTTCAGTCCTGAGCTAGTTCTGGTCCGGCCTTAACATGATTTATTAGTATTTTTTATTGATTCTCAAGCCGCAAAAACTCCATTAGACTCACTAAACTACACTGAAATATCCCGATTACATCAATGAGCAAACTGCCATCTGTGAAGAGAGCGGCTCCAATTAAATAACACTTAAACCCTTCATGGTTTAGACAGCGTTTTCAAAGAGACATTTTAACTCATCTATCTTCATACATGCGTCCCAAATGAGCCCTGTTGTTAATGCTGAATAATTCCATTTTTATTCCCAGTCTAGATTCCCCAGATGCCTTGAAAAAGCCGCACTAGCCACGCCATCCTTTTGAACACATTTCCATACATTTCTTTTCTATGCACATACGAAACGCTTTCATCCTCACACAAACCAGCCTCAGTGGTCGTCCTCTGCTCTTTTACCTGCTTTCATTACCATTGCTTTACATCCAGTCTTTTCCCGGGCTTCTAACAACGAGTGCTACCTTGAAGAAACATGTATATTATGCACCTATTCATATGTGAAGGCCGCGTAATGTAATGTAATGTAATGTAATGTATGCTATTGCCGCCGCTGAGTAAAGTCTAGTATGCAGGAGAGAGCAGGCTGCGCATCAAGGGCTGAGGCTGGTCGACCCATCGGAACAAAGAGAAGCAGATTTATTTAATATTTATGGTTGAAAAGTTTGATTTTTGTTATTCATTCATTCCCTTTGATATATGATTGTGATTTCTTTCATTTGAGCAGAAATTTTACATTCATAAGTATTTATAATATTTACATTCTTTAGTTTATGCGAGTAAGTAGTAAGTAGTAGTAAGTTACCACCGTACTACTTACAAAAAAAATAAAAAATAACGGAAAAAGATTAAATATGAGGCAAAAGAATTATCCCAATTTGAGTACATTCTGACCGACTTAAAACAAGATTCACCAATGGGACAAAGCCATTATTTCAAGAACTGTTGGATTATTTTCTTAAGTGAGATATTTCTTGTATTTTTTTAAAGCAAAATCTGAGCAATTTTTCACTTACTTTTCATCATTTTTTGCAGTGTACTCACTCATAATTTATATGAAGTGTATTTTTTGTATAAGTTAATTATATAAAATTTATAAATGTAGGACATGTTGGGCTACCTTTCAAAATATCAACCCAAAAAATGATGTATTTAATAAATAAATGGCTAGTAATGTTTTATGTAGTTTGCATTGGATACAAAATAATTAATTAATTTCAGTTCAACCACAAATTTAAAGACACAAACAAAAGATTTAAAGCTGAGGTACCAATTTTATTTTTTTGCTTCATAAATAATACATATTTATTTATCCCAACAGAAGGAGTCAGACCACAACATGCTGGGTCTATCTTATTAGAAACCTTTTTATCTTTTGTATACTGTTTTGAGACCGGGGAACTAGTTTGAATGAATTTTTATAATTTGTGCGGCTTGAAAGTTAGGCACCCCTGCTTTATTGAGTGAAATTAGGAAAATATAATCATATAATTGCTTATATTGATATTATTATAATGTGTTATTGACCTAAACACCCCAACACACCTTCTACCTACCAGCCACATCCTGCACACATATTCTCTCTCATTCTCTCTCAGCTGGAGGCACCTTTTGTCTTTGCCTGTCACAAACCGCCTGCTGCGCCAAATAAATAAAAACCTATAAAACCATTAACCATCCACCTGCCTTTTTTTCAAAACCCGGCCACAAAACCAGCTGACCTCCTCCTCACCGCCGTCCGTGCCGCGGCCCACCCGAGCGTCTCAAATGACCAGCGTTACCACAGAAACATTCATAGGCCATTAGCTACACATGCACGAAGAGACGGGAGACGAGGGGTAAAGATCGGCCTCCTATATGCGCAACAATGGACAGTCATCTTAGCAGAGCTCTTGATGGCCACAAAGACCATTAAGGCCTAAATTGTCTGTACTCCGACTCTCCCCTGCCCGTGCGTAATCACCAATCATATAGGGGCTGTGTGTGTGTGTGTGTGTGTGTGTGTGCGATGGGGGGTTGGAGTGCATTCTGTGTCCTTGTAAATACGGTTTCTCTCTGATTCACTGTGTGCTCCAAGCAGGAAAATTGGTGTTCCCTGGACCTCGCTGGTTCATCTGGCTGTCAGAGCTCGGGGTAGAAACAGACAGAGTGCGATCAATAAGGAATAATGTTGCTTTTTAAATTTCAAGTTTAAAGAACATATATTTTGCATCATGCTCGTTCATTTTGTCTCGCAATTTTTTTGCTATTGTGTGTTTTATAGATGCTAAAATGGGTCGGATTTCCACTACCAATTAATGGAACATAGTTGTATAGAATGAAATCTGACAGGAGACATTCCAAACTGCAGTTAAAAGCAATGGTTTAGTCTGTCCTTGACTTCATTGTGTAAAAAAATATGAAAACAGAGAATTTCTGTCTGAAGTTTCCAATAGTAGTGTGCTATATACAACTCTAGTTATGTTTTTTTTATGTCCAAGACCTTGCACCAAAGTACAAAGTAACATGTTAGTGCCATATTTAACAACTCGGACTCTGAGAAGCACAGGGATTGGCCTCCAGCTGATGTCCAGAGTGAGGACTAGGCAAAAGCCATTCAGACTTATAAGCATGTCTCTCTGAGCTTGTAGGACAGTTTATTGTCTGCAAAGTACTTCAACAATCTTTGCGATCTTGTCAAATTGCGATCTTGTAAGACCGACTCAAAGCAACTTTCTCAGCCAACGTTTGTGCCATAAACTGCCCCTGATGCCTGGTCTCAGTCCACATAACTAGACCAGTGTCCTATTTCCACCTGTGCTAAATAATGACCTTGTCCAGTGGGAGACCTGAGCCCTAATCGAAGCCACTCACTCAGGCCGCTGCGCTCCCCCTTTGTCCTACAACATCAATAGGTTTTTTTACCCACATATACAGAACAGCGTCATAAAGAACGCTGGCCCCATTCATTTGACTCATAGCTCAAATTCCTCCTGTGTGAAGCCCTCCTTAACCAACACACCATCATAATAATTCACAGCTTTGGCCTGGAATACCATTGGGTCAGCTAAGATATGAAAGAACTGCAAAGGTTGTTGGGTGTCGACAGTGACCAATGTTAGGTCAACTTTTGCAAAGGTATTTTGGCCATTCCATAAGGAAGTTTCAATGCATAGAAGCACATTTATATAGTTGGAAATACTTCAGCTTGGATAATATTTTAGGTGTCCATAGATGTATTGGTCATCCTGAGCCAGCGAGACTTTATGACCGGTGGAAATGTACCTGTGTTGGAATGTCTTCAATGTAGTGGATGCTATTATATTAAGAGCTGGTTGAGGTCTTTACAGACATGGAATAGCATTTAGGCTTTGTCCTTTCCGCTGCGCTATCATTGGGCTTTTTGAACAAGCCACTCAAACTTTCTCTCTCATTTCTTTCAACCATGTCCAGACGCAATCACCCACGGCTAAAACTACCTTGAATCAGAGAGAAGAGACCTCTGCCATCTATGCCAAGAACGTTGGCCTCATCTCGCAATGATACAATTTTCAATAGCCATTCTGAAAGATGCTTTGACCACAATTTCCTCTCCTTTCGCTTTCAGAGGAGACCGGCTTCCCACCATCTCAGTTAGTATTAGTTTTGACAGTGTATGAGAATAAACAAAGACTACTGTAGTCAAATCAATTCATATTTGTACAGCTGTATTTCACAGCAATAGATCAACATTTAAAACAACACTAACTTTCCATTAGCAGACTCAAACAACTGTTGGTTTGGTCTTTGGTTGTGGCAGTTGAACAGATAAACCAATGCGTATTAGAATTAAGCAATTGGATAAATGTTGTGGAGCATTCCCTGCCTTTACACCCTACTTCATTCGCAAGAATTACTCCAAAAGCCTAGAACCAAGAACCACCAGTGATCCAGGCTGTATATTGGTTGAGCAGAGGAGAGTAGAGTAGGTGGAGAAGAGTAGTAGGTGAGAGTTGATGGAAACAAGACTTGTGAATTGTTAGACCAATCAAGAATTTTAATGTATTTCGTCCAATCAGGAAGCTGTGTTCTCTTTCTCTCTCTCTATCTCTTTCCACACTTTGTCATAATCTGGCAGTGTTCATCTACTTCACCTCGCTACTAACTTAATCACGACTGTGTGTCATGAGCCTCTAGAACTTACTCCAACCAAAACTATATATATGCCTCGGTACTATTCCCAGTGACAGTTGACAACAGCTGTACTGACAGTGTGAGATTGAAGGCAGCTTAAAACTTTGTGCCAAATTGGTTTCCCGACCTGCACGCCCCGAGGAATAGGATGAGGATTTGACTCTTGTACATTTTGCAGGGAGGAAAGTTTAATGTTTTCTCCGCTAATCTTCAAGATCAAGATTAGCGCCCTCTGTAATCTTTATATCTATGACCCCAGACATGATCGTCCGCCCGCGCTGTAGGGGAACTCCGCGGGGCTCTGTCTGAGAAGTGAGAGAAATACTGGTCAAAAACTCGCTTAAAAGTAGTACCGTATGTGAGTTGTTCTGGCTCGATTGTCTCCCAACAGAGTAGCGACCTACATTTTCATACTTTTTCCAATAGTTAGAAGTGTTTTTCTTGCTAAAATAAATGTGGTGCATCAATCTGTTTCATTACTGATCTGGTGATTTAGTTTAAGTTTATGAAGGTTGGCAATACTGACACCAACACAGATGAAATTGTTGTGTTCTTTTTTATATAATGCTTCGGTTCACTCTCGTAGATGCTTCACATGTCATTATTCATTCTTGGTGTTCCAGTAGGTCTCCCATCACAGTGCTAACCAGGCACGGCCCTGCTTAGCTACAGAAGTTTGACGGGATCTGTATTTTTACTCACACACACACACCCTTTCGCCAAAAACTTGTACAATTAAGCAACAGATGAAAACTACAGCCTTGAGCCTCTCCCTCTTAAGATCATAGCGACACATTGTATGCATTTTCAACAGCAAGCTACAAAAATTTGTCTACAACCAAAGAACTTCTCCAAACATGTTAATCAAATCATTTCGCACACCGCTAGTTGCATTTCGCGAAGGTGAGCTTATATCAAAAGACACCAAATTAGACCCTGGAGGGCTGTGGCACTGGGGGATGAATACGATAAAACGGTTTAAAAGAAGCCGATTCAGCTTCTCTTATTTAACTTTACTTACTCATGCGTTCAATTTGTGGATAAAAGTCTATTCAGAACGTTTTGCTTTAAGTGGGCAGCATTCAAGTCCTGATCCTCTCTGTGAATCCATGCATCTATTGGAGCCTCGATCATCTCCTGTATGGCCAAGCCGCCCTCTAAAATAGTCAAGTACTGGTCCTTTTATACCGCGCTGACATCTCCAATGAATAGAGAGCAGTTAAAGTTAATGAATATACCTGTATCCACTGAATAAATTCTCACAAAGGGTTTGACAGGCGCACACAGGCCCTAGACTACAAGGCCACGCAAGAGGAGGACCACTCATTCTCTGGTGTTTTCTCTCATTTTACATTTTACGCCTGGAGTTTGCATGTTTATGTGCGCGACCGCGGTAATGGAATCTGCTTTTGTGGCCCCACAGAGACGCATTGTGTCCGCGAACAAGAATTACAATACTGTGAATAGAGAAATCTGCAGGAAAATAGATTACAAAAAGCAGGAAGACATAGGGACTTGTGGTTGCTGTAAATTTAAGGCATTATACCTGGAACGCGCAGTAGATATGTTCACAGGATTAGATAACAAACTACCACAATAGCTTTGACAACATAATTATGGTCCTGTCCATTAGATTATATAAGTCCAACCCTAGTCCATGGTGTAATATTGGCAAAAGCTTTCAACGTGTTCTGTATTTGGACACAGTTTGGAAACAATTCTCACCGTTTCAAACTAATCTAACAGAAAACCACTTCCATTGCTTCTATAGCGAACTATCTGAATGACGTCACTAAGACACGCCCCCGCCGCCTGTCAACTCCCGCCCACATGTTTCGGACAAACACTGCCAAAATGAATCAAATACCTCTTGTCACTTTAGACGAAAATGATAAACCAGGGGCAAAATTCCACCATCAAACCATCAGGGATCATAGTGTAGACCAATTAAAACGTTGGCTTGAATGTCGTGGTCTTCCAGTAACTGGTAGAAAGTTTGATTTGATAAAAAGGTAATGGTGAGGATTATGCTAACATTATCTAGTCATTTAAATTGCAATGTTAGCGCCTTCTTTGTTTATTTTGCTCTGATTAACTTCCATTTATCAAGTTGTTTTTTGTACTGTCCATTTCGTAATTAGTTTGATCATTTAGTTAACTACAGTCAGCCGATATTATAATAGATCCATGGGGTCACAACGGGCTACACCACTACTGTCTCTGAGAGAGAAACTATCGGAGCTAGCCACACTCAGTAAACGCAAACGACAATCAATCAACATATTTAAATGTTAATGCTAGAATATAATATTCATACAACACACGTGCACAGAGGTTTTCAGAATTATCTGTTAAGGTTTTCATGACAAAAATACTTTTTTAATGCGACTAAAGCGATCGCTTTTTTAAAGTAGGTGAACTAAAACCTTTGGGAACTATTTTCTTTGCACTCATTAAATAAACCTTTTGGCATGAATAGTGACAGAAGTTTATTTTGTGTGTTCAGTTGGTACAAAGCCGTATAATAAGCGGACCCCGACGTGCTTCGTCTGTACTTATTTTCCGATAGTCACGAAGTTGAAAAAATCCCTCTCATCTTTCTTCAGGTGTGAGAATTGTATACATTCTGGATTAGGACAAACAATACTAATATGGATTGATGGGGCTAACTACATTCAGAAGAGCTCAGACGGACCTGATACAGCGGTCCAGGTCCAGTCCCAGCTAAACGTAGCTAGGACTGGATCTGGAGGCTCCACAGTTGGTCCAGCGAAGTGTTTTGAAAAAACATGTCCTTTTTAACATTTTCATGAGAGAAATTCTGCTGACCACAAGCACCCACCTCTTGCACTTGTCCTGGTCTGATCTGGTCCTGGTCTGGTCCTGGTCTGGTCCTGGTCTGGTCCGATGTTGTGGTTTAACGAACAGGTTGAATGTTACTGCTTTCATATAGTCCTTTTCAGAGTATCTGAAATCGCTCCCACAAGCACCATAACTGCAGTGTTTTGTTGTCACCATGATTCAATGATTTAGCCCAAATAAATACACACGCTTATGTGGAGAACACAGTAGTACTCAACGGAGTCGGACAGAGTTTGTCCGAAACATGCGCGCATGCGCAGTCATTGGAACTATTTTTAGCACATTTCGGAAACCGGACAGTGCCCTATACAGTCGGGTTAAACTCACAATTTATGGAGTAAACTTAAGGCATTCCTTCTCTATGCTTTGTTTTTTTGACTATTATTGCGGCTTTCTCCCATTGCTTATGAGGCAGTGCTTCAGTCTTCCAGAAAATGTGAGACAATGTTCATAATACAGGTTAAAAATACTTCTGTTTAGCTGTGCACGTTTGCGACACTTTTTTTTTACGTGATTGATCTTGATTTGAATGTCTTGCGTGTTTCTTTTGTTTTGCACTTTGAGTTTGAGCCTTGTGTACATACAAATAACTTGCCTTGCCATGCTCCTTGTAAATGGAAAATTCTGCCTAAAGATATTAAATGTGGTCCGACCATGAATGAGCTTAAGCACTTTTCTATTTCATATTTTTTCAGTTAATTCCATGGACTTTCCTCACTAAGTTTCTCCTTTCCAGGTCATTCAAACATTCAGTCATGCACTTCTAGTTCCAAATATTATCATTCCTTCCTCTGTCCAATAATAATCTTCTGTACAGTTTTGCTTAGTTGCAAATTGACAAAGAAGACACCACTCTCTTTTGTCCGATGCTGTTGCTTGCCTCCTGTTTCCAGGCAAAACCAGCATTCTCCCGCCAACAATGCATCGAATACATTTAGCTAATAAAGTCAGATGACACAAGTGGGGTTAGTTTGATAGGATTTCGTCTCCTTTGTTCCTTTCTCTCTCCATTCAGCTCTTTTGGCCGGTGGTAGGTGGCATTTTGGGTTTAAACCGAGGGAGAGATTTGGATCCTCCCAATTTAATTTGCTGGACAGGAGCTATGGTAATGAACTTGGGACAGAGGATGTATGCTTTTCAGTGGGGGGAGGGTTGGGTGTATACCTCCAAAACGTCCTTGCTAGCTTGTCTTATTAAGGCTTTTTTTTTAGCTAAAATCTTATGCGCGGTGGGCGGGAGGGGAGGGAGATGTATTCACAGAAGTAAAGTGACAACAATAGCGGGACACGGGGAGGAGGGGGTGATCCGGCGAATAGACAGGCTTTGGGTTTGTCCCTTTTTAATAAATGTGAGTGCTTTGGTTAATGCTTCGGTGCGAGGCTAGCCCCCTTCGCACTCGGACATACAGCCACTTACTCCACACTCATTTTCACCAACATATGCCCAGCTCAAGGGCTTTCAGAAGGTGTTTTTAGTCCGGCCTTTGCAGCTGAGGCAAGGCCCTAATTGAACTATCCATCCACCAAAACAGCCGCCATAATGAAACGCTGCTATTTTTCTGCCTATACTTTCTATAATGTGTGCCTTCTCTTTCTATGTCATTTTTAAACAACACATTTAGCAGCACACACAAAAAAGTGAGTGACCAAGTATATTAGTGTAGAGTGGCAACAACGTGATCACCTACAATATCTAACAATTTACCAAATTCTGAATATATTGTAAATTTCTCCTTCATGAGATCAATTTTATTTTATTTTAAACCCATGATACATTTTTGAATAACATTTTTTCTCCTCATATTGATTGAGTTTTTTTGTGTGCATTAACTTTGTATGTATATACTGTAAAAAGTGTGCACACGCACGAGAGAGTACCTTACATATGAAAATTGCATCATGATTACTTACTTAAAGGTATCTAAGAGGATTTTTCCAAATTTTAGCCCTCTCCACTTTTTGAACAAAACTCTGGTCATATTGCTGTCATATGATTGAAGATTTTGAGAACCAATAGTCTTGATGATCCACCCGGAAGTAGAAAATCCTGTTATATGCCTTTAATGTTACTGAGTCAGTTAGGGAGAAATATTGTGGTCAATATTTGAGATTGAGAACAGCTGAAATGTTTCTATCTTTAGTTTTTTGGCACAGCCCTTATAGATTTACAACCAATTTAGAAATTAGTCATTTCCATTTCCATTTCCAGTCTTTTAAATGGTAATTGTTTTGTAATATCTATTTTTCATGGTATATCCCCTTTAACTTCTAAAATCTGAAACCCAGGCATGTTGTATGTGCCAATGTACACTTGCTGCGATTGAGCCTTTTGTGTTACAGTCAAATAACTCCCCACTTCAGCAATGTAAATATTCACTTATACTGGAGACAGATCCATTATTATCTCTATGCAAACGCCAACCTTCTAATTCTAGTTCTTACTCCAACACAAGCCTTTGGTTCCATTCGGTCATTACCTTCATGATATCTCCAACACTGATTCTAAGCTGCTGCCTTAAAAGTCTTGTATGTTTGACAGGTGAAATAACACATCTGAAGCCTGCTCTTATGCAAAGAAATTACCCTTCTGACAGCTAAAATACACACGGATCAACCCCTTTCATTTTTCCTGAAGCTTGAGATAGGGCCAGCCATTTTTTCACCATTACCGCATGCAGCGCAAGTGCGAATATCTTAAAGGATGGCCATTTGCACCGGTCCACTTGTCTATGACGAATAAGAAAATTACAGCTTCAAACAACAAAATAGACACATGTGTTTTGGAGTGTTTTAGTCTGAAAAAAGCTCGAATCATCTCATGCATTAGTGCTGCTCTGTCCAGGTACTTGCTGAGAATTACTCCAGCTGTGAAATAGCACTTACTGTGATTATGCCCGGGAGAAGTTGCATGTTTTTCCCTCTGAATGTAGTTTATTTTTAAGATATTTTAGTGCATCCTTTTCTGCTGTTTTCATCTTGTTTTGCAGAGATGCAGTGTAACAGACAAAGTGCACTGTTATTCGTAAAAGCAAATGGACCAAGTAGTAAAAAGCATTTATGATTGTTGTGGGTTTTTGCTTTATGCACAAAATGGCCCATTTCTACATAGTGAAATGGAATGGATAAATCAGGTTGAAGACTGAATAAGAAAGGACAAATATGTTGAGGCTGTATTTCATTGTATTTGTTGAAGCCAATGTTCCTTTTGCAGTCTTTTTGTGTAGTGCGGAGGTGATGTGTTAGATTGCTTTTTAAGGTTTTTACAAGACTGAGTGAAATTACTAGCGTCTTGCCCCAAATGTGAATAGAGAGAATTAAACGTCATCTTATGAAGTCACGTAGATGTTTTTAATGCAGTTAATAATAAATACTTGTCAGTCCAGCCTCTACAAGCTTTCCACCACTTGCTATCAATATTAATACTTTGGCGTTTTAGATCTTCAATATCTTTTCATTGTTAAAAGAATGCATATTTTCTGCCTTATGACTCTGTAGTATCACGTATCAAGCATTTTTGGTATTAAATTACTTCTTTTACCGTTATTCTTCTCCCCATGGCTGAGCTGCTTGGTAGCAAATGTGGGCTCGTCCAGGATCGGCGCGTCATATCTCTAAAAAGCATTAATGTAATTTGGTTAGTTATTTTGTAAATGGTTTCAGTCTAAATTGCTTTTTGCTGTTTAATTGGATTCTAAATGTGTCAAAAACTCTACATGTTTATTAAAAAAATAAAAAAGTAAACACCCCTTGTCTGTTAGAGCTAAAACAAGGCAAGGTCTATTTGTGATGAGAGGTCAATGTAATAATATGGTTAAAAACGCAAATTTTCCCATCTCTTCAACCATTTTCTCGCTTACGTCTCGCTCCCACGAAGCCTCAAGGACCAGAAAACAGATACACCAGATTCTCCATTGTGAATTCATGCCAACGACCCATTTTATTCATACTTGTTACTTGTACTTACATGTTCAGCGACCGGCAATTCTTGAGCCAAAATGTCCGCCGCCTTTGTGCGCTAACCTTTGCTGGTATTATAAGCGTAATCCTCTCTGTCCACTGCATCTTTAATGATGTTTGGGTGCACGAGTCAGCGAGCACGCCCGGCTCCGGCCAGAGCTTTACAATATGTTAAATATCAATGAGCTGAGGTTGCACGGCTTTTGGATGAAAATTTCACACCACTCACTCACGTTTGAGATTTGAGCCTAAATATCCCGAGGTCTTCTCCGTCGGCCGCTCAGATACCGACCTGGAAAAACAGTCGAAAGTTGCGAGTGCGGCATTAAACTTTACTGTTTGTAGTTTCATGAATTCATGAATCAAATACTCACTTTTTCTCTCGATAGTTCATTCTACTACTACTAATACTACTACTACTACTACTACTAATACTACTACTACTACTACATCTTCTGATGCATTACTACTACTACTACTACATCTTCTGATGCATTACTACTACTACTACTACATCTTCTGATATTACTTATTACTACTACTACTACTACATCTTCTGATATTACTTATTACTACTACTACTATTACATCTTCTGCTATTACTACTAATACATCTTGTGTTACTTCTACTACTACAGCTTCTGTTACTAGTACTTCTACTACTACAGCTTCTGATGCTAGTACTTCTACTACTACAGCATCTGATGCTAGTACTACTACTACTACAGCTTCTGATGCTAGTACTTCTACTACTACAGCTTCTGATGCTAGTACTTCTACTACTACAGCATCTGATACTAGTACTTCTACTACTACAGCTTCTGATGCTAGTACTTCTACTACTACAGCATCTGATGCTAGTACTACTACTACTACAGCTTCTGATGCTAGTACTTCTACTACTACAGCTTCTGATGCTGAAATAAATGCAATATGCTCATCACAATATTGTAGTAAGCCACACTCCTGTTAATAAACTACACATTTATAAACTATAAAAAAGGACGTATAATGTAGAATTCACTTTTCAAGCAATTCTCGCCTTGAGTCTTCCTGTATATTCTCCCACATTCGGGGGCTCAGAAAATCTCAGTTACACCCATCACCTGTCCCTGCCTTTTTATTGACACTCATTTGTGATTTTAACAACTTTTTAAGAATAATATGCAGTCACTTTTCCTTGCTGCTGGCGAGAATGAAACGCAGGATTGTCAAAGTTCTGTCATTTGATAAAAACTTCAATAAACCTGTTAGCTTTCATCATTCACTTTCAGATCAATAATAGTTTTCTCATATCTTCAACAATAATACGTCTGCATAGATTGAATATTCCCCAAAATGCCTGTGTTAAGGTCTCCGCTTTAGATTATGTATAGATTGTGTTGTGTATAGATTGAATTGTCAAGCTGGATTATGACAGAAAGTACCTGCACTGCAAAAAATGATCAAATATGAGGTAATTCTGACTGTCTTAAAACAAGATTTGCCAATGAGACAAACCACTAGATCTTTTTTCAGGAACTGATGCTTTGATTTCATTTCTTGTGTGTCTTTTTAAACCAGATTTTGCTTGTCTCATTGGCAATCTTGTTAAAAAGGCTGTCAGAATGGGCTAAAATTAAGATACATTATGAAAATATTGAGCAATTTTTTCACTTATTATTCTTCACTCATCACCTTCAAATGTAATTACACAAACTTAAGTTGGATATAGTGGCAACCTCCCAATTTCAACTGCAGCAAAACTGTATCAAAAACCCACCAAGGACCACCAGCACACCGCCACCTGCCACCGCACTCTTTTATGGATGCATCCCACTCCCCTGAACCGCTTTAAGGTCTCAGCTTCTCTGCATGTCGTAAACCAGTCCGGCTCCTTTGTAAACTCCAGTTTTATTCCTCCTCAAATCTTGCGATCCTCATGAACAGTTTCAGACATAATCGCCTTCTCCCCACGGCTCCCCTCCGCTCTGCACTGTACACACATTTACTACATCTGATAAAACTGAGGGGGGGTAGAGAGAAGAAACTGCTTATCGCCGCCCCTCCTCTATCCGCTTTTTATGATCCTTTTCTTCAGCAGGAGTGAATGAAATTAATCTGCTCTCCCTCCCTTTGCTCCTTTGTGCATATAGTAGCTTTGTAGGAGGATCTTTATTTTGAAAAGTGCACGGGCCGTAGCTTAAAAGTAGCATATAAGCGACAATATAAGCGACATAATAACAGAAGAAACCAGCTGTAAAAAGGGCAAGCTTGCACACTATGAAATAACATTGGGATATGGCCCTTAGGATTGGATTTGATTAGATTAGATCCAACTTTATTGTCGTTACAATGTCAGAACAATGCAACGGGTCGCAGTTTAGCTTTTAGCCAGTAGTGCAGTAGCGCAATTATAGGATAATTTACAACACATTCATATATAAGCATAGAATATTAAAGAAGACATCACATGCTTCTGTCGTTTGAAATCACAATATTGATTCAAAACGACAGCCGTGCAATGTCCCAGGCCCTGCAGGTTAACTCGGACTGCAATTAAAATTAGTAACCACAATTTTCCTTCTTTCGAGCAAAAAGGATAGCCCAACGCTGCCGAAAAACGTCTGTGTGTCACCGATTCAGGGGAAATATAGAGAGAGAATTAAGTGTCATCATACTATTGTACATTTTGAGGGATTTGCTTTGATATTTACGTCAATAAAAAGTGAAAAATGGAGATTAAAGCATGCTTAAAAATCTTAATCCAAATCTAATTCACACAATAGACATTTTTCAGTGAAGAATATTCATAATTGACCAGAGAAATGTGGTTATAAAGTGACAAAAGTGTTCAGTTTTTGAATGACCCAGTCAAAGCCCAGCCCTAAATCCAAATGAAAACCCGTGAAACGACTTGACGACTGCTGTTCACAAACATTTGAGTTGTTTTGTAAAGACGAATGGGCAAAAATTCCAGTGTCTAGATGTGCAATGCTTGTAGAATCATACCCCAAAGTTGTATGAAGTCTTTCAACAACAACATTGAAATTTTTGTGCGTTTGGTTGTAAACATAAAAAAATACATAAAAGTTGTGTTAATGCCACTGTCACTTTTGTTCCTGCTTCTTCCACTATTTCTACAACTATTTATTTTTCATTCTCACACATTTTTGCTCTGACTCCGAACCAGAGCCTTTGTCTGCTTTGGTGTTGAGCGTTGATAAATCTCTTTCATAAATATTAATCATTCGGTTTTGTCATAAACTGCCTCGATCCATCAAAACAGAGGACATCTCGCCGCTCGCCGCTTTATGGAGGTTACATAGAGACGTTTGATTTCCGACGCAGGATGTGCCATTTTCACTCACCGTATCTAAACAAATCTACGACGAATCCGGCTTCTCCGCACACGTGTCGGCATCTGTCAAACCGCCTGCTCTCAGACTTTAGACAGCACGCCTCTATCAAATCCGTGATAAACATTAGACCAGGACTGAACCAGGACTGAACCAGGGCTGGAGAGAGACTGAATCGGAGAAAAATGAGACAGAATTGGAACTTAGGCAAGGTCTAGATGAGGACTGAAGACGAATGAACCAGGACTGAACCAAGACTGAATCAGGACAGAACTAGGACTGAGCTAGGTATGAATAAGGACTAAATTTGAACTAAACCGGGACTATATGGGGACTGAAGACAAGGACTGACCCAGGACTGAACCAGGACTGGACCAAGGCTGGAGAGAGACTGAATCGGAACTAAAGGAGACAGAATGGGAACTTAAGCAAGGTCTAGATGAGGACTGAAGACAATGGATGAGCCAGGACTGAACCAAGACTGAACTAGGACTGAACCAAAACTGAACCAGGACAGAACTAGGACTGAGCCAGGCCTGAATAAGGACTGAAACTAACTGAACTAAACCGGGTTTAGATGGCGACTGAAGGCAAGGACTGAACCAGGACCGAAGAAGAACTGGAGAGAGACGGAATCTGAACTAAACCAAGGTCAAGATGAGGACAGAAAACAAGGACTGAACCTGATCTGAAGAAGGACTGAATCAGGACTGAAAACTTGCCCTACACCAGGAGTAAACCGGGACTGAACAAGTACTGAAGCAGCAAGCTCCCAGTCACAGAGCCCAAGTTGTTGTAGCAAAGAAATCAATATTTAGATGAAGACACCTTGAAGTGGCTTGATTTTCTACACACAATTCCACTTTATAACCACTCTCTTTGTGACTAGAGCTTATTGAAATTGATAAGGGGACTAAACCTCGGCTCAGAATAAGGCTTTGACCAACTCTAAAGTATATTTGCGGCCCCACAATTTGCGAATCCCAATGTTACCCTTCCTATGACAAGCTTATCTGCATCGATCTTAGCCTTCTGCTTATTATTCGACATCTCAATTCACTCACACCTCCTCTACCTTCATCCATCACAGCTCTTGGATCTTGAAAACCGCTGTTTATCTTCTCCCCCTCTGCTTCTTTCATTCCAAATTCTTCTACATAAAGCCGAGCCGTTATTGGCAGGTTTTTGCTCTGGCCTTGGCTGAACTGGTCTCCCTTATTAGCGGGATATGGAACGAACCAGGCCTGCTCTGTGCTTTGTATGAAAAAAAAAATAAGAAAATGGGGGGAGGGTTTCAGAGAGAAGGAAAGAAGGGGGGAGAGAGAGAGAGAGAGGCTGTTCTTAATGGTCCCCCCAAGGGATTCTGAGCGGCCGTGCGAGCCATTGCTGCGGTCGGGAATATAGTGGTAGCAAAATAGGACAGGTAAAGACCCTCCTCCTTGACTGTAAAGAGTTGTATGAATATGGTAAACCGGTTCGGCATCATGATTCTCCCCTGGAAATGGCCCAGTGTCTGTCCCTTGGGGGGCGAGAGCAGAGAAGATTCCGCATTTAGGGCCTCGGCTCAGTCCGCTGTTGGGTCTCCGGGGATTTGGAACAGGACCCTGGACCGCCGCGGTACACCTATCCATCTCCAATGCAAGGCAGCAGAAGTAGCAGTGGTGGCGGTGGTGGTGGTTTTAACATGGGAATATCTGACGTCTATAGATGTTGGACACTGCTGAGGCAGGCTGGAGATGGCAGAGTTGAGCAGGAAATTAAGCTGCAGAATAAAACTGGTCTGAAAAAGAGTTTTGTAAAGATTTTGTAAGGCTATATCTAATGGCTTGAAATGATAACGAGGGCGCAAGAGAGAGCTTAAGCGAGACTTGACCATAAATTGTCACATTTTATACTAAATTATTACAATCATGCAGGTAAAATCCACAACAGTTTCATGAAATATGGCATGTGTATCATTTTGTTTTTAGCGCCAAAGAATCTAATCCTTCTGCGCTTGTGTCTTCCATTGTTGGTATTATGACAGCATCTGTAGCTTTAACCATCAAACAAAAGCAATGTAGCCGTAAAAAGTGATTCTAAAAGGGCCGCGAGATCCAATCGAATCTAGAATTGTGTCTAATTAATAAACAAGCTTTGCCCATCAGAGAAACCAAAGTATTACAAAAGCGAACAAATAGGGCTGGGAAATCCAACAAAACAGACATTTTTGTTGTTCTATTACTATTGACAACTTATTTTGTATCCATATTTCAGAGATCTACCATAAATGTATCCCTCTCTTTGAAGCCATCTTGAAGCCCTATTCCCTGCTCTACTGCTACTATCATTACAGCTGTTACTAATACCATATCTTCTCCTACTCAGCCTATTATGAAAGTCAATATTTTCTCATGTTGACGTAAGCTCTCTTCTCTCGGGGTCGAAGCCGGAGTGAAACCATCTCTTTCCCCACAGCAGCAGAAGCAACAGTAGCAGCAGCAACAGCAGTAGCAGCAGCAGAAAGAGCAGTAGTGACAGTGACAGCGAGAGCAGCTTTAACAGGGGCCGATCTGAATGGATGCATGCCTGACACCGGGCACATTTAGCTGGTGTTACCCCGGGGCGTTCAGGGACCACCGGTGACCACATCATGTCCATTCTCTCGCACACACTTCATGTTGTTTTTTTGTCCCGCTCATGTTGAGGTCAGCGAACATGGCGCAGTGGCAGTGCTGTCAGCCGGCCTGTCCTTCAGCCATTTCCGACAAAGCATTATGGGTTTTTTTCTTTCAACAGAGCAGCAGGAATGCCACTAAACCAAGGCATTGTGGCATTGGGTGGAATTTTAAGGCGTCGCAATTTGGTGGGATATTGTTTCGTGCACCAGTTCTGTGGCGATGTGAGCTGAAATCCTGCTGCTAGCTCAGTTTGAATTGGAAAATGTTGAATCTTTAGTCCTGTTGAATTTGATTGCACGTAGCCAAATTTAATTCCACCATTGTGTCCTTTAACCTTTTTAATGGTTCCATGTTTACAGCATATATTCTTATTTCTTTCAAATCTGTACAAAGGCTTCACCTAATATCAAAACAATTGACAGATGCAATGGAATTATGCTAAAAACAATGGATATATTTGATTAAATCTCACATTTTCAGGAACTTTTACAAATTTTAGCTGAAGCTTCTTTTCAGGGACTCCTCAGAGTTCCTGAAAAGAAGCCAGTCCCTGTGCTCCTCAGAGTCCCAGCAGGAGGCCAGTCCCTGTGCTTCTCAGAGTCCCTGAAAAGAGGCCAGTCCTTGTGCTTCTCAGAGTCCCAGAAAAAAGGCCAGTCCCTGTGCTCCTCAAAGTCCCAGAAAAAAGGCCAGTCCCTGTGCTCCTCAGAGTCCCTGAAAAGAGGCCAGTCCCTGTGCTCCTCAGATGTACAGTACTTTGGAGCGAGGCCATGGAGAGACACAACCTGGGCTGCTTTTAAGTCTATTCTCTGAGCCACAAGAAGCCAGTGCAGAGACCTGAGAACTGGACTAATGTGGTCGTACGTCCTGGTTCCAGTCCGTGCTCAAGCTGCATGCGAGTCCTGCGTAATGCGTAATATTTGTTATTTAAACCAAACAGAAAAAACATTGTGTGACCGTGTTGCATGCGTTTCCCCAGTGAAAGATCGTCCGCACAGGGCCTTAAATCAGATGCTGTGGAAGTTATACTGCTTCTCCTACTCGCATCGTTCATGTTGTAAACGCATTGAATATTCATATAGCCAAGGGGGATCTCCATACATTACAGGTCATTTATACTGCCACATTCAACCTACTTATTGCATGTTTGGGGGACATTATGCATTCATAGTTTATAGCATCATTCTCTGGGTTTTATAAATGTTTAATGCCCTCACATCTTATTATCCACAATGTCATTTTTCATTGGCTTTTCAAACAACCACTACTTGCAACCCGGTGGAGGCACATTCCGAGAGTTCAGGCTCCGAGATTAGAAGGCTCGTTTTAGCATTATATTCAGAGAGGTGTTTCGGTAAAGCTTGCCTCATCAAAAACGCCATCTTGCTTATTCTCGTCTTTGCATACTTTTTCACTTGAATATATTTTAGCCTCTGTCACATATTTAGGGCAGTAACTTCAGACAGAAAAGTGGCAAAGCACAATTAGAATTTGCTTAAGTTCTTGCTAACGCAGGACAGGGAACCGTACCAGAACGAAGCCAAGTCAAAACTAGGGCTATAGTCAAAATACTCATAAACAATATATTGGGATGGACTTCTTTGCAAACTGTGAATCATGATTGAGGTTTTAAAATCTCAAATAATTATATACTGTTGCTGTATGTTGCATTAAATCATAAATGTTGGGCTACGATGGTGATTTATTCATAGGACAATTGCATTCACTCATTAAATATCGACCCATGTATAGGGAGGATCTTGGCAATAACCAATCTTTACATAAATTCTCTCATAAGTTTCCTATACAGTGGTCTCTCGTTTATAGCATGGATTACGTTCAAAAACTACACAATCTATAAATGGCACACAAAAAGTCTACTAAACTGCGATAGGAGAATTGTGGTATAGGACCAGATGGACCAGTGTTTATACAGAAGTTGCCATCTTTAACGCTTGCATCCATCCATCCATCCATGTTCTACCCCTTAACCCATTTGGGTGGAGGGGGTGGCAATCAGTGATGCCACCCAAGTCACTTAGCACCAACCCCTCACTGATCCTCTGCAGGTGGTGAGTCCACAGGAGAGTGAGAGCATAGCCTTGATCTTTCAGCAGGAGCTTCAGGCAAAGTGGGGTTAAGTGTCTTGCCCTGGACACAACAACAGCAGACATCAGTGGGAGTCAGTGGAGAAGGTCTCGTGGTGGGCTCGAACCAACGACCTTCAGGCTCTAAGGCCAATGCTCTACCAACTGAGCCACTGTCGCCCAACGCTTGCATATATACTTGGCCTAAGCCGAACTGGACTTCTTTGTAACGCAACAAATAATTAGTGAGAAAGTAGCAGACTTAACCAGGTTTACACATGTTGTCCCAGAACCCTGTAGACGTACCCGCACCACACTTTGAAAACCTTTGTATTATTTAAGCCTGTGATATTACATCCCATCGTCTCTAAAGTACAGTTAAAGTTAGCTTTAAGGACACCGCCAGGACCCAGGGCTGAATTGGAAACAATAAAAGTCATTACATCATGATCCTGCCGTTAAAATGATAGATCCTCACTTTGTCCTTAGTCTTTTGTTCCTGAATATGGCCCTTGTGTAAATCTTAATTACTTGTAAAATTAAACATTTATTAGGGTCGAGCAATGTAGTTATGAGATGAAATTGCTGTCTTGCCCAAAGGCTCTTGACCGACACGAATCATGGCGACCTCTACAGCGGAGATGGACTGTAACCGGGTATAAAGTTTGGTTTTAGGAGTTGGAAGAGGATCCAGAGAATAGTGGTGACAGCGCCAATTAAAAGTTGCGGGTACACTGCAAAAAGTGATGGAAAATAAGTCAAACATTTCTCATAATTGGCTAAATGTAACTTAATTTGAGCACATTCTGACAGCCCTAATCCGCAATTTGCCAATAGACTAAATGACTTTGTCCCATTGGAGCAAACTCACAGTAATCATGAAAGTTGTTCAGTTTGGGCTTGAGCTTTTAACACAAGTCCCTATTGGGGGAAGATCTTTGAATGGTTTTATACTGATCTTGTCTTAAAAAAAAGAGAATCTATAGTCTACCTTTAAAGTGAAAGAAAATAATTCAGCGTCGTTGCTTTCCAAAATGACTGAGACTCGACTATAAAAAAATCACTGGTTTGTTTGTTATGTCTTCTACAACTGTATACTTAGTACTTAGGGTTAGCATGGATCAATCCAGGGCAAATAAGGCACTTTAGAAACTGTTCTTGTAGAGGGACAGATAGAGTGTGTTTTGTGTATGTGTGTGTGTGTGAGCCCCAAACATTTTAGGTTGAACCGTTATTGATATAATGATAGAGTTATAATTGTACCAAACAGATAAGTTTTAGGCTTTTAAATGCTTTCTTCCCACAAACAGTGCACTCTCTTACAGAATGTCTTCCAGAAACCTATGCTTACCATGCTAATCTATAGCATTCCCATCTCCTTCATTCAACTCCATTTGCTCTTCGGACTCATCGCGAGGCAGTCAAACTAACACAATTTGGAGGATTTAAAGCCGATCCCATTGTCTCCCGGTCGTTCCAATGGCACTGACCCCAACTGTGACCCTCAGAACGGGACACCCCCATCTCACCCACGGCCCCTCGGACCGTCCCGGGACTTGAACTTGGGACTTGACACAGCAGGCCGGCCAGGCGTGGACAGATGAAAGAAGAATAGTGCACTTGCATATGAATGGGGAGAGGGGCAGCGGGTGATTGCAGGGCGGAAGGTAAAGGTCACACACCCCCCTAGCAACGGACCAGTGCGGGTCAGTTTTCAAACGTTAATTTAGGTTATGTTGTGGTTGCTTGTATATTCACTGCTTTTGCGAGCTATAGACGCACAATACAAGGCGATAATCTGATGAAATTCACAGAAATATAACAGTTGCTTATGACGCATCCTGTTCAAAGGAGGACTTAGAACTATTCAAAGCCAAAGCAAAAATATGTGATACAAAGTAAATGAAGATTCTGAAGTAGGTTTGTTTTAGGGTCATCAAAAGTATTGGAAATCAGACTTATCATAATGGGTATTTCTAGACTCCACCTATTTATACTTTGACATTTTAAGGTATACTTCTGCTGCCACTATGTTAAGGACATTTATACTAAACCTACTACTAGACTCACAATTATTACTATGGCTGCATTTGCTGCTGCTACTACTACTACTACTACTACATTAAAACTACTAAAACAACTACTACTTCTGCTACACCTTATGCAAACACCAATATTTTGATTATGGTTTATTTTACTACTAAATTACTTACTGCTGATAATACTACTACTTTACTACCACTATAACTCCTTCTACTGCAACCATTGCTTATAAAACCACAGCTACTGTTATTTTTACCACTTATAAAACTACTAAACAAGTCAGCTGGTCATTTTGCCATCAAGGTCAAGTCCAGCAGGCGCCAACATGGACAGATGAAAGCAGAAGAATGGTGGGGGACCACTGCCGGGACACTTGCATTTGAATGGGACAGGCCTAACGGGTGAGGGAGGGGTGAGGAGAGGGATGGTAGGGGGTGGGCCTTCAGGGGAGAGGGTAAAGGTTAACCCCCAGCCGCGCGTTGGTCTCGCTGCCGGCCTGACGAGCAGACAAAAGGAGATGACACGGGGCACTGGACAGGCTGGCCCGCTCCAGGAGGCCTCCGCTGGGGTGGGGGTCCCAGCAGGCAGATGCACCCGGCAGCAGCAGCAGCGTCAGGACAGACAATGGCAACACGCGTCCTGCTCGAGCGGGACGGACGCCAGGCACACTTAGCATTAGCAACACCCCCGGCCTCGGAGGACCAACCCACACATGAGCAAACACATCTGCATTATTAATATTTGATCAGGCCTAATCCACAGCTTGAAGAGAGGGACAACAACATGCAAGGCCACGCTGTATGGACGGGCAATAGGCAGGTTTATGAGCACAAGGCATCTCAAAGTCCAATTCAATTTATTTTAGCATAGCCCTGAATCACAACAGTAGTTATCTCGGAGGATTTAACAGGAGGAGGACATAAGGAGCTGAGACCAATGTCCATAAATGTTGATAAAGTTAAAAATATCGTTGAATTTTGCGTGTCCTGGATCAACACTGTCCTTAGACCCTCCTGCATCAACATGGAAAAAACGTGTGCTTTCCAAAATAAGAAATAATTTTATTAAAATCATATAAAGACATTTCACTGATAAACTGTAAAAACGCAAGTATAAAAAAAGTATAAATAATATTCATAAATAGTGTATAAAAAAATATCAATCTGTAGCAGAAAACTTCATTTAGCAAGTTTTTCCTTGACAAAGAATGGGGTTCTATTCGCCCAATACCCTTTCTGTTTATAGACCAATACATTAATTGTTTGATTTTTTCTAATCTGCTGTTGGTAAATTAACAATACTTTTAGATTGCTGCTTTTGTGATTTTGGGTGCTACAAAAGTAAAATCTAAATTGTACTTGGGATGGTACCACAATGTTCCAAACTGCTTCTAACCCTCAAGAAAAGTCAGATTTTTGTATCAACACGAATTGTCTAGTTCAGTTGAGTACTATTTGACTTATAATTCATGTTAGACTCTAAAGTTGTATAGTAAACACTCACCTTTATGCATTTGAAGATATTTTGCCTGAGTGAATTATTAATACAATGGTTTATTCTTGCAATCGTGTGCCACAAAGCCCTGTGTTGGTTTATGCGAGAGTGTAAAATCTGGAGCATATAGAGTAGACCAATACATCTGGCAGATAGTTGTAATTTTAGCCATGAAAGCAAAACACCTACTGTATATTGTGTTTGTGCTTTTAAGGAAAGACATCATGTTTTTTTCCCTCATGCACTTTAGCGAAAAGAGGCCACTGCAAAACATGTGATTACTCTGCCACCTCTGGGGTTAGAGAAACTGTGGATGACTATACTTAGTTTACTAATATTACATCTTTGAGTGAACAGATGGACTTCTTTCGCTGTGATTCAAACTTTGTATTCTCCAACAGCATCATAAAACCTCTAATACAACACGGCCGATGCCTTTATTAAAAAGTCAGAAGAAAACATAAGTTTGGAGGAGTCTTCCTGGTGAGTGAGTCTTTCTCTGGTCTCTCTCTTGTGTCTCGTTCTGGTCTCTGTCTCTCTCTGACCCCTCTCTTCTCTCCCTCTGGTCTCTCTCTCTGACCTCCCTCTGGCCTCTCTCTTGTGTCTCTCTCTGACCTCCCTCTGGTCTCTCCCTGTTCTTTCTCTCGCTGACCTCCCTCTGGCCTCTCTCTTGTGTCTCCCTCTGGTCTCTCTCTAGTCTCTCTCTCTGACATCCCTCTGGTCTCTCCCTGTTCTTTCTCTCGCTGACCTCCCTCTGGTCTTTCTCTGGTCTCCCCCTCTGGTCTCCCCCTCTGGTCTCTCTCCCTCTGGCCTTTATCTTGTCTTTCCCTTGCTGACCTCCCTCTGGTCTCTCTCTGGTCTCTCTCTGACCTCCCTCTGGTCTCTCTCTGGTCTCTCTCTGGTCTCTCTCTGACCTCCCTCTGGTCTCTCTCTGGTCTCTCTCTGGTCTCTCTCTGGTCTCTCTCTGGTCTCTCTCTGACCTCCTTCTGGTCTCTCTCTGGTCTCTCTCTCGCTTCCCTCCCTCTGGTCTCTCTCTGGTCTCTCTCTAGTCTCTCTCTGGTCTCTCTCTGACCTCCCTCTGGTCTCTCTCTGGTCTCTCTCTGGTCTCTCTCTGACCTCCCTCTGGTCTCTCTCTGGTCTCTCTCTGACCTCCCTCTGGTCTCTCTCTGGTCTCTCTCTGGTCTCTCTCTGGTCTCTCTCTGTTCTCTCTCTCGCTTCCCTCCCTCTGGTCTCGCTCTAGTCTCTCTCTGGTCTCTCTCTGGTCTCTCTCTGACCTCCCTCTGGTCTCTCTCTGGACTCTCTCTGTTCTCTCTCTCGCTTCCCTCCCTCTGGTCTCGCTCTAGTCTCTCTCTGGTCTCTCTCTCTGGTCTCTCTCTGGTCTCTCTCTGACCTCCCTCTGGTCTCTCTCTGACCTCCCTCTGACCTCCCTCTGGTCTCTCTCTGGTCTCTCTCTGGTCTCTCTCTGGTCTTCCCGTCGCCTGCATTTGAAAGGAAAACTCACATAAAGTCTGGAGCAAATCAGTATTTTAGTATTTAATCCAGTCTATACTTTAAATTCCCCAGTTTGATCAATCTCTATATTATTTGTTTAATATTTCAGCACATTCGCCACTTACCCTTTTTAGGGCTACGATTTTTGTTTAGTTTAATACTTGTTGGTCTTATGGATCAATGGCTGTTATAACTGTTTGATTCCCTATTCGTTGAGTTTTTAGTTTACGACTCATGGTGTTCCCTTGAGATCCGTTCGGTCCATATATTGACCCGGCGGCGTCTGAACTTGATCTTGAGACACTGGTCAGTGACCCGAGGCGTGGGGGGGTCACTGCAGCCGCTCTGTCCATCTGCTGGATCCACATTTACATATTCATACCAGCGACATCTGCAATCAGGGCTGAACAGTTGGCCTTGTATTCACTCATAACATTGGGAAAACCGTTTTTGTAAAGAGAATGAGCTCACCCAAAATGAGAGATTTTAGATGCGATATTTTTTTGATAAACAGGGAATTTTGGATTTTTTTGTTGAGAGCAAATTACTTAACAAGATAAATCATTGCAGTAAAGTCAATGCAAGTTTATTAGTATAGCACAATGCAACCAAGTTAGCAAAGTGACTTGAATTTGCTTGTACTTCGTGGTTCTGGTCAGGACTCAAGCTGCAGCCTTTTGTCGTTTATTTATGCAGTCGTTATGAACATTGGAACTTAGGTCACATGTTTTCAAAGATTTTATATGTTTTTACAGTCAGATTTTTTGTGTGCAAAATTGTAGAATATTAGTGCTAAAAAAAATGCTAAAATGATATAAACAACAGCTAAACCGTTAATTTCCCAACAAACACAGCATTATCTTTCATAGACTTGTAAGAAAGAATTAGTCACTATTTTTTCACTATTTTAGCCTGTCTTTTTCGACTTTTTCACAGAAAGACAGAGGCCTACAAATGTGACAGAGGCTCAGACTGAGAGTGTGTGTGTGTGGTTTGTAAGTTTGGTACCCCATCTTTAATTTATGGATCATAACGCATAGTTCTTTTAAGAGCCAATTTCAGATCAAGATTAAGATTATTTTTTTCATCCCACAGTGAGGAAATTTCAGTGTTGCATCACCAGTTACAGAACAGTGGGAACGAGGAGCACACAGCACAAGATAAATGAACAATAACTCAATACTAGAATTAAATAAAATCTCTAACTTGAGCATGAAAAGCAAGTCTAAAATCTCTAACTTTAGCATAATAGAATTTATTTTGGGAGAGTGTTCAAACTTCATGAAACTTTATTGACACAATGCAGTTGGAGCTTGTGGGACTGGACAAGTGCAGGTGGTCTGTCCGGTCAGACCCCTGCTCCCCCTGCCCCCCCTTTCTGCAGTTGTGCTTTTGGGGGTTGGAGAAGGGAGGGGGATGGTTGCGGGGGTTGGGGAGTTGTGGGGTCCGGTGAAGGTCAAAGTGGGAGGGGCTATGGGTCAGTTCGCCAGACGGACGCGCAGACGGCGGACTTGACATTGAGTTTGACCAGGGGACCTTAACTGAATTTGGTCCTCCCCAAGAAAGGTTAGAGGTTAGATTGCACTTGTAAAGGACACATAATATGCAAAACAGTTGTATTTATTTTTTGAGTTTTCCACCGACAGTGTTCCTGTGAATAGCTAACACAATTTTTCCCCCTCTTTTGGATTAATCTTGATTTTTAACTAGATTAGATTTAAATGTTGTAATTCACTGCTTTCATGCACACACACACACACACACACACACACACATACAAACACAACTGTTGAATTTTTATTAAGATATATTCTGGATGTTCCTGGATCAGATTTTTCCAATAATTAAATTGAAGAACTCTTGATTTGAAAACACACTGACTGATTTTAGAGAAAAGTCACTCTTTCGATTTGTTGACACAGGCCTATTGTTTCCTATTCAAAAAGTAGTAGTAGTAAAAGATTCATTCATAAATCTGTCTCCACAGAGATTGTGGAGTTTGACTTAACTGCTCGTCCATTTGGTAAAACTACTCACTACTTCTACTACTACTACTGCTACTACAACTACTACTACTACAATCACTGCTACTACTACTGCTAATACTACTACTTCTAATCACTGCTTCTACTACTACTACAACACTACTAATACTACTTATATACTACTGCTTCTTGTCCTTCTACAACTACTGCTACTATTACTACTACTACAACAACCACTACTACAAATACTGCCACTACTACTGCTACTCTCCTCCAACTACTGCTACTACTACTACTATAACCACTACTAATACTGCTACTACTTGTACTACTACTACTGCTACTCCTCCTCCTACTACTTCTACTACTACTACTACTTACTGTATATTGCTACTACAACCACTACCCCTACTACTACTACCACTACTACCACTGCTACTACTTCCATCTCCTTGCGTACACAGACAGTGGGCCTGACATTGGGTTTTACTTGAACCCTCTCTGAGTTTTTCGGCAGCTCCTTCTCCACAACAACTGCCCAGAAAATGATGGCTTCCGAGGTCAGGGGTTAAATTACACTTTTAAAATATAAAACCTTAACATTAACGACGTTATGTGTTTTTTTAATGGCGGCCGCAGAAGGTGAACGGCCATATTGTTGCATAGTCGCCTCTCCATTGGCGCGTACTCAAGTTAATTTCCCTTTTTTAATAGAAAATCGTCTTGTCCTTCACACCACAACGAGTTTACTCACAATGCCTCCTTTGTATTTAACTAGAAAATGCCTCAATTGTAATACATTCTTGCTCAGAGGAGGCTTCTAAAAGGAAGAATTAACAAAAAACGTCAGAAAATTCACATTCTTGACGCGTTATTGTCCGCAGGCGCACAAATACGGTGGTTGTCACCGCTTTTTTTTTTCCTTTTTTCTTCTCGCCCAGTGCTGAAAAGCATCGGCGAGCGTTCCAAGACAATATGGAACGGTCCAAGGATGCGTTAAGTGGCGAGCCAATTTTTTACGGCATCTGACTTCTTAACCCTGTGTTTATGTTTGTGGCATTCTCGCGGATAATGGGCACGAGCGAGTTGTTGAAAGCAGAACTATTGAACGCTGATTGAGGCCGAGGAAAGCAGAGGACTGGATGGATACGGTCTGACCTCCGTTTTTCCCTGAAACCGCAGTTATGGTTCAGGCTACAACCAGGGAGAGTGGTCAGTCACAGGTGTTAAGTACTGAGTCTGGAATTAAGACAGTTTTAGGCCAGGCAAGTTTAATTGTATAGCACTGTTCATACCAAGGCAACTGAAAGTGTTGAACAGAATAAGACAGCATTCAAATGATAGATAATCTCAGTACGTTAAAGTAACGATAAAATCCCTTTACAGCTAAATAGAACTGTTTTTAACCTGGACTTGAACATTGTCAGAGTAGAAGCCTGTCTCACATTTTCAAGAAGACTGTTCCAGATTTTAGCTGCATGAATCTGAAAGGCTGCGTCCACATATTTAGTTCTGACTCTGGGCACCAGAAGGATGCCGGTCCCTGTGTTCCTCAGAGTCCCAGCAGGAGGCCAGTCCCTGTGCTTCTCAAATAGTGACTCACAAGGATCTTTCTTATAGGTTTGTAAAATATAACATGTTTTCTATTGAGATGAATTTGTTTGCAAAAGGGACCATTTTTAGCACAAATCAGACCACAGCAGATCACCTTCATCTTTTGTATACTTGAAAGAAAGAGCCCTGTGAGTCACTATTTGACACTTTTGGCTGAGAGCTGATTGGCCGAGTGACGGTGGGCCTCTCTTTTACACTTCTCTGTCTGAAAAAGGCTGTGACAGAGGCCATGTAATACATAAATGTGCAAACTAGGGATAGAACTAACCTGTTTTAGAGCCAGGAACTACAGCTACATCGATGACATTACACAGATACATTTGCGTGTGATCTGAAAGTTAGGTACCCCAGCTTTAAATTTTCCTGTTTTTCCCTACCCCTCTATAACTTTGCTGGACGACGTCACAGACAGAGATTGACACTGAGTGCATTCCGCGGCCCGTATAATCCCACATGTTCTACTTGACTCATTCATTATTGCTTGTGGCTTAAACACTGTTATTTAAAGCCAGTACTTGTACATTTTTCCGCCGTGAAAGTTCAGACCCGGGCATTATTATTACATCTCCAAACTGAGCGCAAATGGCCCGGCGCTCTCTCCACCTGTCGGGGTTGATGCGTGCTGATCGCTGACAGATCTGGAGTCTGTCATCGACGCCAATTGCCGTTTTTCTTTTGACGGTTCTCTGAGTGCTCAAATCACTATGTTCCAACTTGTTATAAAGTGCTCCGGCTTCTCCTGCACTTTGCTTTCAGCGGCACTTTACCAAAAACGACACAAAACTGTTCGAAATCACTGTGTTGAATATGCGTAAAATGGAAAAAATGCCTCTCTGGGGAATCGGCGGTGGTAAAAAAAATTTTGTTTTTTTTTATTGAGTCCACGTTGTTTGGCAGGAAGCGTTCTCTCGAATCAAAGGTGTGACAGCTCCAGGCGCTACGGGAGAGACCGGTGGGTTTATTTAAAAGTGGGATTGCTAACATTTCAGGTTGCATACAGGGAAACTCACACCTGTACTTGGAGGTTTTTGTGCCACGGTGGAAGAGCCACGGGAGCTCGGAAGGAACATGCTGCCTCTGGTTTCAAGATACAGATGACAGACTCAGGAAGGAAAAAAAAGTTGTGTGAAGCAATAGGAGATGCTCGAACATGCATGAAACACTTTTAAAACAGCTTTGAGTGTGTGCGTATGACAAAGGAAACAACTGTAACAAGGTCCAAAGCTGCGAAAAGCACATTTTTAGGAATCAGAAGGCTTTTTTGTCTTCTTAGGGATTTGTTTCTTCTACACCAGATCGTAGTAAGTTAGCAATGTGTTTTATCTTGGCATCTTCTGTGGCCTTGTATTTTAGAACCAAATATCTTTTAATCAGAAGGCTTCAATTTTGTTCTACCTTTATTACAGAATCAGACTCAGAATTCTTATATTGCCATTGCGAGAAAACGGGAAGTCACAAGCTACGAATCTGCCTTGGCTTATGGTGCAAACCGTTAAAAAAAAACAAGTTAAAATAGTCATGCGTAAAATAAAATTTGAAAAAAATGAAATAAAAAATGTATATTACCCTATATAATGTTTAGAAATTGTTGTATATCTTTTTTATTTTTTATTTTTTTTTTATTTTAGTTTATTCGGTCAGGCATCGGAAACAAAGTTGTACGAGGATAGTTTCCACAGGAACACAAAATATTCCAAAAAAAAAAGAATGTACCGTACAAACTGATACTTTACTTTACTTTACACTGACCGAAAAGGCGTCGGCTGAAGCATAAGCTTATAATGCCTGCCTTTACAACACAACATGTGCCTTTGTGTTTTTCCTCATTGGAAATACAAAAACAAAAACAAAAAACGTCAGGCCGTTTATCCATTAAGGAGATACAGAAACAGAAAATTATTGGACAAATTTCAAGTATCTGACAAGAGTCTTATTTTTATATAATCTTTTAAAATGAAAGAGAGAGGTGCACTGTTTGAGTTCCTCTGTACAGTTATTCCAGAGGTCAACCCCTTTAAAAGAAATGCAGGACCCCATTGTATCTGTTCTAAAATATTTTTTATTGAAAACTTCTCTTCCTCGGAGCTCATAATGGCTTTGTCTTATGTCAAAGATATTTAGCAGCGTTTGGGACAAAAGTTTGTTTTTAACTCTAAACATGATTTTTAGAGTATATAACTCTACAAGGTCATAAAATTTCAATGTTTTAAGGTTTGTAAATAAAGGATGAGTTGACTGGTTATAATTCGAGAATGTGATGAGCCTTATTGCCTTTTTTTGCAGAATAGCGATGGGTTTGGTGTTTGTTTTGTAGGTATTTCCCCAAATCTCTATACAGTACGTTATATATGGCATTATTAGTGAGTTGTATATAATAAGTAAACTCTCTTTATTTAGATTATGTCTAGATTTATATAATATTGCTATTGTTTTAGATAATTTAATTTTGATATAATTTATGTGTGATTTCCAATTTAAATCCTCATCAATGGTTACTCCTAAAAATGTATTTTCATTTACTCGTTCTAATGGCATATTGTTCAGCGTTAAGCTTACTCGATCATCAATTTTACGATTTGAAAATATCATGTATTTCGTTTTTTTAATGTTTAAAGATAATTTATTAATATCAAACCACATTTTAAACTTGTGCAACTCTCTTTCCATCATTTCCACAAGCTGATTTAAATCATGACCAGAGCTGTACAAGGTGGTGTCATCCGCAAATAGGACACAATTCAACTTTACCGACACATTGCACAAATCATTAATGTAAATAATGAACAATTTAGGTCCTAGAATGGATCCCTGTGGAATTCCATAAGTTATTTTAACCATTTCTGATTTTGTATCATTTATTTGTACGTACTGGTGCCTATTTTCTAAATAACTCTGTAGCCATGTATGCACTGGTCCTCTAAATCCGTATTTTCTTAGTTTTTGTTGTAGGATGTTGTGATCTAGGGTATCAAAAGCCTTCTTCAGGTCAATAAATACCCCAACACTGTATTTTTTGTCATCAATTGCTTTGGAAATGTTTTCTGTTAAATCCATAACAGCCATTGCAGTGGAGCGGTTCTTTCTGAACCCATATTGGTGATCGCTCAGTAGTTCATATTTTTCTAAGTACTGATCAAGTCTTTGAACAAACACCTTCTCGATTATTTTTGAAAATTGGGAAAGCACAGAAATAGGTCTATAGTTTGAGAACGAGTGCTTATCACCAGCATATCTATGCTTGCTAAGAATTGACTTAGCTCACTCTCTACCTGAACGTCCAAATTCTCTTCTCTTTGTTTATGGATGAATACTACCTGTCTATTATTTCAAAAAAATTAGAAAAAAATGAAAAATGTAAAGGAAAATTGCCAATATAACTACGCACACGTTAAAGATAATGTTTAGAAATTGCTACATATGTATAAAAACATCGACCCCAACCTGAATATTCGTCTTACTGCAATATTTATAGTTTCTTCTTGAGTCGCGCGCTACTTTCCCTCTTTCCAACCAAACCGTTTTATCGCTCTTTTGCCTTTTATATTTTATGCATGTGTTTATGTGCTTCATATTGTGTGAATGTGTAAATGCCAAACCCGGCTTTTCATGTCAACATCTACAACATATATTCAGATGCGCCATGTATTATTGATATGGTCATTACTCTCTGCGTCCGGACTCCGTAGGCCTCGTAATGCATCCACGAGGGATATGGACCAGCTCCACTTTCTAAACCAAGCAAAACCAGCACAAAAGCAAGGCTGTTTTAGCTCTTTAAACTTAATATTGTATCAGTCAACTGTGTGTAGATCTGCAATTTAGGATCACTCTCCAACCACAACAGTGCAAAAAATGATAAAATATGAGGTAATAATTGCTTCAAGTGTACGGCTTATAAAGAACCGTCCTCTTCACTTTTTGAATAAAACTCTCTGGTCTTATTTGTCGAGCACGTATCACCAGAATGATAATTATAATAATGACAATTGGGAGGACCAACTAGTCTCGATGATCCACCAGGAAGTAGACAATCCTCCTACATACCTTTAAATCGAGTGGTTTTTATCCTAGTGCATTCTGACTGTCTTAAAACAACAATAATTCCTTCTTATTTAGCCATTCAGTCTTATTTGAAGAACTGTTGCTTTTTATTTTCTCATTTCAAGGGAGAAATTTCTTTGATCTTTTAAAAAAACGTATAATTTTTGTTTTGTCCCATTTGAAAATCTTGTTTAAAGGCCGTAAGAATCTGATCAAATTAAGATATAAAAATTATCTAACAAAAAAATGCTTTGCTCTCCAAACAGTTTGGGTCTAGTTTTCCCATGCATGTGTTTTGGTTTCTATCACTTCTTTAGATAAGATTTTTCAGAAAGAAAAGTGAAAGAGAGAGCCCAAAGTGTCAAAAAGTGACTCATACAGATCTATTTCTTATTTCTGCCAAAGATAACAGGTTTTCTATTCAGATGAAGTGCTCTTTGTTCACAATATTTAACTTTTTCCTCTTTCCGTTTAGACCAAAAAGCTGTATTATTATATTGGTAAGTTAATATTGATTGATTAATAACTTATTTAAGTCATAGAAACATTCTTGTCTCGTCTGTAAAAAGACTCAGAAATGTAGAGATTTTAAATTTCAAACAAAGCTGAAAATATATCTTGGTGTCGAGTTTTTGCATCTGTTTTCTATTAAGAGGCTTCACTTCACCTTATTTTGGGTAAAACAAAGTATATCCTCGAGCTGTTTGTGTTTAAATACACTTAGATTAACCTGAAAAACAATGACTAAAATTGATTTGAAAAAAGTTTGCTTGTTACAGCACTCTATCTATGTATAAGGACAGTTCAAACAATATTAAAAATCAGCAATCCTTATATTGCCTTATGAAAGAATACATTTCAAACTACTTCTTTTATCCTCTTGCGATTTGATATGCAGTGCGAGCCGGAGACTGTTTGAAAATACCCTTTGAAATATGATATTCCTCCACTTTCAGATTTGTTAACTAGGCTTGCTCTGAATTGGCTTGGAAGAGGTGGAGATGACCAAACACCTGCCCCCACACGCGCACCCCAGTGTCTCATCTATTCTCCCCTCAGGATAAGAAAAAAAAAAAAAAAACATAGAAGAAATCGCAACAAAAACGACTTGAGAGATTGAAACTCTAAAGCGGATTGGTCAAAGGGAGAAAGAAAGGAAAGAAAGGACGGAAGGACACCTCAGAAGGAAGAATAAGCAGAGGCCAGCAGTGATGGTGGTGGGTTATAGACGGACAGACAGAAACGCATTAAAATTCATGGACTTTTTTATTTCCCGAGCTGAAAATCAATACTGTCTACTATGGATGAGGTGCGAGGTGGACAACAGCAGTTCCTGGACGGGGCAGGGGCTTTTGGGGAGGGGTGAGGAGGTCTCGAAAAGGGTCTGTGGTTGGTGGTGGTGGGAGGGGGAGGAAAAGGGTGGTGTCAATATTAGCGGTGACATGAGAGCTATGGGACGCTAGCTACAGGGGTGAATTTGAGAAGAAGGCCATTTGGAAATCAGTTTTATTTCATAGTAGTGGTTCGTAATTAAGATTTGCTTGAGTGTAATCTACTGCTACAGAAATGATTTAGTATTCACCAAGAATCAACATTTCTCTCATGATTTCTTGCAGTTTTAGCTAGTTTTAAGTCCACACCCATTGCTATCAAAATATACAGAACGAATCAAAAATCGTACCAATTACTTCGCGCTCTCACATTATTTTAGTGTAGCATATTTCATAAAAAATGCAGCTAAAAGTGCGACACATTGAGAAGATTTAAAAGGCACAATCAAGAAATTAAAATATATTGTAAAAGACACACAAAAGGCAATAAAAAATAAATAAATAACTCTCTAGTTAACCCTAGATACAATTAAAACTATTGCACCTTTAATTAGATATTGCTAGATTAAAGTCTAGGTTTTTATTTCAGCCTTACCCAGGGTAGAGGCCTGTCTCACTCCTTCTGGAAGACTGCTCCAGATCTTAGGTGCATAAATCTGAAATGCACCTTTTTGATCCATGTTTGCCATTATTTGTGAATAAGAGTGGATTATAAGGACTGGTCTGAAATTATTGCGACATGGTTTGATATTTTGACTTCAAAAATCGTAGGTTTTGAAAGCTGATGAAAAAAAATCAAGAATGCACCTCGCACACACATACCAGTTTGGTTTACTACACAATCATTCTGCTATGATCGCAGCCCATCCAGTCCAATCCCTGCCCATGCTAAAAAAACTATATGCAATTCTTTCCCTTTGACCGTGGCCTTCCTCTGGACTGACCAATGAGCTAATTCTGACCACATAGCGAGGGGGAGCAGGGGGGGAGAGAGAGGGGCGGGGGGGGGGGACATAAAGGCTTGTCTTTAATATCAGTCCTGACGCAGGCTCTTCTGGGCCTCAGTGCGCGGGGGGAAGGGTTCATTAAGTCTAAACCAGGAGCGGTGCCTTTTGTCAGAGGGTCCGGCAAAGCTCGCAGATGGAGAGATGGACAAACAGACCCCCTATAATGACCGCGCGCATATATATACATAGACAGCCTTATAATTTACTACCCCCCTGGAACCGAGCTCGCCACGCAGCAGATACATCATTTAGCCCGCGTTTGAGTAATGCCTGGCAGATGTCCGAACGCTACATGCCAACTATTGTTCCTTAAAGGGCCGGGGTCATCTCACTTCCAATTCAGGAAATGGGAATTCTCGCGCGTGGCCTGGAAAACCATAAATCTCCCGCCGTCCCTTCCAGCTTATTACATTAGGTTCATTTTACGCTTTAAATGCGCAGACAGGAGCGCGGTGCAGTGGGATTGGCGACGTCCTCCTGGTGGCGGGTGAACTTGAGCAGAATCAGTCGAGGGAATGTTGAAAAAATGCTAGTTCTATGTGCTGTATCCGAGTAACATAGTATTTAGAATAGCGTTAGCATAGCATTGTTTTCGGTTGTTTGGCCCTACTGGCTTATACATATAGATAACTGGTTTGTACATATAGATATGGACAGAAGGAAGGGGCAACTGGGTGTACTGGGTGCTGCTCTGACTGCCACCCCCCGACCCAGAAATGGATTAAGAGGAAGAAAATGGATGGATGGACATGGACAGAAGGACATCTAAAAGACATGTTGGCTATTGAAAAAATGAAAAAGAGATCATCATATGTCAAAAAACGCCAGAAAAAATTATTATGGAAGAAAGTGGCGTAAAGAAGGTTTGGTCGAGTTTGAAAGTGCTTCACGAGAAAAGCTGGATTTGAATCATTTTTAATACTTTAAAAACATTGAACGCAAAGAAAAATACTTTTTTTTTTGCTAAATAAGCAACTTTTGTTTGACGTCATAGTCTATGGATTTTAGATTTACGAGGTTGATGAAGAAACATTTGGATGGAGCTAAAACCCAATCCCAGTCTGTTGAAACACAAGGGATTAAAGAGGAGATATAAAGTGACAAACACATACTTTCTTTGTTATAACGTCTATAATTGGCTGTCAGCTATAAAATATCAGTCTCGTAATATTTACACTAACGGGAGAATCTGTGGCACGGCCCTTGTTTGTGCTGTTTTATCCTCCGGTTTTATGTGCGAGTTTTTTATTCCCGTGAAGTTATGTTTGAAGGAGCAGCTTAGCACCAAAAGGCAGTAAAAGCAGTGAAATGATCCCCGCGGGTGTCACGGATCACAACGGCCATCGTCGGGCCATAGTCGGGCTGGATCAGGACGTGTAAGTCTGGTTTTTGTCCTAAACTGGGGAACATACACAATTCTATACAGTATCTTTCCCATCACACATGCATTTTAGATGTTATTAAGCTAACGCACGAGAACTGAGGCTCGAGTTCAGTGGCTCGGATTCAAATGACTCGGTGCATTGTTCAAATCGGGCGACAATGGCCTTTGCTTTCTCCTCGGATCATAAACTGTAAAATGATAAACAAAACATAAGGTTGATAGACGCACCATTTTATGCACCATTTGTAGTTGGAGAATCTGGCGTCCACACTGCATTACTAATGGTGAAAAGGGCGTGTGTTTGTGTGCGTGTGACTCTTCTATACGTTCGCCGTGTTGTCTCCAAAACGTATAAATAAAATGGCATCCGGAATTGCTTACCATAAATTGTGTATAGTTTTGAATGTGTTGCATTTTGTGGAGCCAAATCATGTCAAAATGTTACCTCAGCCTGTCACGAGAACTCAGCATTCAGCATGAAGGGAGGCGATGTTTTATTGATTAGGGGACATTGTAACTTTCCATTTTTTTCATATGGAAGGAACTGGTGGAGGGCTGCAACTAATGCTGCTGCTGCTGTTTCTGCTGCTGTTTCTGCTGCTGCTGCTGCCACTAGTTTGAAGACGTCTATACTACAAATATGACTTGAATTTCTTAGTTGCAAATTCTTCTTCTTCTGTCAATCTCAGGTTTATTATTGTCTCATACTCATTAAATGCAGTGACGTTTGTATCTACCCTTCATACAGATGTCACTCTGTGTATCCCGCGACCCGGCAACGGATAAAGCGGAAGATAATGGATGGATGGATGGATGGTATCTACATATACTTGTTTGTATATACACAGAGTTAGGCCTGGTTTAGCAGTATATGCTCCTTCTACTCCTCGCTGCCCCAAGAAATCAGGGATAATGTCCTGTACGATCTGCATTCTCAGCGACCAAAGTTGGACTGCATCCTCATCAAAGTAACGGCTGTAGTCTCTCTGGGGTCCATGGCAACATTGCTAATAATTGCTTGAATAAATTGATTATTATCTTACTTAGAGAACTGTTGCTTTATTTTCTCATTCCAACGGAGACATTTCTTTTATCTTTTTAAAACAAGATATTTTTTCTTTTCCCATTAGCAAATCTTGTTTTAAGGCGGTCAGAATGTGCTTAAAGTAATATTTTGTCAAATTTGAGTCACATTTTGACTTATTTTGTACCTTGTATCAGTACAATGCCATATTATAGCTTGTCTTATTGTCATGTTTGTCGATCACTGCCACAAACACGGCCTCTCTCTTGACATGTCCAGTGTTACCGGCGCTTGTTAGTCCTAAATTCGCCACTGTCCCCACACAACTGGCGTGTCGGCTGGTTTCTATGGGGATGAGCCCTGGCTGGTCCGTGGTTTTGAGGTGTAAAGCATCATAAATAATGGACACTGCAGCTCACATTGAAATGCAAAGGCTTCAGCACGGGCCTGGCCAAGAGGTAATGCTGTCTTTTTGAAATTTATTTTTCATAAGCGCGGACCATCTAACCCCCCACCCCCCTGTTTTTTCTCTATTTCCAATCACGTACTTATAACTGGGGTCAATATGCAGCTACTTTACTGCACACCCCCCTTCTTCCCATATTGAGAAACATATTTTAACATACATATGCATCCCCAATTTCGTCTGCCACACTACATTTTATTAAATTCGGTCATTTATCAAGCGCTTGTCAAGGGGCCATTTCCAAGTCAGGCCATTTACAGAGGCGTCTTCAAAGCACTATATCACAATATTTAATCTTTTGGCTCAATGCGATGAAAATAGTATGCGGTGATATCCAGTTTTGCATAACGTGAGAGCGCGAGGGCGGTATGAAAGCACGCACTTCTTCAAACTTTGACTGGACTTATGGATATGGCGGGGGGTAAATCAATTGAATGTTGGGCGGGAATTTGCAGAAAACACTTAATGTAATGTATTTGAATGTTTTAAAGGGAAATGAGATGGAATACAGACGTCGCACTTACATATTTTAATGTTTTATGGGAAAGAGGAGGATATGGGTGGCAATGTTTTCGCAAATGCAATTTCAAACACATACTAAATATTGGAAAATAACATTCACAAAATTCAATATCTAGTCAGAAGATATGACAAGAGAACCTTAACCATTTGGTGGATCACTTGTTGAGTCACTTTATCTGCTTAAATGAAAATATATGTTAATGTACAAATGCACTTTAAATCGATCCTCATTGGGGCGTCTTTATCACTTGGTTTAGGCACTTTTACCATCAAATCGCATCTAAACCATTTGCTAAAGGCCATAAACATGCAAATAAGTCCTTTTTATTTATCAAGCGCTTTTCACAGACCAGACTCACAAAGCACTTTACAATTACTGTGGGCATTTGTCTCTCTCTCCACACAGAGATGGGAGCGGGTCGCCGTACAAGAGGCACATGCCAGAGCTATTGCACATGTTTTTAGTGGTAGGGAAAACTGGAGCACCCGGAGGAAACCTATGCAGACACGGAGAGGACATGCAAACTCCACACAGAAATCCCTGGATCTGGAATCGAACCCAGGATAGTCTCTCTGTGAGGCACATGCTCTAACCACTGCACCACCTTGCCGCCCAGTGTATTTTTATTATTATGTTAGAAAATCAATGAGAGAAAAAATTACAGGAGTGAATATTAAAGGGTTAAAGCTAGTGTACCTGACTTGGAAACCACAAAATAACAAACTATGTAAAATAATCAAGGTCACTAGTTCTGTGCTTTCCAAACAGTTCAATTACTCATTTGCTCTTAGCGAGATGGAAAGTGGTCATCCCGCCTCCGATGGACCAACGTCTCCTCTGTGTTTGTTATTATTCCATTTCACTGCTGAATTCTCTAATCTGTTGTTGGCGAATCGACAATGAATATACAGTATGTACACACGACAAATTACACCCGTATGCGGAAGTGCAAACAACTACAACTTCAATCTCTAACTTAAATTTATTTTCTTGCTGAAAACGGGATTTTGTGATTTCAGGTGACCTCACTTTGAAACGACCACAAATCCTTCAAATCTGATCAGAAGGTCTTGTGTTGTAGCTTTTTAGAAAGCTTCGAATCTACAATTTCAGAATCTGTGAAAAATGCCTCTCAAAGTGCCTCTGGGTAGATTTGTTTCTTGCTTCGCTTTGGCCTGTCATATATACACAAGTTCGACTATCAAATACCTATGAAGAAAAGCACTCATGTATTCAGGCGAGTGATTTTTACCAAGTAATTAGGGATGAAGAGATTCTTTATTTGTCCCGCAGTGGGGAAATGTCAGTGTTGCATTACAGGTTACACAACAACAGGAATGAGGAGAACACAGCACAACTGATAAACAATAAGTCTATACTAGAAAAAAATAAAATACAATCTCTAGCTTTAGCATAAGGAAGAAGCAAGAATTAAGTGTAACATCTCTGACTAGCACAATAAGAAGTAAGTTCACTGCAAAAAGTGATGAAAAATAAGGTCATTTTTGGTAAAATGTTTTAATGTATTGATTTCCGCACATTTTGACTGCCTTAAAACAAGATTTGGCGGTTGGACAAAATCATCTTGTTTTAGAAAGATACCAAAAATGTCTCCCTTGGAATTGTAAAATAAAGACTAAATGACTTTGTCCCTTTTGCAAAGACAAAAACCACTCGATTCAAGCAATTATTTCCTCAAATTTCATCATTATTTGCAGTGTATAAAGTCGTTTTGTGAATGACAACGCAATAAACCTACAACTTGCTGAGCGGAGGCCGCATGTTCGAGCAACAAGAGGCTTAATAAAACCTTTGGAAAAAACATCTATATATCTCCAGCCCGCTCCTTAATACTGTATTTTTCCCGGTGCGTTGCATTGAAATACAAGGCCACAATCCTGCGCATTCATTCGTCATATATTGTAGACGATCTTTTCTCCAGATGTTTGCTCACATCTGGGCAGCGGAGTCAAAGGCCCGGCTTGTGCAGATGCATTGATGTGGAGATGTTTATGTATGAGATCCGTGCGTACACCCCCCCGATCCACCGCCACAGCTGAGGGAAAGCCGGGCTGAAAGCTGGGCGACGAAGTGGATGAAACGCTTAAGTATTTGTGACGGAGTCTTAAGGCGTCCGACCCGAAAAAGCAACACAAGCAGAGGGGGGGGGGTGGGGAGGTTTGGGAATCATAAAAGTTTGAGCTATAGTGTGGAGGTATTGTCTGCGAATGTACATTAGCTGGAGTGCGGGGAGTAGCAGCACCGGCCCTGTCACATGTCTCAGACTCTGGGTAATAGTAAAAGGGTGTTGAGCTGGTTGCTTTCTTAGCTTTCGGAACATAAAGATTTTCTTGATCGTCGTGGGGACTGATGGCCGGAGACATGTATGAAATAAAACAAGTTTGGGAACGTACATGGGATTCCGTCGGATGAGGTGGAGGAGGGGTACAGGGATTTCTGGGCATCTCTGCTCAGAATTCTGCCTCTGTGACCCTGAGAAGGAAGCAGAGGAAGATGGATGGATGTTAGGGGTGCAGGAAACAGAGGACAATAGTTTATGCATAATATTATTAGAAAGGCTGATAGGTAGGTAGATAGATAGATAGATAGATATAGAGAGATAGACAGATAGATCGATAGATAGATGGATCGCACAATGGTAACAAAACAGTCAAGACCATACAGTAACATTTCTAGAAACCAACTTCCCCTGTCCTTAGTTTGGGTTTAAGCATTTAAAAAAATACAGAACAAAATTCATGAGGCATGAAGTCTGGGGGAAGAACCTCCTCTTTAGGTAATTACATTAGTTTAGTTGCATTATTAAGTTGATATGAGAATGAGAATATGTATATTTAAAACCACAATCAGATATTATTAATTTTGTGGCATTCATGTATTCACAATGTGTGTTTAAAGGGGATGTCGCTTAAACATATAGACTGAATTAAATCTTTAAAATAATGTATCTTTCTGCAGTCTTGACATCTTGTGTTTAGAGTGCTGTATTTTTTCCAGTCCAGCAAACACTTCATAATCAGGCCAGCATTCAAAAGGTCCTTCATATAAATACATCTGAAACATCACTCTTTCTTTGACAATAGAAGAAGGCAGACAGACTGACAGCCAATTTAGACATCTCCAGATTTCCCTCGACAAGTTTGGAGTTCAAAGTTTGTTGTGGCAGCCTCCGCCTGTTTGCAAAATGTAAAACCCCAAACGTTCTTCTTTACAAAGACGCAGGTAAACCTTGGATAAAGACGGTTATTTGCTCTACATTTTCTGAAGGATTCTGAAGCTTCTCTTGCAACCCTGTAATCTGCAGTTCATTCACCAAACTCATTTTCTCTCCACTCATTGGTCCGAGTCCGTCCTCTCCGGCTCTCTCGCTCCTCGGGGTCGGAGTGATGGGAGCCGCCGCCGTATGAGCGGTGGGCAGGATTGTAGGTCTGCTCCCAAATGGCCCTTAAATGTGTCTCCAACTCTCTCTGGTTTTATTGATGCTTTGGAGCGACGCCAGCAGACCTCAGCAACTCGCACCCAGAGAGAGAGAGAGGGAGAGGGGGAGCTGGGGGTGAGAGAGAGAGGGGAAAAGATGGGGGTGGGAGATAGAGAGAAAGGGAAGAGCAGAGATGGAGGTGGTGATGGTGGTTGATTGGAGTGACACTATAATGCAGCTTTGAGGGTTTGGATGAACAGAAAACATACAAACTTTAGACACCTTCTACTCTTGTATAGTTGTGTTCCCATCAGGGCTGTAACCAGTTAAGTTATGTTTTGTTTTGTTTTTTTTTTATCTTTATTTGAAGTGGGACGGTGCACATTAATCAATCTGTGTTTTTTCAACATGTAAATATGCCAGATTTAGCCACGTAGGGTCATTTTCATCTGTAGTCCCACGGCAGGTTGATATCAAGACAGATACAATTTGACATACAACAGGCACAAACACACAGACACACACCTGTGGTAAACTATGGAAACAGGTACAAGATCAGAGGGACAATACACAAATAACCACAATATTCCACACAGCAAGGTATCAGTGGTTGACCTAAACATGCTGAAAAGAGTTTTTTTTTTTGACTCAGGTAATTTGTGTGTAAAGTATTTCTAATCAGACGAGTCCTCTCTATAAAGAATATTAAAAAAAAATCTTTACCTTTTGAGATCCAAATAATTAATCAAAAGACTAAACAGCAGCTGCCTGGTTCGCACTCTCACTTTTCAATAAGATTCAGTCTTTCTGATGCGTGTTTTGTGTAGGGTGCTCCGGTTTCCTCCAGGTGCTCCAGTTTCTCCCGCCCAATACAATACAATAAGAAATAGCCTCCATATTCAGTCCTGACCAAGCCGAGCATCAACATCTGCACATGTGTCCCTGGTAGCTCTACATGATGGTTGTATGCAGAATAAAAATTTCGAACTGGGACAATAAACGGGTACATAAACTTAATTACTGCTCTGACACCAAACCCTAACCCTACGCTTGGGTCAACCTTGTGGTCCACAGGTAATGTCAATTTCATTAATTAAATGTTGGATATTTGGTTTATCATTCACTTGCAGGAGATATATGATCCGATACATTTATGGACATCGGTTTACCCTATGGACTCATACATGTACAAACTGATTTTTCCAATCTCTGCCTCAGAAAAATCAACAAATCTTTGGCCTCAGTGTGATTTTTGGCTGCGTGGATTTGACTTGACGTCTTTGTACAGCTTGTAAATCCACACAAAAGTTCTGGGGCTTCATCTCACATCCTGTGTGTGTTGTGCTTAAAGCGAGGCCAGACGTCAGTAGCCTTTGAATAAGTACAATATATGTGTTCCAGCTATTCACAGACACTTTACAACCCCAACCTTTTACTTCTCAAGTGGACAAGGTTATGCGCAGGCTCTATTTGCTTGCGGTAATAGGCAGCTTTGAATCCAATACAAACGTGTCAAAAGTACAGATCATGAATGTCATATTACTTTCTGAAGAGCCTATTTTGACTATTCAATTCGACAATGCGTGTCATGAACCGAGGGCGGCCTTGGACTCATGAAAATCTCACAAAGCCAGACGCCGCGGTTCACATCTTGACACCTTCTGCATTAGACCGTCTTTTATCTGCACTCTGGCCACTGCAGCGTTTCATAACACAAGTAACCAGCGCGTCTCGGGAGAAAAGTGTCCTCTGAGCGATGCTTTCAAGTCCTGTGGGAACTCGGAGTTACCCAGCTGAGACCAAACACCTGTCCCTGTGCTGTCTGCGTACCTCTGCCACCGCTCAAATATACTTCAAAAGAGAATTATTCACAACTTTCTCATTCACAGCCAGAGCTTGTTTAACTGCTTCTTCATGTTTTGATTCTATCCAAGTGCTGCAAAAAATATAAAATAATCACAATATAATTTAGTATGATAATAATGCTTGAATATTTTTTTTTTATTATTCATCTGAGCACATTCTGACCGTATTAAAACAAGATTTGCCAATGGGACTGCTGCTTTATTTTCCCATTCCAAGAGAGAAACTTCTTGTATCTCTTGAAAACAAAATAATGTTGCTTTGTCTCATTGCCAAATTGTGTTTTAAGGCCGTCTGCGCTCAAGATACACTTTGCCAAATGGTAGAAATTATTTACTTATTTTTTTCAAAATCCTGTTTAATACTTTTTTCTGTATTAGGCAAGAAACAGCTCTGAGTGTGATGTCACAGTGGCACAATGATGTCATACTTTAAGTTTAGTTTAGTTTATTGAGCGCTTGGACATATACACATCTTACAAGCAGATTATTATACAAAGGGCTCAAAATGGCAAAAATACGTATATGGGCCTACACCTTTTAACATTGGTAGGTTGACAGCACACTTTCATGATTACAATTTCATTAATAATTTCATCACAACAGAAGCACATGAACTGTTATGTGGAGTGGGGCTGGAGTTTTTAGACGTAAAGGGCGAAGTTACATTTATGGTATAAGTGTGGGTAAACCTAAAAATCAACTCCCTGCCTGTGATGGATGAGGAACAATGTTGTAACGTCATTATAGAATCAACAATGGCGATAACATGTCTCCTTTAAAACTTGTACTCAACATCGCCTGAACGTGCTGAATGTGAATCAGTATCAAACGAACCGTGCGAACATTCACTGACCCCCGGACCCCCTTTTGAGAACCACCGCTGCCGTGATCGTTTCTCGCCGGCCGTGGACCATGACAGACCCTTGTCCCTGTCTCGTCTCTGTAGCTTCACTCCGCGGCTAACCCACTAGCTCATCCAACACCTATCATTTTCATTAGCGGCTTTGCTATCTGGGCTTTAGCTCCTCTAAGCTCTCCTCCTCTGTCCAATCACACACACATTTCTGGCTAGTCATCTTTTCATCTCCTCCTCGCTCTTGTCCCATCTTGTTTTAATTCGTTTTATCGCTTTCTTTTCCCCTTGTCGATGTGTGAGTGTGTTCCCTTCCACTCTCTCTCTCTCTCGCCGGCCCTAGCTCTCTATTGATCCGCCCATAGTTTTTTCAGTCTTGGCAGTGCTTGGCTGGCTTTAATCAATATAGATAATTGTCTGGTTTCTCTGTTTTTTTCTGAATGAATCTCGGTCTTCCCCCCTCCACACGCGGGACTCCCCTTCGCTAATGACGGGAGATAACCTGTTTTCCTTACCGATTTTTCTCTTTTTTTTTCGCTCGTTCACCCCTTTCCTCCACCAGCCCTCCTCCTCCTCCTCCGCCTCCGCCCTGGCTTCGGATTCCCTTGTTCATCGATTGCCGTGAGATAACGCCCCGTGTAGCCGAGTCAACACATGTAAACACTGGGTCCACGTGGCGGCGCGCTGAGGACAAACAGAGAAAGTGGGCGATAGATATTCAGATTTACAAATGTACTCAGGGCTAGGGCAACACTGGGACTGCACTGGACTGGCTGGAGTCAATATGGGATAACAGCACTCCGTCACTCCATCCATTTTGCTCTGACTTATCTGGTTCACAGCCGTCTGAGCTGAGAAGATATTAGAATTTCTATTTATTTGGCCCACTTTTAAAAAAATGTTTAACCTTTTTTACTGCTCAAATTGCTAGTCTATCCAGCCTACGGAACCACAACTTTATACAAACAAGTAGTTGTCTAAAGCACATTATGTTCAATTCAATTCAATACATTTCGTTTTGTATCGCCCTAAATCACAATTATCTATCTCTGAGGACTTTACTAAATTGTTGATTCACCCACACAGATTAGAGAATCAAACAGTGTTTAAACAAACAGAGTAGTTCAGTTTATTTAGATTTTTTTGCTCATAATTAACCGAAAGTTAATCCTGGGTCTATTTGAGATTGAGGCAATAACCACTTTCATTTATGCTTCGACATTTCTGAACCATGACCAGTTTAATGAATGAATTTAATTGAATATTATAATGCAGATATATTAGAAAAACGTTAGTAATTGGGGTGACAGTAGCTCAGTTGGTAGAGCATTGGCCTTTGGGCCCAAAGGTCGTGGGTTCGAGCCCACCACGGGACCTTCTCCACCGACACCCACTGATGCCTGCTGTTGTTGTGTCCTTGGGCAAGACACTTAACCCACTTAGCCTATAAGGAGCGCGGATATGATGTTCGCTGCATGCCTTGATGTGTATGTGTATATATGTATGTACTATATGTGTATGCATCAAACTGAAATTTCCCCATTGTGGGACGAATAAAGGACCTTCTTTTTTAATGTTTAAGTAAAGTTATAGTAGTATACTTGTTGGGCTGGGAAAGTAGGGAAGAAAAATTCAAAATACTTTCTCCCCATATTGACCATTCTCCATTTCCCATTCGACTTTTTTCTAAACACTCTTTTACAATTGAAAAAAATGCAAAATAACGGACCAAACTGTACATATTGTTGACGCAAATCAGAATGCGAGGCGGGGTTACATTAGGGAGGTCAATAACTGCAATCCACAAAACAATACCATTTTCAGATGTTTCTTTGGCCCAGCTCTAGTTTAAAATGTGACTTTATCAGAAACGCCCAAACGGCACTGTGCAGAGTCAGAAACAGGATGTTGAAAGAGATTATAATCTGTAAATCCTATAATAATGTGGTATTGACCGTGATCTCATGAATCATAATGGTTCCGTTTCTGACGCTTGGTTTCGTGGCCTCTAAGGATCAGAACACACTCCTATTCAAAGACATCCAATGAATACTTCATAATATTCAAACATCAATATCTGACTGTGCTCATAACTATTTCTGGCAAATATTGACTGGCAATGTGGTGTTCAAATATTAAAGCGTTTTTATTGGATATCAAATTGGCCGGGACGTAAACCTAATGAGAGATTCTGGCACATTTTACTGAGCTGTTTATATGTATTTAATTGTGTTCTGCCTCATAAAACAAAAGTATTGCCTTTTAATTCGTTTTGGGAAATTCTCAGTGAAGTTATGCTCTTTTGACCTGTGTGCCTTTAGCTGCTAGACCGTGCCATGTTAGATTTAGATCAAAACTTGTGAAAATTTTTTATTTAATCTAATTTCTGCAGCCACACGTTACTTTACTTTATATTAGCTCGATGCAGTGAGTTCTGGCAACCCGGATCATGGACTTTCTGATTGGTTAAACGGTGGAGGGCGGGACATCGAAATGAAAACAACAAGATTTAGGGGCTGTAAAAGTAATTTTGAAATTCAAAAATATCTGAAACTATTGTTATCAGTTAAAGAAGTATTTGGGGAAGATTATGTTTTACTAATGCCTTTTGACAGATTAGGGCCCTTTAATGATGACTTGACTTGAAAATCTTACATATTGCTACTTTAAATCACAACAGCAGTCATCTCGAAGGACTTTACAAAGTTGTCGATTCACCAACAACAGATCAGAGAATCAAACAGCTCAAAATCAGGAAATGCAGTAAAAACACATAAGAGCCATTGGTCCATAGGGAGCAGGACGACCTCTGTCCATAATGTTAATAAATGTCCTGGATCATCACTGTCCTTAGACTCTCCTGCATCAGCAAGGTTTGACAGGACACTCAACATTCAACAACATTTATGGACATTTATTTACATTTATGAACATTGGTCATCTGCCCTTTATGGACCAAAGACTCAATATGTTTTCTATCATTGCATTTCTTGTGTTTGAACAGTTTGATTCTCTGATCTGTGTGGGAATAATCCACGTATTTCTAAAGTCCACCGACATAACCACTGTTGCAATTTAGGACGATACAAGAATAAATTGAATTGAAGTGAACCTAAAAAAGAAACAGTGGGAACAAAGTGAGAAACCTGGAGGATTGAGAGAGGGATCCGCTCCCACAGAATGAACCGGCTGTAGATCCAGGACTCGGCTTGCTCAGTCCTGGATCATGTTTAACCATTCTAAAGGATAGGGCCAAGGTAAACACAAATAATGTTGAATATTCTCTGTTTTTTCGGGGAGAGCCTGCGTATTCTTGAACCGCTTCGATAGTTCAAGTGCACGTAGCCTCACAGATACATTCGTTATTATTCTTCCCTCTTGAACAAACATATCCGACGGTCCGTCTTCAAGTGTGGCTCATGAAAGGATTCGATACAGAAATCCAGTCTATTATTGTATTATTATTTGCAGAGATTTAGCAAAAGGGTCAATAACACACGGGTGTATATATATATATATTTCTGTAATCTCACTCCCCCGTGCGCTCAGAAGCACAGACCCAAAGCAAACATGAGAAGACTACAATGCTTCTAACAGCGCGCCGCCCGGGGTCCGCACAATTAGACTCTATAGGGGGCCAGCAGCAAGGCCGTACAGTAATTACACGCGGCTATATGAACTGAAATGGCAGGGGTCTCGCTGTGCACGCCCCATTGTAACTGCGCTTTGAAACCCAGGCCCCGCCGATCGATATTCGGTTACATAGGAGTGAGGAGTGAGCGAGAGAGAGAGAGAGCCACTGTACGTCTATGAAGGAGGTTTAAAATGGAAGGGTATGCAAGGTTACAGCGATAATCGTGGCATAAACACTTAAATTGTGATTTCAAACGGCTTAAGTGAAAGTGTAGGGACAGGGAAAGACCAGCGATCGATAAGTCCATTGACAAAAACGCAAATATTAGACTTGGTTAGACTTTTATTATATCCTAAGTGTGTTTAGTTTCACAGCCTGCGTAAGCATTCTACATCTTGATACTAGATTAGAGGCATTGATTATAAACCAGAGAATTCAATCCACACATTTTACAAAACAAGTTTCTCCATAATAATGATAATAAATTTTTATTTGTGAACAACAGTGTTTCCAAAGCTCTGCGCGGTCGGCATGAAGCGATAGAAGCATAACAGTCATAATAATAACACAGAGAAATACAGGCGCTAAGAGCAGACAGAACAAAGACAGTGTGGAAAAGTGAAATAAATTCTGACTTTTAAAAACAGACAGCTATGGTCGATCGATAGAAGTGCGTTTTAAGAAGTGATTTAAAAGAGAGAAAAAATAATGTTGGGGTAAACAGAAATCATTATAGTTAAGTATGTTTTTTCATGTGATTATTCTCTCATCACACTGTTTTTAGTCCAAATATCAAATAACTTCCAGCACAAGCACGTCCCCCCTCCTCATCTGTCTATGAGCTATGTTTTTGAAGGCATTACACATTACACAAACATATTCAAAAGTAGTATACTCTAAATAGACTGTTCCGAGTTAATATGGCGGAATGTTATTTCTCACTTCCAACACCAGATGGTGCTGTTGCTCATTCTGGTCATTCATAAATATATGAATAAATACATGTATGTTTATTTTTCAGTATTTTGTATCTTATGTGTTGTTTATTGTTTAATTTTGTTTGACATAAAATTCTTACTACAACTATTACTAATACATCTACTACTACTACTACTACTACTACTACTACTACTAATACTACTGCTACGACTACTACTACTACTATTACAACAACTGCAACTGCAATTATTACTACTCAAATACTATTACTACTTATATCCCAATTATTTAACAATGAATATATTTTGCATTATAATTCATGAAATGCCAAAGCAAATATCCTCAGGACCATAATGAAATGGAACAACCCGTAATATTTCTCTTTAATAAAACTATCGTTGCACAAACCTCAGATGAAGTCTCGCATTCGCCGACATACTTCTTTAAAAGTCCCGTTGTTTTCCTCACATTGTGTTGTGTTTGTAGCGTTTAAACAGCGCGTTAACAGCCCATTTCACTTTGGAGAGACCCAAGAGGGAAGATGCAGTTAGAAGTTTGTTGATTGAGTATGTTTGGCGCCCTAGGCCCGGGAGAGATGCTGATGAGTGCGGCGCTTGCTCGCGCGCATAATCCCCCCCCCCGGGGCCTAGGCACTGGTGACGGCAGAGGCAGTAGGCAAGCACGCTTCGATGAGAGAAGGAGGAGGTGGGGCGGCGGAGGCTTTGCAAACTTCAGAAGGCCGGGAAAGTGGGCGTCTCCGACTTTTAACTTGCTGTCCTGGTGGTTATTGGTGGATTAGATGTGGGCGTTTTGCTGGTGTAATGAGTAGAGGATGAGCAGGCTTGTAGATCTGGCAGTAGTGGCCGGGTCTACCACAGTGAACTTTCGCGAAGAGCTTCATTTCACTTTGGAGAGACCCAAGAGGGAAAATGCAGTTAGAAGTTTGTTGATTGAGTATGTTTGGCGCCCTAGGCCCGGGAGAGATGCTGATGAGTGCGGCGCTTGCTCGCGCGCATAATCCCCAAAAACGGGCAGAGTTATCTTTGCGCGCCGGGACGTGAGCGCTCGCTTCACGATCAACCGGACGCTGTCTGGGACGTGAGCGCTCGCATCACGATCGATACCAGACGCTGTAGCAGAGTTGTCTTTAAGCGCCGGGATGTGAGCGCTCGCTTCACGATCAACCGGACGCTGTCTGGGACGTGAGCGCTCGCATCACGATCGATACCAGACGCTGTAGCAGAGTTGTCTTTGAGCGCCGGGACGTGAGCGCTCGCTTCACGATCAACCGGACGCTGTCTGGGACGTGAGCGCTCGCATCACGATCGATACCAGACGCTGTAGCAGAGTTGTCTTTAAGCGCCGGGACGTGAGCGCTCGCTTCACGATCAACCGGACGCTGCCTGGGATGTGAGCGCTCGCATCACGATCGATACCAGACGCTGTAGCAGAGTTATCTTTGAGCGCCGGGACGTGAGCGCTCGCATCACGATCAACCGGACGCTGTCTGGGATGTGAGCGCTCGCATCACGATCGGTACCAGACGCTGCGGTGGAGTATCTTTAAGCGCCGGGACGTGAGCGCTCGCATCACGATCAACCGGACGCTGTCTGGGACGTGAGCGCTCGCACCACGATCGATACCAGACGCTGTAGCAGAGTTGTCTTTAAGCGCCGGGACGTGAGCGCTCGCTTCACGATCAACCGGACGCTGCCTGGGACGTGAGCGCTCGCATCACGATCGATACCAGACGCTGTAGCAGAGTTGTCTTTAAGCGCCGGGACGTGAGCGCTTGCATCACGATCAACCGGACGCTGTCTGGGACGTGAGCGCTCGCATCACGATCGGTACCAGACGCTGCAGTGGAGTTATCTTTAAGCGCCGGGACGTGAGCGCTCGCATCACGATCAACCGGACGCTGCAACAGGGTTATCTTTGAAGAAGTGCGTGCCGCCACCAGAATCTTATTGGTTCACTTACTTTGCTTTGTATTGCTTTGCTGGGAGCTTACGAGGAAGCCAGTAGCCGTTGTGCAGCCAGGATGGCGGACGCGTCTGGCCTGATGTAGGTGGAGAAAGCCGAAGAGGACCAGCGCCCCAGCTGTTGCAGAGAGGTGTGGGGGAGCCCCAGCGAGGCCGCGCGCGTGGCAGCACCTATCCTGAAGGAGTGAGCTGTGTAGAGCTGGGGAGACAATTTACAGAGGAGCAGTAGGGATCTTAGTTGAGTTCTGAACCAGGTTGCTGTCATGGGAAGAATGTCTGGAGTGAGAAATAGAGGTCCGTTAAGATCTCCTTTTTGCAGTGGAGGCGAGTGTAACGCATAAAGGATTTGTAGGGGCAGAGAGATGTGTCCGAGCGAGCTATTACTATATTGCAGGCTCCTTTGATTTTTGAATGTTTGAGACGGAGGTTGAAATGGTCAGGGGACATTATGTTGGGTGAAAAAGAGCGACCTTTGTGTAATGCTTCCACTACGTCGAGATTATCACACATGGCAGAGATCCTCTTTCTCTGCCACGTGTGATTCCACAGCGCGCAGGCCACGACCACTGGGAATATCACGTGTAGGGCAGAGGAGATGCTCCGGTGGAAAGTAGCGCCCACGCTCGGCAAACCAATGGTCCTGGAAGAATCCCCCAAAACCCACGGAAGGGGCAGCGTCCGTGTAGAAGCGGAGACCTGTAGGGGCAGAGACATGTCGGAGAGGGCCATTGATGTTGCAGGCGCCCTTACGCTTGAAACCTTGGGTTGGAGAGTAGAAATCAGGATAGTAGGATGGTCGGGAAGGCCGTGTCTCGGACCGCATGAAGGTTGAGTGAGCAATGGTGAAACGCTTACACAGAGAAGCCATAGAAGGAAAGCAGGAAGATGCTGCGAGGAGGGCGGACATGTACTTGGGAGATGAGCCGGAGTTCAGCGCCGCTGCAGGATGGGGCAGCATGATGGGGAGCCTGCGATCAGAAGAGTGAAGAATACAGGTATGGATGCCTTTGATTAGGAGTCCGATTGACGGCTCAGCGCAGCTACTCGGCCAGCTGCATCTGATAGAATCAGAAGATTAAGTAGAGAGGATGAAACATGACCGCCGAAGCGACCCTGGGAGCATAGGTGCGAGTCCAGCGCAGCGCGGCATGCTCAGCCGGGCTGCGTCCATTAGAAGCAGGATAAGCTTCTGAGAGAGTGGGATGCAGCAGTAGCAGTAGCAGCAGCAACCTCAGATAATAACGGCAATAGTCCTGTATCAAGCCGCGACAGTAGCAGCAGCAGCAGCAGCAGCAGCGTCCTTAGAAAATAACAGTAATAATCCTGTATCAAAGCCACAGCAGTAGAATGTTGTAGTAGCTGTTCAGTGTTTCAGTAAAAGAGATGCTAAGTGAAGAGAGGTGTCAAAGTAAAAAAGCAGCAGCAGCACGGCAGCAGTAGCAGTATGAAGCAGCAGCGGCAGCAATAGCAGCAGTAGCAGCAGTAGCGGTAGCAGTAAGAAGCAGCAGAAGCAGCATTAGCAGGAGCAGTAGCACCACAATGCGATTCATACGAACAACAGACGTGTCACGCCAGCGTGCGCCGCTTGTCTCCGTGAGCCAGGTTACATACGTGTCTGAAAGAGCCAAGCCGTAGAGAAGGGTGCCGCCCGGGAGCCCGCGGAGCAGCAGCGGCAGGAACAGCAGCAGCGGCACATGTAGTAGCAGGAGCAGCAGGAGCAGCAGCAGGAACAGGCGGCAGCAGGAACAGCAGCAGCGGCACATGTAGTAGTAGGAGCAGCAGGAGCAGGCAGCAGGGACAGGCAGCAGCAGGAGCGGCAGCAGGAACAGGCAGCAGCGGGAACAGGCATCAGCGGGATCAGGCATCAGTAGGAACGGCAGCAGGGACCGCAGCAGCGGCGGTCAGAAAACCATGCCCACGGTTGTTTAAGAGCCTGAGGAAATAAATCAACCCGAATCCGAAACATTCCCATGCAAAAAACAGATGTCCCCTGGAGCCATCTTGCTGCTTTGGTTATGGCAGATACGCATGAACCATCACTTTTCCATGCGTTCATAGCTCCAACTCCACTTCGAACCCATTGCAGATTCACATTGGGCCCCTTTTCTTTCTGCTGCACTTTCGAAATGTAACAACTGCAGTTTAGTTACCCAATTTAATACTAGTGACCTAGCTATTTAAATGCATGGCCCCTCCTTCCTCCTGCAGATAGACGAATTTAAATACATTCGTTTAACAATAGTGACCTGCGAGTAATGAGATTAATGCTGTAAAATGGCGCCGTGGCAAGAGCTCTGTGTGTGCCGTCTGGAGCACGATGGGTAGTCTTTGCACATTTTTTCCAACGTGGTTTTACTGCAAGTGGCAGAACATGAATCTGAATTAATGCACATTGCTCCTCTTATATCCCTCAGACATTGGAGATTGATGCCATTTAAGATTCATTGTCCCTCAGTTAGCTCAAACACGGGTAAAACGGAGCCTGCAGACCAAGCACGGGGCGAAAACTGACGCCTGCAGTCAAGTGCGTAGGGCAAAAACCAGCCGCCTGCAGCCTAGACTCCGGGATTAATCTGTCCGCGGTCGGCACACTCACTGTACTCACATGCCAGGAGACTTGGGAAAGCAACGGGACAACGCGGCACCGCCAGTCGGAGGCAGGGACACGCACGGCACCGCCAGACCGTCTGCGCGCGGCAGCAGACCACGAGGAACGAGCAGCACAGAAACCGCGGAGGGGCCCCGCGGAGCAGCCCGCAGAAGAGCCCGCAGAGGAGGAGAGCAGACCACGAGCAGCCAGACTGAGGACAGCCGGGCCACGCGCACGAGCAACACGTGAGCAGAAGCGACCCCTCCAGAACAACGCATGTATTTGCGAACAGGTGCGTTAGCGACATGCACCTTACAGGCTTCAGAAGTTTGCAAACTTCAGAAGGCCGGGAAAGTGGGCGTCTCCGACTTTTAACTTGCTGTCCTGGTGGTTATTGGTGGATTAGATGTGGGCGTTTTGCTGGTGTAATGAGTAGAGGATGAGCAGGCTTGTAGATCTGGCAGCAGTGGCCGGGTCTACCACAGTGAACTTTCGCGAAGAGCTTCATTACCGAGGTCTGCGGCTTCTCTCCCGTCTTCATCGGCTCTGAAAGCTTTCGGCCTTGACTCAACCCTCTCTACAGATCTGTGCGTTTGACAGTCGACCAACTGTGGGAGGAAGAGAGAGGAGCTGATACGACCCACAGTCAGTGAACGCACCACCTCTGCTCTCTCCGCTGCGTGACCTGTTGGCTCTCTAGGCCAGTGTTTTTCAACCAGTGTGCCGTGGTACATTAGTGTGCCTTGAGATGTTGTTTGGTGTGCCTTGGGAAATATTCCAATATCACATAATTGGTCAAAATAATGTGAAAATAAAATCATGTGAGAAGATTAGAAAGACTTTTTGGGCTCGTTTCATTTTCTATTAATATCTACCTTGATTTGAATGACTTTGCTTTCATACTAAAAGCTACAAAGTTCCATGTTTGTATCAGTTTCAGCCGGTGGTGTGCCATGTGAGTGTCTTCAACCAAAAAGGTGTGCCACGGCTACAAAAAGGTTGGGAAACACTGCTCTAGGCCATAACGTAGCTGTGTGTGAGGGTCGACTTGCAGTTTGTTAATGTGGAGAGGCTAATAATAATGTTTGTGCTGTAGGTTGCAGAACGGTAGGAATGAGGAGCTTAATAATAAAGAAGCAAGTATAAAATCTGCAGCTTTACCATAATAAAGAAGCTAGTATAAAATTTCTAATGTTAGCATAATAAAGAAGCTATAGTATAAAATCACTAGCTTTAGCATAATAAAGAAGCTATAGTATAAAATCACTAGCTTTAGCATAATAAAGAAGCTATAGTATAAAATCTCTAGCTTTAGCATAATAAAGAAGCTATAGTATAAAATCTCTAGCTTTAGCATAATAAAGAAGCTATAGTATAAAATCTCTAGCTTTAGCATAATACAGAAGCTAGTATAAAATCTCTAGCTTTAGCATAATAAAGAAGCTATAGTATAAAATCTCTAGCTTTAGCATAATACAGAAGCTATAGTATAAAATCTCTAGCTTTAGCATAATACAGAAGCTATAGTATAAAATCACTAGCTTTAGCATAATACAGAAGCTAGTATAAAATCTCTAGCTTTAGCATAATAAAGAAGCTATAGTATAAAATCTCTAGCTTTAGCATAATACAGAAGCTATAGTATAAAATCTCTAGCTTTAGCATAATACAGAAGCTATAGTATAAAATCACTAGCTTTAGCATAATAAAGAAGCTTGTATAACATCTCTTAACATTAGCATTCAGATTCAGATTGATTTATCCAGACACATTTAACAAACATTACATAAAAATAGAAAATGCATTCACGTTATGTCTGAAATACATAATCAAGAAGCAAGTTTAGAATCTCTATATATGGTTTGAATTGGAATATTATTGGTGCTTTTTAAATGAACTGCTGTAATGGTCTTTGTTTGATCTCCCTTTTTTATCGTTGCTAGTTACATTTACCTATTTGCACTAACATAGAGAGACACAGACTTGTAAACAAAGCCACTACACACTCACAGGCGGCACATTGATAATCTGCCTGAAAAATAATGTGATAACCCTAAAATTAAAGTTATATATTCCTTACATGGTGATTAAATATATTGCTAATTTTTTATCATTTTGAAAGTGTGCCACAGTCATGACATAAATATAGCACAGTATTACCCCAGAAAAACCTGTTCTAAATCCATAATATTGTGATAAAATACAATACATTGCCAAATTAACCACTTTTGAACTTTCTGGTATAAATTAATGGCGGGGAACCTTTTCAAACCATGAACAATGAAAAAAAGTTTGATACCAATCCATCTACCCAAAATAGTTTGGTTTTATCAATAGCTTTCACGAGCATGTCTATTCTGGCCTTTTTTTTAGATTTTCAGACAGAAAAGGGAAAAAGAGAGGACCACCCTCAATAAACTCTCAGCTCAAAGTGTCAAAAAGTGACTCACAGGGGTTGTTAGTATAGCAAAAAATATAGGTTTTATATTTTATTCGCAACATTTTCCAAGACAACCTTTTTTACATTATAAATTTGCCTTTGCATTTTTCACCTTTTTCTTTCGTAGTTGCAGAAATCACAGTTGCAATCTCTTCAAAGTTTCGCCCGTAAAGAAACGATTAAAATCATACAAAAGACCCAGTATTTGTAACATTTTCAAGTCTCTATCTCTATCCATTCTCGCGCCATTTTCCTTCTTCGCAGTTCTGCCGTTTAGACCTAAACGCGCTGAAAAACCCCACCGTGTCCAACGCTGGTTTCTCACACTTTCCTTATCTGGCCTTGACGCCTTGTAACTTTTGCTCGTCTGTCAGTCGGCCCTGTCTTTAATCGCAGCATTTCGGCCATTTTGATTCTGTTGTGTTGTTTGTTAGCGTGCGCGAGTGTGCGTCTACGCGCGTGTGTGTGTGTGTGCGCGTGTGCGTCTGTTGCCAGGAGAATGCACCCTTATCCAATTTGTACTGGTCAGTGGTGTGAAATGGCGGTAGGTCATCGAGCTCCACCCAGCCTCCTTCCCTGCTATGCCGTATCCACTACTCGCAATTTTTTTTTTTTTACAGAACAACACCTCCCGCGGTCCAGTTCCTAGCCCTAGCTTCTTTGCGCGCAGGGAGGAAGCTCGGCACATGCTTTTTTTTTTATTATCAGCCTACAGTGACAGAGTAAAAGAAAACATAAAGCAGTGATTACAGGACAAATAATGACTCCCGGTGAAAAGCATAATATTATAGTGGCCACGATAATGGTGTCCTGCTGGTTTCCCTGTTGCGCCTTACACACAGCACACCTTCGGCACAAAAAAAAAGAAAAAACACACAACTTTTTCTATTAAATTGGTCGTTATTGTATGGTCAACCCCCTATGGATTGGATCTATATAGCGGCTGACGTGCAAGAACTATCTTTCCCACAATTATCCGTGTTGCCGAGGCCTGTAATTGCAGACTTCTCCCTGTGTGTGTGTGTGTGTGTGTGTGTGTGTGAGTGTGTGTGTGTGTGTGAGAGAGAGAGAGAGAAGGAATAAATGGACTTTTGTTTTGCTCTCGTGTCATAAGCTTTAATTCCATCTCTATTGGAGGACGTTACAAATGAGATGTTCACTCCGGACGAAGCTTTTCAAGTCTCAGGGAAAAGGAGCCACTTCCAGCCGCATGAGTTTACAGCTTCACATTCAGACAAACCCTAACTGTTAAAAACGAATGTACAGGAGATTAATAGGATTGAATTATATCATGTGAAACAGAGGATTTCTTTGAGATTATATTCACTTTTGTCCAACCACTTATCACAATGAATTAATTCTGTTTAATGCCTGAATTTAAATATGTTTGAATGGTTTGAATGAAATTGTTTTTTAGTAATATATCTTGTATCTTTTACACTGTTTTGCTGAGGGTTTAAAGCAGGGGTGTCATTCATACGGCCCGCGGGCCGGAACCGGCCCGCCAAGAGATTTGACACGGCCCGTGGCTCATTTATGTAAAAATATAATAAAGTTACATTTTAAAATGCCGCTCCGCGACGCAAGGCTCCGCGCCGCGAGACGCCGCAGCGCCGCGCTCAGGGGTGAGTCCAGTGCGTCTGTAGTGGCTCCACCAGAGCGGTGCTTAAGGAATAACATCTTAAACTACAAGACTCGGCGAAAAATACGGCACTTTGAGCGAAGAATTGAGAAAACAGAAGATAAACCTGTCTGGCCCTGAAGACACAGCAGTCTGTTTGTGCCCAGAGCGAGAGGTTAGTTCTGCTGCTGTAAAGGGAAGCTACCTGTGCTAACAACATTAGCATTAGCATCACAGCCGCAAGGTGAGAGAGAGTTTGTTAAAACTCTTATACAGGCTGCAGACATGGTCTGAGAAACCACTCGCTTTTACCAACATGTTGCCATTGATAAGAGACTGATGTTACTGATGTCACATATTCATTTGTGGTGTTACTGAAACTATCAGAGGAGTTTTGAGCGCTGCTGCTGGTGCTGCTGCTGGTTCTGCTGTTGTTGCTGGTGTGTTGGACAGTGTGGACTGGTACCGATGGTAAAAACAGGTGTAGTTACAAAGCTGCAAATGGAGGTGATGATTTTTGGACATTTGACTGTATTTTACACAGAGACACTGCTGCAGTCATTAAGAATGGATCATGTTATGGAAGTTGTTTTATTCATTTCAAGTGAATCATGGTCAGTTTGATGCTTTCTCTGTGATAATAACATAACCATGGACCGTACCACACTGAAGATGGTTAATGTGATAATAACATAACCATGGACCTGACCACACTGAAGATGGTTAATATGATAATAACATAACCATGGACCGTACCACACTGAAGATGGTTAATGTGATAATAACATAACCATGGACCTTACCACACTGAAGATGGTTAATGTGATAATAACATAACCATGGACCTTACCACACTGAAGATGGTTAATGTGATAATAACATAACCATGGACCTTACCACACTGAAGATGGTTAATGTGATAATAACATAACCATGGACCTTACCACACTGAAGATGGTTAATGTGATAATAACATAACCATGGACCTTACCACACTGAAGATGGTTAATGTGATAATAACATAACCATGGACCTTACCACACTGAAGATGGTTAAGCTGAGGTGCTGTGTTTAAGTGCTTTTTTCTATCTACCTACTTTACCTTTGTGAGCAGGTTTTCTCTGTAATGAGCCTTAAAACAAAGCTAACACACAAATATTAATATACATATTGTGAAATACCATTTTCAATGTAATATTGTAAATACGCTACATTATTTGCACTATGGAAAACTCACTGTTACATTTAAGTTTGTAACAGAAAACTGAGTATTAAAGGATAGTGTTTTAAAGGAAGTTTTAAATAAATGTGTTTATGTGCACAAAAAGTTGGACTTTGTACCGTTTTTGGATATTTTTGTAGAGCTTCTCCTGGTCCGGCCCACTTGAGATCAGATTAGGTTGTATGTGGCCCCCGGACCAAAATGAGTTTGACACCCCTGGTTTAAAGTATACTGAATGAATTAATGTATACTGTAATGTGCAAAATTGTCTGTTTTGAGTTGCATGTTAAAACTACCTTCCTTCATCCAATTAGACCAGCGGCTGTTTTTAGCTCCATCCATGCTATTATCAGGAACATCTAGCCCCCTTTAACACTGGTGCAGTATCTCAAATTATCTCTGGACTATTTGAGGCTTCATTGAAAAAACATGTTTTAATGAATTCTCCCGACTGTAAAGCGTCTTTGAGTGTCCAAAAAGCACTATATTGATACAAAATATTATCGTTATCAATTATAATATATAATGTGTTTCCATAGACTGTTGTCTTTACTAAAACAAAAGTATTGCCTCTAAGTTAGCTCTGCATGTTTTTGAGTCAAATCTCTTTATTCACAACTGGTCGCCTTCAGTTAGACCACGCCATGTTGGATTTAAACGTAAACATAGCAATAATTATTCCCTCATTTTTACAGCGCTGGATTATTCTACTCATTTCTTACTTGGATTATCATGTTAATCTATTTAAATTACTTTCTCAGGAAAAAGTATTCTCATTCTAAACCATGAAACGCCACAATAAATACAAAACGTGTGTGTTAATAATGTATATAAAATGTGTGACAGATATTTTCACGTCACACACACAGTTGTATTACTTTCTGTTTTACACTTTTCTACAGTTTGTTGTTGTGACCACAGCTGTATTTACCAGTAATATTCATGCATTGTTGTTTATCCTTAAAACTTATACATTTGCAACTGACATGAACTGGTCACCAAAGTTTCAGAAAAGTTTTTTTCCCACATTATTATATGATTTACATAATTTATACAATTGTTAGAGGTGGTAGAGGGTCGAAGGACATTGATTTACTTTCATCTATCTCTATAGACCAATGGCTTCTATGTGTTTGCTGTTATTACATTGAGGCTTTGATTCTCTGATCTGTTGCGGAGGAATCGACAACTTTATAGGGTTAGGGCTATGCAAACATGAATTGAATTGAATTATAGTCACACACAAAAAGAAATATTACACAGATTCATTGAAGTCCAAGCCTGTCTCCCTTTTTCCAATGACGTCCGTATCCGTATTCGTATATTTAATCAAACTGCTTATAAAATATACACAATCTCTCCTTTAATTCAACTTTGAGTCCATCTCTCGTTCTCTCTTATAGCTTTTATCGTCTTGTTTTTCCTCCTTCTCTTTAAAAACCCCCCAAGGAGAGTTTAGTTTAGCCACTCAAGCCACGTCTCAAAACCGTTACAGGAAGAGTGGGAGAATCGCGAGAGATCGTCAAAAAAGTCAGAAATCTGAACAATTGCGGCGTGGAGGGGGTTCGTCCGGCTCCGTAATTGTGTGTTGGTTTGCGAGAGTGAGTCTATAAGTGTGTTTGGTGTAAAAATAGATGGATATAACAGGCACTCCGCAGTGAAAAAGGCTTCGGTCTCTTTGGTCTGAGCAGGACGGCCTTGAGCGCACCCATTTTCACCCACTTTCTCCAAGCCCCCACCCCTGCTGCCCACCCCCCAGACCCACCTCTGGACCATCTGCGGAGCTTCACGGCCACGTTCTCATCAAATGGACTTGGTTAAGAGAAAAGGAGGAAGAGTCGGAGAGCTTTTTGGAATTAAGATTAACAGTAATGTTGCTGCACTGCAAAAAAATAGTCAAATATGAGGTATAAGTGCTTGAATCCAGTGGTTTTTATCTGAATTTGAACACATTCGGACACAAGACAAAACTAGATTTTGCTTTGATTTGTCTCATTTCAAGAACTGGTGCGTTATTTTCTCATCTCAGGGAGACATTTATTTTATTTTTTCACAACAAGATCATTTTGTGCTCAAGTTAAGATACATTTGGCCAAATTTGAGCAATTTTTGACTCATTTTTCATCATTTTTTGCAGTGTGAGATCTGTCTGAGGAGAGAATAGAAACATATCTGGTTTAATTATGTTATTGTGTAGTTGTACACCTTTTCTAACCATAAAATAATACATGTCTTCTTTCCAAAACATTTCAAAACAAGTTGCAGCCTTCTTGATGCGATGAAGAGACACATGCAGACGAGACAGAGAGGAACTTGTTTCCAAAAGACACTTTACATCCGGAATTTTGGGACGAGGTCGGATTTACAAGACAAGACCAATCACAGAAACAAGTTATTTGCAAGTCACGACAAAAAATAGGGGGAAGGGAAACACGACAGTCTCCACAGCCGCCTCCAGCAAAACCACAGGGTACTTTATGCTGTGTATATTTACAATCTCAAACTCCACAGTCTGCTCCGGTGAAAACCAAAGTCAAATACGCAAACGAGCATCACAGACAGAACTTACAGACCAAACTTTGAAGCTAGACAAACTTTACCTGCAGCCCGTACGCCATTTATATCAACGTGTACACTCTCCGTTAATACTGTGTGAATGGAATTGACAACTTTAGGCAAGATTGCAGGTTAATGATGGTGGGCTTAATTTTTGTTAGAGATTTGTCTTTTGCTGTTCAAGGCAGATTGCAAAAATATCGCAAAAATATATATAACATACCTCTAATTTCCAATATTGTGTAGCCCTAGTCTCAACTCAACAACCTACAGATTCAAGTAACATCTCTCAACGCCCCCCACCAAACTCCTCACTCCTCCTGCTCCCGTCCATGTCATGGTTTACAGTCCTACACTTCTCCTCCTTCTTCCTTCTGCTCAGTTTTGTGTCCACTTTAGTCCAAATCCGGGCCCCCACGTCCCAAAACCATTCCCCCAATCGTATCCTTAAAATTTGGCATCCGCCCCGAGCGCCCTGATCCCTGCCTGCTGGAACTGAGACCGGTCACGCTCCGAGATGAGGGCTTTCTGATGCAAGGCCAGGCGGGACAGGCCAAAATTGTTGTGTTTTTTTGTTTTTTCTGTATGTAAGGGGGGGGGGCAAGCAAAGCAGAGCGGAGAGGGTCTATGATTTTGTGTGATTGGCCCGAGTGCTTCACCTTTTCTATCCCAAAATGTGACCAGCTGTGGGGGTGGGGGTGGAGTGGGGCGACAATCAAAAGTAGAGGTGGTCCTTGGTCTCAGCCTACGAAATGTGGCTGTAGATTTTGGAGAAATTGGCTCATGGCATTTGAGAAATATTATTCTTTCTATCACTCTTTTTGTAGTTCATACTGTATGTTTGTCATTTTTTTGGGGAGTAGTAATTTGCATAGGCTTTGTATAATAATGTGTTGTATGTACTAGAATTAAGGGTCTCTCGTCGCGCTCTGGTCTCTCTTTGGTCTCTCTCTGGTCTCTTGCTGGTCTCTCTTTGGTCTCTCTCTGGTCTCCCTGATCTCTCTCCCTGATCTCTCTCTCTCTGGTCTCTCTTTGGTCTTGTACGACTGTATTCTTTCATCAAATAGAAACACATTTTAGAGTTTTATGACAATACACAACTATTTATGCATAAAAACAATACTATTTAGAGTCAAAACTATGTCTCCAATGTTCGGCCATCGGTAAAATTCGACACTGAAAGCTACTTACTTTCGTGCATGATCTGAAATATTTTTGTTGAATTGTGAATTATAACCACTATGCCAATGATATTTATTTTTCATTAGTTATTCTCTCTCTTTAGCAACTGTTCCTGCAGTCGCTTTTTATGTCCTCGTAACAATACAAAACAATACAATGGATGGACAATTTAATATTCTGTATTCACCATAAACACAGAGGAATCACAAACCTCATGGCTGCGTTCATTATCCAAAATGTGTTACATTTTGACTTCATCCTCGCCAGTGTGCAGCCGTTAGCCTGGAGTGGAAGAGGAGGGAGGGGGGGGAGAAGGAGGAGGAGGGGGGAGAGACTTCAACCGGTCACTGCAAAAAGCACCTCCACCGCTCGTCCGTCCCGCTCCCCCCTCTGACGGGCCCCGATCGATACCAACTCACAGCAATAAAGCTTTCCCCCTGTCATCTCCGTAGAATACAAAGCAGAGCAGGGCAGCTGAGGCGGTTGAGGGAGAGGGGGGGGGGGGGGGGGGGGGTGAGGAGAGGGGTTTGGGGGAGAGGGGGGGAGAGAAGCCACACCAATTTCCTAACCCTGCGTTTTTTCACCTGCTTTGCACCACCAGTTTCTTGGCTTTTTTTTTTTTTTTTTTTTTGGCTACACCTTTTCTTATAGTCTCCTCTTTAAAAATGACAGAAACCGAGCCACAACCAGAGCCGCTTTGGTGAATCGTCCTAATAATGAATCTTTTATTTTGTCCCTATGAGGTTTTTTTAAGAATGATATAAAATACAGACAGTGTGAGTAACCATTCACATGCTTAAATACTGTCTTTTTGAATGTGAAAATGATGCAGATAAAAGCTTGAAAATATCCCTGATAATTACCCCAGACTTTCTCTCGGCGTTAAAATCAATGCGTTTGATAAATACGCAATGATGCAACTCAAATATTTAACACCACATGGAGCTACCTTCACTCGTCCCTGTGTTTGGAGAAAGAGTTTGATTGCTTTGCTAATTCTATAAACCTAAAGCTCCCCATGAATTTAAATTATCGGTATATCCTGTTGTCTTTTTTGAGCCCGTTCAATAACAAGCATTTGGAGACAGAAATTCAGTAATCAATTAACAATGAATCAATGATTGGATTTATATTTTCTTTGTGTTTATATTTTTATCCTTGCCATTTTGACAGACGCTCAAACACATGTGTGACAATTTCTATCAAAGAGAGAGCAGTTTTTATAATAAATGATCCTTTTGACAGTGTGTCAAAAGGATCAAAATGTAGCAGGTCAAAACGTATTCACAAAACATCCCAATGAACGTATATTTTGACTTATTTTGTGGGAAATTAATTCACCTCGTTGCTTTCCCTCATCAAGTAGTACAACATTTAAACAGTGACAGATACACACAAAACACAGCACAAATTTAAAGACCATAGAAACGATTGCGTCACGCGCAGTATTAGCTTGAAATTGCTGATTCGGGAGCAAAAAAAAAAAAAAAAAAGGAGCAAATCAAATGCTTGAGATCTGAAATCGCTGGCTGGGCTGGGCTGGGCTAGGCTGGGCTGGAGGGTAGCAGGAAATAAATGCATTGCTGTAGGATGAGACGGGCAGGGGTCTAAATAGGTGGGGGGTAGGTAGAGGATATAGGCTTGAAATGGTGAAGAGCAGGGGGGGGAAGGGATGGCTCTGGAGGTGCAGAAGAAGCCGGGGAGAGAGCGGGAGATGGATGTTTGAGGCAGGACAGCGTTTAAGGGGAAAGACGGGACAAGCGTGAGGGGGGGGGGGGGAGGGGGGTAGGGCTTTAATTGGGAGGCAATTTGAGTCAAGGCCGATCGATAAGACCGGCAAAGCTCTACCCTCACACCTGCTTTTTACGTCTCCCCGAAAAGCGGAATTTACAGCGAAAAGCCTCGATCCGACACCTATTGCTTTCATACGTTGGATTGAAAAGGTATAGGGAAGGTTCCGGTATTGATTACGTAGTTTTTTTTTTTTTTATACAAAGAACGCCTGGAACATGATTGGTGGCAAGTTCAATAATCGTTTAGCATTGGATAGATATGGGAAATTACCAAGTTAAGAGAAAAATCCATCTGGACAGAAAGAGACATGAAAAAAGGGTGATTATAATACATATTTTTTTGTATTATTGACGTTTTATGACGTATTATTAAACCGTCAATTATCGCTTACTGTGTATATCTGTGTGTATATCTGTGTGTATGTGTGTACTTGTTATACAGTCTGAGAAAACGGTGAACGATTTCAAATTAATAAATCAAACGAATTAGAAATCTGTGGCGCCACCTGCCTGCGAAAGCCTGATCCTGTCATATCTCAGAAGCTAAGCAAGAAGGGCCTGGTTAGTGCTGTGATGGGTATACAGAGAGGCGACTGTAAAATACCAAACTGTTGGTGTGTCCTTAGGCAAGACACTTCACCTACATTGCCTAGGGTGTGGGTGCGTGTGCGTGTGCGTGTGTGCGTGTGCGTGTGCGTGTGTGTGTGTGTGTGCGTGTGTGTGTGTATGAATGGCTGGCAGTGGTCGGAGGGGCCGATGGCACAGATAAGTTTCCTCGCTATCATCAGTCTGCCCCAGGGCAACCGGAGCAATAGTAGTACCAGCAACACATCTCTATAAAAAAGACAAGGTAAGACACAAGAAAGGAGACACTAGGGGACCTTTAAAGCTCCTACATCAGAAAAAGAGTGACATTTGTGCACTTTAATATCAATGTGTGTTGTAATAATGTATCGTTTTAAAATCTGTTCTTATGAAGATGTAAAATAAAAGTTACGTCCATTATACTGTAGATACCTCTCTCTCTCCTTTGTCCTCTTTCTCCTCTCCTCTTTCCTCTATTCTCTCTTCTCTCTCCTCTCTCCTGTTTCCTATCTCTCTTCACTTTCTTCTTTCTCCTTCCTTTCTCCTCTCCTCTCTCCTCTATTCTCCCCTCTCTCCTCCTTTCCATCCTCTGTCCCCTCTCTATCCTCTCCTCTCTCCCCTCTCCTCCTCTCCTCTCTCACCTCTCTATCCTCTCCTCTCTCCCCTCTCTCTTCTCCTCTTTCCTCTCTCACCTCTCTATCCTCTCCTCTTTCCTCTCTCACCTCTCTATCCTCTCCTCTCTCCCCTCTCTCCTCCTCTCCTCTTTCCTCTCTCACCTCTCTATGCTCTCCTCTCTCCCCTCTCTCCTCCTCTCCTCTTTCCTCTCTATGCTCTCCTCTCTCCCCTCTCTCCTCCTCTCCATCCTCTCTCCCCTCTATCATCTCCTCTCTTCCCTCTCTCCTCTCTCCCCTCTTTCCCCTTTCTCCCCTCTCTCTCCTCTCTCCCCTCTCTTCCTCCTCTCCTCTCTCCTACTCCCCTCTTTCCCCTTTCTCCCCTCTCTCTCCTCTCTCCCCTCTCTTCCTCCTCTCCTCTCTCCCCTCTCTCCTCCTCTCCATCCTCTCTCCCCTCTATCATCTCCTCTCTTCCCTCTCTCCTCTCTCCCCTCTGTCCCCTTTCTCCCCTCTCTCTCCTCTATCCCCTCTCTTCCTCCTCTCCTCTCTCTCCTGTCTCCTCCTCCCCTCTCTCCCCTCTCTCTCCTCCTCTTCTCTTCCTCTCTCCCTTCTCTATCCTCACTCTTCTCCCTCCCCTCTCTCCCATCTCTCTCTCCTCTCTCCCTATAGACAAACCACAATTGAGACATGTCAGTCCCTGCATCTCTCAAAAATCAAACACACAAAAAAAACCTAAATCCATCCCCTTTTCCTTCCGTCAATATTCTTCCACTGCATTTTTTTTTCTTCTTTTCTTTATCTCACGTCGAACACGGTGGATTTCTAGGCCCTGGATCCGCACATAAACATCCCGGCGGTCACATGACAAGCTCATAACTCCAAATTGAGCGGTAATATGATTTTCTTTGGGTGGGGAAAATTCGACCATCTTTGGACTTATCAAATTCCCCGAGCCTCAGCGGGATAAAGGCGCTGGTCAAACTAAGGAGGATTTACACACTGGGTTATGGGCTTTTTATACCGGCTTTAATATCGCTGTCAATACGCCGCCAGAACCACCTGGACTCGTGGAAGAAGAGAGCGTGTTGATTCTGACGTATGGTGGAGGACGAACGGACCGAATTTATTCAAACAATCCTCTCTCCTGTCGGTCTATGGATACGGACATATATGAGGTTTATTAGAATGTTTCAAGACATTTCACATTTGTTATAAACTCTCTCTCTATTCTCTCCTTTCTCCAGTCTTGCTCCTCTATCCTCTCATCCCTCCCTTCTCGCCCTCCTCTCTTTCCACTCTTCTCTCTCCTATCTCATCTGTCTCCTCTCTCTTCTCTCTCCTGTCTCCTTTCTCATCTCCTCTGTCCTCTCTCTCTTCTCTCTCCTCACCTCTCTCTACTCTCTCCTTTCTCCTCTCCTCTCTCTTCTATCACCTCTTTCCTCTCCCCTCTCTCTCCTCTGTCTCCTCCCCCTCTCTTTTCTCTCCTCTCGCTTCTCCTCTCTCTCCTCCTCTCTCTCCTATTCTGTCTTCTCCCTCTGTCTCCCCTCTCTCCTCTCTTGTCTCCTCTCTATCCTCTCCCTTCTCTCCTTTCTCCCCATTCTCCCCATTCTCCTTTCTTCTGTCTTCTCCCTCTCTCCTTTCTCTCCTATGTCTCCTCCCTCTGTCTTTTCTCTCCTCTCTCCTCCTCTCTCTTCTCAGTCCTCTCCCATCTCTCCTCTCTCTTCTCTTCTCACTCCCCTCCTCTCTCTCCTCTGTCTTCTCCCTCTCTCTTCTCCTCTCTCCTCTCTCTCCTCTGTCTTTTCTCTTCTTTCTCCTCTCTATCTTAATTTGTAAATTTTGACCTATTTATCCTCACTTTTTGTTTATTTTTCTACATTGAACAACCATCATCTCCACAATAAAACACTTTCCTGCTAGTGGCTCAATCATTCATTAGCCTCAAATCTAATCCAGAAATGAAAACCCTCAGTCTGTATCAACGACCGGTCCAGCTCAGTCCAGCTCAGTCCAGCTCAGTCCAGTCCAGCTCAGTCCAGCTCAGTCCAGCGTCCGTCCTCGGTCCACTCCTATTTCCTGTGATCCGCTGCATCTTTGTTAAAGCCCAAATTGTGTCTCTCCTCCTGTGCTCCTCTTTCTGAAGCTCTCACTGCTCAAGAAATAGGGAAAAAAACATGTCTTTTTATTTATTTCTCTCCTCTGCCTTCTACACAAAACCATTATCGCCAGATTTTTGATACTTTTTCATCTTTGCTCATTTATTCGCCGCCTGTCCGCACTCTACGTCCCAGTCATTTTTACCCATTCTTGTTCTTGCTACCCAATTACTCGGCCCGAATTCCTAATAATGCCATTGGAGTGTATGTCTGTGTGTGTGTGTGTCCGTGTGTGTTTGGTGTGTGTCTGTGTGTGTAGGTGTGTGTGTGTGTGTGTTTTTGTCTGTTTGTGTGTGTGTGTGTGTGTGTGTCTGTGTGTATGTGTGTGTTTTTGTCTGTTTGTGTGTGTGTGTCCGTGTGTGTTTGGTGTGTGTGTGTGTGTTTTTGTCTGTTTGTGTGTATTTGTCCGTGTGTGTTTGTGTGTGTGTCCGTGTGTGTTTGTGTGTGTTTGTGTGTGTGTGTGTGTCTGTGTGCGTGTGTGTGTCTGTGTGTGTCTGTGTGTCTGTATTTGGTGTGTGTGTGTGTGTCTGTGTGTCTGTATTTGGTGTGTGTGTGTGTCTGTGTGTGTGTGTGTGTGTGTGTGTCCCCTCCAGCTTTGAGACAGTCCATGCCTCCAGCCAAGGTCCATAAAGAATAATAAAAAGCAGATTGAGCCAATTTGGAATATTCTGTCTTTCAATAGGAAAAAAGCAAATAAATAAAAGCTAAATAAATTATGTATATTAAAAATTATTTTCTCTTTGACAATGTTTTTTTTCTACATTGTTCATTTACATTTAAAGCCGTCATTTCTAAAAATAATAATAATAATAATAATAATAATAATAATAATAATAATAATAATGATAATAATTGTATATGGTTGTGATTTGGGTCAAAAAGTGTGTGAAAGAAGATTTTTTTTTCAATTATGGTCGATACACAATTTCAATCCCGTTCCGAATAACTGGTCCTGTCTAGTTTATTTGTATAGCACAGGTCATACATGAGGAAACTTAAAGTGCTGAACAAAACTAGACAGAAACAGACACACACAAGTTGTTAAAATATCGACAAACTTTGAAACGAAAAGATTCTCGACCTGGTCTCCCTCCTCCTCCTCCTCCTCCTCTTCCTCCTTTCTCTCCCTCCTCCTCCTCATCTCCCCATCCTCCTTTCTCTCCCTCTTTTCCTTCCAATTCTGCCACCTTTTGCACTCCCTTCTCTTTCCTCTCTCTCCTCTTCCTCCTCTCACTCCTCTCTCAGCCTCCTCCTTTCTCTCTCTCCACTCCTTATCCCTCTCCCTCCTCTTCTCCTTCCTCCACCTTCTCTCTCTCTACCCATCTCTCCCTCCTCCTCTCTCTCCTCTATCTTTTCTCATTTCCTCCCCTTCCGCTTCTTCCTCCCATCTCCTCTTTCCTCCACCTCCTCTTCCCCATCTCTCTTTTTTCATCTTCCTCATTTCTCTCCTCTCCCTTCTATCCCCTTACTCCTTCCATCCCCATCCTCTACCTCCTCTCATCTCCTCTTCCTCTACTTCCTCTCCTTCCTCTCCCCCTCTTTTCTCTCCTCTACCCCATCTCTCCTTTTTCATCCTCCTCATTTCTCTCCTCTCCCTTCTCTCCCTTTACTCCTTCCATCCCTTTCCTCTACCTACCCTTCCACCTTCTCTCACTCTCCTCTACCCCATCTCTCCCTCCTCTCTCTCCTCTCTCTTTTCTCATTTCCTCCCCTTCCTCTTCTTCCTCCTAACTCCCTTTCCTCCACCTCCTCTCCCTCCTCTTCCACCATCTCTACCTCCTCCATCCCTCCGTCCTCCTCCTCCTCCACTTCCTTCATATTCTCTCTCCGTCCTACCCGATCTCTCCCTCCTCATCTTCCTCTTTTCTTTCCTCTCCCTTGTCTCCCTTTACTACTCCCATCCCTCCCTCCTCCTCCTCTACCTCCTCTCTGTCTCCTCTGCTCCATCTCTCCCTCCTCCTCTTCCTCTTTTCTCTCCTCCCCTGTCCTCTCTCTCTCCTCTCTCCTCTCCCATCGCCCCAGTGTCTGTGTCTCTGCCTGCTGGTGTGATCTCCGTGGGGAGGGTAGTAATAACGGAGAGAGGGGGGAGGCAGGACGGGGGAGGCAGGAGCGGGAGGGGGCCGCGATTATTGTCTTGTCGGGAGTCAGGGCCATCGATCGGTTCAGAAATATGTGGAGCGAGAAAGAGGTACAGTATCACTTTAATAAACACTCCAGAGACGCAAAAGAAGGAAAAGCAACAGCAGCGTCCGAGCGTTTGGACCAAAAGAAGGAAGACGTATCAAAGAACCTGCCATCGCCGTGGTTACTGGGATAAAGCAATCCACAATCTGACAATTTGTTTGATAAAAAAAAAAAAAAAAATCAGCACACAGAGAAAATATATTGTGATTTATTCTGATTACAACGTCAACAAGTGTAGAGTTAAAGGCAAGTTTGTAATGTTAGATTTTGTTTAATGGTTATTGTCAGAGAGGGGAAAAATCACTTAGAAGTTGATTTGGTGATATAGTAAAAAAAAAAAAATGGATCATGATAATAGTAGGCGAGGCAAGTTTATATGTATAGCACAAATCATTAAAAACAATCTGAAACGCTGCTGGACACCTGAATTTCTCCTACAGGGGATCAATAATGTATCTATCTATCTACTCGTGTTTAGTCCTGACTCTGGGACCAGTAGGAGGCCAGTCCCTGTTCTCCTCAGAGTCCCAGCAGGAGACCAGTCCCTGTGCTCCTCAGAGTCCCAGCAGGGGACCAGTCCCTGTTCTCCTCAGAGTCCCAGCAGGAGACCAGTCCCTGTTCTCCTCAGAGTCCCAGCAGGAGACCAGTCCCTGTTCTCCTCAGAGTCCCAGCAGGGGACCAGTCCCTGTTCTCCTCAGAGTCCCAGCAGGAGACCAGTCCCTGTTCTCCTCAGTCCCAGCAGGAGACCAGTCCCTGTGCTCCTCAGAGTCCCAGCAGGAGACCAGTCCCTGTTCTCCTCAGAGTCCCAGCAGGAGACCAGTCCCTGTTCTCCTCAGAGTCCCAGCAGGAGACCAGTCCCTGTTCTCCTCAGTCCCAGCAGGAGACCAGTCCCTGTTCTCCTCAGAGTCCCAGCAGGAGACCAGTCCCTGTGCTCCTCAGAGTCTCAGCAGGAGGCCAGTCCCTGTGCTCCTCAGAGTCTCAGCAGTAGGCTAGTCCCTGTGCTCCTCAGAGTCTCAGCAGTAGGCTAGTCCCTGTGCTCCTCAGAGTCTCAGCAGTAGGCTAGTCCCTGTGCTCCTCAGAGTCTCAGCAGTAGGCTAGTCCCTGTGCTCCTCAGAGTCCCAGCAGGAGACCATCCCTGTGCTCCAGTCCCTTTCTTTCTCCCCTTCTTGAGTTTTATTGTTGTTTGGTGCAGTTGAAATAGAATCCTCAAACATGAAAAAAGCGTTCTAGAACCATTGTGTAGTTAGTGTGTAGTTAGTGTGTAGTTGGTGTGTAGTTGGTGTGTAGTTAGTGTGTAGTTAGTGTGTAGTTGGTATGTAGTTGGTGTGTAGTTGGTGTGTAGTTAGTGTGTAGTTGGTGTGTAGTTGGTGTGTAGTTGGTGTGTAGTTAGTGTGTAGTGGGTGTGTAGTTAGTGTGTAGTTTGTGTGTAATAAGTGTGTAGTTGGTGTGTAGTTAGTGTGTAGCGTGTGTGTAGTTAGTGTGTAGTTTGTGTGTAATAAGTGTGTAGTTGGTGTGTAGTTGGTGTGTAGTTAGTGTGTAGTGGGTGTGTAGTTAGTGTGTAGTTTGTGTGTAATAAGTGTGTAGTTGGTGTGTAGTTAGTGTGTAGTTAGTGTGTAGCGTGTGTGTAGTTAGTGTGTAGTTTGTGTGTAATAAGTGTGTAGTTGGTGTGTAGTTGGTGTGTAGTTAGTGTGTAGTGGGTGTGTAGATAGTGTGTAGTTTGTGTGTAATAAGTGTGTAGTTGGTGTGTAGTTAGTGTGTAGTTAGTGTGTAGCGTGTGTGTAGTTAGTGTGTAGTTTGTGTGTAATAAGTGTGTAGTTAGTGTGTAGTTAGTGTGTAGTTAGTGTGTAGTTGGTGTGTAGTTGGTGTGTAGTTAGTGTGTAGTTAGTGTGTAGTTGGTGTGTAGTTAGTGTGTAGTTGGTGTGTAGTTAGTGTGTAGTTGGTGTGTAGTTGGTGTGTAGTTGGTGTGTAGTTAGTGTGTAGTTGGTGTGTAGTTAGTGTGTAGCGTGTGTCGTTTGTCACTAACACTTCTTCCATCAGGTCGAGATGCTTCCTCTTCACCGCTCGCTAATATTTATGACCCGAGTGTTGATTTCCTTGTTAAATCCTCTCTCTCTCTCTCTCTGTGGCCGTGTGGCGGTGGTCAGCAGCGGTGGCGGGACACGGGCCGTCTCCATGGAAACAGAGAGATCACGCGTGTTCATGTGTGTGTGTGTGACAGCGAGAGAGAAAGAGGCAGCTAAGGCCGTTAATGATTAGGAATAAGCATGTTGTGTCGGCCATGTTTGTAAGTTCCGTGAGCGCCGCTGGGTCCGGGGCTAAGACGGCGCCCGATCGATGCGGCGGCCGTGATGTAACGTTATTGATCATTCGAGTTGAACCTCATTCACGGAAAAGAAATGACAAAAAAAAATGCAAAAAATAAAAATAGCTTGGATTGGGTTAAATTTGTCTTGATTTTGTCGACTTTAACACAAGCTTTGACAAAGAATCAAACAAAAATAATTGTAATAAAATAATTGTCAAACAAAAAATTATAATAATTCAAAAAAGTGAAGAATAAATCCTTCAGTTGTATGTGCAGCAAAACAGAACTGGTTTAATCTGGACTTGAACATTGTCAGAGAAGAAGAAGCCTGTTTCACATTTTAAGGAAGACTGTTCTCAATTATAGCTGCATGAATCTCAAATGTTTAGCCCAGCAGGAGGCCGGTCCCTGTGCTCCTCAGAGTCCCAGCAGGAGGCCAGTCCCTGTGCTCCTCAGAGTCCCAGCAGGAGGCCGGTCCCTGTGCTCCTCAGAGTCCCAGCAGGAAGCCATTCCCTGTGCTCCTCAGAGTCCCAGCAGGAGGCCAGTCCCTGTGCTCCTCAGAGTCCCAGCTGGAGGCCAGTCCCTGTGCTCCTCAGAGTCCCAGCAGGAGACCAGTTCCTGTGCTCCTCAGAGTCCCAGCAGGAGGCCGGTCCCTGTGCTCCTCAGAGTCCCAGCAGGAGGCCAGTCCCTGTGCTCCTCAGAGTCCCAGCAGGAGGCCGGTCCCTGTGCTCCTCAGAGTCCCAGCAGGAGGCCAGTCCCTGTGCTCCTCAGAGTCCCAGCAGGAGGCCAGTCCCTGTGCTCCTCAGAGTCCCAGCAGGAGGCCGGTCCCTGTGCTCCTCAGAGTCCCAGCAGGAGGCCGGTCCCTGTGCTCCTCAGAGTCCCAGCAGGAGGCCAGTCCCCAGTACCTAGATGACAAAGACAAAAAGCTACGTATTTTAGTCCGAGTATAATTGTATTAGTTTGTTTGCGATTTTATGCCTTCAACAATTGTAGAACTTTCTTAGGGATTAAAGTGAGATCCTTCTTATTTCTAGTTTTATTTTTTTAAGCAAATTCATACACGTCTAAGTATTCAGACATCTGTGTAACTTTAGTATAATGCAGGCTTTGGATTAATAAACACACTGGGGTAGTCTTGCACAGTTTTTCCAATGGGGTTTTACTGCAAATAGCAAATAATTTCTCGCTTCTTGTAAAGTGTATCTATCTATACCTGCCCTCAGTAAAAGTCTAGAAGCAGACTTTTACTGATACATGCAGTGGATTATGGATGATTTTGTCGTTTTGTCTGAACATTAGCCACTCTTTCCTTCGCTGAAATCCAATATTAAGTTTGAGCAGCGATCAGGAGGTCAGCCCGGAGAGCGACCATAGCCAAAGGTGGCAATTTATCATGAATTCATTTGCTAATGTCCTGTATCTTTGACCCGATCGTTAGCTTATTCTGCCCAAAGATCGACATCTCTTCACCTCTTTAGTCATTTATTCGTCTGGCACAACTTTTAACAACCTCAAACCACACGCAGAGCCGCAGAGGTGAGACCGATGAGATGCATTTGGTTGTGGAGAAGCAGGAATTTGGCTAAAGATTAGTTGAAGGTGAGAGACCGGTTCAAGTTTGCAGCGGCGAAACGAGCGAGTAAACAAGCAAAAACATGAAGCGGGCTGAGGAGCGGGAGGGGAACGGTGCGAGAAAGAAACGTTTTCGTACAAGACGGAGGTAAAGTCTTTCGGTTTTCAACAGACAAAGAAATCTGCTGCTCACTTTTACCTGTATCCCAACATTGTCCACATCGAAAAGAAAATTGGAGTTGTTTAATTATATCTTCATGAAGTCAATAACATCAGGAACGGCTGGCATAAATCTGCACGAACACGCCTCCCCCCGGCCCTTCTGTACAAAAGTTCTGTTTTCTAACTTACTGTAACCGTGATGATATTTAAGACTTTTTTTTTTTTTTTTATGTTTGTCTCTCATCTGTTTCTCAGTTGATTAGTTTAGAGGACGTCATCTCTTGCCTCTTTCTCTGGTTTCTCTCTCTCCTGTGTCTCTCCCTGGTCCATCTCGTGGCTGTCTCTGGTCCATCTCTGGTCTCTCTCCCTTCTCTCTTCCTGGTCCATGTCTGGTCTGTCTCTGGTCTTTCTCCCTAGTCCATCTCTGGTCTATGGTCTCTCTCCCTGGTCCATCTCTGGTCTCTCCATGATCCATCTCGGGTCTCTCTCTGGTCTGGTCTGGTCTCTCTCTGGTCTCTCTCTGATCCCTCTCCCTGGTCCATCTCTGGTCTGTCTCTGGTCTCTCCCTGATCCGTCTCTCTTTGGTCTGGTCTGTCTATGGTCTCTCTCCCTGGTCCATGGTCCATCTCGTCTCTCTCTCTGATCTCTCTCTCTCTCTCTGGTCAGCCATTATTTAGCACTTCACTTTTTGATAATGTAGAAAATCTTTGAAAATGTGACCAAACATCTAAATGTTCAGAATAACAAACAAAAAAAACCTTCTGCTTCTACTCTGTGATAAAAAAAAGTGTATAAAGTGTACAGTGAGGGTTTTTCCATCTACACATTTCGCTTATTACAGATTCCCCTTTAAACATAACCTCATAATACACCAGGGACCACTTCTTTCTCCATATTTTATATCTTGTTTATCGTTTAGTACGAAATGTCTCAGTATCATTCATCCAACGCCACACATCATCTCCACATCACGCTTCCCAAACACTGAAATGCTACTTCCCCGTGTTTTTTTAGCCTCTTAAACATAAATCTAACTGTCGATTACTTCGGTCCAACCTTCAGCGTGGATGTAAACAAAGAAATGCAGCAGTGTGGTATGTGTGGAAGAGTCCTCATTAGACCTGCTCTGTCTTCTCCAGGTGCCGCGGTTGACTATGTACCATTATAATGAATATACCGCCGTCCATTTCTCTCTCTCTCTCTCTCCAATAAAATACAAGCTTAAAAAGTAAAAAGAACCGCGGAGAAACACCACAGCGCATATCTCGAGACCTGTGTCGCACCTGTTCGTCTCGAAAAGTAGCATTTTTTTTCTTCTCTCTTTCGACAGAACTGCGGAAATCAAAGAGCGGAAATGTAGCCGGGAATTCAAAGTTTTTGTCGTTATTGGAAAATGAGGAGTTGGTTTGGTTTTTGTTTGTTTTTCGCGGGATCTGGGAGGAGAGTTGTCACGATCAGATGCGACGTCTGTGTTGATAATGATACTACAGTGTGGGATAATGAGGCCGGGGGCTCGGAAGCGAATCTGGGAAAGTGACAGGGTTCGGGGGAAATGGAGGAACGTTCCAGATGTTGTTAGACGGTTTGGGGAAGAAGGACAAGTTCTCCAGTTCTTAATTTGGTTTTTACATTTTTTTTTAAACGAAATACGGTAGTTAGGCTTGAGCGTTGTGTATGCGCCATGGTGATAACAATCAGCGCGATACTGTATACGTGTCGCAGTGACTTGAGAAAGTTTTTTTGTTTATGTCTTCAATGGCCACACCTTGAAGAAAAGAATCACATTTTTGTTGTATTTTCTAAGATGTAGGATACAATATACACAGTATCTGAACTCTGAACAATTGTAAAGCGCTTTGGGTGACCTTGGTCTGTAAATTACAAAACAACCACTACTTAAGTACTTACTCACTAATAGCTAAAATAATTAGATTTTCAATTTTTTTCTTTTGGAACCCCTAGTTTTTTAGTTTTAGGCCTCTCCAAAATGGTTGAGAAAGTTGAGAGTTTGATGCCACAAAGACGGAGGTTTCAGTTCCAAACTTAAAGTAGATGCAGAGACTCAAAAAGTGATCCACCAAATGGTTGAGGAAACCTTTAAAGGGTTAAGGAAAAGCAAGTTTTTTTGTATAGCACAGTTCACAGACAAGGCAACTCAAGCAACGCACAAAAAGAAACATTGAAATCATAAATAATCATAGAATAATAATGTTTCAGATCATATAATGTATGTATTTATCAGAAAACACAGCATCCAAAGCTCCAGCTAAAGATACGATTTATGTGACACAAGTTAGTGACAACTCCAACTCCTGTCCCTGGTTCAAGCGAGTATAACATCTCCAACTTTGACTTAATAAAGACACATGTAAAATATCTAGCTTTAGCATAATAAAGAAGCCAGTGTAAAATACTGTAAAGTCTAGTTTATAAATATGTAGTTCTATGTTTATATCTGTACATGTTTTCAGTATGAGGTTTTGGGACACAGTGAGGAAGTAAAATGGACAGTGGACATGTACCATCACACATAGAATTTAACTATATTTATTTTTATATTGAGACTTTATGAAGGACTCTTATGCAGGCACAGGATTACATTTTAGATATTCCCACATTCAAATAAGACTCCAAATCCATCTTACTATAAAAGAAGAAGAAGGTTTTTTATCCTTTCTATAAAACAATCTCTTCCTCGGTGACTGTAAAAAGCCTGTCATTGATTAGACACTGTTACATGTGTAGAGATGACAGTGGGGGCCAGGTGGAAGCTCAGGGCCCCTCCCCTCTCCGAAGCTTTCCGTCCGGCCGCATTCATAACCCACGCTCCGGCTGTCCAAGGGCCTCTCTGACAGCCGTGACAGAGGCGGGGCTTTCGGGGCAACTTCAGGATCGCCTCTGGCCATTCTACTGCCCCCTCTGTCGCCTCCCGGGTTTTTAACTCAGAGAAAAGAAGAAGAAAGAAACAAGGAGAGAAAGAGAGATACATCATGGCATCATCTGCCCTGTGGTCCTCTGTCTGGACGTACGCACTCGGCTTTGGCTATTAGCACTGATGGGCTGGGTGGGCTACATTAGGGAAAGGGGGGGGGGGGGGGGGTGAAAACACAGCATCAGTCGTCCCAGAAGACTGTGCACAATTGTTGCTTTGTCAACAGCAGAACAGAAAACCATCGGTCAGTGCTGAAAGAAATAGGCAGTTTACTTTGATTTGGACCAATCACATGCGATCTCTAGAGAGACCAGAGGGAGACCAGAGAGAGACCAGAGAGAGATTAGAGAGAGACTAGAGAAAGACTAGAGAGAGACTAGAGAAAGACCAGAGAGAGACTAGAGATAGACCAGAGAGAGACCAGAGAGAGACCAGTGAGAGATTAGAGAGAGACTAGAGAAAGACTAGAGAGAGACTAGAGAAAGACCAGAGAGAGACTAGAGATAGACCAGAGAGACACCAGAAAGAAAGACCAGAGGGAGACCAGAGAGAGACCGCAGAGAGACCGGAGAGAGATCGGAGAAACCGGAGAGAGATCGGAGAGGGATCGTAGAGAGACCAGAGAGAGACCAGAGACAGACCAGAGAGAGAGACCAGACCAGACCAGAGAGAGAGAGACCAGAGGAAGACCAGAGAGAGAGACCATAGACAGACCAGACAGAGACCAGTACACACAATAGACATTTTAAACAGCTACAACAGTTCAGATGGCCATCACAGTCAAAACAAAAAACAAGAGTTCTATTTTTAGTCTGTGATTGATCCAGATTCGAGTTTGTGTCCGGTCAAAACAGTGAGATCCTGCTTTTACACAGATGCAAAGAATGTAAGGGGAGAATGTCGCCACAAACTCAAGACTTTTGCCCATTATATTCGACAACGAAGAGATTGTGTGCTTTTTAGGCCTGGATTATTTCCGTATCTATCTGCTGGAAATAAGGGCACGCACAGTTCAAAAGCAAGGGTGCGCTTGATTTTTTTTTTTTTTCGCGGTGTATTTGGTGTGGACATTTGCAGCAGGAGGAGGGGAGGGATGGTGTTTAGGGGGGGGTCCCAATGGCCAGAGGGTTAGGGGCGTTCAGAGTCAGGAGGAGGGAGATAAAGTGATTGTCCTTTCATATGCTGAAGAGATCACACAGCAGCTGTATGCACACGATCTCAAGATACAGGAATTATCTTCAGGCTTTCAGGGCAGAAAATACCAGCCTGGTTTTGAAAGTGTGACTGCATTTACCCCCCCCCCTTTTTTTTTTACGCAACTGTTTGTGCAGAAAGAAGCCTGAAAAAATACCGGTTCTGTCGTGCGTCAATGGAGAAAGACTTGAAATGTGTTGCAATTTGTTTGACTTTTTGTGAGCACCAAAGTATTCATCGCGTTTAGTCTTATTTTAAAAACTGTTTTTATTATTATTATTATTATTACAAGTGAGATATTTTTTACAATATAATTTTGCTTTGTCCCATTTGGTAAATCTGGTTTTAAGGCAGTCACAATGTGCTCAAATAAACCCTTTAACGTACACTCCTTGAAGAAAGCAATGGATTTTGTTCCTTTTTGTGGATTTTCTAACTCTCAAATCGTCTGTTTTTAAGTTTTTTGGGGTTTTTTCACACTTATTTTTTTTTTATCATAGGCCTTTACCAAATGGCCGAGATGAATTTTAATAGTAAAAGTGGTGAGATGCCCCAGAGGTAAATGAAAAGCGGTATATTTCAGTTTCAAACATAAAGTAGATATATTTTGACTCAATCTAACAAACGGATGAGGAAACCATTAAAGGGTTGAGATACATTTAGCCAATTTTGATGAATTTCTTGCTTCTTTTTCACCACTTTTTGCAGTGTCCAATTTATTTTTGTATTGCCCTAAATCCCAACAGTATAGTTTTCTCGGAGGACTTTACAAAGCTGTTGATTCACCAACACAGATCAGAGAATCAAACCGTTCGAACACAAAAAAATGCAATGATTTTTAACCCCGTAGCATCAAATTGAAAGGTTATGGCAAAATTAGTATGAATTTGTGGTTTTTTGCATTAACTAATGTATGTATGAAAGAACCCAAAAAACAAAAATGTCTTGTTGCCAATTTTGGTCTTTGAATGCTGCTTTCCAGTCGCACAAATATTGTTCATGTCTGGGTTCATTCTTTTATGTTTTTGTGGATTTTGGAGTAGATCGAGACCTTTTCTCTGCAGAACTAATTCAACAGAAAGCCCAGTTCTACAATACACAGTTTAAAGTGATAATTACAGACCTTACCAAAGACTAAATGAAGATATATTTATGTTGATGTTGGGATTGAGGCAGATTTGAGTCCTTAAAAACGTGTTTCATCTCTCGCTTGGTCTTCAGCCGTTGTACTGCCCGCTGCTGCCACCCCATGGAGGCTCCGTGTAACTGCAGTCCATTACAACTCAACATGATTGATTGTGGTTTTTGGGGAGTTTTCTAACCGAATATTCCATGTTTTATTGCATGGATTGATTGTAGGTATATTGTGTCAACAGATATTTATACTTCAAGGCGTGGCCAGTTTATTTGTATAGCACAGTACATACACAATCCAACTCAAAAAGTGCTGAACAAAGCAAGACAGAAACAATCACTAAAGATTAAAAATGTATAATCACAGTACTTTAAAAAGAGTTTTAACCTGGATTTGAACATTGTCAGAAGTTGTTTATTCACCAACAACAGATCAGAGAAACAAACAGTTCAAACACCCAGGAGGGAGCAGGATGATTACTGTCCAGAAATGTTAATTCATTTCCCTAAATATCCTTAGATAGTGTCTGTGTGGAGTTTGCATGTTCTCCCTGTGTCTGGGCAGGCTCCCATCTCTGCGCATAACAATTGTAAAGCGTTTTGTGACTCTGGTCTGTGAAAGGTGCCGTATAAAGAAAGATTACTTACTCAAAAACACAAAACAGTGGGGGGGAAAAAATTGAGAAACCTCGAGGAGACCTGTTTTAAAAGCAAACAAAACTCCCAAACTAAACCTGGCTCCATTGTACAATTTTTTGGCCCTATTCATAGTTTTGGGGTTTTAAACATTTGGTTTTCACGACTAGTAACTGCGGAAACGATGAGTATTCATTCCCAATAAGACTTACTGTTAAACTTTCACCTTCCTGCGACTGCAAAAAAAACCGTGAGAAACCTCGAGGAAAACCATATTTAAGTGAAAAAGCTTATTCAATACATTTCTATACCTCTGTGAATGTGTGTGCGTGTGTGTCTATCTGTGTGTGTGTGTGTGTGTGTGTGTGTGTGTGCGTGTCTATCTGTGTGTGTGTGTGTGTGAGTGCGTGTCTATCTGTGTGTGTGTGTGTGCGTGTCTATCTGTGTGTGTGTGTGTGTGTGCGTGCGTGTGTGTCTATCTGTGTGTATGTGTGTGCGTGCGTGTGTGTCTATCTGTGCGTGCGTGTGTGCGTCTATATTATATTAGGGTATTGTATATTACTGTATGTACTGTATTGTATTCTCTGTGTTTTTGTGTTGAATTGTGAGACTGGGTTAGGAACAAATATCCATATATATGCATCCAATCTATCAAACCTGTATCAGTGTAAAGACAAGACGTTCTGCAGCTAACTGTCAACACAATCAATGTCAATGTCAATATCAATATTATCTAAATCTGTATTCGTCAGTTAGCGCTCTCTCACGTCGGAGGCCGGGGTCGTAAACTTACAAACACTTTTACAGACTTTTCTCGGCATCAATGGCTTTTGTTTAGACTCATATTTTTTAACAACTACAGCAGTGATTTAAAAAAAAAAGAGTCTCTAAAGTTTGGGGGGATTTTTTTTGCGATTGTTTTGTTGTGTGAGTAATGGCGGCTGCTCGGGTAAGCACTTTGAGTCCGGACCAATTACAACCTCAGTCCCAGAAGTGAAGCCTGAAACAGAGGCCCCAGTCTCAGTCCACGTCCCAGGACCCTCACTTTAGTTCTACAGAGGCAATTTTTCTGCAGGATTTGGTGCAGAAGGAGCTGTGGTTAGAAGTGACGGTCTCTTTACACAGAAGTCCATGAGTTCATTAACACTCAAAACTGGAACTACTAGAACCCCACAGGGCATTTGACGGCTCCCATTCAAATGAAAGGAACTTAAATCTTTTTTATCCATCCATCCATTTTCTTCCGCTTTATCCGTTGCCGGGTCGCGGGGGCAGCAGTCTAAGCAGAGACGCCCAGACTTCCCTATCCACACACACTTCCTCCAGCTCGTCCGGGGGGACCCCAAGGCGTTCCCAGGCCAGCTGAGAGACATAGTCCCTCCAGCGTGTCCTAGGTCTTCCGCGGGGCCTCCTCCCGGTGGGACGTGCCCGGAACACCTCCCCAGGGAGGCGTCCAGGAGGCATCCGGAACAGATGCCCGAGCCACCTCAACTGGTTCCTCTCGACGTGGAGAAGCAGCGGCTCTACTCCGAGCTCCTCCCGTGTGACTGAGCTCCTCACCCTATCTCTAAGGGAGCGCCCAGCCACTCTGCGGAGGAAGCTCATTTCGACCGCTTGTATCCGCGATCTCGTTCTTTCGGTCATTACCCAAAGCTCATGACCATAGGTGAGGGAGGGAACGAAGATTGACCGGTAAATCGAGAGCTTTGCCTTTCGGCTCAGCTCCTTCTTTACCACAACAGTCCGATACAGCGACCGCATCACTGCGGTCCGCCTGTCAATCACCGATCACTGTCAATCACCGATCCGCCTGTCAATCTCACGCTCCATTCTTCCCTCACTCGTGAACAAGACCCCGAGATACTTGAACTCCTCCACTTGAGGAAGGACCTCTCCACCCACCTGAAGAGGGCAGGGCACCTTTTTCCGGTCGAGCACCATGGCCTCAGATTTGGAGGTGCTGATTCTCATCCCAGCCGCTTCACACTCGGCTGCAAACCGTCCCAGTGCATGCTGCAGGTCCTGGTTCGTTGGAGCCAACAGGACAACATCGTCCGCAAACAGCAGAGATGAAATCCTGTGGTCCCCGAACCGGACCCCCTCCGACCCCTGGCTGCGCCTAGATATTCTGTCCATAAATACAGTGAACAGAACCGGTGACAAAGGGCAGCCCTGTCGGAGGCCAACATTCACCGGGAACAGGTCTGACTTACTGCCGGCAATGCGAACACAGCTCTGGCTCCGGTCATACAGGGACCGGATGGCCCTCAGCAGAGGACCCCCGACCCCGTACTCCCGGAGAACCCCCCAAAGGACACCCCGGGGAACACAGTCGAACGCCTTCTCCAAATCCACAAAGCACATGTGGACAGGTTGGGCGAACTCCCATGAACCCTCGAGTATCCGATGGAGAGTATAGAGCTGGTCCAGTGTTCCGCGACCGGGACGAAAACCACACTGCTCCTCCTGGATCCGAGATTCGACCATCGGCCGTAGCCTCCTCTCCAGTACCTTGGAGTAGACCTTACCGGGGAGGCTGAGGAGTGTGATCCCACGTAATTGGAACACACCCTCCGGTCCCCCTTCTTGTAGAGAGGGACCACCACCCCGGTCTGCCACTCCATTGGCACCGCCCCCGATCGCCACGCGATGTTGCAGAGACGTGTCAGCCAAGACAGTCCTACAACATCCAGAGACTTTAGATAATCAGGGCGGATCTCATCCACACCCGGAGCCTTGCCACCATGGAGGCTACCAACCACCTTGGTGACCTCAGCCAGGGAGATGGATGTTTCCGCCCCAACATCCTCAGCCTCTGCCTCTGAAACAGAGGACGTGACGGGGGGATTGAGGAGAACCTCAAAGTATTCCTTCCACCGCCCGACAATATCCCCAGTCGAGGTCAGCAGCTCTCCACCCGCACCGTACATGGTGTTGGCAAAGAACTGCTTCCCCCTCCTGAGGCGCCGGACGGTTTGCCAGAATTTCTTTGAGGCCGACCGATAGTCATGCTCCATGGACTCTCCGAACTCCTCCCAGTCCCGGGTTTTTGCCTCTGCAACAGCCCGGGCCGCGGCACGCTTGGCCTGCCGGTACTGGACAGCTGCCTCAGGAGTCCCCCGAACCACCATGGCTCGATAGGACTCCTTCTTCAGCCTGACAGCATCCCTTACTGCCGGTGTCCACCACCGGGTTCGGGGGTTGCCGCCGGGACCAGCACCAGAGACCTTGCGACCACAGCTATGAGCCGCCGCATCGGCGATTGAGGCAGAGAACATGGTCCACTCGGACTCCATGTCCCCCTCCTCCACCGGGACCTGGGAGAAACTCTCTCGGAGGTGTGAGTTGAAAGTCCGTCTGACAGGGGGCTCAGCGAGACGTTCCCAGCAGACCCTCACTATACGCTTGGGTCTGCCAGGTCTGACCGGCTTCTTCCCCTGCGAGCGGATCCAACTCACGACCAGGTGATGATCGGTTGACAGCTCCGCCCCTCTCTTTACCCGAGTGTCCGAGACACGCGGTCGAAGGTCAGATGATAAGACAACAAAGTCGATCATCGACCTCCGGCCTAGGGTGTCCTGGTGCCACGTGCACTGGTGGACACCCTTGTGCTCGAACATGGTGTTCGTGATGGACAAACTGTGACTGGCACAGAAGTCCAACAACTGAACACCGCTCGGGTTCAGATCAGGGGGGCCGCTCTTCCCGATCACCCCTCTCCAAGTGTCACTGGCGTTTCCCACATGGGCGTTGAAGTCCCCCAGGAGAATAACGGAGTCCCCGGGCGGTGCACCGTCCAGTACCCCTCCCAAGGACTCCAAGAAGGCCGGGTACTCTGCACTGCTGTTAGGCCCGTAGGCCGTCACAACAGTGAGAGACTTATCCCCCACCCGGAGGCGGAGGGACGCGACCCTCTCATTCACCGGGGAGAACTCCAACACGTGGCGGCTGAGATGGGGGGCAATGAGAATGGCCACCCCAGCTCGCCGCCTCTCCCCGCGGGAAACACCAGAAAAGTGGAGCGTCCAACCCCTCTCAAGGAGTTGGGTTCCAGAGCCCAAGCTGTGTGTGGAGGTGAGGCCGACTATCTCTAGTCGGTATCGCTCAACCTCCCCCACGAGCTCGGGCTCCTTCCCCCCCAGTGAGGTGACGTTCCACGTCCCAAGAGCCAGCTGTTGTGTGTGCGGACTGGGTCGTCGAGGTCTCCGCCTTCGACTGCTGCCCAGTCCTCTCTGCACCGTTTCGCCACCACGGACCCCTCTGCGGGTGGTGGGCCCACAGGAGGGACTGCCCACGTCGTCCATTCGGGCTGAGCCCGGCCGGGCCCCGTGGGCTAAGGCCCGGCCACCAGGCGCTCGCCTACGAGCCCCAACCCCAGGCCTGGCTCCAGGGTGGGGCCCCGGCTGCGCCATGCCGGGCGACGTCACTGATTTCTTTTGAGTGCTGTCCATGGTGTCTTCTGGACTGCTCTTTGTCTGACTCGTCACCTGAGACCTGTCTGCCATGGGAGGCCCTACCAGGGGCATGAAGCCCCAGACAGCATAGCTCCCAGGATCATCCGAGTACTCAAACTCCCCCACCACGTTAAGGTGGCAGTCCAGGGGGGAGTTAAATCTTTTTTAGTAATCTTTTATTTATATACCGCCTTTTCACTGCACATCGGAGTCTCAAAGCAGTTTACAATTGTTATTTTTGGGAGTGGGAGGGGCCAGTACAGGAGGCACATGCCAGACCTATTGTACATATTTTTAGTGGTAGGGGAAACCGGAGCACCCGGAGGAAACCTAAATCTGTATTCGTCAGTTAGCGGGGAGAACATGCAAACTCCATTCCACGCGAGAGTGCTATCCACTCAGCCACCGAGTGGATAGCACTCTCGCTTCTCAGCAAGAAGGTTCTGGGTTCAAATCCTCGTCGGAACAGGCCCTTTCTGAGTGAAGTTTGCATGTTCTCCCCGTGTCTGTGTAGGTTTCCTCCGGGTGCTCGGGTTTCCCTTACCACTAAAAACATGCGCCTCCTGTTCTGTGGACCCCGCTCCCATCTCTGTGTGGAGTGTGTAAAGCGCTTTGTGACTCTGATCTGTGAAAAGCGGTGTATAAATAAAGATTACTTAAATAATCACAGTACCTTAAAAATGTGAAGATAAAATCTTTCAGTTGTTGTAGCAAAACATCTGATTTGAACAATGTCTACAATTTTAGTTTTTTACTAGTATTAATTAGTTGTAAGTAATTCAGCTTGTATCATCTAATACATGTTAAAACTGGTTGATGTAAATTAAAGTTTTGTTCTTATGTCTCATAATCATACCATATTCATATTCAAACTTCTCAAGTCGACAGACAATCATTGGATTCGTTGGTCACTGATATATTTGTTAGTCCTGTGTTGTGTTGTCAAAAGTGTGTGTATGTGTGTTGACCTGTGCATCTTTGTCTTGCAGATATCAGGATGTCCAAAGCAGAGGAGGAGAAGCCTGGAGCGGACTATCCAGGAGACAGCTCAGGTAAATATACTCTACTCTATAAACTACTATTACTACTACAGTAGCACGTTCAGTACAGTAGTATCACATGATGCTAACATGTTCAGTAGTATCACATGATGCTAACATGTTCAGTAGTATCACATGATGCTAACATGTTCAGTAGTATCACATGATGCTAACATGTTCAGTAGTATCACATGATGCTAACATGTTCAGTAGTATCACATGATGCTAACATGTTCAGTAGTATCACATGATGCTAACATGTACAGTAGTATCACATGATGCTAACATGTACAGTAGTATCACATGATGCTAACATGTACAGTAGTATCACATGATGCTAACATGTACAGTAGTATCACATGATGGCGCTTCGGGGCTTGAGCCGAGAAATCCCTGAAGTTTTTATCGGAGCTCGGGCCGAAGCCTGAGTTGTTTTAGTGACGTCACTAATGACGTTTGAAGCATCGGGAGCGATTCATGAAGTACTGCAGAAGATCCGCTCAAACTGTGTGTTTGTCTTGGTGATTAATGTACTCAGTGATGGAGAGGGTTGTGGTATCAGCTGGTGGGAATCAGGGCTGGGACCTGGGAGACCGGGGTTCGAATCTCACCGGGAGTGCGTCGATGTAAATACACGAGAAAGAATTTTGTCAGAAATGTTTTGGTTTTAAACAACTGATGGGGTCACAATCCCAAATGATATTTGTGTCACGTCCTTTGAAAATCACTTACACTTTCAAAATGTTTTTTGTCCCATTGGATTTATAACATTGATTTTGACTTAAAAAGCTATAATCATTCATCATTAAATATGTATATAAATATATATCTACATATATGTATGTGTGTGTGTGTGTGTGTGTATTAGAGCAGACAACTGTACCAGTTACCAGTACATTATAATTTTATTGTCATTTAAAATATATTCATTTTCACTACTGATATTGATCATAATGAAACAGATGAATTAATGGGTCATACACAATCAAATTACATTTTTATTTCTGTTACCAGTATTAATTCCTATGCACCAAGAGCCTCACAAACAGTTCAATTGTCAATACAGATTTTGACCAACAGGAGGTTTGTGAGCATATGAAGCATCAAGAAATGAACCTTTTCTCGAACCAATGGATGAAAAGGTTCAACACTTCATGAAGCTTCATCAACCCATCACTAATAAACAGTGTAGCTTTGTAGCTAATGTCCATCTGTAGTCCCACAGTCGCACTCACAAACACACTTTAATTCAACCTTCACCTATTGAACATGTTTTTAGTGGAGCACCAACTAAACTATTCAAAGATTACATGAATTAAAACAAAAATCTTGATTCTCGTCATATTAAAAATTCAAGTTGAAGATGCACAGGTCTCTGTTGGTGGTGTTTGTATATTTCTGCTGTATTTCCAGTGTTGCGTTCCGCGGTGGCTCTTACAGGAGGCCGTGTAACTTCCTGTCGATTCGTGTCAATATTTCACTTGACTTATAAAATGTTTATCTGTTTCAGACTCAGACAGAAACAGCCCTGACGACCAGGTGGGTTCTCTCTCATTCCTCTCATTTCTTCAGATAATCCAAACCTCCACAGACACAGATCCAAGACATTTATCCAAAAGCCAGTATTAGTAAGAAGAGGACAAGGTTTCAGTTACTTTGTAGATTACTGAAATGAAAAACAACTTCTGTAGCGATCTACTGTGTCTTATTTTGAAATATAAGTTTAATTCAAAATTAGAGGAGCAATATGTAAGATTTTCATGTCAAGTCATCATTAATGGGCCCTAATCTGTCAAAAGGCATTAATAAAACATGGTCTTTTCCAATACTTCTTTAACTGATAACAGTAGTTCAGAGATGTTTGAATTTCTGAATCAGTTTTACAGCCTCCAAATCTTGTTATTGTATTCGTTTCGATGTCCTCCAATGTTTCACCAATCAGAAAGATGAATTTGTCTGCATATCTGGCAACCCGAGTCAGGGGGAGTGGGAGAGGTTTTTTTTACATATTGCTCCTTTAACTAAACAGGTGAAAGTGTGAAAAGTTATTAGAATATCTGAATATGTGTCTCGTGAAGGTGAATGTAGGCCATGCCAAACTCTGAGTGAGTCCTAAACAAGTGGATAGGTTAAAGTGATTGTCTGGAGTTTGTCAGAAAGAGAGGGGTGCTTCATTTGAAAAAAAACGACGCAAGCTCCTCCCCCTTCCTTTCTGATTGGTCTACACCTACGTTTCCGTAACACTTTGAAATTTTAATAAGAGAACATATTATGCATATACATTATTAATACACATGCACGGAGGTTTTCAGAATTATTTGTGAACGTTTTAATGAAAAAAATTATGTTTTTATGCACAAAAAAAGCGATCGCGGCAAACCAGGAAGTGCTATTATCATTAATTGCACATTATAGGACACATCTGCAGAGGATCTGATTATGGATATAGGTTCAGTATATAAATGATTATGGATATAGGTTCAGTATATAAATGATTATGGATATAGGTTCAGTATATAAATGATTATGGATATAGGTTCAGTATATACATAAGTACCTCAGCGCAGATGTTCAGAATTCTTTGTTCAATTTTCATGTAGTTCCAGAGCCTAATAGAGGCTCCGTGAAAACAAACAACTGAGCATGTGAGCAGCTGCGAGCATCAGCGCCGATGATTGACAGCATGACTCGATTGGTTAACCTCGACGGCATCGTGGATTCTGAACTATAGCTAAGAGCAGGGAAGGCGGGACTTGCCCGTAATATTAGAATTAATAAAATGACTTATTTTATATCAACATTTAAGGCCAGGAGGTCAATTTAGCACATTTCCTAAAATGTTTAATTCATTTAGAGTTACAGACTATCACTTTAATAATATATGAAATGTTATCTTGATTTTAGCATTTTGAAACCATTTTTTTTTTTGTATTACACCCACATTCTCACTTGGAATAAGACAAAAGCGACAACTTCTCTTGAAATAAGGTTGTCCCTATTTGTTCTGATGGCAAATCTTTATAAGACATTAGGACTGGGCTAAAATCAGGTAAATTCTGCCCAATTCAAGCTATAATTATGACAACACTGACTCGTATCCAGTGCTACATAGTTCCATAGTGACATAAAAGTAATTCTCCAAACGCGTGTCTTTAAACCATATCTGAGGCCGTCTCTCTCCTCCTGCTGCACTCTCTCTGCAGTCTACGTGTTTTGATGAAGGCTGGTTGTTGTTGGTTCTGCCTGATTGTCCTTGTCACTTGCGTTTGAAGCTTTGACACTGATTACAGACCCGTGTGTGATTGTATGTTTGTGTGTTTTTGTCCCAAACGCAGGTCCAGCCCATGAAAATTAGTGTTTCTCCCACAGCCGCCGGCAGCAAGGTGAGTGTGGCTCAATGCACGGACGTCATAACAGATACAGAGGACCATGGGTATTACTGTAAGAGCATGTTAGAAATACAAAACTAAACTCTATCTCAACAAGACGAATGTTGGCGTTTTTTATTGTAAACGCTTCAGTTGAAGAATCGATCATTCAAGTGCAAAAAATGATAAAAACTGATATCATGTGAGGTAATAAATGAGTGATTTTTCATCCTAATTTGAGCACATTCTGACCGTCTCAGATTCAGTTTTTTTGCCATTTGCAGTAAAACCACATTGGAATTAATCCGTAAAAGTCCTCAGTTTGCACAAGACAAGTAGGTAAATAAAACAAGGTTAAAAGTACATTTAAAAGAACAGGAATGAATTGACACAGTGAAATGGATCAAACTAAAACCGTTTCAATACAAGTGCAAGATCGAAGATGAAAGTGCCGTGTTTAAACTGATAACAGTTTGTGGAAAGAAGCTGTTGGCAAAACGAGATGTCCTGCGTCACAGCAAACGATATCTTCTGCCAGAGGGAAGAAGCTGGAACATGGCTTTTCCAGGACCCCGAAGAGTCATTGATTATTCTAAGAGCTCGGTTTTACTACTACAGAGTCTGGATTTACAAAGAACCTCCAGAACAGGACGCTCACAGTACTCTTGAGTCTTAAAACAAGATTTGCCGATGGAACAAAGTCATTTAGTCTTATTTCCAGATCTGAGACCATTCTTGAATCTTTTTTTTTTTTTTTAAGATAGTTTCTGCTTTGTCCCTTTGGCAAATCTTGTTTAAGGCAGTCACAATGTGCTCAAAATAAGATACATATTGCCAAATTTTAGCTTTTTTAAAACTTTTTTTCACTTTTTGCAGTGTAGCCTCGGTATGCAAATATATTATCATTCACTATTCAAGGTTCACGTCAATTTCGAAGTCCATCCATCCTCTACCCTTTAATCCCTTTCTGGGTCAGGGGGGTGGCAATGAGAGATGCCACCCAAGTCTCATAGCACCAGCCCCTCACTGATCCTCTGCAGGTGGTGAGTCCACAGGAGGACGGCTGCTCTGAGTGTGAGCATAGCCTTGATCTTTCAGTGGGGGCTTTTGGGCAAAGTGGGGTTAAGTGTCTTGCCCAAGGACACAACGACAGCAGTCATCAGTGGGAGTCGGTGGAGAAGGTGCAGAGGTGGGAATTGAACCCACGACCTTCTGGCCTTAAGGCCAATGCTCTACCAACTGAGCTACTGTCGCCTGACCAATTCTTTCTTTGATAAGCTTCCACATTGCACAAGATCAAAACAGAAAGAGTAAATCCTAATGTTTCACTTTTCTGTCTGAAAAAAGCTGATCTAACGACGTGAGATAAAATACACAGGCATGTGCAAACTAGTGATAGAAACAAAACTGTTTTGACCGATAAAGCTGCCTACTCTACTCCACACATGTTTTAGAGTTTCCTGCAGTCTATGTTTATCTATGTCTATGTTGAAGCTACTGTTTATTGACTCTCATTCCTACATTTTAAAAGATATTGTAAACCTATTTGTGCGTATTTGTGTTTGTGCGACTGTAGCAGGACCATCACCTCTCCCTCTCTCCGTGCGTTTAAACTATATTCTCGGTGCGACGTCTGCTTATAAAGAGCCGTGATGGTTTGGAAAGTGTCAGATCTCCGGACCTCTGGCCTCCGTATCGTTACCTGGCGCCCACTGTCATGACCCATCAGTCACTGCTGCGGCCGCCTGTCCATCACTGTCTCCGCACTCACCACTCTTTATTCTCCGTCACTCACACTTCCACAAAAGAACTGACTGAATGTGAAGCTCTATGCAACACTTCAAAGCTCATAAAAGCCTTAAATATACCGCCATGTTTTATTAAAGCAGGGAGCGTATTAGTTCTATGTCTATGTTTCTGCCAAGATTCTGTTCTCAGTCTTGGCATTTATTATGTGAACAAAAGGGAAAAAAGTCCAGCTGTAGTTAAATGAATCCTCCCCAAAGCGACTATAAGTGTCGTAATTCAGATAAGGGACACTTTAAAGCTGGGGTCTGTAACTTTTAAACCACAAAAGCGTGCTCCTGGCTCCCGGTTCTATCACTATTTACACATGCAAACATCAGGAAGACTGAAGCAGGAGGTCCAGTCCCTGTGCTCCTCAGAGTCCCAGCAGGAGACCAGTCCCTGTGCTCCTCAGAGTCCCAGCAGGAGACCAGTCCCTGTGCTCCTCAGAGTCCCAGCAGGAGACCAGTCCCTGTGCTCCTCAGAGTCCCAGCAGGAGACCAGTCCCTGTGTTCCTCAGAGTCCCAGCAGGAGACCAGTCCCTGTGCTCCTCAGAGTCCCAGCAGGAGACCAGTCCCTGTGTTCCTCAGAGTCCCAGCAGGAGACCAGTCCCTGTGCCCCATAGAGTATGCTTTAAAGTCTATTCTCTGAGTCACAGGAAGTCAGTGCAGAGACCTGAGAACTGGACTAATGTGATCGTACTTTAAACATTTGACCCAAAAGAAATAGCTGTTATTATTACTGTGCTATAACCTGTTGTTTGTTTGCAGCTGCGTCCCGATGAGCCCTCTGAGCCTCGCACTGTCGCTGCTTCCCCTCAGTCTCAGCAGCAGCAACAACAGCAGCAGCAGCAACAGCAACAGCAGCAACAGCAGCAGCAACAGCAGCAGCAACAGCAGCAACAACAGCAGCAGCAGCAGCAACAACAGCAGCAGCAACAGCAGCAGCAACAGCAGCAGCAGCAACAACAGCAACAGCAGCAGCAGCACCATCACACTCAGCTCATGTTGGCTGGAAGTCAACTCGCCGGAGTAAGTCACGCACAAAATCTATGTACAGTTGTAGTCTTGGGTTTCATTAAACTGGCCAGTAGGGGGCGAATGAGCAGAGGTGGGACAACTCAGTTTTGCTCCCATTGAAAACCATGTAAAGTCTGTTTTGGCGTCTAAAGGCTCTCCTCCTGTGCAGTGTACATTGGAACCGTCTTAATCTGGACACTCAATTCTAAGGGAGTACTAACAAATATTTCTCAAAAGAGTCTTGATTTCGGGCTGAAGAAGATGACATAGTCTGGGATCGCGTCTTTAATTCAGACAGAAGACATGTTTTATTGTCGATGGTAGAGACAGCACGAACAACAGATACAACAGAATGCAAGTGTATTATACAGAGCGGAGGCATGGAGACCTCCAATCAGCAGCTTCCACAGTGTGCTTGTAGCTTGGCCTTCAGATAGACAAAACAAGGGAAAAGTACTGGCTTCTGCACATTGATAGAATGATGAGTTTAACCTTAACAAAAGTTGCTTAAAAGTGTTATGAAATCTCACAAGGCATTTTTTTAAAGAAAAACAGAAGAAATTGCTGCGTTTCATTGGGGTGGCCTGCAGGGGGTGCTTATTTGGGAAAGCCTTGATCCACCGCCTCATTCCAGTGATTTTTTCAAAGTGTCCTCCTTTATATGAGACCACAGTTGGAACATGAACAAACTCTGGTCTTTCTCTTTATTTGTGCGGTTGCTCCAAGCCTACACCGCACTAAAAGATGGCATTTTGACAGAGCTTCTTCTTCTACTATATCTCCGTGTATAAACCCGGCAGACTGCACCGCCAGGATACGTCACGTCCTGTCCTACGTTTGTTATTCGCGCCACTGCCCTGACGTCAGATGAAACCCAAGAATAGAGTGCGACTAGGCCGCATCCAAATTCAGCAAAACAAATTTTCCTTGTCCTTTTTGAACGATCTTGGTGGAATTATACTTTACCCAAATGGCATCTAAAAAAGTGGTCGACCATTTCACTTCCAATCCGTCCCTCAGAATGTCTGTGTTATAGGACAAGTAAGGATAAGAAAGCAGGTCTTGTTTATACATTAGGACATAAAACAAGGTCAAACCAAAACACAATTGCAAATGAAAATCCTCATGTCAAAGATCGTAACAGCCAGTATTCATTCGACCTGTTTTGCAACAACAACAAAAAGATCTGTAATTGACAGAGCAGAATCGCAAAAAGTCCATATCCAAAAAGCGTTATGTACCAGTAAGTACGTTATTTTTATCTATATGTCGCATTTCACCGACCAAGGCCACACTCTGCACTTTACAGTTTTGGTAAGGCAGGATAAGAAAGGATCAGGAAGAAGTATTTGATTCAGATTCATTTTATTCATCGTTTGCAGTAAAACCACATTGGAATACATGTGCAAAAGTCCCCATTGTGCACCAGACAACTACATAAATAAAATAAGATTAAAGGACAGGGACAGTCTTGTGCACTGCAAAAAATGATTAAATATGAGGTAGTGATTGCTTGAATCAAATGGTTTTTGTCTTAATTTGAGCACATTCTGAGTATCGTAAAACAAGATTGGCCAACCGGACGAAGCCATTTAGTCTTTATTTGAGAATTTATTTTCTCATTCTAAAACAATTCTTGTATCTTTTTTGAACAAGATTTTGACCCATGTTTAAAGCAGTCAAAATGATTCAAGAATGTATTTGCCATTTGTAGTAAAACCACATTCGGAAAACGGCGCAAGTCTTCCCCAGTGTGCACCAGGAGAGACACACCAGAGCTTTGGCCAGGGCGCCATATTTCCAGCGCCATATTTTGCCAAATTAGAGCAGCTTGTTTTTCCTCACTTGTCGTAGTGTAGCCACAGGACCTGTTGGTTCAGTCGTGGTTCATGTATTTTCCTGGAGCTCAGGTTAATCCACTGATGTTAAACAAACGTCCCTGTGTGCAGCTCGCCGCTCTGCTGCCGGCTCAGCAGCAGCTCCTACTGCAGCAGGCTCAGGCTCAGCTCCTCGCCGCCGCCGTGCAACAGTCCAACGCTGCCCACGTCGCTCACGCTCAGGCTCAAGCCCAAGCTGCACACGCCGTACAGGCTGCCCACGCCCAGGCCCAGGCCCAGGCCCAGGCTCAGGCCCAGGCCCAACAGCAGGCCTCCCAGCAGCAGCAGACCATCAAACAAGAGCCGCTCCAGGCCCCTCCTCAGATCCTGTCTCAGCCCATACAGCTCACAGCACAGGTAACCACCATGCAGCTCACAGCTCAGGGAACCACCATACAGCTCACAGCTCAGGGAACCACCATACAGCTCAGGTAACCACCATGCAGCTCACAGCACAGGGAACCACCATACAGCTCACAGCTCAGGGAACCACCATGCAGCTCAGGTAACCACCATGCAGCTCACAGCAGGTAACCACCATGCAGCTCACAGCTCAGGTAACCACCATGCAGCTCACAGCAGGTAACCACCATGCAGCTCACAGCAGGTAACCACCATACAGCTCACAGCTCAGGGAACCACCATACAGCTCACAGCTCAGGGAACCACCATACAGCTCAGGTAACCACCATACAGCTCACAGCTCAGGGAACCACCATGCAGCTCAGGGAACCACCATGCAGCTCACAGCACAGGGAACCACCATGCAGCTCACAGCTCAGGGAACCACCATGCAGCTCAGGGAACCACCATGCAGCTCACAGCACAGGGAACCACCATGCAGCTCACAGCTCAGGGAACCACCATACAGCTCACAGCACAGGTAACCACCATACAGCTCACAGCTCAGGGAACCACCATGCAGCTCAGGGAACCACCATGCAGCTCACAGCACAGGTAACCACCATACAGCTCACAGCTCAGGGAACCACCATGCAGCTCACAGCACAGGGAACCACCATGCAGCTCACAGCTCAGGGAACCACCATACAGCACAGGTAACCACCATACAGCTCACAGCTCAGGGAACCACCATACAGCTCACAGCTCAGGGAACCACCATGCAGCTCACAGCTCAGGGAACCACCATGCAGCTCACAGCTCAGGGAACCACCATGCAGCTCACAGCACAGGGAACCACCATGCAGCTCACAGCTCAGGGAACCACCATACAGCTCACAGCACAGGGAACCACCATACAGCACAGGTAACCACCATACAGCTCACAGCTCAGGGAACCACCATACAGCTCACAGCACAGGTAACCACCATACAGCTCACAGCTCAGGGAACCACCATGCAGCTCACAGCACAGGGAACCACCATACAGCTCACAGCACAGGTAACCACCATACAGCTCACAGCACAGGTAACCACCATGCAGCTCACAGCTCAGGGAACCACCATGCAGCTCACAGCTCAGGGAACCACCATGCAGCTCACAGCACAGGGAACCACCATGCAGCTCACAGCTCAGGTAACCACCATGCAGCTCACAGCACAGGGAACCACCATACAGCTCACAGCTCAGGGAACCACCATGCAGCTCACAGCTCAGGGAACCACCATGCAGCTCACAGCTCAGGGAACCACCATACAGCTCACAGCACAGGTAACCACCATGCAGCTCACAGCTCAGGGAACCACCATACAGCTCACAGCTCAGGGAACCACCATGCAGCTCACAGCTCAGGGAACCACCATGCAGCTCACAGCTCAGGGAACCACCATGCAGCTCACAGCTCAGGTAACCACCATGCAGCTCACAGCTCAGGGAACCACCATGCAGCTCACAGCTCAGGGAACCAAGGTTCTTTTGTGTAATTATAGAACCACATGTGTCCACGGCCTCTTCACTCACTTTGTCCCAGACTCTCACATACAGCACTTTATCATTGCTTCTCTATTATGATAAAGCTAGAGATTTTATACTTGTTTCTTTATAATGCTAAAGCTAGAGATGTTAATCGCGTTTCTTTATTATGCTAAAGTTATAGATGTTATTTTAATTAATGTTGATTTATCTTGTGCTGTGTGCTCCTCATTCCTACTGTTCTGTAACCGGTGATGCAACACTGACATTTCCACACTGTACGACGAGGATCTCTTAAACTTGATCTGGCGGATCAAAAATACATTCTGCCTGTAACTCCCTATGCTACCACCAGAGGGGGAGTTGAATTTCTTTTGTTTTTGTACAAATTGCAGAAGTATAAAGAGTATAAAACACAAGTTAAAATACAGTTTAAAAAAACAAGTTAAAATACAGTTAAAACACTCAAGTTAAAACACAAGTTAAAATACATTTAAACCACAGTTAAAATACTGTTGAAGACAAGTTGAAATACAGAAGGGGCAAAGTTACATGTGTATGCCTGAAGATACCTTTATCAGCTCTGATGGATCTTAAAAATAAAAAAACAAAGTAGACGTTGCCCAATCTGTCTCCTTTACACTAATCTGTCTTATCTCCCCCTCGTGGCTGCAGGACATCCAGCAGTTGTTGCAGTTGCAGCAGTTGGTGTTGATGCCGGGACATCCTCTCCAGTCCACAGCTCAGTTCCTCCTGTCTCAGCCGGGACAGTCCCAGCAGACACAACAATCTCTGCTCTCCTCCACAAACCTGATCCAGCTACCTCAGCAGAACCCCGGGGCCCTGCTCACCACTCCCTCACGCCTGGGACTGCCGCCACAGGTTAGCAAACACCAAAACTTCTCCATCTCCACTGCATGTGCGTTTGAAGTCACCAGGTTAATGTTATGTGTTCCATGAAAACTCACAGGGTTAAGATTCAAAGTATTTACCTAATTTCTGACATAGTAGTTTAAGTTGAAAATGAAAATGGTGAAACAATATGAAGGGTAATAAAATGCGTCTCAATGTGTCTAGTCTGACCACACTGGTTCCAGGCGAGATGCGAGCCACTCTATCCGGTTGGCCAATGGAGGCATTTCGTAGGCCTTTTTTTTGTAAACAAAATCACAAAATAAGCACAATTTTGGAAAATGTTATCATGCTAAGATTAGTTTTTGTATGTGGTATAAAACAGCAGTGGAATACCTACGGACGAATGGAAAAGATAGATTTCATTCCCCAAATGATGGTTAGGGTTAGTATGTGCAATATGGAAACAGGTCTACCCAGAGACATTTTTCAGTTATTCACAGATTCTGATTGTGCAGATCCATACATAAAATGTCCATCTATCCATTTTCTTCCCCTGGGTGGCAGTCAGTGCTGCACCCAGTACAAATAGCACCATGCCAGATGTGGTATCTGATTATATGAAGGGTCATTTGCAAGTGCAGGAATCTGAGAAAAACTCCCTCAAAGCTTTTCATTTTCCAGCTCAGATTAGGGAAAGGGAACAGACTTAGCTGCTCATTCAGTCCAGGCATTGGTGAGTACAAAAAGAACCCAACATCAATTAGCTTAAATTAATGTCTGAAACCGATTTGAACATAAGCTTGCTGGAGCCAATTTCCTTATATGGGCATTTGTTCATATGTAATTAGCTTTGCACCGTAAAAAGGGCAGACGTGTTGCTAAAGTGGTTGCTAAGGCATGCTGGAGTTTCCCCCGCAATCCTTTTATATCATTTATATATTTGGATATATTTCACTCTGAAAGAAAAAAAACTGTTCCCTCGGGTTAATATCATATCTGTTTGATCCAGTTACAATACAATGCTTTATGTAGCCCCACCATCTTATCCAAAGCAGGTGATTTCCATATAGACATCTTGTTGTAGCTAAGACAAGCTATGAATCTCAATAATTCATTCCTCCCCCAAGACAAAAACAAAGTAACCCATGGCGTGGATGCGGTCTCACATGTCTCCTGCCATTGTAGATTTTCCCATTACCCAGTGAAGAAGTCAAGTCAAAGGCACCCCTGACTTTGCCCTGCACATCGATGTCACTCGTAAACATGTAAAGAAGCTACATATTGTGCATACTATTGGCTCAATTAGTTGTTCCCTCCAGAGCAAAGAACTGCTGGATTACATTTGTTTTGCGATAGGCGGACCAAAGCCGGCTGCTCTACATGACTTGGCCTCCCGCGGTTTAACACTGGCCTAATGTTTAATGCATAGGGTTAAGTCTCAGATCTCGGGCTTTCATGCTAAACAATGTATGCAGAGTTGGACAATGTTGTTATTCAAAGCCAGGCATAATTCAAGATCGTGGAGGCATTGCAAATATATATATATGTGGGTTTTGGCTCCAGTATATGCATTAAAATGTCCCTTATAGAGAAATGACAGGCAGTGTGTAGTAGTAGAAGAGTAGTGCATTGGACCAATACATCAGGACATTCCAGGCAAAGCATTTGAGATAATATACAATATTTGTCTTACTTTTTATTCATGTTTCTCTATCAACGAATGCCACAAATCTGCCCCTGTCTGTTCAAATGCTCTTGTTTCAAACTTGGCACACTCCAGGACTACCTTGATGAAGAGGTTCTTAGTCTCAATGGGACTTTCCTGGTTAAATAAAGGTTAAATAATCAAAGGTCCTGGGTTCGAATCCCGGTCGGACCAGGGCCTTTCTGAGTGGAGTTTGCATGGTCTCCCCGTGTCTGCGTAGGTTTCCTCCGGGTACTCCGGTTTCCCCTACCACTAAATACATGCACAATAAGACTGTGCATGTGTCTCCTGTACTGGCCCCTCCCATCTCTGTGTGGAGTGAGAGACTAATGCTCCAAAATAACAATTGTAAACCGCTTTGTGACTCTGGTCTGTGAAAGGCGGTATGTAAATAAAGATTACTTACTTACTTACTTACTTAAATGAAAAAAAAAAGATTTTTCTTACTATGCCATCTCAGACAGAGCCGGTGGCTTTAAATTTGGGGAATTTAAGATAAGATAAGATAAGATGAGATGTGCTTTATTTTTCTCACAAAGGAGAAATTTACATGTCACATTGGCATGGATAGAGACATTTAGATTGTGCAAAAGAAAGAAATGTGCAAACATGTTACATGCAGGATAATTATATACGACAAAGTGTCAAGTGTCAATTGGAAACAATGTAAATAGTAGTGCAGGTTTTCACACAGTGACCATTTAAAGTGACTTATCCTCAAATTAAGTTCTGTACAGCTGTTTTATTCCACTGGACCTGATTATTTCAAAAATTCTTCACCCAAATTGCATGTTTGATCTTGAATTTTCTATTTAAAAAGTGAAATGATTCAATTCCTAAGTAGATATTCTAAAGATCAAAATAATTGTTTATTTGCCATATATTTATGGCTTCAGCAGCTCACAAAGATGATTAAAAACACTTAGGTTTCAGGTTTAGTTTAGTCACTGAGTGGTTTATAGAGCAACTACACTGCAAAACTAGACTCGATTTGTCTTTGCTCTCAAACTGGTCTGACCACTTTGGTCCCAGGATAGATGCGAGCACCTCTATCTGATTGAGTAGAGAGTAATTTGTGACTTTGGCTCAGTACTCAAACTCGAAGGGCAATTGTAAACACAATCTTGGAAAATATAAGTACTCTTTGAGCATTTAATTTTTATACATGTGTAAATATATATTGTATTTAATATATCTATTTTTGCTTCGAAAGAATTTACAGCTCTTTATCTCTATATATTTTGAGTCCCCCCCATTCAAAATATATACTGTAAATGCACCATCATTTTTACAAAGCTTTGAAACCTGGCATGGCTTTTCTTTGTGTTTCCTTGCACTCATAAATGCATCTGCTGGTCTTGTCTCAATAGTATCAGGATTGTTATGATATATATTAAATTATTCAGACACATTTCACTCAGGGCATGTTCCGCTTCCAGAGGGAGAAGAGCAGTGATGTGGTGTCCAGCGGCAGCAGCAGCAGCTCCATGGTGGGTCCCAGCTCTGGCTCCGTGGGTGCAGTCTCCTCCGGACCCTCCCCAGTCTCCACCTCCTCCATGCCCCCCACCTCTCTGGCCTCCTCCTCCCTGCCCACGGGCCTCGGCTCTGGGGCACACATGAGCGAGGAGCCCAGTGATCTGGAGGAGCTGGAGCAGTTCGCCCGCACTTTCAAACAGCGGCGCATCAAACTGGGATTCACACAGGTAAGAAACGAAACGCTACAAAACACTCCAAAGCTAACATACAGTATTGTGCATACTTAGAATTCTGTGGAAGTAGAATTCTGCACCAAACATAACTAGTTGACACCACCATCATAAAGAGACTATACATTAAATAGTATGTTTATAAATTGGGTAATATAATTCAGACAGACATTTTAAGCAGCCATAACCCAAAGTCAATGTTATTTAACTAATTGTGTCCCATTGACGCACAAATACGTCAAAGTAAATAGTAACGTTGTGTGCCATTGACGCATTAATACGACCCTTTTCCGCTATTTTCACGTTCCCAGATGTCTATTGTATCTAATATGTATGGGGATGACTTGAGACCATATTTTATCGAGCCAGCAGGTGGCAGCATTTCTCTCTGAATGGTTTGAAAACAGTTAGGTGCACATGTTGTGCCTCTTTTTTCTCAACTTTCTGGTGATTTCAGTAAAACTTCCCTCTACTCGACGGAGGATTACAGGGGAACGAAAAAAGCTATAAACAAAATTATTTTTGCTGAGGAAAGTAGACAGTCCATTCTTTTAGAATCTGTCGGATTTCAGATAGTCATAGTACACAATATTCTGTGGGTCTTTAAAAATCAGTAAAAACCATCAGAAATGGCTGGCAATATGGAAGTACCTGTTCTGAAATGGGCTGGCTGTCAATGAGTTAATATATACCGTACTTAACATACAGACATAATAATCCAGCAGTAATTTGGTCTTGGTTGAGAATTTAGTGATTTAAATATAAAATTAAGCAAAAATGGGCAGTATTTTCATTTGGAAGACAGACAGAATGTTTACTATAATTAACCCAGATTTTGCAAAACGTCAAAGGAAGAATCAGATTTTGAAACTAATCCAACTTTTTCTAGTCGGTCGCAAATACTGTAGAACATCAGAGAAACTCACCTGTATGTATATTTTTGCTATTATTACATCTTTAAAGCAGCTTTTTCCGATAATGATATTGAAATTATAAAACGACTCAAAAGAGCGACTCACAGGGCTCTTACTTACACATAAAATTGAAAAAGGGTTCTATTTAGATGAAAAATAATGTGTAGATTTGTCTGTGTTTACAATACACTTTAAACCTAGCTAAAGTAAAGTACCTCGTATCACACATGTTGAAATACACATCCTGAATCTTTAATATCCATGTTTTTGTCTGCAGGGAGATGTGGGCGTGGCTATGGGAAAACTCTACGGTAACGACTTCAGTCAGACCACCATCTCTCGGTTCGAAGCCCTGAACCTCAGCTTTAAAAACATGTGCAAACTCAAACCTCTGCTGGAGAAGTGGCTCAGTGACGCAGGTGAGATACACAACAGCTACACAACTGTACGTGACGAATAAAACAGAAGGGACAAAGTAATCTTCTGTACGTATCTGGAAGTAAATGTGTTGGGGTGATGCAAACTGGGATCTTCAGAGTCACAAATCTTTGAATGCAGAAAATAAAGATTGTGTGAATGGTTGGTGGTGGGGGAGGGGGGGAGGGGCTGATGGCATGGACTGGTTGCCATAGTAGTAGTTTCCATGGATTCAATGAATAATGACATCTGAAGCATCTTTGAGTGTCCAAAAAACAATATATAAAACCAAAGCGTGGTTATTATTATGTACTACTGGGCGGCACGGTGGCTCTTGTCTCTCAGCGGAAAGTCCTGGGTTCGAATCCCAGTCAAAACAGAGCCTTTCTGCGCGAAGTTTGCATGTTCGCCCCGTTTCTGAGTAGGTTTCCTCCGAGTGCTCCGGTTTCCCTACGACTAAAAACATGCACAATAGGTAGTCCTGATCAAGCCTTGTATCAACATCTGGAGATGAGTTCCCGGGCGCGGTACCACAGAGACCTCTGCCCCTGACGCAAGCCTTAGTGGCATCAGGATGGGTCAGATGCAGAGAACAAATTTCCCTGCAGGGACAATAAAGTGATTTTTATTTTTTTGTATCTGAAATCTGTTGTGATGTTGAACTGAACTGAAATTGTAACTGTAACAAAAAAGAGCGACATAGAAACGGATGCATTATAATGTTCATTCATAGTAATAGTATCTTTGATGTGTTTGTTGACAGAAACCATGGCGGTGGACAGCATGCTGCCCAGCCCCTCCTCTCTCTCCTCCCCTCTGTTGGGGATGGAGGGTCTCCCGGGGCGACGCAGGAAGAAACGCACCAGCATCGAGACCAACGTCAGACTGGTCCTGGAACGCAACTTCCACACGGTGAGTCGTAGTTTTCTCCTGTGTGTGTGTGTGTGTGTGCGTGCATATGTCTGTGTGCGTGTGTGTGTGAATGTATGTCTTTGTGTGTAACTTCTAATTTTCTCCTCATCCGACAAAGGATATGTCTCATGTTGTTATTTATCGTATGTATTGGTGTGTGTCTGTGTGTGTGTGTGTGTGTGTGTGTGTGCAAGGCAAGTTTACTTGTATAGCACAATTCATACACTAGACAACTCAAAAAGCTTAACAAAACAATAAAAAACATAAATAATCAGTACATTACAAAGGGTGAAGATACAATCCTTCAGCTGTAACACAAATCAACAAAACTGTTTTTTGCCGAGATTCGAACATTGTCAGAGCAGAAGCCTGTCTCACATTTTCAAGTAGACTTTTAGCTGCATTAATCTGAAACGCCTCCTCCTCTCGTGTGCAGAACCAGAAGCCTACCTCTGAGGAGATCCTGATGATGGCCGAGCAGCTGAACATGGAGAAGGAGGTGATCCGCGTCTGGTTCTGTAACCGCAGACAGAAGGAGAAACGCATCAACCCCTCCACCAGCACCACCCCCCCACTGCCTCAGAGCTCACCTGGTCTGGGGCACAAGGGGCCCGGATACAGCCCCCACATGGTACTATACACACACGCGCGCGCACACACACACACACACACACACACTTATTTGTACTATGTTATTTCTTTTGATCCTTTGTCTTGCTATATTGTTTTTTATAGTTTTTGTTTTTATAATTTTGCATATGTTTGAAAAAAAATCGTACTACTACTAATAATTAATACTATTACTACAATTACATCATCCACTGCTATAAAACCTCAGTTATGCTCATGTGTCCCCTTGAATTGTTAAACATGAAGTAAAGCTTAGGTACGTACACTTTGAACCACAACAATAGAAGAAATCCTTGTGTCTAGTTCCTGGCTCTAAAGCGACCTTTTTACTTTGATTTTTTTATATTTTCTATTCACTGGTGGCTGTATGTCCTGCCCATAGACTGTATGTCACTGTAGAGTAGACTGACTGAGACACCAGTGTTTGCCTTATTAGAGATAGCTTCAACAGGCTATTAGAGCGGGATTGTGGAGTTAAATATAGGCAAATTCTGTTGACCGAGTTACCAGGAGTCAATCACAACTAGGTAAAGCTGAATTTGGCGACAGTTGGCTCCTGATTGGTCAGTGGTTCCAGCTCATATCTGGATTCACAGCTATATAAACACCAGGATAATAGAAAGCGCTAAACCCCAGATTTTTAAAACCAATACTGAGCAAGGGAAGTGTACTTTTCATTGTAAATTCCTCGAAATAAAATGCAGTTCAATTTATTTGAATCACAAAAGTAGTGATCTCGGAGGACTTTACAAAACCGTTGACATTGAAACAGTCCAAACACAAGTAATGAAATGATATAAAACACATTCATCTATAAGGAGTACCAATTACCAATGTCCATAAATGTTGATTAAATTCAATTGTAGCGGGTTAGCATTGTCTATATACAGTCTATGCCTCTGCCCTGATATGTTTTTAAAGGTCTTTTGTCTATGTCTTTTCCGCTTCTTCAGATTTCCAGTCCGGGTTTGTCCCAAGTCGCCACCAGCCTCAGCACAACAGGTGAGCCATGATTACACTTTCCCCACATCGCCAATCTGTCAATAAATTATTAAAGGTGAGAGAGACTTCCCGTTTGAGTTTGAGGATCCAGAGGTCAGACAGGAGAAGATTAAACCTGCCATGACATTATTTGGAGAAAGTTGATATTGTCGTAGCGTCTGAGCCCTTTCGCTTGTGATGGACCATCCTGGAAACTGTTATTTGGCGAAAGGGGAAAGAGAGAAAGCTTTGTGAGAAATAGAAAAACAATGATGACACACAGAAAGGCAGGCTGTAGTCCCATCTTGAGTTGTTTACTTGGGCGACAGAATGGACGGTGATCCCTTGCGTGAAGGATGAGCTGACATGTAGCAAACAGCTGAGAATGTGTCGGTTGATTGAGTTTGAGGAGAGATTCTTACAGCGGCTGAGTCCAAATACACAGCTAACGAAACACAGGTGACAGGACAGGAGGCTCTACTTATCGAACTGTGATTATATAGGTGCTAAATCACAACAGCAGTCGCCTCGGAGGACTTCACAACGTTTTCGATCAAGGAATCAGACACTGCAAATTCAATGATAACAATATACCAAGGAGCCATTGGTCCATAGGGAGCGGGATGACCACTGTCTATAAATGTTAAGAAATGTGCATGTTAGTATATGTCCTGGATCCTCACTGTAGACCCAGGACTGAGGCTGTAGATCCAGGACAGAGGCTGTAGATCCAGGACAGAGGCTGTAGATCCAGGACTGAGGCTGTAGATCCAGGACTGAGGCTGTAGATCCAGGACTGAGGCTGTAGATCCAGGACTGAGGCTGTAGATCCAGGACAGAGGCTGTAGATCCAGGACTGAGGCTGTAGATCCAGGACAGAGGCTGTAGATCCAGGACTGAGGCTGTAGATCCAGGACTGAGGCTGTAGATCCAGGACTGAGGCTGTAGATCCAGGACTGAGGCTGTAGATCCAGGACAGAGGCTGTAGATCCAGGACTGAGGCTGTAGATCCAGGACTGAGGCTGTAGATCCAAGACTGAGGCTGTAGATCCAGGACTGAGGCTGTAGATCCAAGACTGAGGCTGTAGATCCAGGACTGAAGCTGTAGACCCAGGACTGAGGCAGGAGATCTAGGACTGAGGCTGTAGATCCAGGACTGAGGCTGGAGATCTAGGACTGAGGCCGTAGATCCAGGACTGAGGCTGTAGATCCAGGACTGAGGCTGTAGATCCAGGACTGAATCTGTAGACCCAGGGCTGAGACTGTAGATCCAGGACTGAGGCTGTAGATCCAGGACTGAATCTGTAGACCCAGGACTGAGACTGTAGACCCAGGACTGAGACTGTAGATCCAGGACTGAGGCCGTAGATCCAGGACTGAGGCTGTAGATCCAGGACTGAATCTGTAGACCCAGGACTGAGACTGTAGACCCAGGACTGAGACTGTAGATCCAGGACTGAGGCTGTAGATCCAGGACTGAATCTGTAGACCCAGGACTGAGACTGTAGACCCAGGACTGAGACTGTAGATCCAGGACTGAGGCTGTAGACCCAGGACTGAGGCTGTAGATCCAGGACTGAGGCTGTAGATCCAGGACTTAAAACAATAGTGTTTCTCCCGTCAAGGCGTGTTCTTCACATCAAAAACTAGATGGGGGTGATACACTTTATCTTTGTTTAACTACATTTATTTAGTATTTTCTTAGTAATTATTTCACATTCTAAAAACTAGTACCACGTTGTGCATCATATTTTACCGGTTCTTAAACTCTTTTTGTTGTTGTGGTGTCAGTCGCCAGCTCGTCTCCCTCCGCCTCCTGCCCCATGACTCCCGCAGGCTCCGCCTCCTCCTCTGTGACTCCGCCCCCTCACAGCACCGCCAGCCCCACCAGCCTCAGCGCTCACATGCTCAGCTCTGGGTGAGTATCTACAGTGTAAACAGTACTTAAGAAAGGCACTCATGCTCATATAAAGGCTTAGATGGAGAATTACAAAATCACCAGTGTAGATCTTTGTTTACATAAATGTTTTTTTTTCTAGTTATTTTACTCCTGCGGCTTATATAGCAATGCGGCTAATATGTGTATTTACATTGTGGTAGAGTTGGGCTGTGGTCAGAGCAGAGTTTTAGTAGCTACAAGACACTACAGCACACTTTATTGTCAAAATAGATGAAGGTGAATGAGTCGTGGAAGTTAACTGTTAAACGGTTAAACACCTTGTCATTAAATCATTTTGTAACCAGTTAAAACAGTCGTCTGTCGGCTACATTTGGATAAGATAAAACTTCATGGATCTCACAATGGAGAAATGTACATTGAAAACCTGCAGCTTACATTCAAGTATTTATGCAGTATGTAGGCAAAATTTATTTTATCTTCAAATGTAGGTGGTGCGGCTTGTACATTGTTATTTGAAAGCACTGTTCAGACCACCATTATTACTCTTTAAATGGTAAATAAGTTTAAAAAGAGCAACAGCTGGACTTACTTAGAAGCCAATATTTAAGCTTTTGAAACGTCTGCTTTGAAACTTTAGCCCAGCTCTATCTCCTTTTCAATACATTTTAACATGTATTCTTTTCTCATTATGAAGCTGTCAAAACGCCCATGTCCTGTGTCTAACTCCCTGCCTCTCCTGCCTTGTCTCCCCTCATGCCTGACTGCGTGTCGTGTCGTGTGTTTCGTTTGCGGCGCATCCACACTTTTAGGAACTCTATGATGGGAGTAAGCACAGGGATGAACCAGGCCCTCATTGGCAGTAGCCCGTTGGCCACAATGCAAGGTGTGTGTGCATGCTTCAAGGAGAGAGCCCATCACTTACAGCCCACCCAGCCCTCTCCAGCCTCCATCTTTCAGCCAAATCACTCACCATTTCACCCATCTCATCCATTCAACGCCTTCTGCTAAGCTAAAGTCGCCAACAGCCAAGCCCTCGTCCACACAACACACAACTTTTGAAGCGCATATTCAGCTGAAAGATTCAATTTTATTCTGGCACAATGGCCGGCTATTATCACAGACTTGTGGGCAAAGCTTTAGAAGGTCCAAGTCAGCTTATAGTCAACAAACCAAGAAACTCTATCCGCGCTGACGGCTAAATAACGAGTTTTGAGTCCCAAAATTCGCCCTTTTCAAAGAGGAAATCCATCAACAAATCAATTAAGCATCACAAATATGTTTTTTCGGTTTAGGCTTTGACTGGATGTCTTGCAGGATCTCCCTATACTCGTCCCCCTCCCCATTCTCTATGCTGTCTGCCTCCTGGACACGGCTGCTATATGATACAGAGTGGTGCTAGCAGAGGCTTATAACAGTGTGAGACCAAATTGTTGATCTGAAAAGGGTTTTATTTTGATTCCCTTTGGGGCTCAAATGTTTGCACTGAAAGCATCAAAAGGCTTTATCCATTTTGCAGAGAGTGCTGACGGCTCATGTCTAAACTCTGCTCTCGCATTTTGGACAAATCTCCAATCCCCCGGTGATAGTTGCATGGGTGTTGTGTAGGAAATGGCTTCTTTAGAGACTGTCAAACAAACAAAATACAAGAGATTGTATTTAAACACTGTGGAAAACGGTGCAATAAACCACTTAGCTAAACATGTTCATACGGTGGACATCTCCTGGTGAAGATTCGGCTTGGTTCAATTTAAATGTCGTTTTGCCTGGAATACTCCCCAGTGTGGTAATATCGAAGTATAGTAGTGTGTTAGTGTAGTAGTATGGTAGTATAGTAGTATGGTAGTGTAGTAGTATGGTAGTATAGTAGTATGGAAGTATAGTAGAATGGTAGTTATGGTCGTAGATTCAGATTCAGATCCATTTACTGCAAATGGCAAATAAATGAATCTGAATCTGAGTGTAGCAGTATGGCATACTAAAGAGTATAGTAGTATGGTAGTATAGTATTGATGCTAATATAGCAGTATAGTACTATAGTAGTATGGTAATATGGTAGGATATTTTTTTTTTTTTTTTTTTTTTTTAATACAACTTTTATGTAGAAACGTCGTGCCCGAAGGCATTGACGGCTGGTTTCTTAAATATTAAAACATAGTATCAAAAATCAGCCTATGCTTGATGTCCCATAATTTGTTTTTAAAATTGTCCAAGGTGGGACAGTCCCACAGCTCGGGAGATTTGTTTAATAGCTTTGTTAAAAATAGGAATGGAGATCGGTCCAATGCTCGACTCGTGGGGAATTCTATGCCCGGGTGGACGAGTGTTTTATTCCGTGTTTGAATAGGAGTTCGTTTAATAATGGGACAAAAGGACTGGAGAGCCTTTGGGAGTAAACCACGTAACAGCTTGTAGCCATAGCACATCACTGCAAAGTTTCTTCTATGTTTTAAAGGAGCCAGTTTGAGTTCTTCATAATCCCCATCTGTAACTGGTTGTGTATAGGGGTAGTGTAGTATGATCCTGATGGCTCGGCGTTGGAGTTTTTCCAAGCGGTTAGTTTGTGTGACATTTAGCGCAGCCCAGACAGGTGACGCGTACTCAAAGTGAGGTAGAATATAACATTTGTACAGTCTTGTTAGTAGATTTTTGTCTTTAACAGAGAGGGAGAGTCTACGAAGGAGGAACATTTATGCCACCTTTCGGCAGGCGTGGTCGACTTGTTTGTCAAATTTTAGATCGTTTGTAATCCAGAATCCTAAATGGAGATGTTCTTTAACCATTTCGACTGGACAGCCCATGAATTTAATGTCAATATGGTAATGTGGTAATGTAATGTATGGTAGTATAATAGAATGGTTGTATGGTAGTATGGTAGTATGGGGGTATGGTAATATGGTAGCATAGTAATATGGTAGTATAGAAGTACGGTAGTATGGTAGTATAGTAGTATGGTAGTATAGTAGTATACCAGTATGGTAGTATAGTAGTATGGTTGTATAAGTAGTATGGTAGTATACCAGTATGGTAGTATAGTAGCATGGTTGTATAAGTAGTATGGTAGTATACCGGTATGGTAGTATACCAGTATGGTAGTATAGTAGCATGGTTGTATAAGTAGTATGGTAGTATACCAGTATGGTAGTATAGTAGTATGGTTGTATAAGTAGTATGGTAGTATACCAGTATGGTAGTATACCAGTATGGTTGTATAAGTAGTATGGTAGTATACCAGTATGGTAGTATACCAGTATGGTAGTATACCAGTATGGTAGTATACCAGTATGGTAGTATAGTAGTATGGTTGTATAAGTAGTATGGTAGTATACCAGTATGGTAGTATAGTAGTATGGAATCAGACTAGCCAGTATCTTTGGTCCTCCACTGTGAATGTCTTTCAACAAGCGGTAAAACTGGTTTAGAAGCCTCTTCTCAGAAGCTGCAGAAAAGCACGTCCCTGCAGACTCTGCACAGACCTCGCTGCCCTTAAGTCACTTTGTTTAGGGCGAGCAAAGGTAATCATTTATTTCAATCACCGTCCACTGATTTGGTCATTGGACAATCACAGCCAGGTCTAGACACAGGCTCAAGAACTGACACCTGCTGAGAGGAGAGTGAGGGACTCGCTGTGTGACGGGAAAGACTTCAGGATGTCCTCAGTCGCCTCCACTTTGTTCTAATTTACTGTGTTTAAAAAGAATGTAATAAGTGATAAATTCATGCACTATGGTTGTTGTGGTCCTGAATATATCTTCATTTTTATGTTTTAAAACCTTTTCTTCTTTACCCACTCCCTTCTCTCCTGTTCAGTGTGTGTGAGTCCATCCCCTCGTCGCATCTCATTCACCCACTGTCAAAAATTACAAAATTATATGTTTTTGAAAAAGTCAAAATTACAGTATCTTGATTTTAGTGCATAGTGATTGACTAGATGTTCTTTTACAAGCCCATCTTTCCAAATCCATTGGACTGCCAGAATTATTATCCTACTCTAACTTCCACCAGTTTTATTAAAAGAAAGTAATTTATAAAGTTTTGACCGTTAGTCACTTGTAACACTTGCTAAAACAGGTGATTGTAACTAATTACAGCTTGCAGCTTACACCCTAACCCTATCTATGGTCAGCTGAACCAGAATCAGTCTTGAACCAATCCAGAACCGGTCCAGTCCAAAACCAGTCCAGGTCCAATCCAGAACCAGTCCAGAACTAGCAGCTTGAAAAATGGGCTTTACCTGCCATTGAACAATGGTTACAGAGCAATCCAAAATGGCTTTGGATCAATACAACACAATACAATACAATACAATATATTCTTGTATAGCACTAACTCACAACAGCATCATCTCAGAGGACTTAACAAAACTATTAAAATCACCAACACAGATCAGAGAATCAACAGTTAAGACACAGAAAATCTAGAACACATGGTATTGGTCCAATGGGAGAGACCAATGTCCATCACCACAGTTCTTCTTGTCAGACACCAACAGTCTAACAGACCCTCCTGCATCGGCAAGGAATAAACTTTGAATTTTAGTTCAAGATAGAACTTCTCACATTTAAAAAATAAAAGATAATTTCATAAAAATAATGACAAAGTAATAAACTACATATAGAAACTGAAGACGCCTCAAATGGTTCTTTAGTCATTACACTTCCAAATCGTAAAGTCGTCAAATTGCCTGCTCTGGGAGTCCTTGTGTTACAATAGTTAGAATGCACTAAAATCACAATAAATCACCAGAATGTAAGCAGATTTTTAACTGTGTGTCTCTCTCTGTTGTGTGCTATCCCAGCTCTGGCCAGTGGGGGGCAGCTGCCTCTGTCTTCTCTGGAGGGGGGTCCCGGCCACATGCTCCTGGGCCCTGGTGGCGCCGCAGTGTCATCTTCCATGCGGCCCTCTCTCTTCCTTAACCGCCCCGGCTTGCTGCCCATGATGAGTGGCTCCTCTATGGGCATGGTGGGCGGTGTGGGCGGGGGTATGGGCGCTCCGAGGGCTTCGTACCCTCAACCCTCTGCGTCCGGCCCATCCGAGCTCATGAGCCCCACGTCCTGCCCCGAAGAGTCGCCCTGCTCCAGCCCCGGCTCCTTCTGCTCCTTCAGCGAGGCCTCCCCGCCGCCGCTGGGAGGGACCATGGCCGACTGAGCCAAAACACAAAGCCAAAAAAAAGTGTGTCCCAATCGGAGCGGGACAGGGGGGAGGAAGGGGGGAGGAGGGGAGGAGGAGTTCACAAGCTTTACCGATTTTAATGTACAACCTCGCCTTTCAACCAAAGCCATCTTTCTGTCTCAGCCGTCTCTCGCGGGTTTCCCTCGCGCCTGCTTCCCCTTCGAGTCTCCCGAAGCCAAAAATATACTCAGACGAGAGGGGGGAGGGCGGGGGAGGGGCGGAGGGGGGATGCGAGGCTGAGGACAGAGAGACCTTCAGAACGGGGGGGTCGTCTGAAACCAAATAAACGAACTGGAGAGGAGGCGCTGAGGGCCGAGGGGTTCGCGAGAGCTCGAGAAACACAACGAAGAGGGCAGGGACCAGGCGGAGAAGACGCCAAGATGTAAAGACTTTTGTTAAAGATGGAGGAGGTCGGACGGTGCAACCAAAAGTTTTAGAGACACACGAGAAGAAACGGGATCTCCAAATACCAAAAACTTAAACCAAAAAATGTCAAAAACCAACAAAACGGAGGGAAAAGCTTTAGTTGAAAAAGACTTTACCACATGACCTGTCCAGGATGGATCCAGCGCTCACACACACACATCTGTTTACGTTTATTTTGCTTTGATCAAATAATCTGTTTTTTGTATCATTTTATACAATGCCAAATGTTTACTCGACCCCAGGTAACATCTACCTCCTCAACCGTGAACCAAAGTCCACAGAGTTGGCAAAGCTTTAAATACTGACAAACCAAGAAGAAAGGCGTTAAGATAATGGACCAAAGGATCCAGACCCCTCTGAGATTCTGATGGGTTTTATTGGCCATGTGTTAAAGTTTGCATCCTCTTGATCTCGGGTGTTCAACTCGGTGCTCAAAGGGTCGGTGTGGCTGTGAGTTTTTATACCAATCAAGCAAGAGCACTTTAGACTTCACCCATTTCGTTAAGTCTTCAGGTCCTGTCATGAATGCAGAACTAAGGGAGAACTCAAATGCAGGCAAAAATACAAGATTTCATAAACAAAACTAAGTAATAACTAAATCCAGGATATAATGGACATCCAAAATCAAAGTTTGAAGACACAGGGAACTAGATTAGAGGATACAAGAGGTTTAAATACACACATGGAGACACACACAAAATAAGAATCAATGAATCAACATAAAACCAGGTATAAGTCATCAAAAAGACCACGCCATGACAGATTCAGACTGGACTCATCTGAGGAAATGGGTGGAGTCTGGAGTGGGTACCCTGGGCCTTTGACGACCAAGTTGGATACCCTTGCTCTAGTCTAGACCTAATGTTACGAACTTCTCATAATCAGTCATTTTAAAACCCTTTTCAGAAGAGACAACCCAATTTGTAATGTATATTTGAATTGGGAGCAATAGGTGTAGAAAGTTATTGAGAGAAAGTCCAAGATTTTAAACCGACATATGAAATAACATGAAATCCAGACCTTGTCCTGTTCCACAAATGTTTCCTATTGGCCCCTGGACCCTTGTTCCGTTGTCTTACACTCCTGTCTATCTATTTTTCATTACCTTATTTCCTCTGTTTTATTCATACGCCACCACTGACCCACGTCATGTGTTCTCACAACCTGCAAGAAAGTCACTCTGAGAAACCAAAGCACCACCTCGAGCCAAGCACCAGTCCAGTCTGGGTTCTGGCCTCGAGACCGGAGTCTAGACCCCAGCTTTTTGTCCAAACTCCGTCCACGAAAGAACCAAAGGCACCTGCCCTCTGCCTCAGACGCCCCTCTCCTGTGTCTCCAAAGATTACATCAAAAAGGGCCAAAAGAAGAAAGAGAGAATAAGAGAGAGCGAGAGAAAGAGTGACGTCCGGAGGTGCTCGAAGCTGAAAAAGCGAGAATGGAGGAGAAACAAAAAGCGCTGGAAGAAGACGAAGAAGAGGTGTGGAGGCTCGAAAAACCAAAAAGTAAAATCCAAAAACCAAAAGCTACTTCTACTGCTACTAGTGTGAGTGACTGATGAAATACCAAAAAACACGCGGAGCAGCAGGCGACCGGGGGGAAGGCCCACGAAAAACGCAGCCATTTTGAACTGAGCTTGATTGACTGTGATTATTGTCGTTTTGTTTTTTGACAGATTCAAAATGGCCCAAAAAAATCTTCCCCCTCTGGTTTTGCTCTGGCGGCTTTGCGGCTCTTTCCTGGATGGATTAGATATGGAATAACCTCAAGAAACTGACTCTAAGAATATATATATATTTTTGTGTTTGCTTTACCATAGTGTGTCTGTTTCTGCTGTTTGGGGTGGTCTCATTGCGTTTCTACTTTCGAAACGCTCTGGGAGTTTTTGGGGAGGGAGGGGAGGGGGTTAGGGGAAGGGGGAGTCGTGGGGAAGTTCAAGCGAAGTGTTGCCTAAACTCATATCTCGTCGTTTCTTTTGGGGGTTTTTTAACGCGCCGGTTTTAGCTCCTTTCTTCACTGTTGCGGCTGGAAAAAACTGTGAATATGTTGCTTCCGCGTGCAAGAATAACACATCGTTTTTAGCCGTTTCCGAATGTTCTTACTTAAACCAAAACTGTTAAACCAAAAGCAAAATGTTAAGACATATAACCAAACCAAATAGAAACAACCAAACCAATGCACAAGAGGGGTGAGTGTGTGTGTGTGTGTTTGTATGTGTGTGTCTGGTGTGTGCAGATAAACTTGTGTTAAAAACCAAACCATTATAGAAAACTTTAAAACAGAAAATATGAGTGCTGTAGGAAGTGGGACTGCTGCGGTTTGAGACTTGAGGCTGGTTTTGCGTTCTTATTCTTTCTCTAAAAACATTTGAAACTTCTTGCAGACATCGACTTGCGTTCCTAAGAAGCTGTGATTTTATATTTCCATGTTAAAAAGGCTTCTGCCATTGATTTATAATAGTTCTCTGGAGCTTTTCGACAGCTCCTAAGTCTGTCTCTTTGTTCCGTCACGTAAACCAGTGCAGAAACGCTGTACTCTAACACACTGAGATTATGATTACCAAGGCACTTAAACATGAATGCGTCATAGCATCATATAAAAAATAGATTTAAATACTTGCTTTACATCTGGGGTTGTGCCAAAAGTAACGCAGGATACAGAAAGTAGTATTAAAACGACGACTTTGAACATCAACAAAAATATTATGACAAAAAAGGTTTGTTGAAGATCTGAAAAGTGGATTCCTATTCTCCAACGATAGTGTGGTTAAATAATATCTATTGAATATTAGGATTATGGATGCACCGATCCAGAATCAGGAACACACTCCGAAACAAACTGTATTTAACCCTAAACATATTTAGCAGGTTTGGAAACTGCTAAAGAAGAGGCCTTTAAAAGTAACTCTATAATGCAGAATAATGTGTCCACCAGAGGATTTAACCGATTGTTTTAGTGATAAAACACCAACAGAAACCAAGGCAAACACAGGGAGAGCGTATAAACTACACTCAGGAAGTAAAGTAACTACGTCATCTTTATTTATATTGCACATTTTCCAGACCAAGTTTACTAAAAAGTGTTTACAACTGTTGAGAATGTTTCCATTCTTTCCACATGGTGAAGTCCTTGTTCCAATTAGGATTCGAACCTAGGACCCTCTTGCTGAGAAGCTGCCCAGACTTGGAGTGATATGGAACCTGTAATTTAGCATGACGTTTAAACAGTAATAATCTACAATAATTGTATCGGAATCCTCCCTGCCCACGGTGTCAATTAGCTTAGTGATATAGAACCTGTATCTGATTCCAACTTAGGTTCCTGGATCGGCAATGATCTTCCACCGCAGTAAATTCTGTAGTTTTCTGTCTGAAAACTTCTGTCTCTGTCTTTGTTCACAGCATGACGTCATTGTTCCACTATGACATCACACTCAGAGCAGTTGCCTGACTTTTAAAACGAAACTAGTGCCTCTAAATCAAATTCAACTCCTCCCTCTGGTGGCGACTAAGGGAGTTACACGCTGAAAGCATTTTTTTTTTCACCCGTAGTTACTCTTGGTACTTTTTCAGCATATACTGTATTCCTGGATGGGCACAGACTTCCCACCCCAATACCACATCGGTGCATCTCTAATCAACATTTACCATAAGATAAACTTTATTGATCTCACAGTGGAGACATTTCCAATCTTGTTCAAAATAGAGTCGGAATCCTACTTTTTTTCCGCAACACAACTCTCTGAGCATCTACCATTGAAAAGGTAGTAAAACCATTGAATACTTCCTCATTTTTTTCAACCGAAAGAACAAAATCAAAATGGCTCCTGTCTCACCTCAACAGTTTTTCCACCCACTCCTCAAATAGGACGCAGCAGAAGGCAGCAGAGAGGGGGGTGGATCGCGGGGGGGCGGGGCAAGTATAGCTAGTTTATTTTAGTGGGGAACGAAATCGAACGCTCTTGAAACTTGTTGCTTGTGTAAAAAAAAAGAAAAAAATAAGATGGGGCCGTGTTGCCGAACGCGACGGCGACTTGATGTTGAACCAAAAGCTTTAAACTTATCTCTCGGGCTCCTTGTGTTGGGGAAACCTTTGTAACTTATCGTAAAGCGGGAAGTGTGTGCTTTCGGGGGTTGGGACGTGTAGGTCCACTTGTATTTTACAAACTACTTTTTGTCTTTGCGTTATTTATTAAGTTATTTATGTATTTATTGGATTCTATTTAAGTCCTTTTGAATCTTTGTAATAGTTTTTTCATGGGCTGTCGTGAGGCTTGTATCTACGGACACGTTCTGTTTTTTTGGTTTTATTTTTTGGATCATGTTGAAGAAGAGATGATGCCAAAATTGAATGTTTTAAGCAAGACCAAAACCTAAGACTGTTTTTACACGACACTGAGAAAAACAGCGAGAGACGGAGGCAAAGCAAAGTCCAGGTTTAAATCCTGGACAAATACATGGGATTTTTCATTGGATTTTTGAAGAAAACACCTTCACCAACCAAATGAAATGCTTTAAAAAACAACTTTTCTACCTTAAACTTTTTGTACCTAAAGTTTAACACATACTCAAGTAATAATATTATTTGTAGGATGGACAAAAACCCTTAGTTAAATACAGACTTTTGTTTTCAGTCAGTTACAGTTACAACAAAATGTATGGAGAAAAATAGCTAGTTATTTCATATAGCACGATAACACTATATACATCTACATTTCTTAGCTAAAACACAATTCTTAAGTCACTGTTTTTGCTTATAATTTAGTAATGATCCAAGTCTAACTCTTTACAAAATGATAGAGACAAAATAAAACTTGAAAAACGCATTATTTCGGACATAGCAGTGGCTTTATTCCATTAAGAAATAGCGTCAGAATTCAACTCCTCCCTCTGGTGGCAGCAGGAGGAGTTACACGCCCAGAGCATTTTTTTACCCTCGGTACTAGTTTCACCTTTTATTTTCAACTTGAGATATTACGTCACATTCTAAACCATGTACTGATGAAGTCAAGTGTCTTTATCATTTTTATTGACTAAAAACAGTGTGTAATAGCTCTTCTTTTAAATTGACTTGGATCTGCCGTGTAGAAGTTTTCAGTACACATAGTAAAACTATCAACAATCCAAGTCATATTAATTCAATTCAATTTTGTTTTTGCCAACAACAGATCAGAGAATCAAACAGTTCCAACACAGGAAATGCAATGATAAAAACCACATAGAGGTTGGTCCATAAGAGGCAAATGACCAATGTCCATAAGTGTTGAATAAGTCAATATTATTTCTAGTTAATGGCCGTTGATAGAGTGAAGTACGCACAATTACTTGCTTGTATTATGTGCTTTGGAAATCCAGCAAGAGCAAATATTCCCGTGTATTCAGCGGATGTAGCCTGGACTGTGCTGGTCCGTCCCGTCTCTCGCTGTCCTCTGAAAAAGCTTTGAGCCCGTGTCCCGGCCGCCGCTGGACTCGGGCGATAGACGCATACCTCTTGTTACACTGAAGAACAAACCAAATAGACTTTTCAAGCTTTAATGAGTATCGATGTGAAAAATAAACACTGAAGAAGAGATCCGAACTCAGGAGGGAGGGACGAGGAACCAAGCGCAGTTTCTCCGGAGACAAAACGAAACTGTTTTTAAGACTTTGAAGACAGGTCACTGCGAGCTGGGAAAGAATACAGGCCCATAGAAGACACAGACAACTGCAAATGTCCCCGTTCTCTGCTAGAAATGCTCCTGTAATACTGCATTTATTGGTCATTTTAAATAGACTCTAATTTGCATATACTGAATGAGATGTCCTTGTTAATTTCAGTCTGCTTTAATGTCAATCTATCTATCCGTCCATTTATCCAGTCGTGAAGGCCAAAAACAAAGGGAAAAAAAGCTTCAGTAAATGCTATGAAAGTCAAATTAATCGTGAATAAATCTTAGTTTGGTGTTAAAAACTGCACCCTAAACACAGGTAGTAGGTATTTATGTTATTTATCTTCAATTAATATTTAAGTATTTATGTAATTATAATATATTTAATGATTAGGTTAGGAAAGATCAAGCCTTTTGCTATTGACAAGAGAAGTTCCCCACTCTCTTATTAAGCCAGAGACATTTTTATTTTTATGACTTTTAAATATTCTAGGATTTTAGATATCAAAATGTATGTATTTAAAAACAGTTCTTTACATAAGTTTTAACCATGTCACAATATTGTCCCCTTTTGAAAAATAGAGCTGGAGTTGTTTTAGCTCCATCCATGCTAAGATCACTTTTAGGCAAAACAAATTTGCAAAAACACACCCTTTTTTGTCCGCATTCACACGCCATCCAATCGTGTGTGAAGTATTACATTGAACTTGTCTCTCAAAATAACCAAACAAAAAAAACATTTGAACATGAATTAACGTTTTTGAAACAGTAGTCATCCCCATTTCTACCACTAGGGAGCAGCGTTGACACACTCTGGGCATCTCTTACTCCATTAGTCCATGTGTATCCAATATGTTGCACTCAAGACACTGTTGTACATTCTTAAACCGGACATTCCAAAGATAAAATGATCAAGAATACGTAAAAATTGCCGAAAAATAATGCATAGTACCTCTTCTTTAACCTGTTCTTCTATGGGACGCACACACAGACCTTGCGTTTCTGAAACCTGTATTCCCGGTTCTCTTTCCAGCCGCAGTGACCTGAATGTTTATCTATGTGTTCAACTATGTGCGCGGTGGGAAAAGAATGATACCAAAGTTTAGCCGCCGCCGCAGTCTTCTTGTCCATGTGTAAATATGTCATCTGGATCCCGGTGTTTGGGCCTCAACCGTTTTACGTTCACTTCGACTGAAAAACCGATCAAAAAGAAGTTGCCCCCTGTGTTTATTTGATATGTTAATTTATATATAAGCCTTTTTACGTTTTGTTTTCTACAACGCAGCTTAAATCCAAAGGTAATAGAGAACAGCAAAGATAGATTTTACTGATAAAAAGTCGAACCTCAATAGTGAAAACCAAAGATCTCCACTTGTATCCTTATGGTTTCTCAGCATTGTACATGTTTTTACTCGATAAGGAAGCTTTATGACACATTTTGGACCCTTTTTTGGTTTTTTGATGGAAAATGCTGTTTTGTTGACTTTGAGGCTCTTCTCGGTTTTACTTGGTTTTGTTTTGGGGGGGAAAGTTTTTGTCCCATCGCTATCTGTGTGCCTGTCGTTTGGGGCAAAAGGGGAACGGGACAAACAAACTGTACGTGTTAGGAATAAAGTGCGAATTTAGACCAAAAAGATGTCTGTGTCGTCATTTACCGTCGTCTCTGTGTCGCTGCTCTCTGCTCCAGTGAGAAAAATGTGTTAAGGCGATATAACCTGTGTATTAGCTCAATGAAGCCCAATAGGGAAGTGCTCATGGATGAAGTTTGGCTCCAACTCACCCTGGCTCAAAATAAAAGTAAACTTGTCCAGCTCAGTAATCTTTTGTGTCATACTCACCATTTTTTGGCTTTAGAAATCCAGGGTTAATTCTCAACTCTCTATGATCCTGGTGTTGAGCCAGGTATGGGCCATATAAAGATTGACCAATCAGATGCCTTCATGTGTGACATAAATGTTGTCTTTAAAATCATAAATATTCACAGTGCATTAAAAAGAGTGGAGGTCAACAAATAATCAGTTGTATGCAGCTAAAAATGACTACTTTTAACTTGGATTTGAACATTATCAGAGAAGAAGCCTGTCTCACATTCTCAGGAAGACTGTTCGACTTTTCAGCTGCATAAATCTACAACGCTGTCTCCTCATGTTTAGTCCTGACCCTGGGAACCAGCAGGAGACCAGTAAGAATCCACGAGAGAAACCAGGAGCATATTCTGGATCATGATATATTTAATAATTTATGGTTTCATTTTAGGAATAAGTACACTTCAGTAAACATGTATAAGTGATGGGAAGGAATGAAGATACACGTTCTACTTTTCAATCACCAGAGCCACCGACCAGAACACAGACAAACTCCCCAGAACAGGTGGAGGCAGCCCGGAGCATCACCGCAGTGGGAGAGCCTGGATCCACAGTTTGGAAGCTAAACACTGCCCCCCTCTGGTCATTACGAGTACAACATAATCCACAACTCCTCTGTCCTTTTTTATATTATGTGCCATATAATTATTGGTTTATTTGATTGCATATTTTAGTAGTAGTAGTTAGATTGAAAGATCCTATATTCGTCCCACAGCGGGAAAAGTTCAGTGTTGCATCACAAGTTACAGAACAGGAATCAAGCACAAGAGAAATGAGCAATATACTAGTTTAAAAAAAATCTCTAACTCTACCATCAAAAGCACAAGTATAAAATCTCTATTTTTAACATAATAAAGATGTATAAAATCTCTAATAATGTAAAGTGTGTTCTAGTGGAAGCAAGATGTAGTAGTAGTTGCCGTATCAGAAGTAGTGTCAGTGGTACAGAGACAGGATTCTGATGCTCCTCAGTCCTGGACCTACAGCCTCAGTCCTGGATCTACAGCCTCAGTCCTGGATCTACAGCCTCAGTCCTGGATCTACAGCCTCAGTCCTGGGTCTACCTGTACAGCCTCAGTCCTGGATCTACAGTCTCAGTCCTGGATCTACAGCCTCAGTCCTGGGTCTACAGCCTCAGTCCTGGACCTACAGCCTCAGTCCTGGATCTACAGCCTCAGTCCTGGGTCTACAGCCTCAGTCCTGGATCTACAGTCTCAGTCCTGGATCTACAGCCTCAGTCCTGGATCTACAGCCTCAGTCCTGGGTCTACAGCCTCAGTCCTGGACCTACAGCCTCAGTCCTGGATCTACAGCCTCAGTCCTGGATCTACAGCCTCAGTCCTGGGTCTACAGCCTCAGTCCTGGGTCTACAGCCTCAGTCCTGGACCTACAGCCTCAGTCCTGGACCTACAGCCTCAGTCCTGGATCTACAGCCTGAAAATACAGTATCAGTCCCAGATCTGCAGCCTTGTCAGTCTATGGAAGCTTGGTCACAGTTTTTTTTGTGTTGTGGAAATAATAAAATACTTATGATAGTTACCACAATGTTACACTCTTGGCTCTTTGGAATATTGTGATGTCACATGAATCCATTTACTTCTGTATGGTAACGAACATATATCATTACATTACATATGTGTCTTAGCTAGCATAGACAGCTAGCTAAGATAGATCCATGCCTAAGACACATAGCAGCTACTGTACTTATCATGTATAGATTGTGTGCTTTTACCCACTGTGGGACAAATAGTAAAGCATCTCTCATATTGTCTTATCTTATATCACATTTTGAGCTGAAATACAGAAATAACTGCACTTTTTAACACGATCTTCTGTATTGTTTTAGTTAGAAATCCTCTCACATTACTTTAGTCCTCATCCATAACTTTTACAGACAAAGTTAGAGACAGATTCAGATATGTTTCTACACATTAGGGCGGTCTGCGCTGTGGTGTGAGCAGTATTTCAGTCTCCTGTGAGTCTGTCTGTGTGCTGTCTTGGTTTTTTTCGGGGCCCCTGAATGATTGAGTGGCCCCGCAGTCTCAGTCTGACAGTGGATCCATGTTTAATGCGCTCTGCTCCTCTCCTCAGCCTGTGTCCTGCTTCAGTCGGCTCCTCTCTGCTCTCAGCTACAGTGTGTGTGAGTGTGTGTGAGTGTGTGTGTGTGTGTGCATACGTGTGCATATATGTGATGTGTGTGTGGGTATGGATGTAAGTGTGTGTGTGTGTGTGGGTGTGTGTGTGCATATATATATATATGTGTGTGTGTGTGGGTGTGTGTGTGTGCATATATACGTGTGTGTGTGTGTGTGCTGCAAGAAATCTACTATACAATCATAAAGGCATGAATCAAAGTTTTTTTGCTTTACCGTGGATTGAGGTCTGTCTTGAAACAAAATATTTTTTTAGTGTATTATGAAGACGTTCTTGGAAGTTGCCATTCTATTTTGTCATTTATTTTCAAAAACCAACACAAACAAGAGCATGCATAAACACACAGACTGTTTACAGATGGACAGTGCTAACCTGTGCTAGCTCCATGAAAGCCAATCGGGAAGTTTTGCTCCAACTCACTTTGGCTCCTATTGACTCACCTTGAAAAGTAACCTCCTCTTTCTCACCATTTTGAGCTTGAAAAATCTGTGGTTTAGCCTAGATCCATGAGTTTAGCGCTCTCTGTGATCCTGGTGTTTGTAATGTGACGTTGCGGAAGAAATACCCATATAAGGAAATTGCCTCCAGCTAGCTTATGTTCAAGTCGGCTTCTTCAGCATTAAGGCTAACACTTTGGTGAAGTCAGCATTCTGTCAGTCCACTCCATGGATGTATTTATGTATTATCTGGACGGAGTATTGCTAACCTGAGTCTCGCCTGATCCTTAGTTTGCTGAGCTCCACACAACAGTCTGGGATTTCTCAAAAGGATATGTTTTTCAGAAACATCGGTCTGCAAAGAGGTCTGTGAGCTGTGACCTGCCTGTTCTGGAGGTTCTTTATAAATCCAGACTTATACAACAAGCTTTTAGAATAATCATTGACTCTTCTGGCCAACATGTTCCAGCTTCTTCCCTCTGGCAGAAGATCTCGTTCACTGAGATGCAGGACACCTCGTTTTGCAACAGCTTCTTTCCACAAACTCTTATCAGTTTAAACACATTAATGATCTTGCCTTTGTATTGAAACTGTTTATTTCTGTTTATTTTGTGTCTTGTTTATTGTTTTTTCATTTCTTTTGCATAAAGTGGAAATAAAATTCTTTCTATCCTGGGCCAAGGAATCAAGTCAGAAATACTAACAATTATCAAGTAAATCCAATGTTTTGACTTTTATAGAGACACGTTTCATTTTGTAGAAGAAGTCTGTCTCTGGCCCTGTCTCTGGTCCTGTCTCTGGCCCTGTCTCTGGTCCTGTCTCTGGCCCTGTCTCTGGTCCTGTCTCTGGCCCTGTCTCTGGCCCTGTCTCTGGCCCTGTCTCTGGCCCTGTCTCTGGCCCTGTCTCTGGCCCTGTCTCTGGCCCTGTCTCTGGTCCTGGTCCTGTCTCTTGTCCTGGTCCTGTCTCTGGTCCTGGTCCTGTCTCTGGTCCTGGTCCTGGTCCTGGCCCAGTCTCTGGTCCTGGTCCTGTCTCTTGTCCTGTCTCTGGCCCTGTCTCTGGTCCTGTCTCTGGCCCTGTCTCTGGCCCTGTCTCTGGCCCTGTCTCTGGTCCTGGTCCTGTCTCTTGTCCTGGTCCTGTCTCTGGTCCTGGTCCTGTCTCTGGTCCTGGTCCTGGTCCTGGTCCTGGCCCAGTCTCTTGTCCTGGTCCTGTCTCTGGTCCTGTCTCTGGTCCTGTCTCTGGCCCTGTCTCTGGTCCTGTCTCTGGTCCTGTCTCTGGCCCTGTCTCTGGCCCTGTCTCTGGCCCTGTCTCTGGCCCTGTCTCTGGCCCTGTCTCTGGTCCTGGTCCTGTCTCTTGTCCTGGTCCTGGTCCTGTCTCTGGTCCTGGTCCTGGTCCTGGCCCAGTCTCTTGTCCTGGTCCTGTCTCTGGTCCTGTCTCTGGCCCGGTTTCCCAGTGGTTCTGTAACATTTCTGTTTTCTTAAACCTGAAAACACAACATTACTGCAAACATCTGGTCGTTCATTCATAAATCACAGCCTCAGACTCTGACACTTTTAGTTTTCTCAAACTCCGACCTCCAACGATTTTACAGCAGGAGCCACAGTCCGGCTTTAGTCCTGGTTTAATCCTAGTTTAGCTCTGTTTTAGTCCTGGTTTAGTCCTGGTTTAATCCTGGTTTAGTCCTGCTTTAGTCCTGCTTTAGTCCTGCTTTAGTCCTGCTTTAGTCCTGCTTTAGTCCTGCTTCAGTCCTTGTTTAGTTCTGTTTTAGTCCTAGTTTAGTCCTGGTTTAGTCCTGGTTTAGTCCTGTTTTAGTCCTGGTTTAGTCCTGCTTTAGTCCTGCTTTAGTCCTGCTTTAGTCCTGCTTCAGTTCTTGTTTAGTTCTGTTTTAGTCCTGGTTTAGTCCTGGTTTAATCCTGGTTTAGTCCTGCTTTAGTCCTGCTTTAGTCCTGCTTTAGTCCTGCTTCAGTCCTTGTTTAGTTCTGTTTTAGTCCTAGTTTAGTCCTGTTTTAGTCCTGGTTTAGTCCTGTTTTAGTCCTGGTTTAGTCCTGGTTTAGTCCTAGTTTAGTCTGGGTTTTCGTCCTGGTTTAGTCCTGCTTCAGTCTTGCTTTAGTCCTGGTTTAGTCCTTCTTCAGTCTTGCTTTAGTCCTGGTTTAGTCTTGCTTCAGTCCTGGTCCAGGAGGAGGCTGTCGTTGGGTGGCCCCAGAGAGTTTCCAGTCAGTGCTTGACCTTCTGAGAAATAACACTGTTTTTGAAGCCACAGGATCCACAGGAGCTACAGGAGCCACAGGAGCCACAGGGGCCTCAGGAGCCACAGGAGCCCCAGGAGCCACAGGAGCTACAGGAGCCACAGGAGCTACAGTGGCCATAAGGGCCACAGGATCCACAGGAGCCACAGGAGCTACAGGAGCCACAGGAGCTACAGGAGCCACAGGAGCCTCAGGAGCCACAGGAGCCTCAGGAGCCACAGGAGCCACAGGAGCCACAGGAGCCTCAAGAGCCACAGGAGCTACAGGAGCTACAGGAGCCACAGGAGCCTCAGGAGCCACAGGAGCCACAGGAGCCTCAAGAGCCACAGGAGCCACAGGAGTCACAGGAGCTACAGGAGCCTCAGGAGCCACAGGAGCCACAGGAGCCACAGGAGCCACAAGCCGAATCCTTCACTTAACCTCAAAAAAAAAATCTAAATTCAAAGAAAGAAATGGCAAATAAATGTTCAAATATGTGTCTGCACTTCCAGTAACACACACCCATGCAGGCACTGACACGCACGCACACACGCACGCACGCACGCAGACAAACGCACGCACACATCCACAGGTACCATGAACAAACAGGTTTCCGCTGATGTTGCACTCTGCCACCACTAGGGGGCGGCAGACTCCAGGTTACTGCAGAATGACGTCCTCTTCAGACATACAGTCTATGCTTCAGACCCACGGGTTAAGTCTGAGTCTGACGGACTTCTATTCACTGATAGGTGACATTTTGGTCAGCGGACCAAATAAAAAAACTCAAATTATGAAAAAAAGAGATGCTTTAGTTTGATAGAGAAATAAGTGAGTCATAATTGTTTTTTAAAGCGCTTTTCCCAGACCAGAGTCACAAAGAACTTTACAACTGTGGCCATTTGTCTCTCTCTCCTCACAGAGATGAGCGAGGTCATCTACAGGAGGCACATGTCAGACCTATTGTAAAGACATCTACGCAGACACAGGGAGAACATGCAAAGTTCACACAGAAAGGGTCCGTGCCGACAGGGATTCGAGCCCAAGATCACTGGGAAGCAAGAGAAAAAGAGGTTTATGTTTCTGTAATCTTGGTCACACTGGACTGAAAAGCTCTTCTGTAAATGTAAATTTGTTTGTTGGTTTAGTCCTGCTTAAGTCCTGGTTTAGTCCTGCTTCAGTCCTGGTTTAGTCCTGCTTTAGTCCTGCTTCAGTCCTGGTTTAGTCCTGCTTTAGTCCTGCTTCAGTCCTGCTTTTGTTCTGCTTTAGTCCTGCTTTAGTCCTGCTTTAGTCCTGCTTCAGTTCTGCTTTAGTCCTGCTTTAGTCCTGCTTTAGTCCTGCTTTAGTCCTGCTTTAGTCCTGCTTTAGTCCTGCTTTAGTCCTGCTTCAGTTCTGCTTTAGTCCTGCTTTAGTCCTGCTTTAGTCCTGCTTTAGTCCTGCTTTAGTCCTGCTTTAGTCCTGTTTAGTCCGGGTTTAGTCCTGCTTTGGTCCTGGTTTAGTCCTGCTTTAGTCCTGCTTCAGTCCTGCTTTAGTTCTGCTTTAGTTTAGCGAGATTGTAATACAGGAAGCGCGTGCCAGACCCATCGTACATGTTTTCAAGTGGTGGGGGGAACCGTAGCACCCGGAGGGAACCTGCACAGACAACGGGCGAACACGCAGGACCGTCTTGCTTCAGCCGACACCTTTTCTCTCTCTCTGCTGTAAAGTTATCGCTCTGTAACCATATGTGTAAATGTACAAATGACAGAAATGAAAGTAAATTCCCTGGTTGCCTCGTCTGCCTGAACGAAAGGACCGGTTGTGTGTCGTGTTTGGATCCTTCATGTAAATATCCAACTGTCTCATGCCTCGCTCCCCTCCACTTGTTGTGAATACATTTGAAGCTGCGTTCAGAACCGTGACTGGGCTGTTGATCCTGTGTGTGTTTAGTCAAATAGTGTGTGTACAACCGTGTGTGTGTGTGTGTGTGTGTGTACAACCGTGTGTGTATGTGTGTGTGTGTGTGTGTGTGTGTACAACCGTGTGTGTGGCCTCAGGTCTGCACACAGGTGACGTCTGTGTGAGCTGCACCAGAGACAGACCGACCATTACAGAGTGTGTGTGTGTGTGTGTGTGTGTGTGTGTGTGTGTGTGTGTGTGTGTGTGTGTGTGTGTGTGTGTGTGTGTGTGTGTGGAGATGGGGAGGCCTGCATTTGAACTTATGATCAGTTTTTTCCTCTTTTTGGGACAGAAGTATCCTTGCCTAATCCATCCGCACACTCCTCTCAATTATCATTTCACTGCATTAACGTCTGGGTCTGGTCCCTGTGTTTGCGATTACAACCGGTTGAATTCCGTCCGACCAATCAGAGAGCGCAGGAGGCGGGTGTTGTAGTTAGTTGTGGGTGATGTCAAGAGTTTGCGCCGAACGGGCAGGTTGTAGTTTGGAGAAGAATGTGATAGAACCAGACCAGAATACTTTACTATCAAGAAACTGAAGCCGAAGCTCACACTTGTTTCGCAAATGTAATCGCTGCAAAGATTGTGGCGCTACTCCCCACGGACTCTGTTAGCAGCAAAGGAGATGGCTAAAGCTAGGCTAAATGCTAACGGCTCACTCGGCCGCATTACATACGTGTCGGTAAACTCAGATCCAATACAGGATCAAGAGTTCCGAGCTTCCGGCTCGACCGCACGGCATTGTGGGTAGTTTTCTCAAAAAAGTGGGCATGAAATCACGCTCTCCTGTTAGATTACCTGTTGCGAGCGTGATCTGTCTCTCTTTCTTCCAGCCCATCGATTGTTTTAATCGCTACAAAAATCACCAATTTCAGACATTTAGAAGGTAAGGTAAAGATTTTATTTTACGTAATTTTTATTTTGTGGAGAGTTTAGCACAGAGCTGTGTTCATTTATCTTATCCTGTGTTCTCCTCATTCCTACTGTAGTGTAACTGATGATGCAACACTGACATTTCCCCACTGAGAGACGAATAAAGAATCTCTTAATCTTAATCTTAATCTCATATATAAACTGTCTTTACATTTGCAAAACATGGACAAACAGGAACAGAAGGAAGACACAGGAAGCTGTATCAATCTAGTCTCTTGTTTTGTTTGTTGCAGAAACATTATAACATTTGAAATCACAGCGGTAATTAAAAAACATTAAAAAACCACACGAGGGATTAAAATGAACATTTACACAGAAATGTCAGTGTTGCATCACCAGACACAGAGCAGATACTGTATGTCTTCTGGTATGGACCTATTCGTGTGTCCGAAATAAATTATTGAACACTTTTAGACACTGGACATTTGCCTTTTATGAACTCCTACGATATGTGTTTGCTGTTATTTCATGTTGGTAGATTCTCGGTTTGATTCTCTGATCTGCTGTTGGTGAATCGACAACTCAACAAGAGAACCAAACCGGTCAATCTTTTGTTCTGGTTCACTTTAACTCAAGCAACTACGATTCAACTAAAGTGACTTCTGGACACACCCATCCATTCAATATCTTCCGCTTTATCTGTTGCCGGAACTGATGGATGCAAAATGTACCAATGAAAACAACTGAACCACTTTAGACTTTAGAGCAGTGTTCCCCAACCTTTTTGAACCATTGAGTCACTCTCAAGAGAAAAAAAAAGTCTTTCTAATCTTTCCCTTTTCCCATATTTTGACCAATAATGTGATCTATAACTATGAGAAATATGATGTTTATGTAAGTTTTATACAAATGTAATTGAATCATTTGAAATTCTGTAAAAGGAAGAACATTAAAACAGGGTAAGTTTTACAAACCCTAACCCTATTCCCTTTAAATTCTGTACGTTTGTTTTTTTGATTTGTTGCTCAGTTGGGAGAGCATTGGCCTCTGAGCCTGAAGGTCATGGGTTCGAGCCCACCAAAATACTTTCTCCACAGACTCCCACTGATGTCTGCTGTCGTTGTATCCTTGGGCAAGATAACCCTACTTTGCCTATTTGAGGCCATACTGTGCAGGGCAGGGCCAGGTTAGTGCCGTGATGGGAACACCAGGTGCTACAGTGGGGCGGCTGCGGCTGTGAGACTGCTGTTGTGTGTGTGACACTTCACCCACATGAGTCTGGTGTGTGTGGATGGTTGGTGGAGGTGGGAGGGGCCGATGACACATACTGGTCACCTTGCTTCTGCCCCAGGGCAGCTGTGGCTACAGTAGTAGTAGTAGTTGGGTAATTTTCAAAGGCAATTTTCAAAAACAACATCTTAAGGCTCACTAACTTGCCACGACACACTGGTTTAAAAACACTGCTTTAGACACAGGATGCGACAGTGGCTCAGTTGGAAGAGCATTCATCCATCCATCCACCATTTTCTTCCGCTTCATCCATTGCCGGGTCGCGGGGGGCAGCAGTCTAAGCAGAGACGCCCAGACTTCCCTATCCACACACACTTCCTCCAGCTCGTCCGGGGGGACCCCAAGGCGTTCCCAGGCCAGCTGAGAGACATAGTCCCTCCAGCGTGTCCTGGGTCTTCCCCGGGGCCTCCTCCCGGTGGGACGTGCCCGGAAAAACTCCCCAGGGAGGCGTCCAGGAGGCATCCGGAACAGATGCCCGAGCCACCTCAACTGGTTCCTCTCGACGTGGAGAAGCAGCGGCTCTACTCCGAGCTCCTCCCGTGTGACTGAGCTCCTCACCCTATCTCTAAGGGAGCGCCCAGCCACTCTGCGGAGGAAGCTCATTTCGACCGCTTGTATCCGCGATCTCGTTCTTTCGGTCATTACCCAACGAGCATTGATCTTTGAACCTAATGGTCGAGGGTTCGATCACTTAACCCCCGCTCAAACACCCAAGACTGGGTCATCTCCCTGTGGACCCCCCACCTGCAGAAGGATCAGAGGGACTGGTACTATGAGGATTAGACCAAGACTAAAGACAGACTTTATTGATCCACAAGGGAAATTGCTTTGTTACAGTAGCATGCATAGTATTTCACAATAAAACATGAAAATAAAAATGACATTAAAGTAGAAATAAGATAATGATTTGATAAAAAAGATTGGGTGGTCGCTCTGAAAATGGATTAATACAAACAATGAATGAATGAATTTGTAGTTTACAGTCTCTTCACTTGTCTCTTGAGTTTGTGTGGCCATTGTGGTTCAACTTTTTGCCGCTGAGTGTTTTCCCTTCAGTCTAGTGAAATGTCCTTCTTCATGATTGCCCGACACTCGTCTCTCTCTGACTCAGACGCTCATGTCTTTAGAGTCAATTATCTGTGCTGCGTGCGGTCGGTTGTGCGTCCGTCCCGGGGCTTTCTGTGTGTGTGAGGTGTGTTGCCATCCCATACGTACACATACAATTTTTGTTTAAAGCAGATTTTCTCGAGCTGACGGCTGACTCAAAGTGCCAAGTCGCCCGCCGCCCACAGTTTGAGAAGCCCACAAAAACACAGCATTAGCCAAACGTAATTGAACCAACACGATGCCTGTCCAAAGCCATCACCACACCCAGCTTCAAGCCACCCAAACTTTCCCCACATGATATTTGATAGTTGACAGAGGGGCAACGAGGAGACGCACCACGAGAGAATCCATACAAACTATTCATTTTGAGGTTTTTAACTTGTGTTTTAACATTTATGGGCCGTGGTCATCCTGCTCCCTGTGAACCAATGACTCCTGTGTGTTTGTTGTTGTTTGTGTTCATCTTAATTGTTGCATTTTCGGTGTTTTGTTTGATTCTCTGATCTGTTGATGAGCGATCGGCAACTTTGTGAAGTCCTCCGAGAGACGTCTGTTGTTGCGGTTTAGGGCTGTACAAAAATGCACATTATATACACATACACATGATATACACATACACATACACATGATATACACATACACATACACATGATATACACATACACGTACACATTATATACACATACACATATACATACACATATACATGATATACACATACACATATACACATACACTTATACATACACATGCACATGATATACACATACATATATACATACACATAATATACACATTTACACATACACATGATATACACATACACATACACATGATATACACATACACATAATATACACATACACATACACATGATATACACATACACATAATATACACATACACATGATATACACATACACATACACATGATATACACATACACATAATATACACATACACATGATATACACATACACATACACATAATATACACATACACATATACATACACATACACATTATATACACATACACATGATATACACATACACATGATATACACATACACATGATATACACATACACATATACATACTTACACATACACATTATATACACATACACATATACATACTTACACATACACATTATATACACATACACATATACATACTTACACATACACATTATATACACATACACATTATCAATCAATCAATCAATCAAATTTTATTTATAAAGCGCTTTTCATACATAAGATGCAACACAAAGTGCTTTACAGTTTGGTTAAAAACAATCCCGCCGACCCAAGACCCCTCCCCCAGACCACCCAACAGACCCTACCCCAAACCACAGACAAACACACACACACGTGCTCATGAACACTCATACACACACACACACACACACACACACACACACAAGTAAAACAATAAAAACATGATGAGAGACTTGGCAGGGTTCAGATGCAACCAGCTGAAAAAGCGTCATCCAAGGAGCCGTCTGCACCAGGAGCAGAGAGCCGCCCGTAGCCACAGGGGACGACACAGGACCCAGAGGAGACATGAAACCGAGGCCCCAGGCCCCCACCAGGCCCAAGAGTCCGACCCCCGCAGCCACACCGACCACTGCTCCCGGTGCAGAGGGCTCCTCCAGAGGAAACACTGGGTACACTAAAAACAATACAATAAGTAAAACACTAAAATGTGAGACTAAAAGGAACACACAATACATGAATAATAGCAATATAATAAATAATAAATAATAAAATATAAATAGAATGGAATAATAAAAACTAATTAAAAGCTAATCTAAAAAAGTGTGTCTTGAGCCTACTTTTAAAAATATGAACGTTCTCTGTGGCCCTGAGTTCTTTATATTATATATATATTATATACACATACACATATACATACTTACACATACACATTATATACACATACACATATACATACTTACACATACACATTATATACACATACACATTATATACACATACACATTATATACACATACACATACACATACACATGATATACACATACACATTATATACAGTACACATACACATATACATACTTACACATACACATTATATACACATACACATATACATACTTACACATACACATTATATACACATACACATTATATACACATACACATACACATACACATACACATACACATGATATACACATACACATTATATACAGTACACATACACATATACATACTTACACATACACATTATATACACATACACATCAAGTCAAGCAGCGAACATCGCGTCCGCGCTCCTAACCAGAGGGTAATGTAGTCACCAGGGTTAGTTTCTATGTTTTCTGAGCGAGCATTCAAATAGTATGGGCGGATTTTTACCACATTTTCAGTAAAGTTCAGGAATGGGAGAAGGAACAAGTTGTTACGTCTTGATCTGGATCAGCGTCTGGATCCAGGGTAAGTAAGCAATCTTTATTTATATAGCGCCTTTCACAGACCAGAGTCACAAAGTAGTTTACAACTGTTTTGGGCACAGAGATGGCAGAGAGGTCGCCAGTACAGGAGGCACATGCCAGACCTAATGTACATGTTTTTGGTGGTAGGGTAAACCGGAGCACCCACAGGAAACCTTCGCAGACACAGGGAGATAATGCAAACTTCACTCAGAAAGGCCCTGTTCTGACCGGGATTCGAACCCATCGTGCTACCCAGGATCGGCTCTCTACAAGTACTGTCAAAGACCAAAAAGGTGTTGAAGGCGCTGAAATCTTGCCAGAGACACATTCAGACCCAGAGCATGTTGCTTTCCTCAGCTGCTTCTATTTCGGCAATGAATGGATTTCCTTCTAACGATCTGTTCTATACATCACTTCTACAACTGAAAGATAAGAAAATAATCCTGTTAGAGGGAGTCCAATTTGTTTCCAACAGTAAGTACCACAGCAGCATTTGATTGTAGTAACCTCAAAGGACTTCACAAAGTTGTGGATGTGCCAACAACAGATCCGAGAAACAGTTCAAAAACAGGAAACACTACGGTAAAAACAGATTGAGCCATTGGTCTTTTGAATGTGCTGGAAACGGCTGCAAGTCCTAAGTGTCTCTGAAACAGTTGTTTTGTGTTTTACATTTGTTATTTTTCTTGCTTTATTCTGCCTGAGATGTTGCTGCAGTACAGTGTTCATGGTTTTACACTGGTCCAGACCAGAGCGGAGAGGATTCATGGTCCGAACAAAGCGTATCAGGTGAAAATCCGCAGGAGGAATGCTAACTTTTTGAAAAATGCTAATGAAGCATTTAGCATTTCACTTTGGACCAGAGCAGAGAAAATGGTCCGAACCAAGCGGCTACTCCACCTCTGCTGCTGTGACCTGAAGGACTGTTGCATTTTATTATTACTATTGTTAGCTTTTTAGAATGACCAATTTATTTGTTTTGTTTATGTGTTTTTGCTGCAGTACCACTTTTGGCCTGATTTTAACATACTGCTCCTTTAAGTCGGTCTACATATTTTGTTTTTTTTTTGGTTTTTGGTAAATGAGAATCAGAGTTTAAGCATGAGAGGAGTGAGACCTCTTCTTCTCGCTGCCTCCACTTCTTTCACATCACGTTTCTGCTCGACTTCATAAACCCTGAAGTCGATCTCATTGGGAGCTAATCTGTCTGTCAGTCTGCACCAAGCCACGAGGACCGCGGACCGCAGACTGAGACCCGTCCAGGGGAAGCACCAGACAACACACACTCGGGACGACATACACACACACACTCGGGACGACACAAACACACACTCAGGACGACATACACACAGTCAGGACAACACACGCAAAGACACACGAAGGAGACACACACACACACACACTCAGGAGGACACACACTCAGGACGACACACACACAGGAGGACACACACTCAGGCGTACACACACTCAGGACGACACACACACACACTCAGGAGGACACGCGCTCCTGACGACACACACACACACCAAGGACACACAAACTCAGGAGGACACACACTCACTCAGGAGTACACACACTCAGGAGGACACACACTCAGGACGACACACACACAGGAGGACACACACTCTGGCGTACACACACTCAGGACGACACACACACACACTCAGGAGGACACGCACTCCTGACGACACACACACACCAAGGACACACAAACTCAGGAGGACACACACTCACTCAGGAGTACACACACTCAGGACGACACACACTCAGGACAACACACACACACACACTCAGGAGGACACACACTCCTGACGACACACACACACACACCAAGGACACACAAACTCAGGAGGACACACACTCACTCAGGAGTACACACACTCAGGAGGACACACACTCAGGACGACACACACACAGGAGGACACACACCCTGGCGTACACACACTCAGGACGACACACACACACACACTCAGGAGGACACGCGCTCCTGACGACACACACACTCAGGAGTACACACACTCAGGAGGACACACACTCAGGACACGCACACACACACACCAAGGACACACAAACTCAGGAGGACACACACTCAGGAGGACACACACCCTGGCGTACACACACTCAGGACGACACACACACACACACACTCAGGCGGCACGGTGGCTGAGTGGATAGCACTCTCGCCTCTCAGCAAGAAGGTCCTGGGTTCGAATCCTGGTTGGACCAGGGCCTTTCTGAGTGGAGTTTGCATGTTCTCCCCGTGTCTGCTCCGGTTTCCTCCGGGTGCTCCGGTTTCGGAGCGTACAATAGGTCTGGCATGTGCTTCCTGTACTGGCACCCCCCACTCCCAAAAATAACAATTGTAAACCGCTTTGAGACTCCGATGTGCAGTGAAAAGGCGGTATATAAATAAAGATTACTACTACTACTACTACTCAGGAGGACACGCGCTCCTGACGACACACACACTCAGGAGTACACACACTCAGGAGGACACACACTCAGGACACGCACACACACATACTCAGGAGACACACACTCGCAGTCGGAGGTGCTTTCCAGAGTCTACAAATCTGACACGAGTTAGAGACAAATTACAGGAACGAGGTTTGAGCTGCTAACACTTTCCACTCCCGGCTGCGGAGAAGAGGCCGATGGTAACAACACAGACTGAGGCTTTCAACACACTGCTTCCTGATGAGTGATGTAATGGGAGGACTACACTGAGGCACATGTCAGACTGTACAACAAACACAGCTGAGCCAGTACATGTGTTAAAGGCTCTCTCCAAAAGCTAAAACTTAAAATATAGTTAAGAGATTTGTTTTTCCAAATATTCTCAAAAAAAAAAAGTGAACAGTGTACTATTTATCACCTGTAGTAATAGTTAGACATATGTTGTGTTTAAAGCTGAAGTACGTAACTTTTAAACCACCAAAAATAGATATGAGTTATATATTACTACAATTTGCATAAATGTGTGTGTCTAGTTTTGAACTTACAAAAGTACTATGAAAGCGAGGCTACAACAACACAACCAAACACACACACACACACACACACACACACACACACACACATTTTTGTTACCTGGTGGGTCCCTTTGACAGGGCCGTTCAGAATGGGACCCATAGACATAATCTTTTTTTACTGGGACTACTTTAAGTAATACAAAACAGTCAATAGAAAACAAACAACTCTTTTAAAGGAATTTTATTTTTGATTTTTTTTTTCGAATTGCAGTAATTCTATTTTTTACATAGAATTTAATGCCACTCCATGTCCGATGTCTAAGGTCATCTGGTGAGGCATTAATGCAGGCCAGGCAGTGAGACTTCCCAGGGACCTTTCCAGTCTGTATGAAAGGTGTCATGGTCTTCTCCACAGCCTTCACCTCAGATGCAGACCATGGCTTTCTTACACGTTCTAGGGAGAGAAATAAAAATATATTAGCAATATACACTCCCAGGGTTAGGACCAAGCAGCCTGGCTGTAATCCCCCACCTGGTACACTTACCAGAAGGGGCACTGCCACTACCATGGGGTGCATCTGGATGAATGGTTGAAGGTTCTCCGCTTGAAGTTTCTTTTAGCCCGTCCGTTTGTGAGAGGATCTCTACTGCTCTCCCTGTCGCACAGAAAATAAAAATACAAGTGGCCTTTAGGGGAAAAAAATCATACATATTTTAATAATATCAAGAATTACCTTCAGGCTCAATTTGTATCTGGTCGAGGCTCTTTCCTTTGAATTCCGTCACTCTTCCCTGCTCCATGGCCATCAACACTTTGCTGATTTTGGCCAGCTCCAGTGTCCCCTCTGGTAGTCTGTAATATTGTCTGTGGATGCGAATGTCATGGCCGAGGAAGTTGGCTAGTATGTCCATTTCATTATCTTTCATATTGAGAACTGTAGACATAGTAGCTATGTGCTTTCTAAGTTTGGTTGAGGATAGCATCTCGGATGCACCGCACCACATTCTTTGGCTACCTGCCGTAGGGAGTCTGATCCCCTGATGTGGGTGTCTGCGCCCGGGCGGGAAAAGGGTATGGGTTATGGTCAGAGATGGAACAGGCCCTTCTGTTCTCCACCAGCACCTCCATCCAAGCAATCATTTCAGGAGTCAAAAGAACCGACTTCTTTTCCCTTTAATTTCAATGCGTTGGAAGTGCTGACACAGCTTTTTCTCAAGTTCGGACAGTCCCAGAGCAATGTCAGAATGGATCCCAGTCTTACTTCTTAAGGTAAACGCTGTCAGTGGCATCTTTGAAACCTCACCTTCCCTTCTTCGATTGAAAATAATGACCTCACAAAGAGTCAAAACTGCCAGTTTAGACCAATGCTTAGACGTTGGCTCACTTATTAGGGTTTGCACATATTCAGGTCGACATACCTCAATATGTGCATGCATGGCTCTAACGTCCTCAGTCAGAGGGAGCAGGTCCGGAGTGTTCCACTTGGCTTGCCGGAGGGTCTGTAGGGCAGCAGAAGAAACACAGACGTCCCACCTCTTCTCAAAAAGCAGCCGGCTTCGTTGGAGGTTTTTAATAAATAGTTCATCAACACAATGCTCCATTTTTGAGTCACATTCAAGAATATCTGCTAGCTTTCTGAGGCTATGGCCGAGTTTGAGGGCCAAGGATGGAGTCTTGTATTGATTTGTTTCCTCATCATATCCAGCCACAGACCTGACTGCATCAATCACATGGTTAAAGTTGGAAGGAATAAAGAAATCCTTAATTGTTTTCAGTTTCCCTGCGGTTTTTGCTTCGTTAATTAACCTACCGACTTCTCTCATTTTCTGCCTAATGTAATCATGCTTAGTCTTATCATGCCCGTGTTTTAAGTACAGATGCTCTCCGAGTCTCAGAATCCCCTTTTCTGCTTTGACAACACCCGTGACCTCATCCTGATGCATTGCCCAAATTAAAGACCACAGCTTTTTGCCGATGCCCTCCGGTACAGGCTGGGCTAGGGAGCAGAGGGACTGGACCCTACTTCTACCTGGTTTAGCCTGGTTTAGCCTGGGCATCTTTCTGTGAAAGCCGGCACCTGGCCACATGCCTCCACAGCGACTTTCGCTTAAGCAATGCCCCACAGTCTATACAGTGCAAAAACTCACTGGATTTAACTGGGCAATTTGGCTGTTTAGCTGGGACTAAAGTTCCAATGCCGGCCTTTAAAACCTCAAAATTGTGCTCACGGTTTCCACTATTCCTGATCAAATCAAACTGAAGTTTACGTGCTTTAGATTTCACAGGTAGAGCCAATGCTCGGGCGGCACGGTGGCTGAGTGGATAGCATTCTCGCCTCTCAGCAAGAAGGTCCTGGGTTCGAATCCCGGCCGGACCAGGGCCTTTCTGAGTGGAGTTTGCATGTTCTCCCCCGTGTCTGCGTAGGTTTCCTCCGGGTACTCCGGTTTCCCCTACCACTAAAAATATGTACAATAGGTCTGGCATGCGCCTCCTGTTCGGCGACCCCGCTCCCATCTCTGTGTGGAGTGAGAGACAAATGCCCAAAAAAATAACAATTGTAAACCGCTTTGTGACTCTGGTCTGTGAAAGGCGGTATATAAATAAAGCTTACTTACTACTTACTACTACGTCACTTTCATTTCCATGTTTTCTAGTCAAATGACGGGACATTTTGTGGCAGGACATTGAACAGTAGAGGCAGAAGTGTCTCTTGCTGTAAACTCTCCCCCCATTTTTCTTCTTTTGCAGCTGCATGATAACAATCTTATTTGCCTTTGGAAAAGAAAAGTGTTTTTGATTTTTCTTTTTCCATACTTTTTTACAGGTTTCTTCTTGACAGTTAAATCGTCAGAATCTGAGTCGACTTCATCAATTAGGGACTCTTGACTAAGCTGCACAAACAACAAATAATTTGTAATAATTCTATATAACAATTTGAAGTCATGACTTGTAGTCAGCACTTACCAGTGGTTTGTAAGCGTGCGCTTCAGTGTGCTGCTCTGTGATTGGCTGCAGCCTAATGAACCACACACTTGCACCTTTTCTAGCCTGACACCTGATTTCCTCTGTTGTGCTGCTCCATGATTGGCTCCAGCCTGCTGGACTGAAATTGCCCCAGTGTGCCCCTCCTTGATATCCCGCAACCCACCACCAGGGTTCCGACACATAACACACTTTTTTCAGGAAAGTAAACCTCCAGGGGTCCTTTCCATATTTTTACAGAGACTGCATAAGGACCGTTAGAAAAGCATTACCCATTGATTATTAAGCTTGGACCAGTGGGGTCCGGTGTTCGGGCCCCACCACGTAAAACCAGTCCCCATGACGTGAGTGGAATCTCAGGTTATGGAACCCACCAGGAGTTGAAAACAAGTGCACACATACACACACACGCATACAAACATGCATACATACATCCACACATAAGCACACACACGCATACAAACATGCACACATACACCCACACATAAGCACACACACACATACAAACATGCACACACATGCATACAAACACATGTTCACACACACACATGTACAAACACATACATGCACCACCAAACATACATACACACACACACACACTCACACACACATGCTCACACACATGCTCGCACACACGCATACAAACATGCACATACATGCTCACACACATATACATACAAACACACACACATACATCCACACATGTGCACACACACACATACAAACATGCACACACACACATACAAACACATGCTCTCACACATGCTCGCACACCCGCATACAAACATGCACACACATGCTCACACACATACATACAAATACACACACATACACCCACACATATGCACACACACACACATACAAACATGCACACACACGCATACAAACACATACATACACAAAAACGCTCAGGCACACAAGCACACGCACACACACTCTCATACAACAACACACACAGTCAGATAGCCTCCCCACTCACCTTATCACCGTGCCTACCCAGAGGTCTCCCATCACAGTACTAACCAGGCCCTGTCCTGCTTAGCTCCTGAGATGTAGAGAGCAGCCTTTCACATTTAATAATACATTTGTCCGAAAACAGCCTCATAAAGTAACTTCAAGGGACGCTGTGTTTTGGTTACACACTCGTCCATTCGTACTGTACACACACGGAGCATTAGCAGCTCTGGTTCAGGTGAAACTTCCTTGTGTTCGGCCGACGGTGACAGCGACAGTAGACTACACAAATCACAGCTCGTATTTACACTGGCTTCAAACAAAAGGAGAGACCAGGACGAGGCAGATGGTCCCGTTCTGACACCAGTGGGAAAGGAAACCAGCCCAGAGGAAGTGAGGATGTATGGAGACTGTGAGAAATGTGACGCGACTCACAGAAAGATGTCCATAAATAGTAAAAAAAAAAAAAAATAGAAATCTTTGGAAAAACGTCTGGTGATCCTCCTGCTCGTCTGTTTTATCTGAGGCACAGAACACACGTGCAAATGTACATTCTTGCAATTGCGCAATCCCGGGAAAACCATTCAGTATAATGCCTGAGAAGAAATATGAATTATGATGAAATCTGTATCAATTAGATTCAATCCCGAACAACTAAAAACATGTCCAATATGAGTGAGTGAATGGATGGACCCCAGTGTTCTGTCATCACTGTGTGGAGAGAATGGACAAATGTCTGAACTCGTAAAGCACTTTGGGTGACCTTGGTCTGTAAAAATGCGCCATACAAATAAACATTACATACTTACTTACACATCCATTTCTAAGATTTTGTCAAATCGTCATTAAAGGGCCCTAATTCTGCTCATATTCATATTCTCATATTCTACGCTGCTAAAGTACAATATACACATCTGTAAATACTTCTGAACCACGTGCAATTATAGCCCCAGAGTTCATTTTATTTTATTATTTTATTCTTTATCTTGACTTTATAGTCTACTATCTTAAATAATAGACTTATTTGATGTGTGCAATCTGAGTGCTCTTATTTCCTTCTTTCTCTGCTGTAATGTGCGCAACGATGACACTGAAATTTCTCTACTGTGAGATGAATAAAGGTTTATCTTGTCTTATCTCTAAATGTTGATGTCCCACCCTTCACCCTTTCCCCAATCAGAAAGTCAGTGATCCAGGTTGCCAGAACTCATTGCGTCGAGCTAATCCCACTGGTAAAGTAACCAGCCCCAGAACTTAAAAGGTTCTGGGGCTGGATTAAAGATTCTCAAATCATTAACGACAAAACAAGGAACAAACAAGATTTCTATCTTTGTGAAAAATGTGTTGGTTATAGATTTGTTGTTGACAAAACTCTTGTCTATTCAGAAATTATTATCCCAGCTGGATTTGTCTGCATATCTGGCAACCTGAGTCAGAGAGAGTGGGGGAGGTTCCCAGTACCACTTTTGGCCACATTTTTACGTACTGCTCCTTTAAGGATCCGACTGACAGCTCCATAGAACCGGCCCTCGCTCCAAACAGACGGATTTCAACAACGAAACACATCTGAAATCATTAGTGTGAACTGAAGTGGTTGTGTGTAGTTTTGTGTGTGACTGCTGACACTGCAGACAGAGGCAACCACACACACAAATACACACATACACACACACACACACACACACACACACTTTCTAAATCTGATCTTGAGTCTGTCTGAGTATTCCATCCATCTGACAGAAGGAAGTGCAGCTGAGCCAAGAGGAACAGCGGCTCCTCCACGGATCCTCACAGGACCCATCCAGGCTGCATTTAGACTCCTCACAGACACACCCTGGTCTGTGCCCTGGTCTGTGCCCTGGTCTGTACCCTGGTCTGTGCCCTGGTCTGTGCCCTGGTCTGTACCCTGGTCTGTGCCCTGGTCTGTGCCCTGGTCTGTGCCCTGGTCTGTACCCTGGTCTGTGCCCTGGTCTGTGCCCTGGTCTGTACCCTGGTCTGTGCACTGGTCTGTGCCCTGGTCTGTACCCTGGTCTGTGCACTGGTCTGTGCCCTGGTCTGTACCCTGGTCTGTGCCCTGGTCTGTGCCCTGGTCTGTACCCTGGTCTGTACCCTGGTCTGTACCCTGGTCTGTGCCCTGGTCTGTACCCTGGTCTGTGCCCTGGTCTGTGCCCTGGTCTGTACCCTGGTCTGTGCCCTGGTCTGTGCCCTGGTCTGTACCCTGGTCTGTACCCTGGTCTGTACCCTGGTCTGTGCCCTGGTCTGTGCCCTGGTCTGTGCCCTGGTCTGTGCCCTGGTCTGTACCCTGGTCTGTACCCTGGTCTGTGCCCTGGTCTGTACCCTGGTCTGTACCCTGGTCTGTGCCCTGGTCTGTGCCCTGGTCTGTACCCTGGTCTGTACCCTGGTCTGTACCCTGGTCTGTGCCCTGGTCTGTGCCCTGGTCTGTGCCCTGGTCTGTGCCCTGGTCTGTACCCTGGTCTGTACCCTGGTCTGTGCCCTGGTCTGTACCCTGGTCTGTACCCTGGTCTGTGCCCTGGTCTGTGCACTGGTCTGTGCCCTGGTCTGTACCCTGGTCTGTGCCCTGGTCTGTGCCCTGGTCTGTGCCCTGGTCTGTGCACTGGTCTGTGCCCTGGTCTGTACCCTGGTCTGTGCCCTGGTCTGTGCCCTGGTCTGTGCCCTGGTCTGTACCCTGGTCTGTGCCCTGGTCTGTGCCCTGGTCTGTACCCTGGTCTGTGCACTGGTCTGTGCCCTGGTCTGTACCCGGTCCTCCCCTCCCCCCTTCCTCCCCCCCTGCTCTCCTCTCAGGTTTCCTCTCGCTGCGCTCAGTCTAGACTTGGCACAGAGACACAACTGGGTCAAACATAACTGGTCCTGAGTCTTGTTGGACTGACTTTCCACTGACCCATTGCTTATATGTTGTTGACATTTTAAAACTTTTTTGCAGTACTGTGATTTGGACTTTTTGGTGGACAAAGTAAAACCAAAAAAGTTCCCCAACATTTTCTAAAATGATTGAATTTTTGGTAGCAGTCGGAGGGTCAAACCAATTGATTATTAGTGGCTATTTCATTTAGTTATGCTAATGAAGTAATTTTACTTTGAGCTATACAATACAATACAATACAATGTATTCTTGTATAGCCCTAAATCCCAACAAAAGTCATCTCAGAGACTTAACAAAACCATTGAAATCACCAACACAGATCAGAGAATCAACAGGTAAAACACAAAAAATACTGAACACATGTTAATAAATGTCCATACATGTAGAATGTATCCTGGATCATCAACACATCTTATTTACTGGGCACTAACTGTCCAACAGACCCTCCTGCATCGGCAAGGAAAAACTCTTAAAAAAACAGTGGGTAAAAAGTGAGAAACCTCGGGGAGAGCCAGGGAAACCAACAGGGAGACCCAGTTTGAGAAAGGGATCCGCTCCCACGGACGGACAGGCTGTAGATCCAGGACCTAAGCTACAGAACGTGGACCAGTGGCTGCTGAGTGTGGACAGGTCCAGTGCAGGACTGAAGCACTCCCAGGCGGGTCAGGCAGGGCTGTCCGCAGCTGTAGATGGAGGAGGAGGCCAGGTCCAGAGCTATAGAGACACGTAAGGTCATGGTGTGGATTTTTGTTTTGTACACTCACTCTCTCCATATTGACAGTATTGCACACTCACTTTGTCAATATCTACAGTATTGCACACTCACTTTATACATATTTACAGTATTGCACACTCACTTTGTCAACATCTACAGTATTGCACACTCACTTTCTACATATTTACAGTATTGCACACTCACTTTCTCCATATTGACAGTATTGCACATGCACTTTCTCCATATTTACAGTATTGCACATGTACTTTCTACATATTTACAGTATTGCACACTCACTTTCTCCATATTTACAGTATTGCACATGTACTTTCTCCATATTTACAGTATTGCACATGTACTTTCTCCATATTTACAGTATTGCACATGTACTTTCTCCATATTTACAGTATTGCACATGTACTTTCTCCATATTGACAGTATTGCACATGTACTTTCTCCATATTTACAGTATTGCACATGTACTTTCTCCATATTGACAGTATTGCACATGTACTTTCTCCATATTTACAGTATTGCACATGTACTTTCTCCATATTGACAGTATTGCACATGTACTTTCTCCATATTGACAGTATTGCACATGTACTTTCTCCATATTGACAGTATTGCACAGACCTGCCACCGCTGTGGGCCTCATTACCTGACTGTAAACACATTTCTCTGGTCCTGGCTGTAGCTGGACAAGAGCAGAGTTCTCACATTATGCTCAAAGTGATGCATTCCTCGGTCACGGTGCAGATATTAGAATAAAGTGTTTGTCGCCGCAGATCGGATCCATTTCACACACAGCTCCACGCCTCGTCTACGGCCCAGAAGAATCATTATTTTCCTGCTCATGAGAACCACAACCGTTAAAAAAATGACAACCATGCTAATTTCTCTGTTTTTCCCAGTTATAAACATGAGACATTCTTTGACATACTTGAGTATTTCAGGCTTCTAGCTCAGAGATTTTGTATTTTTTATTACATTTTATTAACATACAAAATACATTACATCATTAGCATTCATACCAATCAGAGAATAGACTTTAAAAAGCTCTGTTTGTTACAAGTTGCTCCATGGCCCCACTCCAAGGTACAACTGTGACATGTTAGTGCCATATGGACCAATTGGGACTCTGAGAAGCACAGGGACTGGTCTCCTGTTCGGACTCTGAGAAGCACAGGGACTGGCCTCCTGCTGGGACTCTGAGGAGCACAGGGACTGGCCTCCTGCTGATGCCCAGAGTCGGGACTAAACATGGGAAGGCAGCGTTTCAGATGGATGCAGCTCAAATCAGTCTTCTGAAAATGTGAGACAGGCTTCTTCTCTGACAATCTTCAAATCCAGGTCAAAACAGTTAAGTGCTACAACTGAAGGATTGTCGCCCTGTAACTCCGATACTTTATCTGTGTGTATCTATTGAATCTGCTTCGAAATTGACCTTGCAAATTAAAAGTACTGTGAAATTGCTGATGATCAAAGATTACACTAAATGCTTTGGTGAAGAGTTTGTTAATAAAGGCCAGTTGTTGGAGCCTGAATGCTGCTGTTTTGACGATTCTCTGCCTCAGGGGGTTTCTCTCAAATGTCACTGCCAAAAAGTGCTTGCGATGATTATCAAATGTAACTTGTGACAAAGCTTTCAGATACAAAGACTGGCTTCATTTCGCTTCTGCAACATCAACCTTAGAACGTCCCCCATGACCTGCCTCCAAACCAGAACACACACACACTGCAAAAATACACTTTGGTTCCAGGCGATCTAAAATGTAATTACTTACGCGTGTAATTTTCTACCATCAGAAGCATTCCATTATGGATTTAGGGTCATTGTCCTCCATTCTCTTGCTGACTTGAGTTGATTATATTTAAAATTTTCCTTGTATTTGGCTCCATCCTTGCCTGGTCGTACCACACCATAGTACAAATTACATTTCAAATTACATTAACTCCTTTTGCAGATTGAAACGATTGGATATGAGTTTACTGTGATGTATGTAATGCACCTGAGTGAGTCGTTAGCATTTAGCATTTAGCCTAGCCATCTCCTTTGCTGCTAACGGAGTCCGTGGGGAGGAGCCATGGATCTATAGCGATAACCGGAGTAGCGCCACAATCTTTGCCTGCAATTACATTTGCTGGAAAGGAATAACATTCTACTTGCCCTGGCTTCAATTTCTTGATAGAACCAGAACGGATTACTTTACTATCGCATTCTTCTCCATTACCAAACTAAAACCTGCCTGAAATGATGATTGACCGGAGTGTATGGATGGCCAAGACCAGGCTAGCTCCATTCCTCTTCCCAGCTATTCTTACAATCATCTCAGTCCCAGCAGAAGAAAAGCAGCCCCATAGCATGATGCTCCCCCCACATTACTCTACAGGCGGCACGGTGGCTGAGTGGATATAACTCTCGCTTCTCAGCAAGTAAGAAAGACATTTATATAGCGCATTTTACAAAACAAAGGTCACCCAAAGCGCTTTACAGTGTTCAGAAATCAGATATTTTTCCGTTCACACACGGAAGCGAGACGCCGAGATCAACACCATCCATTCAATCACTCGTTACATTCATGCTTATTGTACACGTTTTTAGTGGTTGGGGAAACCGCAGCACCCAGAGGAAACCTACGCAGACACGGGGAGAACATGAAAACTCCACTCCGAAAGGACTTGTTTCGACCGGGATTCAAACTGAGAGTGCTATCCACTCAGCCACCGTGCAAGAAAGTACTAGCTTTGAATAAAGGAAGTTTTCACCTCTCTCCATCTTAATATCACTAGTTTTAAGAAATATTACCATACTTTTGTCAGTTCTGGAGTGTTTTTCCTCTTTCTTTTTTAACATTTTTGTCTTTTCTCCGTCACTTCCCTCTGCTAGCTAGTGTGGGGCTAATCCCATTACACACGTGTGAATAGCAGCTGGAGCCGAGAGGAACAGAGAGGCCAGTGTCCCGCCCGCTCGCTCCAAACCCCTCGGAGTGATGTCGTCGTCAACAAACCGCCATAAAGCAGTGCATTATGGGAGCACTGCTGGTATGTGCAGTTTATGGTCACGAGAGAGAGACGGCGAAGGAGGAGGAGGACAATCGGGCTGAGCTGATTTATCTGACATTAATGAAAATAATACAGTGAGGAGATTTAAGTGCCACAGCTGCATTCATTTGTTTACAGCACACAGAAAGTGAAATAAAAAAAACAGAGAGTGCAAAAAGCCACAATGTTTAATATGTCCTACCAATAATACAGTGGTTCTCAAAGTGGGGGCCGAGGCACAATGCAGTACCCTGGGGAAGCAAATCGACATTTTGAACCCATGTCACTCTTTCTCCCATTATTTGACAATTATTTACTCATTCTTTCCCACTATTTGTATTTAACTCAGCGGAAGGGTGTGATTTCATATATTTTTTGAGCCCTGAATAAAACGTTTGAAAAGAACTGGTATAGTACAACCATATTTGTGAGTCTTTTCCCATGACAACGGTTGCTAAGGAGCTTTTGCTGGCTCTTGGCTGGTTCATAAAGTCGTCCCTTTACTCAAACATGTGTACTTACTGTATATTCATATATTTTTTCTAGCACCCATTTTAGTACCATATTAAACTTATGCATAATCCATACTTTGTCATGATCTGGATATTTTGTTATTTGGTTTTTATTTTGACATAAATTCTTTATTTCTGGTTTTTAGTTTTACTTCCTTGCTTTTCTCCTGTTGATTGTCTGCACCGCCCTCACTTCTTTCCCCTGTGTTTCTCTGTCTCTCTGTAGCTGTGCTGCTGCTTGTTTCTGTTCCATTGTCCGAGTCTGTCCGTTTTCCTGGTTCCTGTGTTCTGTTTCGATGGTTTTGATTGTTTTTTTTACCTTGAACTATTCTATACCACCATTAAATCTTTTTTGTTGTTGTTGTACACATTCCTGCAAATATAGGTCCTCCATTTTGACGCTTCTTGATTTTGATCTTGACATCCTCATCTTGAAAACTGACTGTTTCGTCTACACTGATGAAATATGAGGTTATAATTTCTTGAATTGGGCGTTTTTTAGCTACATTCCGACTGTTTTAAATCTAGAATCTCCAATGGGACAAAGCCATTTAGTCTTATTTCAAAAACTGCTGCTTTATTTTTAAAACAAGACCATTTTGCTTTTTCCCATCGGATAATCTTGTGCAGTCAGATACATTTAGCCAACTTTGAGCTGTTTTTGACTTATTCCTCACCCTATTTTTCAGTGTAAATAGATGAGTTAATTGATAAATAATAACAAATATTAGAGAGTGATTGTTGTGGCCGGCGGTGGAGGAGTTGACAGCACAGACAGGACTAATGTGGCTCCTGACGACTTCAAGCCCCAAGAAAATAAACAAGACTTTGATCACAAAGAGGCCATTGACGCTGGCTGCCCTCCCCCCCGGCCCTCCCCCCGGCTCTGGGACCAGAATACTACTGCTCCTGTCACATGGTCCCGTATAAAACTGGACTCTCAAATAAGCTTTGACAATCCAAGACTTTCATTGAAGACAGATAATAGTAGGTTAGAATTGAGATTGTTGAAGTAAACACACAGGGAAAGACCAGTGAGAGACCAGAGGGAAACCAGAGAGAGAGACCACAGAGAGACCAGAGAGAGACCAGATAGAGACCAGAGAGACCAGAGAGGGAGATCAGAGAGAGACGAGTGAGAGATCTGAGAGAGAGAGAAGAGAGAGAAGAGAGACCAGAGAGAGAGAGATGAGTGAGAGGCCAAAGAGAGACCAGAGAGAGACCAGAGCGGGAGAACAGAAAGAGAGACCAGAGAGAGACCAGAGAGGGAGACCAGAGAGAGACCAGAGAGAGATCAGAGAGGGAGATCAGAGAGAGAGATGAGTGAGAGACCAGAGAGAGACCAGAGAGAGACCAGAGAGAGACCAGAGCGGGAGACCATAAAGAGAGACCACAGAGAGAGCAGAGAGAGACCAGAGAGAGAGAGATGAGTGAGAGGCCAAAGAGAGACCAGAGAGAGACCAGAGCGGGAGACCAGAAAGAGAGACCAGAGAGAGAGCAGAGAGAGACCAGAGAGGGAGACCAGAGAGAGACCAGAGAGAGATCAGAGAGGGAGATCAGAGAGAGAGATGAGTGAGAGACCAGAGAGAGACCAGAGAGAGACGAGTGAGAGACCAGAGAGGGAGACCAGAGAGAGAGACCAGAGAGAGAGCAGAGAGAGAGCAGAGAGAGACGAGTGAGAGACCAGAAAGAGAGACCAGAAAGAGACCAGAGAGAGACCAGAGAGAGACCGTGGAGGCACAAGAGAGAGACCAGAACTAGAGACCAGGGAGAGAGATCAGAGAAAGAGACCAGAGCCAGCGACAGATCAGAGAGGGACCAGAGTAGAAGACCAGGGAGAGACCAGAGAGACCAATGCTGTATATAGTCTGGAATCCCTATTGTTTATTGTCTATTGTATTTGTGTTCACTGTTTTTAACTTGTGTATCTTATTTATCTCGTGGCAACACTGGAATTTCCCCACTGTCGGTCGAGTAAAGATTCTCACGTCTTTTCTCTTTTGGGAAAAATTATGCAAATTTACGATACATTTTATTGTGTGAGTTGTGGCTTGTGATGTTTGGGAGTCGAGGATCTCCCAAACATGTCTCTCTAAATATAAGTGGTTTGCTTGTAAACAAAAACAGATAAATGTGTAATTATCCATCTGTCTCCGTCCTGTTCCCGTGTCCAATCATCTGTGATCTCTGTTTGACCGAAGGCTCAGAGACACAATCTAGAATCCTCATCATCTGACCCAGAGTCCGCAGGCGACGGACCGACAAAGTCTCTTTTTACTGCAGTACTACACACACACACAAAGGGACACACACACACACACATGCATACACACATACAGGGACACACACACACACACACGGACACTAAGGGACACACACACACACACACACGGACACAAAGGGACACACACACGGACACAGACACACACACACACACACACGGACATGTACACACAAACACACACACACACACAGGGACACAAAGGGACACACACACGGACCAACACACGGACACATACACACGGACACAACACACACACACACACGGACATGTACACATACACACACAGACACACACACACACGGACATGTACACATACACACACAGACACACACACACAGGGGCATATTACACATCTGCATGCTCACGTACACACACATGCACATGTTCACGTACACACACATGTGCATGCTCATGTACACACACACATGCTCACGTACACACACATGTGCATGCTCATGTACACTCACACACACATGTGCATGCTCATGTACACACACATATTAGATGTTTAAATTCAAATCATGCTACAACATTGTCCCCTCATCAGAAACTGACCTGGAGTTAAGTTGATCTCAATCCACGAAAAAATAGACCAGAGGGAGGCATTTATTTTGTATTTGTTTTTGTTTTGTTGTTTTTATTGGATAATTGCCAGCAGAAGAAACAACCACAGGTTTGTAAAGGCCGTCATTTCATAATTTCTCTGGTTAAATATTATTGTTTTAAAGGGCTCATTATAAATCTAAATAATCCAAACATAAAGAAAGATCTGTTTGAATCAAAAAACTTATCTTTGGGACGGCATGTTTTAGTCCAATTTGTCCACAGTTTTGCTTTTATCTGCTGCTTTCTGTGGGAATGAACAAAATTTATGATTTCTGAAACACAAAGTCAGGAACCCCAGCTTTAAATGGACAAGTGTGAACAAAGCCTCACATCGAAGAGAACCAAACACTTCTGTCTGCTACAAAGTGATCGTCCATGACACCTGTGGATCAATGGTGTGAATTTGAAACCTCAATATTGATCCAAAACATCGTGATAGCAGTAACATCGCAGTCAAAGTTAGCAAACAGGGGATTTTCGTGTCTGCTTCGAGCTAAAATGCCCACATAAGAGAATTACTTAAACTTCCATGAATCGTTCTACCATTCAAAACCACGTATGTAAACATGGCAGACATTTATTTTTTATTTGAACTTAGGACAGTATATATTAAGGTAGCAATATGTTAGATTTGTAAGTCAAGTAATCATTAAATAGCTCTAACGTATCAGAAGGTACCAATAAAACATGCTCTTTTCCAATACTTTAACTAATAACAGTATTTCAGAGATATTAGAATTTCACAATTAGTTTCACAGCCCTAAATCTTACCAATCAGAAAGTCCGTGATCCGGGTTGCCTGAACTCATCGTGCCGAGCTAATCTCACTGCAGTACCATGTGGCCGCAGAACTAAAAAAAGACAAAACAAGGATTTTTATCGGGGCCTTTGTGAAAAAGGTGTTGGTTTTAGATTTGTTGTTGACAAAACTCTTGTCTATTCAGCTAATATGGTCCCAGCTGGATTTGTCTGCATATCTGGCAACCTGAGTAAGGAAGAGTGCAGTACCACTTATGGCCAGATTTTTTACATACTACTCCTGCAAACAGTCAACATACATATTCGCACAACAGGTAAATTGCATCTATTGTCCAAAGGCAGCTAAGAAACACACAAACACACAGTTAGGTAGAAGTACAAACAAGTCGACAAACACAACATAAAGAATTTAAAAGAGAAGAGAAAGAACTAAAGAAAGTGACATCCTTTATTTGTCAGTGTTGCATCACAAGTTACAGAACAGAAGGAATGAGAAGCACACCACACAAGATAAATGACAGTGGAAAATGTCTGTGATGTGTTAAAAGCTACGTCCTCCTTGTGCCAATAACTTTAAAATCATTTGCTATGTGTGTGTTTGCAGCTGTAGGAAATCCAGGTCCCGGCCTCAGCTTTGTTATTGTTATTTTATTTCATGTTTTCGGTTGCTACAGTTTTGCCCTGAGGAGTGCAGCAGTTTGGGGTGTGTCCTGAGACCATTTGTCTCCCTCTGGGCTATTTCCATGTTAAAAGCGCAAATCACATTTCCTTACAACGACAACGTGGCAGCAGACAAAACAAACACGGAATCAAACATTTGGTCTGTTTTGACTGGAGAGCATAGATACTGTAAATGCACGTGTCATGTCTACTGTCAGTCTACTGTCTACTGTCTGTCTACTGTCTGTCTACTGTCAGTCTACTGTCAGTCTACTGTCTGTCTACTGTCTACTGTCAGTCTACTGTCTACTGTCTGTCTACTGTCTGTCTACTGTCTGTCTACTGTCTGTCTACTGTCTGTCTACTGTCTACTGTCTGTCTACTGTCAGTCTACTGTCTGTCTACTGTCTACTGTCTGTCTACTGTCAGTCTACTGTCAGTCTACTGTCAGTCTACTGTCAGTCTACTGTCTGTCTACTGTCTACTGTCTGTCTACTGTCAGTCTACTGTCTGTCTACTGTCTACTGTCTGTCTACTGTCTGTCTACTGTCAGTCTACTGTCGGTCTACTGTCTACTGTCTGTCTACTGTCTGTCTACTGTCAGTCTACTGT